>OY856410.1:608638405-609838405 GCA_963693085.1 Alisma plantago-aquatica
GCTATTCATTCGGTTTTCACATCAGTAGAAACTTTTCCATTCGATTTGATAATCCATTTGGTTTGCATTAATGAGCATCAAACGTTCTTCATGTGAACTTCTCAAACGGTTTGGCAGGGAGTCTCGATTTGCATTCATATGCTCATTTGAAGCAAACGGTCTTGCGCTAGGCAGCAAATGGTCTTCGCGCTTCCTTTACCAAATGGTCTGGTAGAAATCTTGCTCTCCTCCATTCGGTCTTCACGCAGGCAATATCAAACGGTTTACTCCATGCGGTCTGCATGCATGTGCTAATTTGGTTTGCGTCTTCATTCGGTTTGGTGATCCATTCGGTTTGCATGCAGCAAACGGTCTTCATCACTCGGTCATTCAAACGGTCCGAGACTGTGACCTTTCCAAACGGTCTCGCCGACCCAGCTCTAAACGGCCTCGCAGACTGGTTCCAAACGGTCTGAGAGTATTGTGGCCATACAGTCTTCACAGCTGAATGGTCTTGCGACCTTGGCGCCCAAATGGTCTGAAACCGTGCGACGTCCAAACAGTTTTGAGGTGGATCTATCCATTCGGTCTTGAGTCTGAATGGATGAAACTGATTGGTCAAGATCGGATGGCCAGATCGTTTGGTGAGATCGAATGGTTGAAACTATTTGGTCAGACCGAATGGATGAAACTGTTTGGTCAGATCGATTGGTCAGAACCAAGGGTGAGTGAAGGTGGGACCCAACTGATTGTTCAACTTCATCAAGACCTACATCAAATCCACATAAATTCAATTAAAATCATGATAATTGGATAAGTTAAGTAATTTTGCACATTTTTTCATTTAGTAAGTGAAATTTAAAAGTATTGAGTCGAATTTGACCCAACATGGTAATTAAATTCCATGATGAATATGCATTCATCAAAATACCCCAAAATTAAACGTTGCTCATCCTCGAGTAACACACAATCTAAAATAGTTGCCAAATGAATACTTTCAATTCGTGTGATTGCCTCATCTTCACATCACGATTGTTTTCTTTCTTCTCAATATGACTCAGTATCTCAACTTCCTGAGATCACTGAACACATATTACCATATCTTCATACCCAAGTTCACTTTCCAATATCACTTCCTCCTCACTTTTTTCAACAATAAGCATGTCAAAGAGTTTTGTAAGAGTCCAGAGATAATTGCAGAACAACAAGTGTGTATCTGATATGACACTGGTGTTTTTCAGGATAGTGGGGGCATGCATTGTGCCATTAGGTAGAAAATGGAGTGAATGGTGGTATGGAGGGAAGAAGTAAATATCTCCTCTATTCAACTCAAGACTTTCTTTTTATTTTCTTTGCAATTTCATTTATTGCATTTTTATGCGAATCTCTCCTCTATTCGACTCGAGATTGCATTTCTTTTTGTGTGCACTTTGGCATCTTTTTGTGTGCAAATCTCTCCTCTATTCGACTCGAGATTACATTTTTGGTGGTACGCCCCTATAAATTTTCGAGGGGTATGGAAGAAGAGGATATATAGAGGGAAGTGGCGTGCTACCTCGAACTTAGGGTTTTGCACTATTTTGGCTATTTTTATTTCTTTTTGATGGATGGGGGGTACGAAGATGACGGAAGAAGTGTAGAAGAGAGTTCAGATCAGAATGCAACTTGATTTACAATTCCATGCACTAATTCGTTCTCTTTATCATACTATGCTCAAATAATGGCTTGATGAGGATCCAATGGGGATTCAATGCTATTGTTCCACTACTCAGTTAGGAAGCACGACGTGTTTGATCCCTATTAGTTTGACAAACACTTGTAATATTTGCATAAGTATCATGATGTTAGGAGTCATAAGCTTCACAAAATGATTTCAATCAAAAGGCTAGTTTCAAAAAGTGGCCCTTTTGAGGATTTACTTCAAATAAGGAGGATATAATGATTCAAAATGCATAGCAGGTTAGTTAGTGGCTTTTAATGAAACCAGGAAGTGTCAAAAATTCATCAAGTATCTGTTCAAATTCTTTGACAAACTTTTAAAAATTGTTATAAATTTTGATTTTTTTTAAATAAAAAATGCGACGATGCAATCTTAAGTCTGAATTAGATTGGTGAAGGTGGAAAGTAAGATACGTACCATCCACCCTCCACCCCGAACTTAGAAATTTTCTCATCCCGGGAAAACTCTAAATCTGAGATGGAGGGGGAAGTTCATGCCATTTGGACCACTGAATGTGGTTGCATTCCAATCAGCGTGCATCCTCCATTTGAAAATCTCAAAAATGAAGATTAGTCAGAACTCAAAATAGCATCTCGTGATGCAGTTCTTATTTGGTAAAAAATATCTAAAAAGTAAAAACAAAATTGAGAAAAATTTCTAATTCAAAGTTAAAACGAATTTTATTTATCGGGTTGCCTCCCGACAAGCGCCTTTGTTTTACGTCGATGGCTCGATGTGATATATTCAACTTCACAATGGTTCCTTTAGATTGGAGAGATCTATTATTGCTTCAGTGCTTATGTCGGCTGTGGTGAAATATCTTTTCAAATGTTGACCATTTGTCACGAATTCACTTGACTTTTTGCTCCATAAAGAGAAAGCAACATGTAGGGAGATACTTTTGACAATGTACGGTCCAGACCAGTGGGAGCGGAGTTTCCCTGGGAATAACTTCAACCTTGAGTTGAATAGCAGAACTTGGTCTCCCTCTTGTATGTCTTTTCTTTTCAAATGACCATCATGCCAAAGTTTGGTGTGTTCTTTGTAGATTCATGCATTCTCATAAGTTGTCATCCTGAGTTCGTCCAGCTCTTAGAGTTGCAGAATCCTGGCTTGGCCTGCTTTTTTCATATCAAAATTCAGTTGTTTTATTGCCCACCATGCCTTGTGTTCTAGTTCTACTGGCAGGTGGCCAGCCTTTCCATATATTAATCGAAAAGGTGTAGTCCTGAGGGGAGTTTTATAAGCAGTTCAATAGGCTCATAATGTGTCATTGATTTTCACTGACCAATCTTTCCGATTACGATCTATAGTTTTTTCCAGAATAGCCTTGAGTTGACGGTTAGAAACCTCTACCTATCTACTAGTTTGTGGATGGTAGGGCAAGGCTACCTTGTGAATTACACCATACTTTCTCAGTAATGCTTCAAAGCATCTTTCTAGAAAATGTGACCCTCCGTCGGATATCATAGTTCGTGGTACTCCAAAATGGGGGAAGTAATATCTTTGAATAATTTGATGACGGGTTTGGAATCACTAGTGACGGTTGGTATGGCTTCAACTCATTTTGAGACGTAGTCTACCGCCACTAGGATGTAAGAAAATTCATGAGAAGATGGGAATGGACCCATGTAGTCCACCCCCCAAACATCGAATATCTCTACCTCCTGCCACATATTCAGTGGTATCTCATCTCTCTTTGTTATATTGCTAGATCTTTGACATTTGTCACATGATAGGACAAAGCCATGGGAATCTTTGGATATAGTTGGCCAAAAGAACCCACATTGCAAAACTTTTATAGAAATTTTCTTCGAACTCATATGGCCTTCGACTGGGCCAGAGTGACAGTGCTCTAGAATAGATTGAGCTTCTTCCTTAGCGATACATCATCTGTAAAGACCATCATCACATAGCTTAAAGAGATATGGCTTATCCTAGTGATATTGCTTCACATCATGCATGAATTTCTTCAGTGCATTCCCGGTGCATTGGGGGTGAATAACCCCAGCAACAATGTAGTTCACATAATCTGAGTACTACGGTGTGGCTTCTGAGACCTTCATTAGTTGGTCGTCTGGAAGGGAATCATTAATCATGATCTTCTCTGTATCCAGAGTGTGGATGTGACTGAGGTGGTCTGCCACCACATTCTCTGTACCCTTTTTATCTCTTATCTCTAAATCAAAATTTTGCAGTAGGAGAATCCATCTTTTTTTTTGAAGTCAATCGCCATGCTTTCTATTACTCCAATCCCGTATGAGGCTCAAACCAGTTTTCTAAAACGTGGGAAAAGAAGAGGATAAAAAGAAATTACTAGTCCTACCAGAGGCTTCATGATCTAGCTTATGTGCTAGACCATTCACCTGTCTACTATAGAAAACAAAATGATTTTTTTGAAAGAAAGGTTTTAGGCTGAGAATGTCTGCAAGGATGGTCCCAAGAAGGTTTGGGCATCTTGTTTCTGAGTTGATGTAGTGGATGATGCTTTCCGAGTCTGACTCCACCACCAGCTTTGTCATGTGATGTTCCTTTGATTGTTTAACACCCTCCTTGATGGCCCAAGCTTCAGCAATTTGCACCTCGTTGAGCAAAGGTTGTCTACTGCCTACGACTTGTAGAAGCTTTCCGGTGTGGTCCCTCCAAGCTAGCCCAACACCATCTATGCCATGGATGTTAACAACGGCGTCACAGTTCACCTTCGTTTCTCCCTCGCCAAGAGGTTTCCACCCGTGTGTCTTCTTGCTCCGACCTAATGTCTTCCCACTGTTGTTATGCTGTATGACTCAGTGTTCTCTGATCAGGGCCAACAGATATCTCTGGATGACGAGCGACTGCTTCGAATGCTCTTTGAAGGTAATGGCATTCCGTCTTGTCCACGCAGCCCAAAGGGAGATGACCATGGTGTCATTATCCTCTTCATGTGGTTGGGATGTGAGGTTTATGATCTCTTCGTCTAATCTTCCATCACCAGCTTCTCTAATCCTTGCTTGCACAGATCCCTAACTCTCCTTCCAGAGCTCCCAAGCTTTGGGCATCTAAAGAGCATGTGCCTTATGTCTTCTTTCTCTCTTCCACATATATTACATATCTCGTTCGAGTGACAGTACCGATCGAACATCCTTCCCAATGTGCCCAGCACGCCCGTCATGCACCTCCAGAGGAAGTGTGCAGCCTTCAGGACAAGGCCCTTTCTCCATATTGACCTCCACCTTCTTGCTTCCCCTTGGTGTCTCCATTCTTCCCTCGCATTCTTGCTTTGTGTTGCCATCTAGTAAGCCGATCTTATAGTGAACTCACCTCGTCTATCTGGTTTCCAGAATATACCGTCCTCCTGCCTTGTGAGACTCAGCGGTGTCGCCAATATCTTGTGTGCAATTTCTTGGGTGAACAGGCTGTGAATAAGCTCTTTATTTCAGTCGTTTGTGTCCACAGACAGCAACTAACTAACCCATTGAAGTGATGTGATCGAGAAGCTATAAACACTTTCTATGCTTCCTCCTAGTCGCGAGATCCAAGGGTCCGTCCAAATGTTAATATTTGACCCATCTCCCACTCTACACTGCATTCCCTCAAGAATGATTGATTTTACATTCCATATACTTCTCCAAGTAAAGCTAGGATCATATCCCCTCCTTGGCATTAAGGACCGATCCCCTTGGGAAATATCTCACTTGTAGCACTCGATAGACCAGTGTGTCCCGTCCGTGGAAGAGCCTCCATATTTGCTTTGCCAGAAGAGCTTGATTGAAGGTGTGTATATTTCTTAACCCCATTCCCCCTTGGTTTTTTGGCTTGCACATACTATCCAAACTGACCCACACTATCTTCCTCTCCACACCCTTAGCCCCCCACCAAAACCTTGATATTGTGTTGTTTATAGAGTCAAGAAGGTACCCGAGCAGCTGGAAGATGCTCATGATATATGAGGGAATAGCTTGGGCCACTGCTTTAATGAGGACTTCTTTCCCCACCTTTGATAGTAGTTTCTCTTTCCAACCCTATAATTTTTTCCATATTTGCTCCTGAGTATAAGCAAATACTTGTTTCTTAGACCGCCCCACGGCTGTGGGCAGCCCAAGATATTTATTATGCTTGTCCACTTCTTTGACCTGTAGCATTTGTGTTAGTTCTCTTCTTTTCTCCCGATCCACTCCTTTGCTGAAAAAAACCTCAGTTTTAGATAAATTAATCTTCTGTCCGGATGCCCGCTCATAGCACTACTACAGAATACGCCTTTGGCGTCGGTTGTTTAACCCCTTTTAGTGACGGTTTTCAAGCGACGCCTATGTGGGCGCCGCTAAAGGTCGAACTCTTCGGCGTCGGTTTTATAACCGACACCTATATAACCTGTAGGCGTCGGTTATATATAGTAAGCCGACGCCAAAAGGGTTCGCGCCACAAAAAGGGCGCCATCTAGGACACTTTCAATGTCAGTTTACCGAATAAAACCGACACCATATTCCCTAGACGCCACGGCCGTGTTTAGTACTATTGGCGTCAGTTTTGTACGAATAACCGATGCCATTTTCCACCACAGTCATGCTTTCCTGCATGGTCGGGTTGTTTGTCACATAGGCGGTGGTTTTATACAATAACCGATCTTGTAATGTTTTGATGATGGTTTTCTATAAATAACTGACGCCTTAGTTTTAATTTTTTTTTCTTATCAGTTTGCAGGCCTGCTGTGGCTGGTCAGCAGGATGAGAACCTGCAGTTCAGTTTTCTGAACTGAACTGCAGGTTTACGACATCCATTGATATCAGCCAACAAACATGCCACAAACCTGCAAAATCAAAAAAAATATACTTTTCACACAAGTAGATACATTGATACATTCAAACTTCAATTCTCACATTCACACATGTAGAAACATTCAAATACATCTATAAACATTCAGATATGTATAAACATTCAGATTCATATAACAAAATACATCTATATTCTCCAAAGGTTATATAGATATATAGGCAGCAAGCCATGAAACGCAAAAGAAGCCACAATGAAGAGAAGCAGGATACAGATACAATACATAAAGTGCAGCACGCACAAGTGCTTCAGATTCATATAACAACATGACAGACTAACACATATATAGTGCATAACAACAGCAGCGCCAAATTTACATACAATACTAGCTTATTACATATATAGTGGGACTAAGGTGACGATCCCACCTGCTAAAATAGGTTACCGACAACTACATGTTACGACTGGGAGGTCGTGATTCAGCAACCGTATGCATTAGCAGGAGGACAAACAAATTTCACCACAAACGGTGAAATATGTTTGTCCTCCTGCTAATGCATACGGTTGCTGAATCACGACCTCTCAGACGTAACATGTAGTTGTCGGTAACCTTTTTTAGCAGGTGGGATCGTCACCTTAGTCCCACTATATATGTACTAAGCTAGTGTTGTATGTAAATTCGGCGCTGCTATTGTTATGCACTATATATGTGTTAGTCTGTCATGTTGTTATATGAATCTGAAGCACTTGTGCGTGCTGCACTTTATGTATTGTATCTGTATCATGCTTCTCTTCATTGTGGCTTCTTTTGCTGTTTCATGGCTTGCTGCCTATATATCTATATAACCTTTGGCGAATGCCTACATATCCTGCATAGCTATGTCATGGCCGTCCTGCATAGCCTGTAGTCTTTGGCGAACGCCTGCATATCCTCTTGGATCCATTGTGTGGTCGTAACATGTAGTTGTCATTGAGCATAGCTGATAACCTAATTAGTTAGCACATTGATTTGGTTAGTAACAATAAAGGTTAATCTTGAATAGGTGAATACATAAAAACATATATTAATTAAATTGGGAGCGGCACTTAATACCTTGAATTCATCTATTTTTCTTTGGGTAACAAACTCCTCCCAGTCTTTGGGCTCCAAGTAGTTCCATTGCTGTGTGGCTTCCTTCTTCCTATATTTATTTTTCAAAGAGAATACAAACAAAAATTATTAGTGTAGAGTTAGTGAAATACTGATCAATGTCTAGAATTGGAATCAATCAAGAACCTATTCTCAGCATCGCGTATGTAATCTCGGGTGAGATTGGTCCTATAGTTCCTTAGCACCCTCCCACAACGTTTAGGATTTGTATTAACTAGAAGAGAATGAAACATAAAATCAGAAAATGATATTGATATTAAAAATGCAAACATTTAGCTTCAATAAAAAAATATAAACATGCATGCCTCTAAAATTGTGATCTTTTATCAATTAACAATCCTTCATTGTGATCTCCGCGCACATATAAGTCATCATTAGCTTCAATATTTTGTGGAGTTGGCAACCCAACTGAGAATGGACTGGAGTCATCATATTTATCATAGTACTCTTCTTCATCTATAGGATCTTCAATGAACTGTCTTTTACCATGAAGAACAACCGACCATTTATCATTTGCAGGATCATCAACATAGAATATTTGTTTCGCCTGTGATGCCAATATGAATGGTTCACCCTTCTCGCCAATCTTTTCAAAGTTCACTAAAGTGAAACCCAATTCATCCACTATAACTCCTTTGGTGTTATCAACCCAATTACATTTAAAGAGCGGAATTCTGAAATCTATGTAGTCAAATTCCCATATGTCTTCAATGACACCGTAATATGACATTTTAGCTTCATGTGGACTCTTATCCTTTGCACTTGCAAAATACATAGTCGACGCTTGAAGAGTGACCCCACTATTTTGGACGACACTCTTATCATCTTGGCGCTTTGTGTAATATGTGAACCCATTAATTTCAAACCCTTCATAAGACATAATATTCAGTTTTGGTTTAAAGGCGAGGCATTTGATAGTTTCCGTAATATCATTTTGTGTTTGAGATAGTTGATTTAAAACTTTATCTTCAAACCACTTAGTAAAAGTCTTGTTATGCTCTCTAGAAAGCCACATTGAACTTGCTCGAGGATGTTTTCTCTTGATGAAATTGGTATGTTCCTCGATATAAACACTCACTTCGTCCATGTTGTGTAAAATATACAAGTGACCTTGTTCCAACTGCTCATGGCTGATTACTTTCACCCGTGATCCCAAAATTCCTTTGCCCTCCTCAATATTCTTGTCATTAATAGGAGTGTTATTACCACTCAGAAAGTCATTGCAAAAATCCATAACCTCTCTCGCCACATAACCTTCAATAATACTCCCTTCAGGCCGATAACGGTTTCAAACATCACCTTTAAAAACGCTCATGTATCGTTCAAAGGGATACATCCAATGCAAGAAAACTGGTCCCAACATTTTCACTTCCATATTCAAGTGGACAACAAGATGTACCATGATATCAAAGAACGAAGGAGGGAAATACATATCAAGCTGACATAGGGTAACAACCACTTCTCTTTGCAAATTATCGAGAGTATCAGGGTCAATAACTTTGCTGCATAGACTGTTGAAAAAGAAACAAAGTCTGGTGATTGCAAATCTTACATGCTTCGGCAATATAGATCGAATTGCCACAGACAATATTTGTTGCATTAGAGTGTGACAATCATGAGATTTAAGACCTATCAACTTCAGATCTTTCATTGATACCAATCTACAGATGTGGGATGAGTAACCCTGTGGCACCTTAACATTTACCAAGCATTCACAAAAAGATTTCTTCTCCTTTCTAGACAACATGTAACAACCGGGAGGTAAGTATGTTCTTTTATTACCCATTTCACGTAATTCTATTAATTCTGACCTTATTCCCATTTCACATAGGTCCAGTCTGGATTTTATCCCATCTTTAGTCTTATCTGGTATATTTAACAGAGTACCAATGATGCTATCACAGACATTTTTCTCAACGTGCATTACATCGATACAATGTCTGACTGTCAAAGAACTCCAATAAGGAAGATCCCAAAATATTGACTTCTTCTTGAATGAAGAATTATCACTCCGTGTGGTCATACTACATTGTGATTTCTTACCAAATTCATTGACAATGTCTTTTACTCTTTCATAAACAACATCCCCTAGTATAGGTTTAGGTGCACTCCATTCATCATTCCATCCATTGAATGCTTTGCGCTTCCTACGATACGGATGGAATTTTGAAAGAAACCTTCGATGACCAAGATATACAGTCTTGCCGCCCTGTTTTAGTCTTATTGAATTAGTGTTTTCTTCACATTTAAGACATGCTTTAGCTCCTTTGACACTATATCCAGACAAATTCCCGTATGCTGGAAAGTCATTAATAGTGAAAAACAACATAGCGTGCAAACAAAATGTCTCTCTTCTTGAAGCATCATAGGTCATCACACCTTCAGCCCAAAGTTTCTTTAAGTCATCAATCAGAGGTTCAAGATAAACATCGATATCATTTCCGGGTTGTTTAGGGCCCGATATCAACAACGACAACATAACATACTTATTTTTCATACACAACCAGGGAGGAAGATTGTATATAACAAGCATGATGGCCAAGTGCTATGTTGGCTGCTCAATGTCCCGTACGGATTCATCCCATTTGTACAAAGCCCAAGTCTTAGTTTCCTATCTTCTTCACCAAATTTGGGGTACAATAGATCAATCTTCTTCCACTGTGGGGAATCAGATGCATGTCGTAGGATCCCATCATTATTTTTCTTAACATCTGCATGCCACCTCAAATTCTTCGCATCTTTCAGATTTGCAAACAAGCATTGAAACCATGATATTATAGGTAGATACCACATCACCTTGGCAGGAGAACCAATTTTGGACTCCCCCGAAGTCATCAATTTATACTGTGACGCACCACATTTTGGACAATCTTTCAAATCCACATAGTCCTTTTGAAATAATACACAATCATTCGGGCATGTGTGTATCTTCTTGGCCTCCATTCCCATTGGGCACAACAATTTCTTTACCCGGTATGTTGAGATTGGCAGCTCGTTTCCTTCAGGAAGCATTTCTTTCAACTAAGTCAACAATGAAGTGAAACTTTTGTCACTCCATCTATTGTTAGCTTTCAACTTATACAATCTCAACACAGCGCTAAGCTTCATAAACTTAGCACAACCTGTGTATAACAGTATCTCAGCATCATGCACAATGTTTGTAAAGATAGGAGGTGGATCAGTGTGCTCTACCCTACAACTATCCAGCATCGCATCAACGATGTCTACTGGAACTGGTTCGTTCACATCTACGTCATCGGAGGAAATTTCTTCTTCCACCCAAGCACTGCTATCGACATCTACTGATTTCGAGTTTGAAATCTCTCCATGCCAGTGTCATTCTGTATAGCCTTGTACAATCCTGTTGTACATGACATGACTTTTGATTTCATCACCAGTGCTGACTTTCAAGTTGTTACCGCAATGCCTACATGGATAGTACAACCTATCTCCAGGTTCTTTCCTATGTTCCTCGGCAAATCTAATAAACTGATCAAGACCAGATATAAACTCTGGGGTGCAGTGATTGCGAATGGACATCCATGATCAATCCATTCTATGATCAAAGAGAAAATAAGTATATATTAGGACAAGATTAGGGTCTACGGTTAACAAATACATGTGATGTCATTCTTATATATAATAAATGTGTACCACCTATCCCATCCTTGAACACCTAAACTAACTAGTAAGTGTATAATGTGTATTGGGTTTTCGAGAAAATTTCGACAATATTTCCCCGTTGTTCTCTAAGTACATATGTACTTAGAAAACAAACGAGGAAATGTTGCCGAAAGTTTCTCGAAAACCCAATACACATTATACACTTACATCCTAAGTGAGATTAGGTGTTCAAGAACAGTCCCAAATCGGGGACTATCCAAGATTTACTCCTAATGAGTAAATCTTGGATGGGTTTCTAGGCCAACAAAATCATATCATTAAGAGCATGGTTTCATGTTAGGTCATCATAGGTCATAATAATCCACTAGAATGGGCATAAGAGTATTAGATCTTGATTCTAGAGTGTACAAGACATAATAGTGACTACTGATTTTGTGGGGTGATATCATTTCATAGTATTTATAAATTCAAATTTAACAAGTGTACAAGTTGCATCATTTTAATACTCTAAAGGTGACTAGTGGGTCATAGCACATAAAATATGGCATTACAAGGAATGTAAGAAAGCTAGATCAATTACCTCTATTTGAGCGTCAGTTGGGAGAGAGGGCGAGATGGAGGGTAGGCGAGTAGGCAGGCAAGCAGGTGAGCAGGCGATGGGTAGGGAGACGGCGGGTAGCAGTAGATGATCAATTCATTCCTGAAACATAGTATAGAATATGCATAGATAATACATTAGTTGAATGCATAACATTAGTAGTAGGCAGTACATGATATGTACATTATACCGTTATATGTATTGCAAACTACAAAGTACATCTACATAGATAATACATTAGTTGAACACATAACAATACAAGAAAAATGAAGGTATGAATGTATGTATATGTACAAGTATAATGTATTAGTAAATATTAGTGGTTGAGTTCATAGTAGAGCATCAATGTATGTGCAAATGATAAATATGTAATGTAGGTGCAGCAGTTCATACATAAAGCTGTTCATACATAAAGATGTAAATGGGTGCAACAGTACATACATACAAAGCTTATATGAAGTAGGAACAATTTTGATGCATGTACAACTCAATTAAAAATGAGAAGAGCAGGAAAACGCAGGAAGAGGGGTAGGGGGCCAGGAACAGGAGCAAGGAGCAAGCTGGAGAAACCCTATTGTCTAAGCAGGAAGAGGAAGAAGAAGGGTACCAGGTGAGCGGGCGACCAGGAGCAGAGCGTCGGCAAGGAGAGAGCAAAGCGCCGGCGACGGTGAGTGGTCGGGCGACCAGGAGGCGTGTCGACGGTGACCAGGAGACAATGTCGGCACCGGAATTGCCAAAGCAAACAGGGGGAAGGAGCGGCGGCGGGTGCTTGCTCACCGGAATCACCAAGCAGGGGGAAGGAGCGGCGGCGGCAGCGGGTGCTTGCTCACCAGAATTGCCAGACCTAAAATCGACGCTAGATTGCAGTGAAATAGAGAAAGGGGAAGAGTCTGCTTCACGGGGTGCTAATTAGTAAACAATCAGCGTTGGTCATTACAAAAAACTGACGCCATAGCAAATAGTGTCAGTTGTTCTGTAGATAACCGACGCTGATTCAAATAAGCGTCGGTTGATAGGAAAAAATTGACGTCCAAATTATACAATCTTATTTGGCGGGAAATATTATCAGTGTCGGTTATCAAAGGATTGAATGACACCGAAAGCAGACGCGGAAATATCCTTCTTGTATAGGCGTCGGTGATTACTGAAAACACCGACGATGTATGTGACGCAAATTTTTTTTCGCTCGAAATTTGGATTTCGCGGGCAATTTTAGGCGTCGGTTTGTTATATCCAGCCAACGATTAATACAAAGAAGTACCCGTGTCTGGCTGGTCTTCGACGATAGACGTCAGTTTCGCTAAATATCTGACGTTGACTAATATAGGTGTCGGATTATCTTAATAACCGATGCCCAGAAAAGCGACACTGAATGTTGTTTCTGTAGTAGTGTAGTGGCTGAGAATCTCAGCTAGCTTCAGGCATTCTTCTTTGGTTGCTCTCGTAAATAAAATGGAGTCATCTGCAAAGAAAAGATGAGAAACCCGGGGGCCATTACGGCTTGCACAAATTCCTTGTATAGTCTTTTGTTTTTTTGCCAAGGTTAGAGAAGTAGAGAAAGCTTCAGCACATAAAATAAAAAGATATGGTGAAAGAGGGTCTCCCTGGAGAAGTCCTCGGGATGGTTGAGTCTTCCTGGTCTGCTCCCCATTGATGGAAAACGAATGAGTTACAATTGACATGCAATCATAGACCTTGCTCCTCCATCTCTCCCCGAAACCCATCTTTCCTTGGACATAATCAATGAATTTCCACTCCACTCTATCATAGGCCTTGGACATATCCAGTTTAAGAGCTATGTGTCCCTTCTTTGACTTCTTATTCCTCTTCATGGTGTGAAACAATTCATATGCAATGAGAGCATTATCAGTAATGAGTCTACCCGGGATGAAGGCACTTTGGTTTTCAGATATGATTATGTCCATGAGGGGCCGCATCCTGTTTGCAATGACTTTGGATGCTATTTTTTAGATGACATTACATAAGCTGATAGGCATAAAATCACCAATCTCCTCAGGTTTCTGGATTTTAGGAATCAACACCACCAATGTTTTGTTGAGGTCAGCTATGCTCCTTTCTGATTTCCACCAACCCTTGATATAGTTTGAGACGTCTTCCCCTACAATGTGCCAATATTTATGAAAAAACATAGCTTTCATATCATCAGAGTCCGACACCTTGTTTGACTGCATACCTTTAAGAGCAGTAAAAATTTCCTCAGTGGTGAAATCTTTCTCAAGATCAGTTCTCTCGCTGCTACTCACTTTGGAAGTGATCCCTCGAGTTGCCTCCTCCCAACCAGTAGGGTTGGTCGTATGAAAGAGAGTTTGAAAAAATTGTAGCACTATCTTTTCTATTTCCTCTTCTTCCTTTTTCCACTGCCCTTCTTCATCTTTTGACCCTTCAATCTTGTTCCTCTTTCTTCTTTGAGACACATTGTGATGAAAGTATGTAGTATTTATGTCCCCAGATTTCATCTCATTCACCCTCGCCCTTACATGCCAGAACGCCTCATCCCTCCTATTCCATTCTTGAAGTTCCTTTGTGATACGAGTGCACCTCTCTAGGTTCACTCTGTCTGGTGGTAATTTCTTAAGTTCCCCCAAAGCTTCCTCTAGCTCTTTTATTTTCCTCTTCCTCTCCCCAAATTTTCTAGTGGCCCAATCCTTCTGTTTACTTTCACAGAAATCCATGTTTCCTTGCAAATCTGTCGAGTGCCGCTCTTCCCAGACTGTCTTTATAATGTGCTCACATGCCTCATCCTCCACCCACATGGGTTCAAAGAAAAATTGTTGTTGCTTCTTGAAATTCTTCCTCTTTCTGTGTTCTGTGTTGATGATTATCGGTATGTGGTCAGACTCATATTTGGTAAGGTGAATCACCCTTGCCTGTGGAAATTTCGTCACCCAAGTTGCACTTCCCAGAGCTCTGTCAAGGTGTTCCCTTACTAAAGTTTCTGGAGTGAGCCTTCTTTGCCAAGTATTGATACTACCGCTGTATCCCAGATCCGTGAGATCACAGTCATCAATGACATCCATAAAATCCGGTATAAACCTGAGTGGTTTAGGTGGGCCCTCATCCTTCTCAGAATTGGATAGAATTTCATTGAAATCTCTGAAGAAAAGAATAGGCATATCTTTGTTTCTTTTCTTCTCTCTCATGAGATCCCAAGTCTTGTGTTTCTTCTACTGTGCTACCCAACTGTATATGCATGTAGCACTCCATGTAACCCCATTGTTACCCTCCACTATGTCACAACTGCAGTGGTTCTATGAATACGACGTAATTTTGAGATCAACATCCTTCCACCATAACCCCATCCCCCCAGCTATACATGTACTAGATAAACAAACTCCTTGGGTGTAGCCACATTTCCTCATAACAACTTCTAGATCAGCACTAGAAATCATAGTTTCCATCACGAAAACTATGCTCGGTCCCTCCCTCCAGCACCATGACTTGAGGGCATTAACAGTGTTAGGGTGGGCCAGTCCCTGATAGTTCCAGCTTAAGATTTTCATTGGTCTTCACGGGGCTGGTACATTCCAGCCTTCGCTACTTGGGTTGTACACACCCCTGATCCCTATCCTTCGAGTTCCGTATTCCTTGCTTTCTTGCTTGCCTCGACCACAGTGTCAGTCATATCTAGTTCCATGTCACATAGCTCGGAATGTCTACCTCTTTTCCCCGCTATAGTACTCCACTCCACTTCGTGCTCTGGGATCCCAAGCCGCTGACTCCTGCTCATTTTATAAACCCATGGTGGTTCTTTCTTCTTGCGTTGATCTACCTTTGCCTTCCTCACTGGTTTCCTTCTGTTCTCCTTCTCTTTTTGTGCCCTCGTTCTAGCTACTTCTTCTGCTTGTGGCTGGTTTAGCCGTGCTCCCCTACCTCTGTTCCCTACTTGTTGAACATCTATATGAGATACCTTCCTACCCCCAGTGAGTCTGTCTCCCTTGCATCGAGCAATCTGTCTGTATATGTAACTCCTTTTCTCAGTTCTATGGTCTCCTCTCTAGTATAATGGACCTTTAGTTGTGTCATCTTGGTACCCTCTCCTTCCCCACCCTGCTCTGCTGCCTTCATGCATGTTTCTTCTGATGTCCCTCCTTTTGTACCTTATCGGCTGTTCATCAAGCCCATGGGCCTTTCCGAGAAGAGCTCTCTGATATTATACACAGTCTCTCCACTATCTTCCTCCTCGCTTTGAACTTGCTCTCGTGCTGCTAGTTTTTCCTGGATCTTTTCATTGAGAAGGCTGTTCACCTTACTACCATGTCTTTGATTGGATTCTCCACTTGATTCGTGTGCATTGCTCATCGCCATCTCGGACGCCGGTTTGTGCTTGAACTGAATCTTCCTTTGTACCCTGACATTGCCATAGATTTCATCCTGAAGTGATTGTTTTGGTTTCCTTGGTGACGCCTTGAGCCACGCTCCCCAGTGCAGTTCACGATCTTCGCCCTCTTTGTTCCCAGCGTAGTCCCTGACCACATGCCCTAATCGCCCGCAACCATGGTAGAAATTTGATAGTCGTTCATACTTTATATCAATCTCTATCACTTTGTTCTGGCTCCCTCTGATCTGCATCACTCGTTTTAGAGGTTTAGAAACATCTAGGTTAATTCTGACTCTCACCGACGTATCCCAACCCAATTCATCCAGATCCATCGTGATCACATCGCCCATCCTGGATGCAATCTCCTTTATTGCTTGTTTGTCCCGAAACCCTAGAGGAATACTGTAGAGGTGCACCCAAAACATGATGTGGCTTATAACGATGTCCCCCAACTACTCCTCGGCCTCTATGTTCTTGAACATGAGGATTTTATTGTCAAAGTTCCACGGGGCTCCTTCTTCCACCTTTTGTTTGTCCCGCCAATCAAAGAACTGTATAACAAAGTAGTCTCCTTCGATTTGTTTGAAAATGACCTTTCCATGAAGCCCCCACGCCTGTGTTAATGTTCGTTTCATAGCCCAGAAGTTAACCGGTCTATCTGTTAAGATCTTCACTACCACCGCCAGTTTTAGATGGCTTTGTGTTTTGTCTTCCATCTTCTGTGTGACCTCAATCAGATCTTCCTCCTCTAGTGTCAAATGCAGCTTCGCACACCGGTCTGCCAGTTCATCTTCCATCATTGGAAGAGGACCAGGGAGATCGTCCAAACCTTGAACCTGTAAGAGGAAACCATGAGTGGAGAAAGGAATCCCATGCTTCAAACCCTAGTCTCCAGAGCGATGGATTAGCCGTGGGGAGAGTTCACCCTTAGTAGGAGAATCCATCTAATTAGCCTGGGTTTTGCATCTTTCTTTTCCAGAAGGTAACGAATGGTAATGTGATCTGTGTAGACAATGACCTTTAAACCAATTAGGTAGGATCTGAACTTGTCAAAAGTATACATGACTTCCAGAAGTTCTTTCTCAGTAGTAGCATAATTCCTCTGAGCTTCATCGAGGGTCTTCAATGCATAATAGATCACATAATGTTTCTTTTCTATACATTGGCCCAAGACAGCACCTAGAACATAATCGCTTGCATCACACATGATTTCAAAAGGGTGGTCCCAATTGGGAGCTCTAATGATGGGTGTGGTTGTAAGGGCATGCTTCAGTGTGTTGAAACTTTTAACACATTCTCCGTCAAAATTAACATCCTTTAGTAACAAATTTGTCATTGGCTTGGTTATCTTTGAGAAGTCCTTTATAAACCGTCTATAGAATCATGCATGGCCTAGGAATGCTCGAACTTCCTTTACATTGATAGGGATAGAGAGCTTGGAAATCACTTCAATCTTGGCCTTATCTACTTCAATACCTTGGTTACTGACCCTATGGCCCAGGACAATGCCTTCCTTTACCATAAAATGACACTTCTCCCAGTTGAGCACAAGATGAGCTTCTTAACATCATTTGAGGACCAAGGAGAGGTGTTTTAGTCATGAATCAAATGAATCACCGTATACAAAAAATCATCCATGAAAACTTCCAAAATGGTCTCGGTGAGACCGAAAAATATGGCAGCCATGCAACGCTGAAAAGTTACAGGTGCATTGCAGAGGTTGAACGACATTCTTCTAAATGCGTATGTTCTGAATGGGTAGGTGAAAGTGGTTTTCTCTTGGTCATCTGGGTGTATAGGTATTTGGTAGAATCTAGAGTAACCATCGAGATAACATAAGTATTCTTGATGGGCCAGCCGCTCTAATACTTGATCAAGAAAAAGGCATTGGAAAATGATCTTTTCGAGTTGCCTTGTTCAACTTCCTATAATCAATGCACATCCTCCACCCTATGAATGTTCGGGTGGGGATGAGTTCATCATTTTCATTTCATATTATAGTTGTTCCACCTTTCTTCGGGACTACATGCACCAGGCTCACCCATGGTGAGTCTAATATCGGATAGATAATTCCAGCGGTGAGCAGTTTACTGACCTCTTTACGGACTACCTCCTTCATATTTGGATTCAGTTTCCATTGATGTTCAATAGTTGGCTTGTGATCTTCCATCATGGGGATCTTGTTCATACACAACACTTGACTAACCCCAGTGAGGTCACTCATTTTGTAGCCAATCACTTTCTTCCTCTCCTTCAATTCTTTCAGGAGTTTATCTTCTTGTTCAGTTGTAAGATCAGAATTTATTATTACTAGACAAACCTTGAGGTCATCCAAAAACACATACTTCAGTCCCTCAGGTAGGGGCTTCATTTTGGGGACCTCTGGTTTTTTGCATGTTTCTTCGGTAGCTTCCACAACCTTGAGTCCTTCAAACGTATCTTCGGGATCTCCTTCGGCAGTGTCAAGGTCAAGAACACACTCTTTAACTTGTTCACTGATGGAATTATCAGTAGAGGGGTTTGTTAGAGTCACTTTTAAATGGTTGTCTTGTTCATATCCCTCTTGTGTGAGGAGTGATATTTGTTCAATGCAGTCAATCAGATAAACTTCTTCTTGCATACTTGGTCTTCTCATGCTTTCAAAAACCTTGAATTTGAGAGTTTCCTTGCCTAATCTAAGCAGCAAGGTTCCTACTTCAATGTCAATAAGAACTCTTACAGTGGCGAGGAATGGACATCCAAAGATGAGAGGATATTTTGCGTCCTCTTTTATGTCCATGATGACAAAGTCACACGGAACATAGGAATCTTTTCCTACCTTGACAGGTACATCCTCAAAAATTCCTAACGTGCATTTTATCGAATTGTCTGCGAGTTGTATGGTCATGCCAGTTGGAAGAAGTTCAGAAAACCCTAGCCTTTTGAAAAGGTTGAGTGGCATGATGGAGATGCTAGCACCAAGATCTGCTAGTCCTTTCTTGCATGAAGAATCACCGATATGGAAGGAAATCCCAAAAGATCCTGGATCTTTCTGTTTCTTTGGCATCTTACTATGGATGATATACGAAGTGGTTTTAGCTAACTTGACTATCTCATATTCTTCAGTTATATATTTCCTGGTGAGGAGTGACTTTAAGTATTTTGTCCAAGCTGGTATCTCAGCCAACGCATCCAAAAAGGGTATATCAACATGAAGTTTCTTCATAGCTTCCTTAAACTTATTGAACCGAGTATCAAGCTTGGTTTTCCTTAAACAAGTAGGGAAAGGAATACGAGGCTTGTATACATGGATATCAGGTTCTGGTGTTTCAGTTTCTTCATCAATAGGTTTCTCAGGACTTTCCTTGTCTGTCTTATTAGCAGTTACTGGTTCTTTCGGTTGAGACTCCGATGTTGTTGAGTCTTGGACAATCACATGTTCATCTTCATCTGTAACAACCACATGTGTCTTGATAGGTGGATCAGAATAGTCTTTTCCTGATCTGGTGGTGACTGCCTTCAATTGTTCAGGATGCTTAGGATTATTCTCGGGTTGTCCAGCAAAAACTCCAGCTGGTGGCTTTATGCGAGCTGCGAGTTGAGCTAGTTGAGATTCAATAGCATTTTGCTAGGCTTGTTGGTTAGCTGTCATAGTTTGTTGAGTTTGCAACATCTTTTCAATGGTTGCTAACTTGTCATCAGGTGATATGGGACTTGCTTGTTGTCCTTGTTGTTGATAAGGAACTTGGTTAAGACTCTGGTACTGGGAATTGTTTTGATAATTATTGAAGTTCCTATTCTGAAAGTTTCCCTAGAAATTTCCTTGATTTCTAAAATTCTATTGTTGATTGTACTGGAATCCTTGTGGGCCTCGTGGCTGATTGTTCGAACCAAAGTGATGTGAGTTTACTTCTCTAGAGGGGTTTCCATATTGAAATCCTAGATGATTCTTATTCTGATTCGAATTGTAATAACCTTGACCAGGGATGGTATTAACAACATTTAGGTTCTCCATTTGATGATTATCTACTTGGCCACATACATTGCTTAGAATAACATCATAGAGAACATTGCATGCCAAAGTGGAGTGATTTGTGCCCTTACATGCTTCACAAAATAGTGTGGCAGACCTGACCTGTTCTTATTGTCGAGTGGGCAAACATCCTCTTCCAATCGCAGCAAGAGATGGTTCAATATGGTCTTGCTTGGCAACTAAGAGTTTTAAGGTTTCAGCGATAGACTTGTACTCGGGGGTAGCTTCAGCCATAGCCACTTTCAACACTCCTTTACCTACAGATCTACCCTAATTGGCTTGATTTTCTACTCCAAGGGTGACGACCCTCCATGCGCTGTCATAACTTTGACACATGAAGTTTCCCCCAGATGAGGAATCTAATAATCTCTTGATATCGTCGTCCACACCCCTATAGAAAATTTCGATGAGTTTATTCTTAGGAATTCCATGGTGTGGACACTTACGTAGAAGCTCTTTGTATCTATCCCATGCTTCTGCAAGAGTTTCTCTAGGGACTTGAGTGAAATTTGTTATTCACCCTCTAATTTCATAGGTGAGAGATGGAGGGTAGAACTTTTCTAGAAACACATTTTGAAGTTGTTCCCAAGTGGTGATGGGTTCACTTTGCAATGAGTTATACCAACTTATGGCTCCATCAGTGAGAGAGTACTTGAAGAGACATAGTTGAATGGCATCATCAGATACTCCATTTTGCTTTGTCATGGCACATAGATCAATAAACCTCAAAAGATTCTCTTGACTATCCTCTCCTTATTTGCCATAGAAAGGGTTGTTTTGAAGCAATGTGATCCAATGTGCCCTAATATAAAAATTGGTAGTATTGATGGGAGGAGGTTGTACTGGATGATGAACATTTGCAGCATTCAGGATTGAGAATTCTCTAAGGTCTTTTTGTAGTTCAGCTGCTTGTGCTGCTGCCTGTGTTGCTAGGATTTCTTCTTGAACTACGGATCTGGCTTCTTGCATGAGCCTTTCTCTCTGTGCATTGATGGCTTGAGCCACCCTTCAGGCTACTTCCTCTTCCTGGGCCATCCTTGCTTGATTTTCTCTGATCTGATGATGAAAAGTTCTGTCTATCTCGGGATCAAAGCTCGATGTTAGTCTGGGGCTGTCTGAACGGTGCATGCACTATGCTTTGGGTTGTACCTAAAAATAGAAGGATTTTGAAAATGAGATCCAAAAAGTAGAGTCAAAGTCAAGTAGATGATCGATTGTATCAAAAGAAAAACCAAATCCTAGATTAGCCTTAAAAGAACTAGATTTGACTAACTGATTCCGTTGTCCCCGGCAACGGTGCCAGAATTTGACGTGGGAATTTATCGCACTAACAAACTCGCTCGGGGTTGAAATCCCTGAGCTTTTACCAAAACCTTGTGCAATAATACCACCCGCAAATGGATGAGTATTATCACAGTATAGTTAATGATCGAACCCAAAGGACAACATTTTTAAGAATCTTTGGTAGTCGAATCTAGCTCAAGTAAAACTAATATTTAGAATGATTGGTTGGTTTGTGGTTAATTAAACTAAATGTAGGAAAGTAAAGGCTTCATTAAGGTTGGATTTAGATCAAATGATATAGAATCGTTGGGGTGGTATCGGGTTTCACCTCCACTACACATGCAAACACATCCGAACATCAAAACATCCAGGAAAGATATAACTATCCAAATAGAGCTGCTGCAAACCCCCCATACGGGTGTTAGGTTCACGTAAGCATCACCTTAGGCATCAGATGTCTCGCCACCATCCGGATCACTTACTTATGGCTCCGAAGATACAGAAATCCAACAAAGGTTGTGGCCCCCCTATACAGGTGTTAGGCACATAGAAGCGTCACCGAAGGCTAGATGGCTCGTCCCCTCACAGATCATACACTTACAACCTCAAAAAAATCCCATTCTATTTCTAGTTTGGGAGTTAACCACATTAATCGATAAGAAACAAGGTGGTTAATATACGAGAAAACATCGACGATAACAAGAAGATACAAATCCAACTAAGGCTGTGAACCCCCCTATATAGGCGTTAGGCACACAGAAGTATCACCGAAGGCTAGATGGCTCATCCCCTTGCGAATCATACACTTACGACCTCAATGAATCCCATTCTATTTCTAGTTTGGGATTCAACCTGTTAAACGACATTCAATCCTATATATAGAAGTTCTCACAACATAGGAAGAACAAAGATGAAAGCAATCAATTAATCTAACTACGAATGTAACGATTAACAATGAAATGAAAAGTTATATACATTGCCATGGAATGCTTAACAAAAGAACATGCTTGCATGGGCAGCGGGGCTAGTCCCCGCACCCCAGTGAAAGAGGACTACTCGCTCATGATGCGAGAAAAAAGAAGAATAAGAAAGAGAGAGAAATCCACCATGAGCACGGTGCAGAAGGTAGTCGCTACTCGGTGAAGATAATGCGGTCTTCTACGTCGTGTCAGAGCAGATCTGGACACGAAACGGGAGATTCCAAGATAGACCAGACAATCTCTCTCACTCCGTCTTCCTTCTCTTCTCGGTCTCCTTGATTGCAGCACATGCAGTAGGTGGGGTGAAACTAGCACGGATGGAGTTGATCTGGATCAGACCTGTGTACAGGCATCCTGCTGGCGTCGCGGAACCGATTCCCCAAATAAGGACCCTGGTGGTCCTATTTATAGGCACTTGATTGGTCCTCACATTTTTGGTGTGTTTCCAGCCCAAACGGTCTACTAAATATCTTCTTTAAATAGTTTGGTAAAATATATGTTCCAAACAGTTTCATGCAATGAGCAAATGACCAAAAGGTCTTCAAAGATTCACTTTATCTAACGGTTTTGCTTTGCACTAATTTTTCATTTCAGTCTTCATGCATGCTAAAGTCATGCATGTGATTCGGTCTCGCGAGCTTAGTAGCAAATAGTCTTTACATTTCCTTCATTCAATCTTTGATTTGGTCATTCGGTCTTGCTTATTTCCTTCATTCGGCTTTGATTTGGTCATTTGGTCTTGCATATTTCCTTCATTCGGTCTTTGATTTGGTCATTCAGTCTTGCATATTTCCTTCATTCGGTCTTTGATTTGGTCATTCGGTCTTGCATATTTCCTTCATTCGGTCTTGTATTGGCAGCAACAAACGGTCTCGCATGGGGGTAGCAAACGGTCTTCGGCATGAGGCCATTCAGTCTTCATATTCCAACAATCAGCAAACGGTCTTCGGGCAAGAGGCCATTCAGTTTTGCTGCTGCTATTTGTTCACATGAAACTTAAACGGTCTCGCATGCCCATTTGGTCTTATGCATGCACACATGCCTTCCCATGCACGTTGCTTGTTCGGTTTGCAGTAGGTTATTCCAAACGGTCTTCATGTGGGTGATTTCCTATACACGGTTTGCTATTCATTCGGTTTTCGCATCAGTAGCAACTTTTCCATTCGATTTGATAATCCATTTGGTTTGCATGCATGAGCATCAAACGTTCTTCACGTGAACTTCTCAAACAGTTTGGCAGGGAGTCTCAGTTTGCATGCATATGCTCATTTGAAGAAAACGGTCATGTGCTAGGCAACAAACGGTCTTCGCGATTCCTTTACCAAATGGTCTGGTAGAAATCTTGCTCTCCTCCATTCGGTCTTCACGTGGGTAGTATCAAACGGTTTGCTCCATGCGGTCTGCATGCATGTGCTAATTCGTTTTGCATCTTCATTCAGTTTGGTGATCCATTCAGTTTGCATGCAGCAAACAGTCTTCATCGCTCATTCGTTCAAACGGTCCGAGACCGTGACCTTTCCAAATGGTCTCACCAACCCAGCTCTAAACGGCCTTGCAGACTGGTTCCAAATGGTATGAGAGTATTGTGGCCATACAGTCTTTGCGGCTGAACGGTCTTGCGACCTTGGCACCCAAACGGTCTGAAACTGTGCGAAGTCCAAACGGTTTTGAGGTGGATATGTCCATTCAGTCTTGAGTCCGAATGGATGAAACTGATTGGTCAAGACCGGATGGCCAGATTGTTTGGCGAGACTGAATGGTTGAAACTGTTTGGTCAGACCAAATGGATGAAACCGTTTGGTCTGATCGATTGGTCAGGACCAAGGGTGAGTGAAGGTGGGACCCAGATGATTGTTCAACTTCATGAAGACCTACATCAAATCAACGTAAATTAAATTAAAATCATGATAATTGGATCAATTAAGTAATGTTGCACATTTTGTCATTTAGTAAGTGAAATTTAAAAGTATTGAGTCGAATTTGACCCAAGATGGTAATTGAATTCCATGATGAATATGCATTCATCATTGCCTTATTTTCACTTAGGAATAATCATTGAGTGTTATTAGTTATTGTCCCCTTGATGCTAAGTGCGTATTATCTAGATCTTAAGGGTGGCCAAGTAGACAGTAGGGGTCACGAAATAAAAAAGGCATTTTTCACATGAGCAAATTTTTTATATCTGTTAACATATATTAATACAAGAGTACTTACTAATGCAATTCAATATGTTATATTAGCATATACAAGTATAAAGGAATTCAAAAAGGCTGGAGAAAAGGTGGTTAAGAAAAAGAAAGTGTTACGTTAGAAGAATCTCGAGGTAGTTTTTCTGACTCCAATGCATATTTATTGTAACTATTTTTACTTTTATTTATTAATATCTTGTATGGTAGTAAATTTATAGTATCATGTAGAAGAAAATGATTGGGCATGCGCACACGACGTGAAGCGGTATATGGACATGATTGTCAGACAGGGGCACTAGACATCAAATACATAGAAAATGTAAATCTATATATAGTCTTGAGCATCATAAGTGTCGCACAACGTTCGAACAAAACATCAATAACTAAGCGGAAGTGATCATTAACATCGGATTACTGAAAATCACTAAAAATTTAAACCATTTACAAAGAGATCCGAACACAGGAAAACTCTTTTATCAAGAACTAATGTATTTTATTTACATCCAGGTTCATAAGTATATATCCTGTACCATTCCTTCTCGAGGATTACAAGCATCAACTGCCCTGTTAAAACTATACACAGGTAGCATAAGAACCTCGAGGCATCAAGCCAAAATCTTAGATTAATTCATTCAAAGAACTAACTACTAACTCCGAGTACCTGAGAGTAAAGAGACGACACATAGGACTCTCTATACAAAAATATGACAACCAATGCCTCCACCTGGAATATCACTGTTGTCCCTATTGTTGATGTTGCTGCCCTTCCCCTGCTATAGGGTTTCTACTTCTTCTTCCATGCCTACCCAAAAAGTTGGATCCCACGGGGGTGAGACAATTGAAATTGTCCCAGCGAGAGATATAACTCTCCACCAGAAATATTATTATTGTAGTTTAATAGAATAAAACTGAGTAGAGGAATCATATATATTCAACAACAGATAAATCAATGTCTAAATAGATAAAAGCAATATTCTTCTTCAAAGCATTTCAGCTATAACTTGATAAAGCAACATGTCACTTATCCAATAAGGAAATGAATAACATGTATAACATTTATCCATCTAGGATATACTAAGCAAGGTAACATCAACCAATGATTCTCATATTTTGACCTTAAGAAAATACGCTACACGACTGATTACATTTACAATCATACTTAAGCCCTGAGGAGATGAGGTATACCGCTCGTACTCCAACTGACCATTGTAAAGTCAAAATCAGTGCCATACATAGGTCAAGGAAGAGCCAGATTTCCATGACCACATCCTCCTTAGTCAGTGTGAGTACAAAATGCAAGACATCTTGTGTCTCTGCTAAATAGCTTTCCAGGGTATACTGGCAACTTCGCTATAGAGTTACAGTGGCAGTTGTACTCTCTTCACAATAGAGAGATTTCAAGTTTATCTCACATCGATCCGACATTAACATTATCGGGAGATTCGTGATACATCCATCCCGACATCGGGAGATTAGTGATACATCCATCCCGTCATATATAATGAAGGATTGAGAGATTTAATGTTTATCTCACATCAATTCCTCCATTAGGGCGTAAGGATATTCACACCCATAACTCCCACATACTCAATAGTATGCCCACCAGGAGATCCTGTAGGAAAACTTGTTTCACCGTCACCAACTACTGACGATGATGGATCTATGGCCAGGGCTCTACATGATAAGATTTCACTTGATTAATTAAGTACATTACCATATTCTTTTAGCATCAGTCAGGCTTTCAAACATAAATTATTATAAAAAATGCTACAAAGAATGTGTAATACTTCTATCAAGTGTTTTTCAAAGCTTTATAGAACATTGGGATCTCAATCCCTTGTCACATCATGGGCATTCTCATCCCTTAACATCTCATCATCATTATTATGGAATATGGGTATTCAAACCCTCAGTTCATCAAAGAACACTTGTTACCACTTATCAGGTAACTAATACCTTCAGGTCATCTGACCAAGGTAAACATGATACTTGCTACACAAGCATCTCACATGGATCTCAAAGCCTATTTAATTTCTTGTTACCTCTTACTAGGAAACAAAGCATATTATGGCTCACAAGGCCAATAAAACAATTTCAATAATAAAACATCATAGCTCATACTTGGCTATGCTCAACATCTCATGATACCTTCATGGTTAGTACGCATGATAACAGTTATGTCAATTACATATTAGCACTATATAATGGAATGGTAGCATCACTGTTCCCTCATTTGAGTTAGGGTTTCCAAATTCATGTCAATTAGGGATACTCATCCCATTACCCAAAATTAGGGTTATGGTTTATCATCATATTGCCCAAGATTAGGGTTATATGCACTATAACTCAAAATTAGGTTTTCACATACCTTCACCCTATATTAGGGTTAGGGTTTCATGTAGCATTACATAGCATCACCCTGGATTAGAGTTTCACATCACATCACTACATTAGGGTTTCATATGACATCACCCTAGATTAGAGTTTCACATCACATCACTGCATTAAGGTTTCACATGGCATCACCCTATTTTAGGGTTTCATAACACATCACTACATTAGGGTTTCATATGACATCACCCTAGATTAGGGTTTCACATCACATCACTGCATTAAGGTTTCACATGGCATCACCCTAGTTTAGGGTTTCACATCGCATCACTGCATTATGGTTTCATATGACATCACCCTAGATCAGGGTTTCACATCACATCACTGCATTAAGGTTTCACATGACATCACCCTAGATTAGGGTTTCACACATCATTATCTGAAATTAAGGTTCCTTATAACTTTTCCCCAAATTAGGGTTTCATGTAACTTTGCCCGAAATTAGGGTTTCATGAAGCATCCTATTAAATTAGGGTTTTTCATTATATTACCCTGAATTGGGATTTCTCATATCATCACCCTAGATTAGAGTTACACCATTACCCTAGATTAGGGTTTCAGCTATCATTGCTCTAAATTTGTGTAGGGCTCATCAACCTTCTCGATTAGGGTTTCATGATCTCTTTATCAAGGATCATACCCTAAATACATATTTTATTCATGTTGAGAGTGTTGAGGCTTAACCACTTCATGATCATTATACATGTATGAATTCCTCTCTCTCTCATCCTCTCTAGGATGTTTATTACTTCAAGCTTGATTAGATTAGGTCAACCCTTCATTCAAGTACATACATTTAGGGTTAGCATAGTGTATTGAGATATTACTTCCATAAGAATCAAAGGTTAACCACTCAAAAGGTACTAATCACTTAAGTACTTGAGAGGTACAACCATTGTAATTAACTTTGAGATACATCATTAACAATCATAGGGTTAATTGATCTTTCATAGCTTTGATACTATTAGGTCTCCAAATGGTTTTGATAGTTTTGAACCTTCAAACGGTCTTGACCTCCTTGACCATTAAACGGTTTGAGACTGTTTGCCCTCCAAATGGTCTTGAGACCGTTTGGGCATCTAGGGTTGAGACCATTTGCTCTTAAACAGTTTTGAAACAGTTTGGTGCTTTCAACCCTTGAAACTGTTTGATCAAATTAACCTTGAAACCGAATGAAAAACCCATCATTGAAACCGATTGAACATCAAATGATTTTGAGACCGTTTGGTCTCAAATGGTTTGAAGACCATTTGGTCTCAAACGGTTTGAAGACCATTTGATCCCAAATGGTTTCAAGACCGTTTGGACTCAAATGGTCTCAAAACCGTTTGGTCCAAACTACCTTGAAACTGAATGGATCATCTAGGGTTTCCACAATCAATCGATTTAGGGTTTGCACTCATTGAACCATCCAACATTGAGTCCATTGAAAGTAGATCAAAATGTAACCCTTGGATCTCCATCTATCCATGACTCCACTTGACCTCAAACAGTCTTGAGACCGTTTTCCCTCAAACGGTCTTGGGACCGTTTTCCCTCAAACGGTCTTGAGACCGTTTGGGCCATTCAACATAGAAATCGACTCAATCAAATTAGGGTTTCAACCAATCAATCTGATTAGGGTTTATAATCAATGGATCATCCATTCTTGAATCCATTATAATTAGATCAATTTGAACCATTGGATCTTCATTCATCCACATCAAAAATTGACCCCAAATGGTCTTGAGACCGTTTAACCTCAAACGGTCTTGAGACTGTTTGCCCTCAAATGGTCTTGAGACCGTTTGATCCCAAACGGTCTTGAGACCGTTTGGTCATCAAAGTTGAAGACCGTTTTCTCATGATATTTATTGAGGTGTGTGCTAAGATGACATCATAATCTTCAAGCTACAAACCTTTGAAGTTTTCTGTGATCTTTGTGGTGATTTCAACAATTAATCAAAAGGAAATTTGATAATGAAAAAGGAATCAACATATGATGAAGAAATGAAATCCATTATGATATTTAAGGGTTCAAGTTATATAACCCGCCTTCAAAGTTGAATCCAATATTCAAGCTTCACGTCCTTAATGGTGAATGAAGCTTTCTCAACTGTCCAAGGTTCGTTCTCAAGTCTTTGGATGCAAAGGATGATCAAGGTTGAACATTGAATGAAGAAAAGAAGAGAATGAGTGTTGAAATTTGATTTCCACCATGAAATCAAGGTTGAAGATGATTAAGGAGCTTACCTATAGGTTGGGGTACTTCCTCCTGTTGCTCCTAAGCTCCCTTGTGCTCGGCCCAAGCAAAGAAAGAAAGTAGATTCGAAAAAGAGTCTTTCATGTGGGTGGAAAATGGAGTGTATATAAGGGAAATTCAAGAGAGAGAAAGTGTTATAAAAATCTTTTAATTCCCTAAATTGGTGCCACTTATCCCCCTCACTTACTTGCATACGAAGCCATCCTCATCCCTTTGAAATACTCTTCTTTATCCATGAATTAAAAGAAAACAATTAAGCACCTTAATCAATATAATAATAATATCCAAAAATTAGTGGATATTACTTTTTCTTTAACTAATGTGAGTGGGCTCTCCACTCACTTTAGATATTTAGGTGCCATTGAAAGGCACAAGGACGTCCATTCTTATATAAATTCCACCATCACATTTTTGGTTGAAGGGCACTTCCATTATTATATTTAGTTTTGCATTAAATTGAATTAGGGTTTTAATTATGCTTAAATCTTGATTATTTTAATACCAAGATTCTCTCTCCTCCAAAGAGATTCAAATGAGATGCCCCTATGATTTTCCTGTCTCTAATTGATACTAAGAAACATTAGGGACTCTCTAGAAGTGGTATTTTGCATATTAAACCCTAGGTTTTGGGTAAATTGCACATTACATCAAATCTAGGTTTTAATGCACAAACATTGCTTAATAAGCTCTTTCTTGGTGCTAAGGCTTTCACAAGCCATACCTCTGCATCATTCTCATTCGTATGATATTATAACACTTGAGGAACATTTTATCATGTAATTTTTGCAAGTTAACCCCTCAACTTGGGTAATTTGCACTTTAGTCCAAAATGGCAAAATATTGTTTTCAACATTATTCAAAAAGGACTAAAATTTAAACATAAGTTCCTCTTGAGCCTTAATCACTTTTCAAAAGATAAGAGCATGCATATAATTATCTTTGTTAAACAAAACATCTAGGGTTAAAGCATAACCCAGGTCAGGGATGTTACAATAAGTAAATATTTTTAATTGATAACATGAAAATATCAAGTCAAACTCTTTAGTTATGTCATTATGTTTGTAGTTATTTGTCATGGAAAATCCCTATACAATAGAAGAACTAGATGAGATATGAGAAAAATGGACACAAGCCTTCATTTAAGGAAGTAAACTTTGAATTTTATTAGAATAAAATATGAGTTTTTTTGTACTTTGATGTCATTATTTCTAGATACAAGTGGTGATTATGACTTCTTACAACTTTAAATTTGATGGAAGTAAATTATTGGTCCATATCTGAATGATTAATATCTACATGTGTGTGAATAAAAGTGAATATGAATGAATAGAATGAGAATTGTATTTCTACATGTCATGAGAATAGAATTGATGCATATGTCAATGATGTATATATACATGTGTGTGAATGATTATGAAGATGAATGGATAAAATGAGAATTGTATTTGTAGATGTCATGATAATGGAACTAGAGAATGGATCTTATATGTGGGTGGATTATGTGTTTGGTATTGTAGGTTTTGTAGGATGGAACCTACAGTTGTAATGAATTACAAGTTTTTCATCCTAATGAACAACCAGACAACAGATCTGCAGACCTGTCATTTAAAAAAACATAAATATATCACTAGTTGTTTGAAAAAACCAATATTGTAGGTCTGAGTCGTCAGTTTTAAGTCAAAAATCGACATTATAGGACTATTCTAAAATGCTTGTATTGGGTAGCACGATGTTGCTACCAGTTGGATTGTAGCGTCAGTTTAGACCTTGAAATCGACATTGTACGAATATCCTAAAATGGTCATGTTGGACAACACGGTCTTGCTACCAGCTGAATTACGACGTCAGTTTTGTCCCCAAAAACCGACGACTCAATATGTCTGTATCATCCATTTGGACTTAAATCGACAACGTAGAAACCTTTGTCAAATAAAAATGAGACCTGTGTTAGCAGTGCAATATCAATTGATGCACCAAAATTGCCAAAACAATTACTTATCTGTGTTAGTTTCTTTAATCATAACAACTGAGACTGGGTCTTAGCCGTTGATTTATGTTTACATATAAAACCGACATTATAGGATCATATCTATAGTTTATCCCACTTAGTTGTCGGTAGGAAACTGACATTAGAAGTCTATTTCAACCGACATTAGAGGTGGTATTTGTACTGGTAAACATAGAACTCCATATCAAGGAACCCTCCACCTTATTTATCATCACAATAGATAAAGCTCATTTTCTACTTGCCTCCTATAGACAAAAACATTTCAATAGATTGCTTATCGAACAATTTACTAACCTTGAGTTTGAACACATTACGAACACACTATCCACTAACACATAAAATCACACAACTTAAAAATCGAGAAACATATGAACATCTAAAATACACATAATTTCCTTTTATTTATCTTGGAATCTCTTCATATTATGACAATAAACTTAGAAAAGTTAAGTGTCTCCTCAAATTGCATATCCTATTTTTCTCATAGGACATGAAAAAATTCTCATCAGAGAATATATAAGTAAAAAGGTTTTCTAGGATCTACCATGTGTCTTCTATGTAAATCTTCACAAGAAAATACAAAACATCTTTTTTAAGTGTTATTTTACCCAAATCATCTAACAAAAATATTTCCACATTCATGAAAATCACTTTAACACAAAACTAGAGACAATCAACTGCATTTTATGCTAAATCCATCCAAGTCATCATTATATCCCCTAAAATCTCAGTCATTATCATTTATTGGTGTATTATGTAAGAAAGAAATAAAAGATTATTTGAAAATAAATACAACCCTATTAACCATTTTCATAATGACATCAAACTCTTATATGAGAGTATGCTCTTTTCTATCAGTTGACACATGTATTGGAGTGATTATTTGAGAGGTAAAAGTCACACAAATGACTAAATTCAGGGATGTCGATATCTATAACAGCTCATATTCCCTGGAAAAAATCCCAAAGAACAAAATGATGAATAATAAGAGAAACAACGTTTAGAAGTAGACTACTTATAATAGTAGATATTTTGCTTATTTATATCTAAGTCTTGTTAAGGGGTGCCTCGCCCAAGTATCTCATAACATTATGTACGATCCTCTAACATTCTTTTGAGGTTATGATATTTCTCGTACCTAACCAGAAATATGTTTATCTTTACTGTCCTTAATCTAGTCCAACGGTTGTGATTTTAGATTTTCTATCAAAAGTATTGTTGGGGGGACCACAAAGCATCTAGCAATTGTGTGGAGGAGGTGATGTTTGTTGCATCGTGGCATCCATTTGTTTTGAAATAGACAGTCACACTTATAGTAAAATCAAAATGTTAGATTCTTGACATTTTCCTTCTCCCTCAAAAAATGGGAATTTTTTACTAGTGAATTTTAGATTGCAATCAATTCATGTTGATTATGGGAAATCAAAACATGCTCATTGCTAGCGACAACACATGGCACCCTCCTCCTCAAAAACTACTAAAATTTTGTGGTTTGCACTTTGCTCGGCCCCAAACCTAGAAGGAAAAAAAGCGAGACCATGACTAGGCTGGGATTAGATCTGTCAAACGGGTGGGTGGGTTGGGTTTGAGTTGGGTCATTGCGGATGCAGGTCTGGCGGGTGTGGGTCAAAAAGATACACTTCTAAATGGGTGGAAGAAAAGCACACCCAAACCCAACCCAGCGGGTTGCGAGTTGCCCGCGAGCGTCCATATAAAATATATACAATCAGCAATAAGTTACTAATTGCTTTCCTTAACACTAAAAATAACATTTGAAAAAACTTATAACTATTGTTTTTATCTCAAATATAGTGCAAAAGAACCAACCCCTGCTGTAAGGACCCTGACCTCCGTTTAGGGTTCACCCTATTTGCTTTGCTTAACCTTGATGCTTAGTTGCTTGCTAATCACCTTTGGTGGTGTTTAGGGTTTGTTGGTGCTTTGTTGAGAGATGGAGGTGCTACTTGCAATTAACCCAAGTCTAGGGTGTGTGGGAAAGTTTTGAGGTGTTCCTCCCTCTCCTTGCTTCCTCTAGTATTGATAGGAAGGTTTGGACCCGTTGCTTGAGTTCCTTTGAGCTTGGTTGAGCTTGTTGGGCCTTGTTGAGTGTTACCTTTGCTTCTTTGTGCCTTGTGTCGGGCAAGTGCTTACTTGTGTCGGCCTGGTGTGTTGCCCAGGGTTTGTGTCGCCCTAGTGGTGTGTCGCCCATGGACCTTTGACCATCTTTGACCTCGTTTGTTTCACTACTAGTGGACACTTGGTGCTTGATGCTTGCATGTGGAAATGGCCTTAGACATGTGTTTAGGACATGCTAGAGTGGTGGCATTGCCCATGGACAAGTGTCCCTAGGTGGGAGACACCTTGCTTTGCTCTAACTTGTTTTCTCCTCCATCCCCTTCTATATATGTGATTCCCTTCTCTTACTAAGGATCCCTTTAGTTCCCTAGTTTTCCTTCGCCTTGGTACACGATATCCCCTCTTCTTCTTGCTAGCTTGGTGGCCGATCCTTGCCTTGGAGTCTCCTCCTTCCTTGGTGGTGCTTGGAGCTTGGTGCTAGGAGCTTAGAGCTTGCTTAAGGCGGGTTACATAACCCCTAACCTTAACTACATTACCATCTTCTATGTTCTTGGTTATATGTTGCTTATGATCGACTAAGTATGTTGTTAATATAGTTTATTGCTTAGTTTCCTCTTGTTAACCGAACCATGTGTTCTAGGGTTTCTTGGTGAGCAACACTCCTTTCTCTCCTTGGTCTTGAGGAGTGAGCTAGAGTGCTAGTAATATGGGTAATACCCCTCTCTCGTTTAAGTTGAGAGGTGAGCTTGTGTTTTAGATACTTAAGCAACACCCTCCTCTCACCATGGACTTGAAGGGTCAGCCTTGTGGTGATTGTGAACCTTGCTAGGGTTGTTCCTTGTGTTTCCCGTTTGGTGATAGGTGATGTGCAAGACCCCTTTCTCTTAGTTGTTGAGAGGTGAGCCATCTTCTTGATCCATTAGGGTTTCTATGCCCTTGTTCTTGAGGTTGATGATAACCTTATGGAGTTGCATCTTCTTGACCGATATGGTCTTGGGGGAGGTGCTGCATGATACCCCTCTTGTCCTAGAGTTGTGGATGTTTTGGTTTGGTGGTTGTGGCAGGAGATATACCTTGGTCCCTAACCTTGTGAGAGACGTCACCAGGGGTCCCTGCCTTGGTGTGTGTTGGGCATCATCCCTTGATAAGTAGCCTGCACAATACCTTAGCCTCTATGATGGTTTGACGTCGTGGTGCGTGGAGGTTTGTAGTTTGCTAGCTAGTTGGTGGTGAAGTGTCGGGCGTCACATAACAGGTCCTTGTTGCCCGATACACCTAGCCTGAGGAGGTAGCCTTGTGACCGTTGCCATGAAGCACGACACCCCGTTGCACAATACCACAATGCATGACTCTGGTGAGTGCACTACATGACGACACAACGTTGCCCGTCCTGAGGCGCACGATAGGTATGGCTGCACTGCTGCTTGGTTCCATGATGTACAACGCACCTTGCACGACGCAGCGCTGCCCGTCACACCTAGTGCTTGGCCGATAGGATCTGGTGTGCCTGGCCGATATGTGTTGTCCGTTATGTGCTGGGAGAGAGGTGAGGGTGCCCTTCCCGATATCACCTCTGGTGAGGGTAGTGGATGCTTCTAGTGAGGGTCTTGACCCTTCTGTATAAACATCTACGCTAGATCTTATTTATGTATTCACGTTTGGACTTATTTTGGTAATCTTTGATATGCCGTTGATAGCTAAGATGGTAGCTCACATCTATGTAACTTAACATGACTATACATATGTATGTGATCATCTTGTTGTTATGCCTAAGGCTGAGATAATGATAAGCATATAAGATTCCCTTGCATGAATGATATCTATGATCACAGGTTGAGGCATTAATGATAAAGCACCTAATCATCAAGTTGACCTATATATCAATAATATGATCTTGTTGTTAAGTCTATAATGATTGTGCATACTAACCATGTAGGTGTTCCACACAGTTTCATAGCCAAGTAAAGGGCTATGAGGTATATATAATTGAGTAACACTATTTTAATGATTACTCTTGATGATGAGATATCATATATGATGCATTTTGGTCTGAGGACCTAGGTTTGACTAAAGTACCTAAGTTAATGGCACCACATGATGAGGGATTGAGATCCCATGGCAATATGATGATCCTTGAGATGGATCTAGCTGTTTGACAAGAGGCCAAGTGATAACATGTAATGTTGGATCCTTGAGATGGACCAGGATAACGTTGTTTACTATAAAAGCATAATGTTGAGTTTCGTATTGCTTATTCTTGTTTAGTTTGCATGTTATACAACCTTGGTTGAATCTTACAATCCACTTAAAAGATACTAACTAATTACAGTGGAACATATCATGTAGTTGCCCTAGCCATAGATCCATCATCGTCAGAAGCTGGTGATGGTGAAACGGGTTCTCCTACGGGTTAACCCGGAGCGCATATTGTTGAATATGCAAGGTTTCTCCTAGCCTGAAATAGTGAGGATTCGAGTGCAGCTACGGTTGCAGACTTGAGATGTGTATAGGAGCATGGTGAACAGGCCCATGGCTCAGGATATGTGATATGGGAGCATGAATGCATTCATGGCTCAGAGCACGGTGAACAGACCCGTGGCTCAGATATACTAGCACCGAGACCTATACCGAGGCGGGCTAGCGGATGGGTAGCCTATGGAGCTGACCCTCTGGTTGAGGCCACTTAAGCATGAGACTGTGGTCCTGCTTGTGTTGTACTCGTACACTGACTATGAGGTGGGAGGTCATGGAGTCCGGCTCTTCCATTGACCATGTATGGCACCGGCTTTGGGTTTCGGAACCGAAGGTTAGATTTGAGCGGTATGGCTCACTTCCTCAGGGCATAATAATATGTAATCCAGTCGTATAGTATTTGTTGCTTAAGGAAAGACACGGAACATTGGTTGAGGCCTTGATTGTACAGTTAATCTTGTTATACATGCGGTTACTTATTCGTTCCTCATGTTATGTGATAAGATCTTATAATCTTATCTTGTCAATTATGTTCCATAAAGAGATAATTGGTGATATGTCTTCCATACAGCCTGGTAAGCTTGATGGTACGAATAGCCTTGCTGTATAGACTGTTATTATTCTACGTTTTACTGTTTAACTTCTGTTGTTGCTTTATCCTCTTAGTTTTATAGTTTTGGTGGGAGTTATGTTTCTCGTTGGGACAATGTTCAATTGTCTCACCCTGCTGGTTTTCAGGTGTTCGAGCTAGACGTGGTGGTGGTCGCGGAGTTGCAGCCGAGCAGCAAGACGAGCAGTGGAAGGCAAGAAATGGACATGCTACTGTTTTGGTCATTTTGTAGTAGAGTCTTAGAGTCATCCCTGTACTCTCAGGTCCTTGGATGTGTTTTGACGTTGTTTCACTATGTATAGCTGTTGATGGTTTGTATATCCTACTGTGGCCAGATGTGGGCCATTATGTATATATATATATATATCAGGTGATGAACTCTTGTGGTGGCTTGACAGCTGATCCCCGAAGCTGTGGACACGTATCAAGGCTTGTAAATGCTTATATCACATGTTTTATTGCATGATGAGGACCAGAATGTAATAGTTTCCCAGTTTATCCGCTTTCTACAATCAGTTTTAATTAACCCGTGTTTTTTATTTCCGCACGTTTTCGCATAACACCTCGCTGTCTATGTGATAGTGGGATGTGTTGCCACAAGTTTGGTATCAGAGCTCTAGGTTCGTTGAGTCTATAGGGATTTAGGACTAGGTTGTGTCTGTTCTTGTGAGTTTTCCAGATTTTCTTACAATCATCTTCTGCTCTCAGTGGAAGAAAAGTCAAGATGTCTGGAAACCATAAAGAACATGCTGCTGAGAACAACGATGTTGCATCAGTTGATGGAGCAGAAGGGAAGGCACATGGAGATCGGGTGCCTGAGGTCCCCCAACCTGACCCAGCCATTCTTGAACACCCTGCCTATCCACAGCTTATGGGGCAGATGATGGCTACGATGAATCTCATGGTAGAAAGATTGCCAGTGCCTCCGCCAAGAGTACATGCTCCCCATGGTGAAACATCAGGTATTGGGAAGACCTTTGAGCGGCTTCGCCGAGTTGGAGCTTCAGATTATGTTGGAACGGATGATCCAGCGAATGCAGATATGTGGCTGAGAAGTCTTTTGAAGGTTTCCTGGATCCTCGACATCCCCGAAGCAGGTAAAGTAAAGCACGCTGTCTACCTTCTGAAGGGTAGTGCTGGTCACTGGTAGACCATTGAGGAAGAGAAGCGACCTGGTGAGGTGATCGGTTGGGAGGTTTTCTGGCATGAGTTCGTCAACAGGTACTTTCCGAAGACGTATCTGGATGAGAATATCAGTCAGTTTGAGAGCCTGTGACAAGGAATGATGAACATCACCGAGTATGAGGCCAAGTTCATGGATCTATTGAGGTTTTGTCCTCACATGGTAACAACAGATGAGGAGCGGATCAGACGTTTCGAGAAGGGTCTGAGTGCTGAGCTGACAACACTTGTTTCTGCGTTGGAGAACCGTGAGCGGTTTGCTATGTTTGTGGAATCTGTTCAGAGGATTGAACGATCAGTAAGGGAGAAAAGAGAATCCATGACTAAAAAGAGGCCTGCTCAGTTCCAGGGACAGAGGTTTGGTGGCTTCAAAAAGCCAAGGTTTTCGGCACCTTTTGTGATGAGAGGTTCCAGTGTACCATCACAGTGGTCTCCGAGTAAGGGAAGAGGATATGTTTCTTTGCCGTCTAAGGTGCATAGTACAGCTTCAGTGGCAGTGACAGGGCCATCTAGGCCACGGTTTGAAGATAGGGCATGCTATCTTTGTGGTCAAACCGAACATCTCAAGTTACATTGCCCGAATAGAGATGTTGAAGTGACGCAGCAGCCAAGACAGAATCAACAAGGATCAGATAGACAACAGCCTAGTAGTAGTAGAGGGCAAGGACGCGGTCAAGCGTCGCAAGATGGATCGAGTGCTCAAGGAAGCAAAGGACGTGGACAGCAAGCAACGGCTCGATTCTATGCTATGAGTCAGCCGGAGGCGATAGTCAACCCGTGAGTGGTGGCATGTCAGATGGATTTATTTCATTCTGATATGTCTTCTTCTTGCTTTATATCTATTCTGGTTGACCCGGGTGATACACACTCTTTTATCGCCTATAGTATGCTTGAAAACTGTCATTTACCTGTTAGTTGTAAGAAGGATAGTTTGTTGTTAGAAACCCCTCTTGATGGTTCCTCGATGCTTCGAGAAGAGTGTCCATCTTGTGTCTTATCTTTTTCGGAACACAGTATACAAGTGGATCTTATACCACTTGATATGCACGGTTTTGATGTGATCCTTGGGATGGATATGTTAGAGAAGTATAAGGTTGTTTTGGACTGTGGTTCCAAGCAAGCTGTGTTTGATGATGGCGGTAAGAAGTGGATCTTCCAAGGAGATAGGAAGATTCTTCCGACGTGTCTGGTATCAGCTATGGTGGCAGAAAAGTTGTTACGAAAAGGATGTGAGGCGTTCTTAGCTCACGTGGTGGATACCGTTGTGGCTACCAAGGCAAAAGGTCCTAGCCTTGAAGAGGTGTCAGTTGTTCGAGATTTTGCAAATGTGTTTCTTGATGAGTTTCCCGGTGTTCCTCCACCCTGAGAGATTGATTTCAAGATCAATCTGGTTCCAGGAACGCAACCAGTTGCACAGACACCATATAGGATGGCTCCAGTAGAGATGGAAGAGCTTAAGGAGTAATTACAAGAGTTGTTGGAGAAAGGTTTCATCCGACCAAGTACGTTGCCTTGGGGCGCTCCAGTGTTGTTCATTAAAAAGAAGGACGAATCGATGCGGTTGTGTATAGATTACCGGCAGTTGAACAAGGTTACGATAAAAAACAAGTACCCGTTACTGAGGATAGATGATCTGTTCGATCAACTGTGCGGTGCGATGGTGTTTTAAAAGATCGATCTACGGTCTGGATATCATCAGTTGTGGATTAAGGTGGATGACGTACCAAAGTCAGCTTTCAGGACAAGGTATGGTCACTTTGAGTTTGTGGTTATGTCGTTCGGGCTAACCAATGCACCTATTGCTTTCATGGATTTGATGAACAGAGTGTTCCGTCCGTTCCTAGATCAGTTTGTTGTAGTCTTTATAGATGACATCTTGATCTATAGTTGGGACAAGCAAGAGAATGAGCGACATCTTCATCTAGCATTGACTCTTCTTCGCCAACATCAGTTATATGCCAAGTTCAGTAAGTGTGAGTTTTGATTGGAAGAAGTGACTTTCTTGGGTCATGTGATATCTGTAGAAGGAGTAAAAGTAGATCCGAAGAAGGTGGAATCCGTTGCAGAGTGGGAGTAGCCGAAGACACCGACAGAAGTTCGTAGTTTCCTGGGTTTGGCAGGATACTACAAGAGGTTTATCAAAGACTTCAGTGCGATTGCATTGCCAATAACAAAATTGACTAGAAAGGATGTACCTTTTGTCTGGAATGATCGTTGCCAACAAGCTTTCCAAAGTTTGAAGGAGAAGCTGACTAGTGCTCCAGTGTTAGTCCTGCCAGAGCCTGGAAATGGCTATGTTGTTTTATGCGATGCTTCCAAGAAAGGTTTAGGTTGTGTGCTGATGTAGGAAGAGCATGTGGTTTCTTTTGCTTCGCGACAACTTAAGAAACACGAGGAGAACTATCCAACTCATGATTTGGAGTTGGCGGTGGTGGTTCATGCTTTAAAGATTTGGAGACACTATCTTTACGGGGAAGTGTGTCAGATCTTTACGGATCATAAGAATCTGAAGTACATATTCTCGCAGAATGAGTTAAAAATGTGACAACATCGATGGATGGAGTTAATCAATGATTACGACTGCACCATCGAGTATCATCCTGGTAAGGCGAATGTGGTAGCTGATGCGCTTAGTCGAAAGTCTTCTTTTCTTTCTACAAAGAAGGCACAATTGAGCTCCCTGGTATGCCATAGACGAGATATGCTTGTTTCCTTCTGACAGATGAATGTGCATATGGAAGTTTCCTTGTTAGCTGGACTTTTGGCACAGATACAAGTCAAGCCTATGTTGAGACAATAGATCAAAGATGCACAACAGATAGATGATACAGTACATTTGATCCGATCAGAGTTTGGAAGCAAAAAGCATGATGGGTTCCATGAGTCCAAGGATGGACTAGTTTGCTACCGAGATAGGATGGTGGTCCCCGATTCAGGTGATCTAAAGAAGCTAGTGCTCAAGGAAACGCACACGTCGATGTATGCTATGCATCCAGGAGTCACCAAGATGTATCATAGTCTGAAGGACTTGTATTGGTGGGCCGGTTTGAAGAAGGATGTAGCAGAGTTTGTGGTGAGATGTGCAGTATGTCAGCAAGTTAAGGCTGAACATCAGAAGCCGACATGTACATTATAACTCATTCCGACACCGCAGTGGAAATGGGATCACGTAACTATGGATTTCGTAGTTGGTCTGCCCAGGACAACTAAGAATCATGATTCCATTTGGGTTATAGTGGACAGATTGACAAAGTCTGCCCATTTCATATCGGTGAAGACAACGTATTCAGCCGAGAATCTCGCTTGAGTATATGTAGACGAGATAGTGCATTTGCACAGTGTGCCAGCAATGATAGTTTCTGACAGAGGTCCTCAGTTCATGAGCCGTTTCTGGGAACAGTTGCACAAAGCGTTGGGAACACAGTTGAGGTTCAATACCGCTTTCCACCCGCAGACAGATGGACAGTCTGAGAGAACTATTCAGACTTTGGAGGATCTCCTTCGATCTTGTGTTTTGCAGTTCCTAGACAGTTGGGACGTACATCACAGTTTAATAGAGTTTGCCTACAACAACAGTTATCAGCGGAACATTGACATGGCTCCTTATGAGGCCTTATATGGCAGGAAGTGCAGATCTGCGTTATGTTGGTATGAATCTGGTGAATATCAGCTTTTGGGTCCTGAGTTAGTACAACAGACAACAGAGAAGATCAAGGTGATACAACAACAGTTGAAAGCGGCACAGGACAGGCAGAAGTATTATGTAGACAATCGTCGACGACCTTTGGAGTTCCAGGTAGGAGACAAAGTGTATCTTAAAGTCTCACCAGGGAAAGGTGTGCTAAGGTTTGGCCGAAAGGGTAAGCTCGCACCCAGATATATGGGACCATACCCAGTCATAGCACGAGTTGGCAAGGTAGCTTATGAGTTAGAGCTGCCTCCAGAGTTGCACAGGTTACATCCAGTGTTCCATGTCAGTATGCTGAAGAAAAGTCATCCAGATACAAGGACAGTGATACAGTCAGACGAAGTTGAGCTTGATGAAGATGTGACCTATGAGGAAGGTCCTGTGATGATCCTTGACAGAAGAGTTAAGAAGCTGAAGAGGAAGGACTTGGTTCTAGTGAAGTTTCTTTGGCATCATCGTGGCATTGAGGAAGCCACGTGGGAGCTTGAGGAAGCATTGAGGAGGAAGTATCCCTTGCTTTTCTCTTCGGATTTCAGGGACAAAATCCTTTGGTAGGGGGTTAGTTTGTAAGGACCCTGACCTCCGTTTAGGGTTCACCCTATTTTCTTTGCTTAAACGTGATGCTTAGTTGCTTGCTAATCACCTTTGGTGGTGTTTAGGGTTTGTTGGTGCTTTGTTGAGAGCTCGAGGTGCTACTTGCAATTAACCCAAGTATAGGGTTTGTGGGCAAGTTTTGAGGTGTTCCTCCCTCTCCTTGCTTCCTCTAGTATTGAGAGGAAGGTTTGGACCCGTTGCTTGAGTTCCTTTGAGCTTGGTTGAGCTTGTTGGGCCTTGTTGAGTGTTACCTTTGCTTCTTTGTGCCTTGTGTCAGGCAAGTTCTTTCTTGTGTCGCCTGGTGTGTCACCCAGGGTTTGTGTCGCCCTGGTGGTGTGTCTCCCATGGACCTTTGACCATATTTGACCTCATTTGTGTCACCACTAGTGGACACTTGGTGCTTGATGCTTGCATGTGGCAATGGCCTTAGACATGTGTTTAGGACATGCTAGAGTGGTGGCATTGCCCATGGACAAGTGTCCCTAGGTGGGTGACACCTTGCTTTTCTCTACCTTGTTTTCTCCTCCATCCCCTTCTATATATGTGATTCCCTTCTCTTGCTAAGGATCCCTTTAGTTCCCTAGTTTTCCTTCCCCTTGGTGCACGATATCCCCTCTTCTTCTTGCTAGCTTGGTGGCCGATCCTTGCCTTGGAGTCTCCTCCTTCCTTGGTGGTGCTTGGAGCTTGGTGCTAGGAGCATAGAGCTTGCTTAAGGCGGGTTACATAACTCCTAACCTTAACTACATTACCATCTTCTATGTTCTTGGTTATATGTTTCTTATGATCGGCTAAGTATGTTGTTAATATAGTTTCTTGCTTAGTTTCCTCTTGTTAACCGAACCATGTGTTCTAGGGTTTCTTGGTGAGCAACACTCCTTTCTCTCCTTGATCATGAGGAGCGAGCTAGAGTGCTAGTATTATGGGCAATACCCCTCTCTCGTTTAAGTTGAGAGGTGAGCTTGTGTTTTAGTTACTTGAGCAACACCCTCCTCTCACCATGGACTTGAAGGGTGAGCCTTGTGGTGATTGTGAACCTTGCTAGGGTTGTTCCTTGTGTTGCCCGTTTGGTGATAGGTGATGTGCAAGACCCGTCTCTCTTAGTTGTTGAGAGGTGAGCCATCTTCTTGATCCATTAGGGTTTCTATGCCTTTGTGCTTGAGGTTGATGATAACCTTGTGGAGTTGCATCTTCTTGACCGATATGGTCTTGGGGGAGGTGTTGCATGATACCCCTCTTGTCCTAGAGTTGTGGACGTTTTGTTTTGGTGGTTGTGGCGGGCGATATACCTTGGTCCCTGACCTTGTGACGGATGTCACCAGGGGTCCTTGCCTTGGTGTGTGTCGGTCATCATCCCTTGATAAGTAGCCTGCACAATACCTTAGCCTCTGTGATGGTTTGACGTCGTGGTGCGTGGAGGTTTGTAGTTTGCTAGCTAGTTGGTGGTGAAGTGTCGGGCGTCACATAACATGTCCTTATTGCCCGATACACCTATCCTGAGGAGGTAGCCTTGTGACCGTTGCCATGAAGCACGACACCACGTTGCACAATACCACAGTGCATGACTCTGGTGAGTGCACTACATGACGATGCACATTGCCCCTCCTTAGGCGCACGATAGGTATGGCTGCACGACATGCTTGGTTCCATGATGCACAACGCACCGTGCATGACGTAGCACTGCCTGTCACACCTAGTGCTTGGCCGATAGGATCTGGTGTGCCTAGATGATATGTGTTGTCCGTTATGTGCTGGCCAAGAGGTGAGGGTGCCCTACGTGATATCACCTCTGGTGAGGGTAGTGGATGCTTCTAGTGAGGGTCTTGACCCTTCTATATAAACATCTACGCTAGATCTTGTTTATGTATTCATGTTTGGACTTATTTTGGTAATCCTTGATATGTTGTCGATAGCTAAGATGGTAGCTCACATCTATGTAACTTAACATGACTATACATATGTATGTGATCATCTTATTGTTATGCCTAAGGCTGAGATAATGATAAGCATATGAGATTCCCTTGCATGAACGATATCTATGATCACAGGTTGAGGCATGAATGATAAAGCACCTAATCATCAAGTTGACCTATATATCAATAATATGATCTTGTTGTTAAGTCTATAATGATTGTGCATACTAACCATGCAGGTGTTCCACACAGTTGCATAGCCAGGTAAAGGGCTATGAGGTATATATAATTGAGTAACACTATTTTAATGATTACTCTTGATGATGAGATATCATATATGATGCATTTTGGTCTGAGGACCTAGGTTTGACTAAAGTACCTAAGTTAATGGCACCACATGATGAGGGATTGAGATCCCATGGCAATATGATGATCCTTGAGATGGATCTAGCTGTTTGGCAAGAGGCCAAGTGATAACATGTAATGTTGGATCCTTGAGATGGACCAGGATAACGTTGTTTACTATAAAAGCATAATGTTGAGTTTCGTATTGCTTATTCTTGTTTAGTTTGCATGTTATACAACCTTGGCTGAATCTTGCAATCAACTTAAAAGATACTAACTAATTACATTGGAACATATCATGTAGTTGCCCTGGCCATAGATCCATCATCGTCAAAAGCTGGTGATGGTGAAACGGGTTCTCCTACGGGTTAACCCGGAGCGCATATTGTTGAATATGCAAGGTTTCTCCTAGCCTGAAATAGTGAGGATTCGAGTGCAGCTATAGTTGTAGACTCGGGATGTGTATAGGAGCATGGTGAACAGGCCCATGGCTAAGGATATGTGATATGGGAGCATGAATGCGTTCATGGCTTAGAGCACGGTGAACAGGCTCGTGGCTCAGATATACTAGCGCCGAGACCTATACCGAGGTGGGCTAGCGGATGGGTAGCCTATGGAGCTGACCCTGTGGTTGAGGCCACTTAAGCATGAGACTGCGGTCCTGCTTGTGCTGTACTCGTACACTGACTATGAGGTGGGAGGTCGTGGAGTTCGGCTCTTCCATTGACCTTGTATGGCACCAACTTTGGGTTTCGCAACCGAAGGTTGGATTTGAGCGGTACGACTCACTTCCTCAGGGCATAATAACACGTAATCCAGTCGTATAATATTTGTTACTTAAGGCAAGACATGGAACATTGGTTGAGGCCTTGCTTGTACAGTTAATCTTATCATACATGCAGTTACTTATACGTTCCTCATGTTATGTGATAAGATCTTATAATCTTATCTTGTCAATTATGTTCCATAAAGAGATAATTGGTGATATGTCTTCCATACATCCTGGTAAGCTTGATGGTACGAATAGCCTTGCTGTATAGACTGTTATTATTCTACGTTTTACTGTTTATCTTCTGTTGTTGCTTTATCCTCTTGGTTTTATAGTTTTGGTGGGAGTTATGTTTCTCGCTGGGACAATGTTCAATTGTCTCACCCCGCTGATTTTCAGGTGTTCGAGCTAGACGTGGTGGTGGTCGCAGAGTTGCGGTCGAGCAGTAAGACGAGCAGTAGAAGGCAAGAAATGGACATGCTGCTATTTTGGTCATTTTGTAGTAGAGTCTTAGAGTCATCTCTGTACTCTTAGGTCCTTGGAGGTGTTTTGACGTTGTTTCACGATGTATAGCTGTTGATGGTTTGTATATCCTGCTGCTGGCCAGATGTGGGCCATTATGTATATATATATCAGGTGATGAACTCTTGTGGTGGCTTGACAGCTGATCCCCTAAGTTGTGGACACGTATCAAGGCTTGTAAATGTTTATATCACATGTTTTGTTGCAGGATGAGGACCGGAATGTAATAGTTTCCCAGTTTATCTGCTTTCTACAATCGGTTTTAATTAACCGGTGTTTTTGATTTCCGCATATTTTCGCGTAACACCTCGCTGTCTACATGATAGTGGGATGTGTTGCCACACCTTCTATGTTTGACGTCAAACCATTCGATTAGTTGTCGATATATGTTTAAGCAAACTTAATGAAAAAGTAGCAACTAGTTGTTGTATGTTGATATAAATTAGGAAAACCGATGTAGTTTTCATAGATAAATATTACAAAAAGGGATACATAATTTTGTCATGTAACATTAGACATTTCTTATATTACAAGTACTTGTTATTGCCTATTGCAAACACAAAATAAAGAGAATACACTTATTTTTGGTAAAGATAAAGAGTTAACTTATACAAACCAAAAAATATCTTTTAATATGTGTATGTGTATATTATGTATATAAATCATTTACTTCAATTAACTGGGTCACCCATGGGTGTCCGCGGATCACCCGTGAAACCCGCTAAATAAATGGTTAGGTATGGGTTTGAGTAATTTTCAGCGGGTGGCAAATTTCACCACCCAAACCCAACTTAAATGGGTCTACCCATAGGCGCCCGCGAATTTTGACCTAGTTTAACAGTTCTAGCTGGGATCCCATCTCTTCTTACATACCCATAGACGGGTTAAAATTCCATGTTACGAGCACCCTGTGACAATAGTATCACAACTAGGGATGAGCATCTGGTCGGGCCGGCCCGATCTGACCCACGACCCAGCCCACATAACCCGATCCAGACCTGAACCTGATTTATTATATGGGTGGGCCGGGCCTAAAATTTAAACCCATATTTTATTTGGGATGGGTACGGGCGGAGGTAAACTCATGCTCGAAAACCTGAATGCCCATATTAGATTTTATGTACATTATATATGTATACATTTATCTTTGTCCTAAGAGAAAAACATACATATTTCTCGATGCAATATGTAGTACGTATTCAACTAATGGTAACATGGATAATTTGTAATCAATCAACATGATTAGTAGATTGATACTAGTAAGATAACCATCATTGACATGAATAGATGTACTTGATTTCTTTGTTTTGATCTCATTGTATCCACATGTAGGAGACAAATGATCTTTTGCTCAGTGCATAGTAGATTATGCTCATCTTTTTTCTCATATGACATGTAGGATACATGTGATATTTTGCCATTTTAAAACCCATTTCATTGTATATACATATAGGATGAGGAAACAAAAAGGCACAACATTGTAGACTCCATTGATTGTTTAAGTCTCATACATTCACATGTACAAGAAAATGATTTCTTACTCTTTCAATAACCACTTCATTGTTGTACGAGATCACACAACTAAGGTATACATATTCTGGCTACATATCACAAAGTATATATACATTCTTTCAAAGGTTGATCACAAAATACATATCACACTATTTCGGTTTTTATGTTAGCAAGTTAGATCTAACAAAATTTGGTATGCTCATTCGATGTTATATGAGCAAACCCAAATCCGGCCTGAAACCCAGCATTCTTGTATGGGTCCGTTATGGGCTGACATTTTTTAATTTTATTCAGGCCCGAACCCAGTCCTTGGCCCGCTTTAAAATGTGGGTTTAGATTTGGGATATGCAAAATCCAGTATAACCCGGCTCGATGCTCATCCCTAATCACAACCACCGAACACTCCTTCAAGAGTAATGTCTCTCTATTCGGGTAGTGCATGGCCGAGATGCTTCCGTAACAGGAAGCGGCACAGGAAGCCCACACAGAATATCTAATCCCCTCGCAGACACCCCTAGGGTGGTGAGTGTGAGCCACTAATTCGAGAGGTTGGTGGTGGTGGGAGAAGGCAAAGTTTGGTAATGCTTAATAAGCTGGGTTTCAAAATTGTAGCTCGTGGTAAGTTATTAGAAAGCTAACAGTTGGATAGTACACATACAACCTCGGTTAGAGATGTGGGGGTTAGCCTGGGATGGATGGAAGAGAAAAAAACTAAAATGGATGGAAGAGAAAAAAAAAAACTAAAGAAGAGAAAAGGGTAGTCAGTTGGATAATGGTATTTGTTTTATTGAATTTTTGTACGAACACACCAACCATCCTTGATAGATACAACCTTTTTTAATAAATTATGATTTGTGAGTCTAGTCTATCACATATGTGGAAGAACTTTAGTTGTTGTGAACCTTTTTTTTATGTTCTGATTGGATATTGAACCTGCATCTTCGGTTAGCAACCCAACTCAATTTATCAGTTGAATCAGCTGATATGTATTAAATTGTATCTTTTTTATGTTGCAAGGTAGAGGGGTCTACCGGTTTCATCAATAATCATGATTAATGACCTTTAGTTGTTCCTATAGTAAACCCCTCCTTGCACTGTTGGACCCAATTTGTGCCTGCCAAACTAACTGAGGAGCCAACTGATAAGTGCAAATGATTTATTTCATTCGTGCAACTCTTAATAGATATAACAAGACAAAGACAACTCCATATACAATCACTCACCTTTTCTACATATAATATAATTCATCATATTTAACAACTAGCTCAGTTGACAAAGCCTACCGCTAATTGTAGGTTGAACCTATACACACACCAAGAGAAGAAAAATTGAAAACAAATATCTTGCTTTATGTGTGGAACTAAGATTGGAACCCTCACCCTTGAAATGTATTCTCCAAATAACCATCCCTCGTCTCACACATATTGAAAAACTTCAATACGGTCCTCAAAATAAGATTGCTATAGATTGTATCCTTTGTTGAACATAAACATGTTATCCTCTTCTAATACCCTATACAATAATATCTAGTGAAGACCGTTAAATTCAACTAATCCCGGGAGGTTTGGGGATTTTAAATGCGGATTGAAGGGTTTTGTTTAAATAACAAAGTTACAAAGTATTGAAGGATTCTGCGAAGAACTAGAAGCTATTGCAAAATGGCCCCATAGTTTATCATAATTGTTAGTTTATCAAGTAGATCTTTGCTCACAATCAGGAGACTAAAACCTCCCCCAGGATCTTCACCGGTTAAGCAGGCTAGGTTTCCTGTTGACATAGAAAATACAATTAGTTTCATTTTACATTTTTGTTGTGTTTGTAGCTATTAAGTGTGCTCTCTCTATATGTTGTGTGTTCCTCACTAAGACTTTTACTACATTTTCTTCGCAATCTGAAAACCCAACCCTTACCCCGTCTCCTGCCACTATCTTTCATTCAACTTTTTAAACGAAACTAGTAAACACACATGTGCCCATGCACATGAAATCAAATTATAATATATTTAGTTATTATATTTTACTAATTAATGTATTGATTAATTTATATAATTATTATCATTGAGGTTTAGGTGCTGAAGACCCATACTCAACAGTGAAGGGATTTGGGTTCAAATCCCCAATTGCGTGAGAAGAATGACCCATGGTCTCGTAAGTATGGTGGCCTTTGTGTGAGTTTACATGATCCCCTGATGTGCGGGTTGTTGAAGGAGGTTGGAATTTATATTGTTAGAGTGGGTCCACACAAATGGCTCATCCACATTGACAATTTGTCATATCATCAATTAATATTGAGAAAACAACAATAAGAGTGATCACTACTTTTCGTACAACATATGTCTAGAAACATTTATTTCTATCTAAGGGAAACAAATTGAGAAAATTAACATACATAACATGAGAACCATTTTGGATTATTGGTTAAATTTTTTTTCAAAATTATAAGAATATGAAATAGAAGTCACATATTTTATTATTGTGTTCATCTATTGGTGAAAGTAACATGATATATTATCTAATAAATATAATTTCTTACAATTCTTGTATACAAACTTAAAGTATATGTCATCACATAAGTGAATATGCTTTCTACATATATTATGAATCCAAACGCTCAAATATAAAATAATCTAGGAAGCTTATTCATAAAATATTTTTGCTTTTAGATGGGTAAAAAATAAATCATTTCTTAAAAGAATATTTTGATCTTAGTGAGGTTCTGAAATAAACCATTTCTGAAAAGCTTAGTTCACTCTTTGCTCCTTTGACATTTGAACTAATGTAGATATCTCTACAAGGCTATCATTCTTGTTGAAAAACAACACAATCTCCAACATTAGAAATATAAACTACCATGTAAATGATATCTACCAAATAAAGTGCCCCATAATAGCGAGCTGGGTGGAGGAGACACAATAAGGAAAAGAAAAAATGATGCATTGTTTAGTTTGTATAATGGATTGCCCACCAGAAACCTTACAACTTCACTCATGTGACACTTAGTCATCATGTGATCCTAATTTATTTCTCATCATTTGCTTATGACTCGTTGTAAACTAAAGCACATACATAAACTCCTTGTTCATTTTGAACTCATCTTTGAAGAAGCTTCCATGTTTTGCCTTTTGGGTAGCGGTGATTCCCTTCTTGACGACATATTCTGGGAGGAAAAATATGTTGGAGATGTACACATATTGGAGGCTTGTTAAAAATTAAAGAATCAATTGCCTTTTAGTTTCTCTTAAGTCACATGGCACATGGGAATTAGATGAGAAGATTAAGGATCCGGTAGGAAGAAACTAATGAAAATGAGTACTTACCTTAAGGTACGACACGTAGTAGGACAACCAACTCAAAATTTTTAAAATTCAAATAAGTCTTCATTCATTCAACTGCTAACTTGGTGGATGGACCAATTAATAAGGGACAATGGTGATATGCTGCCAACCAATCTGGATAACTCTTTAGAGTCACTATAGCTATTATTTTTATAACGATGGACCTAAGAAGTGATTTTGAATGAAGTAAAACTATAAATGATCGTACTTTATGCATTTTTCTAACTTAGTAGTTCATGAAACACATTGTTACCTATCCTCTGTTGATGTATGTATAGGGGGCTAAAATCCTCCTTGCCCGACACAGTATGCCCGCTACATCTCTGACGTACACTTTCCTATCGGCCCCACAAGAAAACATATAATATTGCATTGACACATAGATGGGCACAGAGAATAGTCACATAAGATTTGGACCTGTATGTATATGGGACATAGTGAAGATGGTTCTAATCGAAGCCAACCCACATGAATTCTAATTGTTTTCAACTCCAGCATATGAAGAGTTATATGTGACCTTGTTCATAAATCAACCCATTATGTATATTCTTGACACTTGAATGTGCTGTCTTGATCAAACAATCAATAGATCAACTAATAGAAAATAAAACATATAGAGCAGCATATGGTGAATCATAACCGAACCAACAACTATGCCTATTTCCTAGTACATCATAATACAATTTGACAATCTTTTTATCAACATGGCTACATGTCCATGGTCAAGTAAGAAATAGCCCCTTTTGTTAGTTGTCACTACTAATTTTTGTCGAAGCTCATTTGCATTATCTATTCTTTTCCTCGACCAAGTATATCAAGTGGATGAAATTCTACAATATCAAAGTTTGTTTATAGGATCATGGAGCGAACATTTTGAGACACACTGTAAACTTAAGAAATGGAATATGGTAACATATAAAAAAAGTAACTTTTAATAAGAAAATCACTCATCGTGACAATTTCAACGAAAAGGAAACAAAAAAATTCCTTGACTCAACTTGTTGCCAGCATAATCAAGGAAACAAAAATCAAGGTTATTGCTGCTAATAGAAACGAACCAACATTTACGGTGATGCATTAGCTGACTCACCTCCATCTACAATTCCCATGCCACTCCCACATCGCACGTGCATGCTTGGCACGAAATCAGTAGGTGGAGGTGCATTGCTCGATGTTGCAGAACACAGATGATTGCATCCTGGAAGTAATATCGCGTGGTGGGATGCTGTTGTGGCATATATAGCGGTGGTGGCTGGAGTAGGAGTAGTTCTAATAGGAAGGTTGGTAGTGTTGACTTTGTGAGCTAATTGTAGTTGACGTATTGGTGTCGGCGCCACCGATGCTAATTGTAGTTGGCTTTGTGAGCGCAAGAGTGGTTGGTTGGGTGGTGATGGGGGATCTGTAGATAGGTCCGGCAATGAAGGAGGCTCTAAAATGCATGGTGGTGTAAGACGCGAGGTTGATGGATAGGTTGAGGTTGATGTTGTGGCCACTGCTGCTCCTATGTCAATCACCCATGATGTAAGTTGAGGTGGGGTGGTTGTCTTCCACGATGCTCCAGCCATTGCTGATGCTATAGGAAGAGCTCCGGTCGTTGCAATCAGCTACAGTGTGGTTGCCCTCCGTATGTTCTGCCATGACTAATATCATTCCCAGAAAAAGAGATGAAGAGGGAAATGGGAAGAGAAGAATGCATCCTTTTGCTGCTCAGTCGACGTTGCCGTTGCTTTCCATGAGACAGGCGCGGTGCCGGCAGCAGGTTCTGGTTTCCAATGAATGCTGGTGGCACTCCATGTGCCGGCGAAGATGGTGATCTTATTGTCTCCGGGTTCATCTTGTGGTATATGATAGCGACCCATGTGCCTGTAGCGTTGGCAACTGGCCGGTGCATCTGTAGGTCGATGCGTCTAGTGCGCTTAATGTGTGTATTCCAGTGTTCTTGATCTCGTTGTCGATGTGGCTAGGAAAGCGGGAAGCAATCAGAGACTACCTGTATTTTGTTTCCAAGATGAGAGAGCTTTCCGTTAGAAAAATGTAAGTTCTTACAAGAATGCAATGCCAACATCAAAGAGGGAAAGGAAAAATATGGACATTAAATTAACAGGAGAATTTGATGAGTTAGTTGTACTAAATTTTCATGTACATCGTGCAGCTTGATGATTATGTCGTCCTCCTCCTCTGTGAAGTTCCCTCTATTGATGACATGGCAAAGATACCTGATCCACTGTAACCTGCAGCTCTTCTCACACCGACACCATTCCAGACATGTGGCTTTATACAGAGCCCTGCATCATCCTTCTCACAACAAGACCTGCCCATGATAAGAAAGGCAACTGCAAACGAAGGGATCAATTATGATTTTTATGTATCAGGTTAGTACATCAACTGATCGAAGCAGATATTTAGGTATCTATGGATGTACTAATTCCATGGCGCTGGAGTAATGTACGTCATGGTTGGTGGAAGCAGCAGCACTGCAGCAGATCGCCTAGACAACTAAGGCGATGACCAGCTCAAAAGTTGTACCTTTTTTTTCCATTGTGGATCCGAATAGCGGTAGCTGTCCTTCATTCTCCGTATGGAAGGGATGCTTCTTGAGTCGAGGCTGTTAGAAACAGGACGTCGGAGAGTGTGGGTTTTAGGGAGTCACGTAGTTTGGCCTAGATGGGAATCATGGCCGTGATCGTGGGCATGAGGAGGCAGTTGGTGATGTGAAGTGAGGAAGACAATATCAGAAGAGAGATTTAAGGGTGCGACTGTTAATTCCTTTATCATGGAAGGACGTGAGAGATGAACTCAAAGGCGGTTGGAAAATGTGGGACGTCCATTGTTTGGAGAAAGGGAACTACTCGATGAAATGGAACCGCTTATAGTGGGAGACAACCGCTTATACTGGGAGACATGTTATAGAGAACAGAATTTTAGGGGAGTTTTAGTGGGGCGGAGAGGGGGACGTGGGGAAGTGGGAATGCACATTCTATCTGAGAGGAATGGAACTTAAAAGAAAACAAAAAAAAAGTTAAAAAAACATGAGAGGAGAGAGAAGAAGGGAGATTGCAGCATTTCAAAAATGCTGATATGTGATTGGTTGGGAGGTTTTGTCAGTGGACAAAATGGCAGATTTGTAAATGTTTGAAAAGATTCACTCTTTTTATAGTAGTATAGATACTTGTTGTTGAAATTGTCCATTTCACCTGCCCCTCATATGGAAACGGGCGCAATGACAGTACCGTCTCACCCACAAAACGAACCATAGGCTATAAAATTCCTTGACAGTCAAGCCTACGCGATGCCGTCCGTGAGATCATTTTCCATGATCATTTTCACACAGATTATTGAAAATTTTTCCGTTGTCTGTGTCGTACTGTTCTTAATGTTGTCCTTTCCTCCCGCATCTTTAGAATGGATGATCTTTACAATATTATTTTGTGAGACAAAATTGCAAATCCGCTAGTCTCCCACGACGGCGGAGGAAAACCACCTGGCAGACGAATACACAATAAATTCAAGGCGGCCGCCCACCCCGTCTACTTCCGCTAACGTCTGTTCCCATAGATATTTTGCGGCTCGTGTTCGGGCACGGTAATGGTCCTGGGGCCCCAAAAGCGTAAAAGCGAGGCATCCACGGCCACGGCCCACGGGCCCTTCACGTAGCCAACGTGGATGGCGATATCTGAACCACAAACTCGTTCGTGGCTGGTGGAAGGCAATGCTTAATAAGCTGGTTTCAAGGTTGTGATGATTAAATACGAGAAATCCGTGGTCAGGATTCGTCGCTGTTGCTGTGCAGCGTGTGGTGGTCCGCGACCACCTGACATGAGTGGTCTGTTTCTTGTCCAAGGAAGAAAGATCCAATCACAGCAGCGTCAAACAGTGGTGAAGTAAAACGGTGGGCTGAACTTTGGGGTGGTGGAAACTGGTGTCTGGCGTGCGTTGGTAGCTGATAGCACCAAATTTAGACATATATGCTAAATATTTATTTATGATTTTGTATTAATATAGTTTTAATTTGCCGATAAATTCTTATCTTTTAGTAATTTATATCTTTTCATAGATAAAGTTGCTCAACTAACTAATTTTGAGACTTACAAACACCAAACTTGAAAAGACATATATTCTCCAAAATTTATCCCCTACACATGGGTTTTTGCATCAGCTAGACTTCCATCTGTCACGACCACGGTGAACTAAACATCGCACTATATACACCAACTTAGGAGACGGTAGTCCCGCTAACCGACTATTGACCCAAGAAATTTTTGATATCTTCGACCCTATTTTCGATAACCAGTCCTTTATCAGAATACATCATCGTCAATCTGAAAGTTCATAGAAGTGGGCCCCTCAACCACCAGTAATGCCCCATGTGGGGTGGGTTTGGGCCATGATGCCACGACCGCGGCCAAGAAGACAACGCCACAACCGCGACCGCAGAGTCAACCACGACCGCCACTGCGGGATCCGCTGTGACCGAGGCAGGTGCTACGACCATCTTCCGTCTTTGCTTATAAATACCCACCCCTCGCGACCTGGAAAGGGACTCCGACATTGGGAGGCCCATTTTCCGACATTTGGAGGTTCCCAGAGCCCCGTGGGAGGGTCCAGAGGTCTGAGAAGGCCGAAGTGCTCACCCCACACCCGTCTCTTCAGTGTGCTTCCACCCTTCACCATTTCCCACCATCATCCACCCATTTCCGCCCATCTACTATCATTTTCCACCTCCATCCACTTACCAAACTACTGTTCGGGGCAGATTTTGTCTGTATGCTTGATAGATGAGGCTGATTAGACCACCCATGCAATACTCCTTATGTAAAGGAGAAGAAATAGATAACCACTGATCAATCAACAGACAACCAATGTTGACAGGTTGTCCTTCCATTATAAGAGACATAATGTAGAGTTTTACATGATACATATTACCTGTCTTGGATTTTTTTAATAGCACATTGGCATCTATTTTGTGCATGATTCGCCATAGCCCAGAGTGCACAACAGAAGCCTTGGAAGCCCCAGATTTATGCTAACGCTTTCCAGTCAGTTTAGCACAATAGGTAGAAGCATTAAAACAAGAAAATTCCTTGTCTAATATCCTACGCTAGCCTTGGTGGCCTCTTCATCTGGCACACATAAGATTTTATTCAATATCAATTGAGAAAGGATGTGGTCAACATTGTTAATACAAACTTTCATATTTTGATGTCCCCTTGTAGGGTTGTCAGCTCGCTTGATGGAGACATCCTGAATGGAAGACATGAACTCCATAGTCTCTTCCACATATTCCCTAGGATAGGCTAGGCATAGGTGAGCTAGGTTAGAGTGAGTAAGCAATGCAGACACTCGCGCTCTGCTCCCAATTTTTTGAGGGTGGACTTATAGGTCAGTGGGTGGGTTTGTAGGTGAGTTGCTTCATTTCTTTAAATGTCTCTAAGTGTTTGTTGTTGTGAGGACGGAATGTTCCAGAGTATGAAACTTCAAATGAGTGGTCTGAGGGGTGTCCATACCAGACTCAAAGACACGTTCCCCCTTGCTACCCTCCCTCAGATGTGGATGATTCATGTCATAGGCGCTTCTCGCCTTACATGAGTGCAAGGTTAATAGTGGTTGCTACACTCTCCCTGTGGGCCATTGCTGCACCATAAGAGTACCAAAGAACCAAATAAGTATCATGGAAAATAGAGACGAGGAAGAGGGGAGGTTGACCAACATGGTTGATGGGATCATTGACCTTTAAGAGAAGGGAAAATAGTCAATGATCAAATAGGTTGATGAGAGGATATGTCGATGGTGAAAAAAAAGAGAAGAGAACAACTAATCGAGGTGTGAGGTCGATAGAGAAAACACATCGACATGGTTTATAGGTGAAGTTATCGATAAGGTCATTGATGAGGCGAGGTTACCTATCGATAGGGGTTTTAGGTTGTGAAGTTGTCAACCTGCACTTAAAGCTATCGACCAGAAGATTGAAAGATGTAGTTTCAGAAAGAAGGCTGATGGGCATAGAGGAAAAAGGGCAGGGCTTCACTGCAAACAAGATGCACTGAAAAAAAAATTACCGCAAGGTCTTATATTTAAGGGTGAAGGGTCGAGTGGTGGTAAACCTTATTCGGGCAACGGGTCGAAGATTTGAAATCATTGAGCAACTTATTGATGACAAGGTCGACAATCGAAGATCAATGACTTAAGGTAAATAGCTCCATCGACGCCATGGAGAGTGTTCAAAATGTCAATGGCATCAGGTCGACAGATCAATACTAAAACACAGAATTGTCGATGGGTGAAACTGTTGAGACCCTTAACGAGGTCGATACAAGTGGATCAGAGTTGAGGTGTATGGATTCTTGTGAAGGTATCATTGACTAATCATCACTTAAAAAATAATTGTCCATCAGAGGACAGAACATCTTTTACAAGGGAAGTTTATCTAAGAAACCAAAAATGACGAAAGAAAATTAAAAGATACAAAAGAAAAAATTGATGGTTGGGTTGCCTCATAATTAGCGCTTTGTTTATAGTTATGTAGCTTGACTTTTGAGGCGTCGTTATTCTATGACTGGAGCGTTGGACAACTCTATGTTTGCCTTCTTAGTGAAAACTTCATCTTCATAATAACACTTCTAGTGATGTTCGTTGACTGAAAAAGTCCCAGATTTCTCTATAACGAACCAAAACTTAGAATCTTACCCTATTCCATGATTAAAAGGCTCGTGAGGATAGTTCCTTAGATTTGACCAAATAAGGATAAAAGTCAAAACACATTTACATAATAACCTAATTATTTACCACATGTAAATAAAGTCATGAAGTATATTTCATATATTATATTTACTAACATAATGGTTAAGTAAAATATGAATAATGTCCTTTATCGTTACAATTGGTAAGTCCATGATCATAAATATTAATAATGTCTTATAATTTGAATAAATATGAAATTAGATTTGTTAAATGAGTAAAATGTAGATTTTCATTCATAGTAATAATATATAACTCTTTTATAAACCAATTGAAGATAATAGAACTTAAATAAGTAAATGTTGATAATAAAGATATAATATATACATGTGCCAAAAATTCTAATGGTGCCATAACTCATAAAAAGATATCTCACATGTAAAATATAATGATAAAAACATGTTCCTTGGGTGCCAATTAGTTTGGTTACCGAGTTTCACTCTATTTGAACCACAACAATTATCTTAAATATAATTAGAGAAGAAAATAGGAGAAAAAGCCAAAAATGTTAAATAAATCCAAAAAAGTCTTAAAAGGTAGAAATGAACCCCCAAATTTGAAATCTACATACTATATTATTACTTTATGTGTGAATTTCTACATTAATTGGATGATGCTATCTATCCTAGTTTAATTTAGGAGAGAGAATATGACTTGACGTCCAAAATATTAAATAAATAGTAAACATTCTCAAAATAGCAAATCAATGCCAAAAATGGATTCATCATGCCCAATGTAGTCTAGATGTCGAATTTCATATTAGTTTGTCAATATTTGCTCTCCCAATTGGTTTAGGAAAAGAAAGTAATTAATAATTACATTGCTTTGCATTTAAGTTTCGATTTGATACGGTCTTCCCAATTTTATTTGTCACGTGGGCTTTCTAAAATGCAGTTTGTCTCTCTCGATCGAACAATTTTTCCGGCATCGTCTACCTTCGATCGAACAATTTTCCCGGCATCGTCTACCTTCCCTTTCTCGGTTTTCTCCGTGTGAAGATAAGCCCCAAACTTCCCTCCCTGGAAACCCTCTCTCATCTTTCTTCCCCGATTCAAGATTTTCTCTCCATTATTTTCCCCTGGGTTTTTCTGAATTTAGTCAGCACTAATTTGGGCGACCTCGTGGTGTATATAGTTTATCCCCTTTCTATCGCTTCCTCTCTTCTCCACCGTGGTTCCCTCTTCCTCTAAAGACACCCATGCCCATAGTTCTGCTTGCACGAGGGGCATCTGCCGACCTCAAGGACCTTCAACCTTCTCCTAATTTCCTGGGAATCCCGCTCCCTCTATCTGACTGATCCATCTTCTTCACTCTGAGCGCCGCCGCCAGAGCTTCAGAGTCATCAGCCCATTACGAATTCCTCACGTAGAAACATTCTTGGTGACCAAAGGAAGCTTTACGACTTGTATCACAGAAAATGGCTTCGTGGTTGGTACCACTGGTGAACTCATCTTGGGCAAGCAGAGCGGTGTGCTGGTCGGATGATTTGGATCGGTTTGAAACCCGGTAAAGGGACGAGGACGACTATTCTGACCTCGACAATGTTTCCCCTGTCCCTTCTTTTCCTTAGACATGTAATTCTCGATTTCTTGTTCCCTGGGTTTTGTTTCCTCGGTTCACCCTTCTTTGACAGCCACGGCAGCGTCGGCTGGAGTTTGCCGCAGTCGTTCGGTCGGTCCCTGGACCCAAAGTTTGGGTTCCCCGAGACCGGTTTGAGATGGGGAAGTCAATGTGCACCCTTGCAGCCGGTGGTGAAGTGATTTGGTAGGTTTTCGTTTCACCTGGTCGAGTTTAGAAGATGTTCCTTTGCCAAAACGAAAAAGGAGCATTCCGAGGGTTGACTTCCCTTGTATAACCCTCTTGTCTATTTGAGTTTGTGTTTTAGTTAAAGGGTATTTTTGTCTTTTTTCATCCTGGCTATTCTTGACCTGCGCGAGTCCTTGACCTTAATCTGGGTAAGTTCGGTCCACTTGGTCAACCCTAGGGCCAGCATGTCGAGGTGCTCTACCCTGTGGATGATCCCGCATGACGTGGGTTTTCTCTATTTCCTGATTGATCCATATTTCAAAAATTCCTAGTAAATTATTTATAGTCCCAAAAAATCTGTTTTAGAATCGTGGCATTTTTCTCTACTCAATGATATCAATTTTATCACCAAATTCCAACATAATAAATATGTGATATTTATGGATTTATCTAATTGGTTAGAATTTCTAAAATTCATAATTAATTATATATAAATCACAAAAATGAAGTAAAATATATTATAAGAACATAAAATATAATCTACAACATAGTATGATTTTGATAACCTAATTCACTAATGATACCAAATGCATTTTTTAGGATTTATACAACTAATGTAAATCTAACCCTAATTCTAAATATATGTAATAGGTTCTTTGGAGATCTAGACTTGGACCTAGGACTAACTTTGGATTTTTGTAGACTTCATGTAAGGTATGTTGTATTCTCCATGATTCATATTGAAAAATTATTTTCTTTACTCTCTCTCTCAAGCCTCTTCTAAGTAATTTGGTGATAAATATTCTCTTTCTTGACTTGATGATCTATTTGGGTCTAATCTTAGTTACTTTGAACTTTTGACCTATGTTAGATTTTTAAATTATACTTTGCTTCTTGATGAGACCCTTGTTGGCTAAATGGACATCTATAAATCCCTTTGTTTTGATTATGACAAACATTTCATTCTTATTGATCTAACGAGCTACTTGAGTGTGCAGGATTAAGGTGGATGACAAAGCAACTAGGGAAATCCATATGCTTACATTTATATTTTTCATGCAATGTAATCGCTTTGTAAAAACTTGTACAAATATATAATGTACAAGTACTTAGATTGCATGTAAATCAAGCGTTAGATCTTCCCTAGCTAAACACCACATTTAGATAAGTCATCCCCTTCATACAGGATCACATTTGCACACTCATACATATAATTAGTGCCTAAATTGAAACATTGAAACAAGATCAATCTCGGTCGACAAACTCCTCGACCGAGACACTCTCGGTCGACAATCTTCTCGACCGAGAAAAGATCCAAAGTAGCCGTTAGACACAACAGACAAGTTAGTTGGCAGTTGGAGAAAGACGTTGCAAATCACTTGTTCCAGAGTGCCTGTCGGTCGACAAAAGTTCGACCGAGTAGGTGTCTCGGTCGACCATTCCTCGACCGAGACGGTCTCTGACAGCAACTGCAGAATTAATTAATTAGCCGTTGTTAAAGCAACAACTTTGTACCTAACGGCTAGTTAAGCACTTAGAAACCCCTATAAGTTGTCTAGAACGTCCTTAAGCATCCTTAGGCCATTCCTATAAATAGGACAAGCCATAGGACACTCAAATACACTTGTTACACTTGAGAATACTTGAGCATACTTGAGCAATCTGTTGTGAGCAAATTGAGCTTTGTGAACATTGGTTACTTCCTTCTTTAGCTCATAATTCGTGTCCTATAGGCTAGTATCTCCTATCCACTGCAATCACAAGTCCACACACTTGGTTAGGAGATCTATACGCTTGATCTAGGCAAATCAAGCCTTGGGCTATACAGGATAAGTTGTAATTTCTTTTTTCTTTCTTGTTCCCTATTATTGTTTGTACTCTCCTTGCTACTCCTAGGTTGGAGGCTGTGGATTGGAGAGGGTGAAGATCTTCTTGGTGAAGAAGGAGACTTTGAGCTACTTCGGAAGGCTGGTGCAACGGGAGATTACTTCTAGAGAGGAAGGCTACTTCAAGGGGGAGCTTGGAGTTACTTCATAGAAGGCTATCTCAAAGTTGGTGCACCTACTTCAAGTGAAGGCTGTTCAAAGGGTGTAAAGGAAAATATTATATTTTGTATAAATCCTCGAGAGGTAATAAAATAAATACTTTCAAATCCCGGTTGGGTAAGCAACCGGGTAGTGGACTGACAACTATAGTATTTGCTATAGTTGGAACCACTCTAAACACCTGTCTCTCTCTTCAAATTTCAATTGTGGTTGTTTAAATTCAATAAATTGTTAAAACTATTCAAAAACTCTATTCACCCCCCCTCTAGTAGTTTTTCAACCCTATTTGTTAAAGTTAAACCATGTTGCTCCTTATTGTGAGATGGAATCCAAATTTTCAAATTGTGGACTTTTGTGACCTTGTGAAGTATCTTAATTGTGGAAATGTTGATACCACATTGATGGTCCTCTGACCTAATCTTACCATTGTCTTGGGTCCTTTGACCCCATTGATGAAAACTTGATACTCTTATTATTGGCATAAAAATAAATATACTTTGTTCATGTCTGCCCTATTTGCATGGATGATTGACTAGTCATAAGTATAGGTAGTGACATCATATAGGTGATGAGATTTATTCCCTTTCTACGTTTAATATTTAGGCATTGGATTTTATTCCCCTACCAGACACTGGGTTCTATTCTCCTGCCACATATGATATTAGACACTGGGTTTTATTCCCCTGCCATGCACTGAGTTTTATTCCCTTGCAAAATACTATATTTATTTGATACTATACGGTGGTGAATTCGTTCTCGGGCCTTGTACACACCGCCCGTCACACTATGGGAGCTGGTCATGCCCGAAGTCATTACCTTGACCGCAAGGAGGGGGATGCTGAAGGTGGGGCTAGTGACTGGAGTGAAGTCGTAACAAGGTAGCCGTACTGGAAGGTGCGGCTGGATCACATCCTTTTTAGGGAGAGCTAATGCTTGTTGGGTATTTTGATTTGACACTGCTTCACACCCAAAAAGAAGTGAACTTGATGTTTTAGTCCTCCTTCCCTTTGGTATGGAATACAATGGGTTCCTATCTTGCTTTTTAGTATATGCTAGTCTGTTTATTACTCACCATGCAACTATTTATAAATTGTGATATTATTATTGTGACATTGTTTAAATGCAAGAATCTCTTTTAATTATTATCTCATTGGTAATCATATTCTTCTGATATCCACTTGGGTGATACTTTCCTCTTCTATGGGATTCCTTATTACATTTGATGCCCTTATTACTTATATTGCTCAATTCATATTTAATATGTACATACCATCCTTTATGTTGACATCTTCTACCTTTCTCCTTTTGTTGGGGTATGCTTCCAACCCCAGGTGTAGGACATGGAAGATTGGACATGGTGATGTGGACCTACTAGGTGGATCTTTTGGGGAGATAGAGTTGACATAGATGTATATCCCTCTACTTATATCCTTATGTTGTAACTTTCATGTAAACCCTTTATGGGAGATAATGATATACTTCTATAAAATCAAATATAGTCATGAAATTTTATTCCACTACTATATGTCAACCTCTTTTTGTATATCATCAGTTGAGAAATGAAAATTTTATTCAAAAATACTTGTAAGTATTTTTGGATAGATGTGTTTATTCTCAAATTAAGTAGGGAGTCTGTAACAACTGGTCCCACTACCCTAGGCTCTAGTAGAGTTTCAGGAATGACGACTGGCCCCACAGACCACCACTAGCCTTAACTGTGCACTTTGTCCTCACTGACGCGCAAGCCAGGATCAACTTCCCGACTGGTCACCCATCCTAGTACTACTCCAAGCTGAGCATGCTTAACTGTGGAGCTCTTTAGTGATGGGCTCCCAGAAAAGGAGGTGCACCTTGGTGATATGGGTAGTCCAATCATTCCTTTTAAGATCATGTTATCCGAGGCCTCAAATATTGGGACGTTATAATCTCCCCCACTTAGACTCAAATATACTTATATCCTTATGTTGTAACTTTCATGTAAACCCTTTATGGGAGATAATGATATACTTCTATAAAATCAAATATAGTCATGAAATTTTATTCTACTACTATATGTCGACCTATTTTTGTATATCATCAGTTGAGAAATGAAAATTTTATTCAAAAATACTTGTAAGTATTTTTGGCTAGATGTGTTTATTCTCAAATTAAGTAGGGAGTCTGTAACAACTGGTCCCACTACCCTAGGCTCTAGTAGAGTTTCAGGAATGACGACTGGCCCCACAAACCACCACTAGCCTTAACTGTGCACTTTGTCCTCACTAACGCGCAAGCCAGGATCAACTTCCCGACTGGTCACCCATCCTAGTACTACTCCAAGCTGAGCATGCTTAACTGTGGAGCTCTTTAGTGATGGGCTCCCAGAAAAGGAGGTACACCTTGGTGATATGGGTAGTCCAATCATTCCTTTTAAGATCATGTTATCCGAGGCCTCAAATATTGGGACGTTATAATCTCCCCCACTTAGACTCTTGACATCTTCACCAAGGCTCAACTATATGGCCTCATAATATTACCCCATTTCAGTGCAAACCTAGAATGGCCCATGGACATCCAACTCCCAATCACAGAATACCCGCGCAAGGGTGGCTACATCATCATGGACATCCCTTTCCAACTTGCATGGACCGCACGACTCAAGACTGGCATGCCACATGCCCATGTGGGCCCCACCTAGTGGAGGGGTTATGGCTCTGATACCATTTGTAACAACCGGGCCCACTGCCCTAGGCTCTAGTAGAGTTATAGGAATGACGACTGGCCCCACAAACCACCACTAGTCTTAACTGCGCACTTTGTCCTCACAGACGCGCAAGCCAGGATCAACTTCCCGAGTGGTCACCCATCCTAGTACTACTCCAAGCTGAGCACGCTTAACTATGGAGTTCCTTAGTGTTGAGCTCCCAGAAAAGGAGGTACACCTTGGTGATATGGGTAGTCCAATCATTCCTTTTAAGATCATGTTATCCGAGGCCTAAAATCTTGGGTTGTTATAGAGTGGATCCCTTCTTGGGTCCCACTTCTAACATTCTCACTGTAAATATCCATCATTCCAGAGGGATTGATGGTGATAACAGTAAAGGGGTCAGACCAACAAGAGTATAGCTTTCCAAGAAAGAGTCAGAGAGTAGAATTGAATAAAAGGACTTTGTCACCCTAAAAAAATTCCTTACACTTTATGTGAGAATCATGTCAAATTTTGGTGCATTCTTTATAAATCTTGGTAATTCATAAGCATACAAATGGAGTTCTTACAGCTCCTATAGTTGAAGAAATCATTTCTCCTTTAGGAGATCAACATCCATGTTGAGATTTTTGATTGCCCAAAAGGCTTTGTGTTCCGACACTGGAGGGATATGGCAAGATTCTCCATATATGATGTGATATGGGGTGGTTCCAATCAGAGTTTTATAAGTGGTTTGATATGCCCAAAGAGCTTCATTGAGTTTCAAGGACCAGTCTTTTCTAGATATTCCCATAGTCCCATCCAGAATCCATTTAATCTGCCTATTTGAAACTTCAACCTGACCCACGATTTGAGGATGGTATGGAGTAGAGATTTTATGTTTAACCCCACATCTCTTCAAAAGTGTTTCAAATTGCTTTTCTATAAAATATGAACCTCCATCACTTATGACTATCCTAGGAACGACAAATATTGGGAAGAAATTTTTTGCAAAAAAGGCATATTGTTGTCTTTGAGTCATAGGTGGGTGATGGTATAGCTTCTACCCATTTAGAAACATAATCAACTGCCACTAGTATGCATTTATTTCCAAAAGAAGGTGGGAAATGTCCAACAAAGTTTATTCCCTAGACATCGAAAATTTCAGCCTCAATCCATTCAGATAGAGGCAATGTTTTCATAATTGAGCCAGTGGTCGGGCCGGTGTTGGCTTGAACCGGATTGAGTTGGGTTCAACTAGAGTGGTTGAATCGGTTGGATCAGAAATGATGTCAGCATGGCATTAAAATTTTTTGAACTAGACAAACCAAACCGGTCACCACAGTATAAGGAAAATAGCGGTCGGACTAGTCGAACCGGTTAAACCAGACACACACACACTATATATATGTATATATATGTATGTACACATATACATATATGTATCTATGTATATACATGTATGTATATACATGTATTGGTATGTATATATATGTATATGCATGTATATATATATATATATATATATATATATATATATATATATATATATATATATATATATATATATATATATATATATATATATATATATATATAAACAACTATGTGTGTATATATGCATATGCATATATACACACATATACATATATGCACATATACATTATACATATATATATATATATATATAACCTTCTATGTATATACACATATATACATATATGCATATATGTATTCTACCTTCTATTTTTTTCTTCTATTTGAACCACTGGTTCGGTTTGGTTTTGGTTCAATCAACTGGTCTGACCGGTCGAACCGTGTTTCTAACCGATTGGATAAAAAAAAACATAACCATTTTTTTAGACTTTCGGGCCAGTCTACCACCGGTTTACCAGTCTGACCAGTCACACTGGTCGGTTAGATTCAATTTTAAAAACACTGTATGGAGGCATTTCATTCCTCTTGGTGATGTTCCTAGTTCTTTGGCATGCATCACATTGCCTAACATAGGCCTGAGAATCTTTGAAAATGGTTTACCAATAAAAAGTAGAGTTTGGTATCTTTAATGCAGTCTTTTCAGCACCCAAATGACCTTCATAAGGAGAGGCATAACATTTATCTGGAATAGATTGGGCTTCATTGTGTGTGACGCATTGATGATAGACGTTGTATGTACACTTTCTGAATAGAATTGGGTCATCCCAATAGTATTTTTTCAAGTCTAAAAAGAACTTCTTCTTTTGATTATATATCATATTAGGCGACAACTGTTGACATGCAAGATAATCATAGAAATCTGCATACAATGGCATTATATAATCCAAAGTGTAGATGGCTAGTATTGATTCATCTTGATAAGATTCATTAATAGGAAGACACTTGTTTTATTCAATACATATACAGGAAAGGTGGTCGACAACCACATTCTCAGATCCTTTCTTATCAGTTATTTCATGATCAAACTCCTGTAGTAGGAGGGCCCATCTAATAAGGTGAGGCCTAGTGTCCTTCTGCATTAAATATTTGATCCTCCATGGTCTGTATAGACCGTCACTTTCAACCTAACAAATATGATCTGAATTTATCAAAGGCATAGATGATTTCTAGCATTTCTTTTTATGTTGTAGTCTAATTGACTTGAGCCTCATCAAGAGCTTTGTTGGAATATTATATCATATGGTGTTTATTATCCTTCTTTTATCCTACAACTTCTCCAACAACATAGTCACTAGCATCACACGTGAGCTTGAAACGGAGGTCCTGATCTAGAAGCCACATAATTGGTGTGGAAGTTAGGGAATCTTTCAAAGTATGGAAGGCTTTGAGAGATTCTTCATAAAAAATAAAGGGTGTGTCTTTCACAAGGAGTCGAGACAGTGGTTTTGAAAGTCCTTGATGAAACGACAGTAATATCCTGCATGTCCTAAGAAACATTGGATAGAGGAGACAAACGAAGGAGGGGGAATATTGGCAATAGCTTATTTATTTTTGCCAACTTTAATGACTGATTCAGATACTTTTTGCCTGAGAACACTCCCTTCCCAGATCATAAAATGGCATTTCTCCCAGTTGATAACAAGTTGCTTTTCTTCACATATTTAGAGAACGAGAGATATACGTAGGCAGTCTTCGAATGATGACCCATAAATGGAAAAGTCATCCATGAAGACTTCGGTGATCTCCTCGACAAAGTCAGAAAATATGGCTGACATACACCTTTAAAAGGTGGCGGGAGCATTACAGAGACCAAAAGGCATACATCCAAATGCATATGTTTCATAGAGGCATGTAAAAGTAGTCTTCTCCTGATCATCTAGATGAATGGGGACTTGGTAGAAACTAGAGTAACCATCAAGATAACAAAAATGTGAGTGATGTGAAAGCCATTTCAGAACCTAGTCAATAAAGAGAAGAGAGAAATGATCCATGCAGGTTGCAACATTTAATAATTTGTAATTAATGCACATTCTCCAACCAATCACTGTGTGAGTGGCCAGTTCCTTGTCATCCTCACCCTTCACTACTGTCATCCCTCCTTTCTTGGGCACAACATGTACTGGGCTAACCCAATTACCATCTCTAATGGCATATATGATTTGTGTGTCATATAACTTAATCACTTCTTTGCGCAATACCTCACACACCTTGTCATTTAACTTTCTTTGACCTTGCACGTGAGTTTTAGCAGTTTCTTCTAGGTAGATTTGATGCATGCAAAAAATATGGGTAAGTCCCTTGATATCATCTATACAGTACCCAAGGGCTTTTTTCCAAATTTCGAGTTCAACCGGGCGCTGATGTTGTTGATATGAAGATAGTTGGGCATTTATTATCACTGGGTTCCTTTGTTCCTCATCTATGAACTCGTATTTCAAACCCTCTATAAGGGATTTTAGCTCATGTATAAGCCTTGGCACGAAGGTGTCCTTTGGTTCTCACTGAAGTGAGGCATATTTGGCCTTTTCAATGGAGCCTTGAGCTTCTTCTTCAGTGTCTTCTAAGTAGGCCAAGATTTTTTCAACTTTAGGATTAGTAATCCCTAAATTAGGATTGATCAATGCTCACAATAATGGATCTATGATCACATTGTGTTCTCTAATTTCAGCACACAACTAACTATAGCAGTCATCAAAATAACTTGTCTCCATTGGAGAATGGCCTTTCATGTGATCGAGCTTATTGAAATTGTAACATCCCTGACCTAAGTTATGCCCTAACCTGGTAGTTTTGCTTAAGTAAGTTTTTTACAAACTTGCTTTAATCTTTTGAAAGTAATTAAGACTCTTAGTGAGTTCAATTTTCAAGTTTGAGCTTATTTGCAAACTGTTTGTACATTATATGATAGTTTGGGTGTAAAGTGCAATTTACCCAAGATAAGGGGTTATATCGAAACATTTCACATGTTGAATGTACCTCATATGTTTTAACATCATAACATAGAGAATAATGCTAATTGGTGGCTTGTGGAAAGCCTAAATTTCAAATTGAAACTTGTTTGAATAATGTTAGTGCCTTGTGTACCAGTTTTGGTACAATTTGCAATTTACCCAAAATGTAGGGTTGATCTAAAAAATACCACATCTAGAGTGTCCCTTATATATCGTAGTATCATCTAAAGGAGAGAGAAATAAGTATACACCATGTTTGAATCATCTTGGAGTGGTAGCATTCTTGGTGATGAAAAGACCAAGGAAAGATGTATAGTTGAAATCTTTACATGAGTTGTATTGAGTTGTAGACTTGATATGGGAGAGACTATCAGCCAAGGTTCCATAAAGGGATTCTCCTATTGGTTTGTTTACTCTTGGAAAACTCCATGATGGGATAAGCACCTCAAGGAGGTGAAGTGTATTGGTTTACAACTTCCTTGGAAAAGTTGTATCAGGTTGTGAATAAAGTGGTGATTGAGTTGAAATATCTTATTTAAAAAGATAAGTGATGGCCGAAATTTCATCTCTAGATTATCCTAAATTGTTTTTCATGTCAAGATAAATAAGAGTGCATGCATGTACACATGTCAACCATGCATGGACGCATGGCACCTAGTAGTGTAAATTGATGACACCTCATATCTATTCCTTTTTATGACCCACAACTATATATACCATTCCTTTCACCCATTAGTGAATTTTCTGAATATTACCACCCTATTTATCTTATATATCGTGCATAGGTGAAGGGGTATCGTGCATAGAGCCTTGGTATTGGCCATAGCAAGAAGATATCAGCCATAGTGTTGTGATATTGACCACAATGAAGGGATATCGTGCAAAGAGTGGTAAGGTATCGTGCATAGTACTAAGGAGTAAGAAGGAGCTCAAGTCCTAATCCTAAGAGGATTTGTGAATATCATCTTCAACCTTGGGAGCGTGAAGCTTTAGATCTTGGAGCTTTGAATTTGTTCTTGAGGCATGTTATATAACTTGAACCCAATTATGTTATTATTCACCTTCAATTCTGTTGAACTTGTTGATTTACTTTTAATTTCAAATTATCTTGATTAATTGATGATACTATGAGTTCTAAAAGTTTCTTAGGACTTTTGTCCATGAACTAGAGAAGTAAGAACAAGATTCTAGAGGTTGACAATGATGACATCATCATGGTCCAATCCAATATCAGGTTGAAGCACCTCTAAACCTGAGATGATGAAGAAACCCTAGATTGTGAGCAAACCCGATATAGACAATCCAAGTACCCACCTCAAACAGGATGTGGTGATGAGTTATACCTCATGGATGGTATGAGTGACACATAAACTCACCTTGTACATGATATGGGGTCAAGCACTCACCTTATACATGATATGGTGTCAAGTAGATACCCTAATCTGATATGGTAACTCAATATGGTGAGGTGAACACATCACTAGCACGATACAATGATGAAGCATATACCTTATGCACGATATGATGATGAAGTGCACACCTTGTGTAAAATATGATTAGGGGTGTGAACGATGCAGGTACGGTGCAGGTCTGGCCATACCCATACCCATACCCATCTAATTTAGCGGGTTCGGTTCCGGTTCTAGACCCGTATAATACAAAACCTGGACCCGCACCATACCCGTACCCGCAATAATAGCGGGTATGCGGGTAAGCGGTTCTATAAAACATCATATTGTTTATGTAAGATAAATGACTATGTTATATATATTTAACACAACAAGATATTGTTATCATATAGTATATTAACATGTAATAGTTATATTAGACAATGCTATACTCTATACAATAAAATTAATTGAGTAATTGTTTACATATTTGTAGTCATGATCATAACATTTAATTTATGTAGAAAGTAATGTAGATTAGTAGACATTTTGATTTTAAGTTTACATATGATGTTCGTTATTGTAACTAGAATAGTTAATTCTTAGTTATATGACTAGTCTCAACTTTAGAGTTGGATATAATCTCAATAATTATATTAATTAGACTAGTAAAGTATAATATATATAACATATTGTTTTAGTAGTTACTTATGTATAGCGGGTACACGGGTCTAGCGGGTCTGGGTCCAAGTATACCCATTATTGGACCCGCTTATATGCGGGTCCAAGGGTATACGGGTCCAAGGGTATGCAGGTATAAAAAATTAGACCTGTGACGAGTTTTTTAAGGGTCTGGATTTGCGGGTTCGCGAGTCTACCCGTACCCATTTACAACCCTAGATATAATGTCAAGCATGATATAGAGGCATGATATGGTGATGAGGATACACCTCAAGCCTAATATGGGTGCCTGATATGGTGGAAGCACCTCAATCTAATATACTTGACTGAGTAACACATGTATTGTGCTATGTCAAATGATACATTAAGATGTAAAGAGTTTAATGCAGTGTGATTAAGACAATGTACCTTGAAGAAAAGATTGAGTCAACTTAATAAAGTATGATGTAATTAACATCCTAGTGAGGATGAGAGAGAAACTCATACTTGTGTGATAATCATGTTATGAGCATATATTGATACTCCTAATATGTGTGGGATATAAATTAGGGTTTGGTTCTTGATGATATATATACTTGAAACCCTAATCGGCTAGAAATGGAAACCCTAACCCTAATAATGGGAAGGATGTATTTCTCTTGTATCACATAGTCATGATATGAATAAAAAACCCTAACCCTAGTAATGGGAAGGTTGTATTTCTCTTATATTGCATGGTGATGTTATGTACTTGCTATTGTTGTTATCATGAAGTACTAACCATGTAGGTATCATGAGATGATGATCATAGCCAGGTATGAGCTATGATGTTCATATGATACATATTTAAATGGTCTTTGTGAGCTCTATGGAATACTTGTGCAATAAGTATAATGTATACCTTGGTCTGATGACCTAGAGGTAATGGTTACCTGATAAATGGTAATAGTGTTTAGTGATGAACTAAGGGTTTGAATACCCAGATCTAGCATTCATGATGATAATAATGCTAAGGGATGATAATTCCCAATAATGTGATAAATGATTGAGATCCTAAGTGTTATATGTGTACCAAAGATCATGAAAGTATTTGATAAATGTGTTACACTTTTCTTTGTAGCATCTGATATAATTCTTGCTTGCAACTTGATTGATGCTAAAAGATACTACAATACACTTCAATTAAACAAGTGGAATCTTATCATGTAGTTTCCTAGACCATAGATCCATTCAGTGTCAGGATTTGCTGAATGGTGAAGTGAGTTTAACTCAATATACATATTATTGAATATGTAATCTTCTTTATAACAGGGTTGCTTGGTGGAATCCCCAACTATATTGGGAAAGCTTAGTGGTCTTCTTGCTGAAAAATAATCTGGGAAAGCTCAGTGGTCTTCCCAAAGAGAGTGCATGCTGCGACTGTAACTCTATAGTGAAGATACCAGTATACCCTAGTAAGCTAATTGCAGTGACACAAGATGTCCTACTAGTAGTCTCGATCTAATCGAGAAAAGTGAGGTCTTGGAAGTTGGCTCTTATATTGACCTTGTATGGTAGTGATGCTTTACATTTATGTGGATGGTTAGAGCATGAGTGGTATACCTCATCTCCTCTAGGAATAAGTGTGATTGTAAATATGTAATCATTCACATAGAGTATTTGTTTAAGGATCGAATACGGAAAACATTGGTTGATGTATACTTCTTTTATACATCTTAAATGGATAGATGTTATACATGTTCTTCATATTCCTTATAAAGTGAATAGATGATTTATTTCTCTATCATAGATAAATGCATTACTTTAAAAGATGAGATTGCTATGTTCTTCTTATAAATAGTGATGAATCTTGCTTATTAATATAAAAGAATATCTGCTCAGTTTTATACTGCTTACTTGTGATAATAACATTGCTGGCAGAGAGTAATATCTCTTGCTGGGATAATTATCTCACTCTGTGGGATCCACAACTTTTAGTTGAACATGCAAGAGGAGGTAGAGACCGCACTGCAAAGGGAGAACAACAACGACAGGGGTAGTAGTAATAGCTCAAGTTGAGTGTATTGTATGTCATGTCTTGTAGTTAGAATTCCCATGTGTCGTCTCTGTACTCTTAGGTCCTTGGAGTCGATACGTAATGGTTTTATGAACGATCTGATATTTTGGCTTGTATGCCTCGAAATTTTATGTTGCTTATGTATATGTTTGGGAAAAACAACTGTTATATGTTATCCTCAAGAAGGGATGGTACAATGTATGCACAATGTAAACCATGATGTATATAAAGTTTTGGTTCTTTCTTTAAGAGTTTCCTAGAAATGGATCTCTTTGCAAATGGTTTTAAATTTTTAGTGATTTTCATTAATCCGCTGTTAATGGTTATTCTGCATAATTACTGGTGACGATTTGGCTTGATTCGATGTCGGGTCATCACAAAAATTGATGGATTCATTACCAACTCTTATGGTGAACAATCCATCACCAACATCTATAAATGTGCAAGATGTGGAGAGAAATGGTCATCTGAAGATCATTGGACACATAAGATCGTCAATTACATTAATAATGACAATATCACAAGGGATAAATAAATGTCCGATCTGAATAGGGACATCTTCTACTAGATCAACTGGCTTGGTGAAGGATTTGTTGGCCAACTAAAATCTCATATTTAAGTGAACAATGTTTGTTAGACCCAATCTGAGGGATAACCTATGGGCTAGAGGCTTATGCTAGCCCTCAAATTTGCTAAGCCATATCTTGGTGAAGCGTCTCCTATAAGAAAGGGGATGATGAAAGCTCTGGGATCCTTTTGTTTGGTAGGTATCGTGGATTGGAAAAAATCACCATTCTTGCCAAGTACATTGTTTCTATCTCTGCTCTCTTTCTCTTTCTTGTGATAAGATCTTTCAATAACTTAGCATAAGTGGGCATCTCATCAATGACATCTTATATCAGAGCATCCAGATGTATTTTCTTAGTAGTATCCAAGAATTTAGTATATCTTTTTGCAAGTTGAGCCTTAATGAAGCGACAGGAAAAAGGTGCTTTAGAGGGAATTTCAGACGGTCTGAGGAATAAAATAAGTTTAGATATCCCTCAAGATTTCTTGATGGAAGGAACTTCTCCTTTGTCAATACTTTCTTCAGTGATTGTCATTATAGTTTTCAGTATATATGAAGTGGTCCTGAATCAAAGTGTTGCCACCTTGATACTTCCATTCTTTGGGTTTTGTTCAGTATTTGAAGGGAACTTTCCATTTGGTCCTCTGATAGCTGTTGCGATGGAGACCAGTTGCTGGTCGATCATCCTATTATGATATTGTCGATCACAAATTTGAGTGTTCACATTCCCTAACTACATCTACATGCTCGTCGTCAAGTTACTATTACTCACCATCCATTCCCCCCAATCTTTTAGTTAGGGAATGTAGCTCGGTTATGGGATTTTGATGTTGTTGGAACAAGCTCCCCCTTGGTTGTCCATTCAAACTGCCTTGTCGTTTTAAAGGTATATTCTATTTAAATACAGGGGGAGTTCCTCTTCCTATGGCTTATCCCCTACCCGTGGATTGATTTAGATGAATTTTTTTTCATAGTAGAGGAATTTACATAGGAGAATATCAGGTAATTGGGTCTTTTATAATTAACATAAGACACATTTTCTACCAGAATCGCCTAAGTGTCTTCTAATATGTGATTGTAAATGCAAGGATATAATCTGTGACCACCCTCACCACAAGTAACACACTTTATTGTTGCTTTAGCATGATATCTAGAGTTTTCTTCCTTCAGGTCATGGACATTAGTATCCATTCTATCAAGTCTTTCTATCAAGTCTGTTATTTAAACTTTCAAGTAACTTTGATTCTGAAGAAGTTCTTATTGCATATTCCTTGGTGAAAGCACCTTTGTCATAATCCCTACCTTCTTGTAGTGCAACCATAACATTGATGATATCCTTAGTATTTTTGGAATCATTCTTCATGAAATCGCTTCCTACCACTGCAATGAGGGATGTTCTTTTTGATGAAGTAAGACCTTCATAAAATGTGATTATGAGAAAACCTTCATCATATTTGTGATGTGGGAAATCTCATATATATTCTTGATATCTTTCTCATGCCTCATACAAGTTCTGTGAGGGTTTTTGCTTAAAACTAGTGATTTTGTGCTTGTATCTGAGGGTCTTCTAAATACAAAAGAATTTGTTCACAAATGATTCAAATAATTGTTGCTAGGAGGTGATTCCTTTTTGAGATAGGTACCATGCAAGGGCTTTGTCTCTTAGAGAGAAATGAAAACCTTTCATATTGATGACTTCTTTAGGGACCATATTCATCTTAAGGGTGTTGTGAGGTTTTTTGAAGGCATCTATGTGATGGTATGAATTCTCCTCAATATAATTTCCCCCAAAAGTTTGATGTTGAATGATGTTGAGGAAGGCAGGCTTTATCTCAAAGTTCACCAAGGGAATGTGAGGTATGATGATAGGCACTCTATTGTCATTGGAATGATATGTAGCCAAGGAACGAAGGGAAAGATGATTTTAGGGGCATTACTGACAAGTGGTGGAGCAACCATTGGATCGTTGAAAAGGTGTTCTACCTATAGAAAATTGATAAGAAACTCCAACATTGAAAGGAAAGAAGGTTGGTTACTTAAAAGGAAATCGAATGAATTAGAGTCTTAGATTAGAAATGTATAAGATACTTAAGGTATCCAAGAAGATGTGAAGGGTGCTAGAAAATCTATTGCCAAACTTTAAAGCATGAACTAAATTTGAGTAGATCCCAAGTTCTTAGAGGTTATTTGTTTCCTTGTCCCAAGAAATGATGCTAAAAGTTGATCGCTCTTTTTTGTGGGTCAAAAGTGTAAGCCCAATTGTCTAGTCAAAGATATCATACTTTAAATTTATAAATGACTTCAAGAGATGTACGCAACTCAATATAGAGTCTATTGCAGTAGTGTAGGGTCAAACACAGTGATAAGGATAACAACATAACAAGAATGGAATATCTTGGCTTAGTTTAGTCAAATCAAAGAGGTGAATTTTGGTTTTCTAGTCAACGAAGAATTTAATCTAATTAAGCACTAATCTAAGTTATGAAAGATCAAAAGAAATAAAGATAATTGTGAAACGATAAAAAGGGAAACTTGGATTGGGTTTCACCAATCAAACCAACCACAACCATGTAATACATTCTCTTCCTATTTATATATATTGTTAACATGTTTTGCAAATAGTCATAAAAGACATCTACTCCTTCCTTCTCTCGATATCAAGGTAGATTTTTATCCAAAGGTATCTCCCTCTCGAGATGATAATCAAAGAATCAATAATAACCATATGATTTTTGTTGTAGTAACTTTTCATTTTTGTGCCTCATTACTAATTTGTACTCTAGATCTAATTGAAATCATTATCTCAAATAAATCCATATCAATCATCACAAGAAGGTATCTTATCAATGTGTGACACATTAAAATAAGAGTATAGAAACAAAACTGAAAGAACATATGCAATAAATAGAAGAATGAATAATTACATGGTTGGGAGGGCCTGACGGCTACTCCCAACCAAAGTTATGGAGTTTATCCACTCATGGCACAGAAATAAGCATATTACAACTTGGTTAAGTCATGATAAAGTAGAGAGAGAGAGAAGAAAATAGTACAAGGGTAGATCAAGTAATTGATCTACCCACCTTTTGGGTCAATCTAACACAGAGTTCGATGTCTAGTTGTCGATGGCCAAAGGTTGATGGTCTATGTTCTTCCTTTTGATTTAGTCTTAAAACAAGTAGGTCCATTGATCAGTCAATGGTTGTCATCAAATTCCAAGTCTAGAGGTTGATAGTCAACTAAGTGCTCTAGACTTGGAATTCTAAACTTGGTGTCATCCTTTCGGCTTGTTGACTCTAAAATCCAAGATGTCTTGAAGTGATGCCTTGGAGGGCTATTTATAGGATTTGACTGGTGCTTTGTCGACCCTAGGTTGGTTCATGTGGTGTGGGCTCTTTGTCTTCCTATTAGTGACCTTGATGGTGGATGAGTTTTGATTGATCGACATGCCTTCATCAGTCTTGAGAGTCATCGATCTTTTGTGGATTGACAAGGTGATTTGTCAATATGAAGGTTGACATTTTATCCATTAATGAAGAAATCAATGATAGTTCTATCAATGTCAAGCTCGATGACTATGTTTGATGGTTTTAAAAATGATGGGACCCTATCGACCAAAGGTTGATGGGTCATGTCATCGTTTAGATCTTGATGAGATTTTGCCAATTTTCAAACTTCTTCTATCAATTTGAATTTTGTCATTCTTTCTGATCGATGGGTTGGAACTCGATGGGTCCATCCATGGATCTTTGAGAAATATTAAGCTATCGACCTAACAAGTCGATGATCAATGGGAATTTGTCAATTATTGATGAATGGTCATTCTTGAATGTTGATGGCTAAACTATCGATCTTGAGGATTTTGAGTTAAATTCCTAATTTCCACAAAACTTAATCAAAACAAATTAATCAATAAATTATGGTGAAAGTGAATAAAACTGAAGATCTAATCATTAAATCAAATGATTTTATTTATGAGAAAACTATGACAATTCTATGAAAATGGATGTTATCATACATATCGTAGACAATAGTTGTTGTTGGCATTTAGTTTATATATGGGACATGTCCATCCACATAGGCAAACAACATCAAGAAAAAAACAAAGAAAAATTCTTGCCACCCAGGCCTCCCACCCACACTCTAAGAAAATGTGTGTTGCTTCTTTGTCCATAATATCCCACTGACATACAATATGTTGCATGCAACCCCATGCAAAAGTTCCCCAAAAATCTCATTTTCTACAAAATCCTTGATTGGCCAACACATTTCTTTTTTGAAGTTTTATGATATGTGTTAAAGTTAAAATTCCCTCCATTTTTTTAAAGAATCATCTATAAGCTATGTTGCCTCCTTATTTCTTCTCATTCCACATTCCTTAACAAATCCATGAGTACTTTACTTGTTTCCTTTGTATTAAATTTTCTTATCTATACTGTTTCTAATGTCATATTATTTTTTTATTTATTGTCTACCTTATTTTCTAGACTCAACATGCATTTATGCACAAATGCATTCACCATTCTCCCTTTTTAGACTTTTTGCATCTTAATTATAATAAATCTTCCATTTATTATTACTAATATTAAATACGAGAATCTTGCCCAATCCTTCAAAATCTTAACACATGCCATTAATTGTGTATGTGGCATATTATGAAAAAACTTCTTGAGAAATTAGGAAAGAACTCACATGTTTCCAAACTAGTAAAGGATACCGTTTATGAGAGTACATATGTAGAGGAGTTTGAGTACACTTGATAATAAGATATCCAACTTGTGAGTACAAAACAAGAGATTCATATTAGTAGTATTCACAATCTAAAACAACTTTTGATGTCAATTTATGTCGATTATTTTTCTAGACTGACATGTCTACAACTTAGAGAAGTGAATCAATGAAAGAATTTTTAGGGTTATGTCGACTCACATACATCATTAAAGAAATTATTTTCTCAATATGATTTTAGCTATTCAATCAAAATATGAAAAAGATAAGCAAGCATACTTCAAATCTTTCCACAAAAGACACAACTCAAAACAACATTCAAGATTGAAACACAATATGTTGAATGATATACCATTAATATGTTTAGAAATTCCAAAATGAGATGGAAGAAATGGTGTTTTGTGATTCAAAAATAATGTTTGATGACTCTTTTATATCCTCATATATTCTTCTTGAGAATAGAAATGTAATGATAACTTCAGATCAATGTAGACATTTCATAAGGGTTTCACGTACTATACAAAAAACATGAGTAAGAGATTAAACTTTCATGTCTATCTTTTGAGTCCAAGGGAAATTTGTGCAGTCAAATTCTTTGTGTTATTAGCAGAAACTCTTAAGTTTGATAAAATACCTTAACAATATATATTAGATAGATGGTGAAAAGATATATATGGTGGTTATGCTATGTCTCACACCCTTCTTGTTAGTATGGGAGATGAGCTAGATCAACGCACATAATACATTTATAAAATATGTGGTGGATTTGTAAACTTAGAAAGATCATATGTTGATAATAATGTACATGTCAAAAGAGAGTTAGAAGATTCACATGAGAGCATAAACACTATTTTTAAAGAGAGAGGAGAAATCACACGGTAAATATTATATTTTTATTGTACATATTCATATGAACAATTTGTAGTAGTATTCTCTTATGCTCTTTTATTTACTACATGAAAATACACCCTATATACAAGATCCTATTTTAGCTATTTGCATTGGAAGACCATCATATTCATATAAAAACTCAAAGAGAGAGAGAGAGAGTTGTTACAACCCAACAAAAAATATTTGTAAAATGAAATCAGCAAAGGATTCTGCTTTAGATGCCCGTATAGTACATCCATACAATAGTAGAGTGCATCTATACTAGAGTACAATGGGTGTAGATGTTATATCTCTATAATGCTCACCAAAACAGGATACCACATTCATAACTCTAATTATGCATGAAATAATGCCTAATTGGCTTATTCAAGACCTCAATGAATCTCATTATATTTCACATACTACACAAGAAGTTTCTACCCCTACTATGGAAAAGGGTTTCAACCCAACAAATACACCACATATCCTAATTGAATTTCATCTCACTGGTCCCAAACCTAATAGATGATTTTACGTATGGTTTAGTAACTATCCATCCCATTTATGATTTGTAATCAGATCCAATACACTGAAATGTTTTACTCATGATTGGTAAATAGTAAGCATCACTATGTTTGTAAAAGAGTTGCTTCTAACTCTTTAAAGTTTCCCACAATTGCAGCAAGTATCAAACTATTATTTCTCCTAAGTGAACCAACTCGTACATTATGTTTCATATACAAGTACAGTACCATGAAGCGCTTCACATGCATGTCTAACAATGGTTCACATACTACTATGTACCCACAAACACTACTATGTTTTACCAACACCTTGCACATAACTCTGACTGACAACGTATCTCAGCCTAAGAAATTATCTAAGTGAACCAACTCTACTCAACTTTCAATGTGTATAGTATGTTGAGGCACAATAAGCATAACTATAATTGTAAGAAAATTTCTACTAATTTTCAAAATTTCCCACATTCAGAGAAAGTATCAAAAAAATATTTTGCCTAAGTGAACTAAGTCATACAGTATGACAGATATATAAATACACTATCCTTAAGTACACGAACGTGGTCGAATGATATACATTTATGCTACAATCAACATGTACACTATTCTTATACACTAACACATACAAAACCCTTAGGTACACCAACATGGTATGATTTACACCCACATATTGTGCAAGTATCAACCGAAGATTTCTCCTATGTGAACTAACTTGCATAGTACGATAGATATATAAGTACACTATCCTTAAGTTCACCAAAATGTTCGAATGTTATACGTCTCTACTACACTCAATAAGTACAATACTCTTATAGACCAACACGATATAATTTTTATATCTTACACACCAAGATGGTCTAATGTTAAGCAACCATATTCCAAGTTGACCATTTTTGCCCTCTTATAAATGTACATACTCCCTTAAACAAGCAAGCAGACTTATTTTTTTACAACAAAACTGTCACGTTCACTAATGAAATCCATACTCTCATAATGTGAGAAAACATACATGTACATTTGTCCCACTCAATTCCTAAAATTTCACGTACAATACCAACCTTTGATCAAAATGAACTTGATATCCACATAACAATTACTTTTGAGAATGTTACACTAAGATGGTCTAATGTTATGTATTTTTGCTACAATCATCACATATAGTATGCTTATACATCAACATCGTATAAAATTTAGAGCTTACACACCAATAAGGTCTAATGTTAACCAACATTATTCTAAGATGTCTACAATTGCCCTCTTATTAGATGTACAATTGTAACACCCCAGACCTAGCTTTCTGGTTGATTCTTCTTGCTTAACATAATTTGATGCTTAAAAGCTTAATATAACCTCATCAAGTGATTTGATAACATGTGATGAGTTTATGTTTTCAGTTTGGTCCAATTTGGATGTTGTTTGAGCTAGTTATGCATATACATGCTTGCTTTGGATCTAATTGCAGTTTACCATGTTTAGGGTTCTTTCTTGCAATTTGTCACATGCTTGTTGTACCTCACATGTTTTGACATCATGTTGGAGAGAGTGGTTCCTTGGGGCACCATGTTGTACTTTGGTTGATGTAGTGACATATTGTGTTGAGTTTTAGGGTTTGCTTGCATATCCTATGTGTATGGCCGACCTTGTTGTATGTTGACCAATGATTCCCTTGTTTTCAGAAATCACCAAGTTGTTCCTTTGGCCATTTTTTTGTGATCAATGAAATTGATGAGTTCCTAGTGGTCTTGGTAGTCGATGACACCCATATCTCCTCTTCAGTCTCCAAGGAAAACCCTAGGGTTTGGTTCTATGCGATAGCTATGTTTGATCTCCTTTGGTCACTATATTCCTCATTCGTCACCATGTTTTCTTGGACTAGGTTAGTCTTTGAGTTTTCTTTGTTTTAACACCCTAAGCATCATGCTTGAGTTTGGTGCTTACATGGACGAGTTTTGGTGACACTTGGCATGTGTTTGCATGACACCTAACCTCCCTTCTCTGTCTCCAACCCTTATCTATATAAACCTCTCTCCTTGCATGCAACTAAACCCTTTGCACCCTTTCCTTTCTCTATTCTTGCTTTGAGATCGTCCCCCTTGCTCTTAGTGGTGAAGATGGAGCTCAAGTGGTTGATCCATCTTGTATGTGAGATAGGGTTTTGGAGCTACCCTTCCTTGGTGATCGTTTGGTGATCCTTTGCTCTTCTCTTCGGTTTGGTATATGATCTTTCTGTAGATCTTTGTTTTCTTCCCTTACCCTCTTTTTCCTTCTCCTCTTGGCCTAACCCATGGAGTTTCCATGATTGAGCTTGAGTTGAGCTTGAAGGACTTCTCTCTTCTTGGTTGAATCCATGGTTCTCCATGGTAATGCTTAAGTTGAGTTGAAGAATTTCTCTTTATTGTCTTTTCACCCTAGGGTCTTTCTCTCCATTTTTTGTTCCTTTTCCTTGGAGGTGGTGCTACCTTGGCTGAGAAGTGGTGATAAAGCTAGGGTTTTCCTCTCTCTTCTTGGATCTTTCTTGCTGTTGGAGTTAATCCATCTTGGATAAGATGAGTTATATAACTTTCTCCCTAGTTGTTGCCTATTGTTACTTTGCATGCAAGTAATCTATCCCTAAAATGTGACTATAAGTAGAATATTGGTGATGATATCTTGACCTACAGTTTATGTTTACATGGTGATCTTATGTAGATAACTTCCCTTTGATAAACCCTAATATATGTGCATGGTTATCTTTTTTTATGATGAAAGTTTTGATCCTTGCATGCATGTGCTAACGTTGGTTTTCTCTCCCCAAATCAAGGTTTTGTTTTCTCTCATGATGATGGTTGGATTTAAGGTTTTAGAAAGGTGATTTTCCTTAATAAGTTTTACATCTTGGTGGATACTGGTTTCATGGTGATGAACAATCTATTTGGTCTTGTGTTTGATGAGGTTTTCTTTCCCTTGATGATCCCAAGATGTAATCTATATGGTTGATGAAAGTCTTTGTTCTCCTTGAAGTGGTCTCTAAGTTGATTATTTTCTATGAGGTCGATGATGACTTCAAGGCTCACTTCGGTCATTGAACCTTGGGCTTGAATGTTAGATGATGCTTTGATTTTTCTTCAGTGGATGGAGGTGTTGTCCTATCCTAATGTCTTCGGACACCAAGGGCTTCAAGTCCCTTTGGTCAGTGAGAGGTTGGTGTTTCTTCAGTCGCTATGTGTTGACCTAAGTGTTCGTTGAGGGTATTCATCTCTTCATTCAATGAGGATGGTGAGCCCCAATCTCTTCAGTCTATGAAGATTCTTAGACTCTATGATTGTATTATGTGGTTGACCTTGTGGTGATGGTGATTCACTTGCTTGTTTCCCAGAATGTGGGAGATAGTAATAACTAGGGTTTATATCTTTTGCTGATTTGAAACCCTAATTTGGTTTGCCTTGTTGAACCCAAATCCTAATTCATGCACATGGTGAAATGCTTATCTTTCTTGAATAATAAACATATTGTCAGACTACTTTCTCTTTCCTAAACTATTGTAGCCCTAATTTGTTGCTATATGAACATCATGGCGCAGATGTCAGATTGTGTTTGTGTTATGTAATACATGTGTAATGATGGTGATGATCGCCTTGTTGAGGTATGGAGAGATAATGATGATCTTGTAGGGAATGATGTGATAGCTCTATGACCTTGAGTATGGTCTTGTATCCTAATTGTGATGATATCCTCTGTGTGATCTGATAGGGGATTGGTATCCCATGGTGATGTGACTATGGTGATTGTCTCTGTGAGTGGCAATGGACAATACCATGTGGTGATATGAGAAGTTTTATGTTTAATACATTTTATATCTTCTAAAATTGCACTTTGTCTATGTTTTGTAGAATTCTTGTAAGGTTTTCTTGTAACTTGATTGATGCAATAAAAGATACCAAATTGGAATTAACTAATCAAGCAGAATCCTAATCATGTAGTTGCCCTAGCCATAGATCCATTCCAATATCAGGACTTTCTAGATGGTGAAATGAGTATTCCTAAGGGAAACTCAAAGCACATAATGTTGATTATGTGAGGTGCAAGTGAATGTGTGTCCTTGTCCTCTTGATCTCAAGGTGAATGGAGGAATCCTATGGTCATGCCTAAGTGTGAGAATGTTTGTGATCATATCTCAGAGATTTACATATATGATATTTTGAGGGAAACGATGATTGTACCTTTATGGCACAATTTTGTATGCCCTGGTGTCTAGTGTCATGACCTACATACCAAGGCGGGCTAGGTGTTTTGCAGTCTGACTTTATATGTCACTACGGTGGACTCATACTGACCGAGGGTGTGGGAGATCATAGGACTCTAGCTCTCCTAGATCTTGTGTGGAACTGATTTCAACTTAGAAGTGATCAGTTGTAATTGAGTGTCATACCTCAATTTCTCAGGGTAGTAACAAAAGACGTAATACATCTATGTACTATATCTGGTATGGGTTAAACACACTTCACATTGGATGTTTACCCTTGCCTTGTTTCTTATACAACTTAATTGCTACATAACTCGACAATAGACATTAATTGTTAATTTGTTATACATGATCTTCATATTCCTTCTAGTCTATTACCTTATGATGTCGATCTTCTTATTTGTTTAATCTGTTAAACATGTTTAACCTGTGTAATCTATTTTAATTGTTCATTTAGCTAAATCTGCTCATCCAACTTAATAATTATACTTGTTGTAGCAATAACTGTTGGTTGAGAGTTATATCTCTCATTGGGACATGGGTCTCACCTCATGGGTTACCACCTCCTTCTAGGTGGTCGTCAGCGGTAGGGTCATGATTATGCTATTGAGGAAGATAAGATTGGAGATCAATAGATGTAGAAGGTTGGATAGCTTCTAGTTGTTGTTGTAGTAGAGTCCTAGTGTCGTCCATGTACTCTTAGGTCTAGGGAGGGATGTGTTTTGTAGATGATGTATGTTGACACATGTTTTGGCAATATTTTGTGGTTTGTATATATGTAGCATGTATATGTGATATAGAATATCTTTTGTACATAGGTTGTCACAGATGGCCACTAAAATGTTGTAAACATATTTTATGATATGTGATGTTGTACAAGTTGTTGGACCTTGTTGTAATATGTTTCCATACATGTTGGTAATATGATACCAATTTTAATTTACCTACTTTTTTGTTAATGGGGTTGTTTAGTTGTTGATCACACATTTAGTTTTGAGTTATCTCATTTGCATGACGTCGGGTGTCACACATTAGGTTGGTACCAGAACTCTAGGTTCGATGAGTCTACAGGGACATATGACTAGGGTTTGTGTCTGTTCTTATGTCATCCAACATATCTAAGTATAGCTTATGATTATGAATATATGTATAAAGAGCATGAAGAACATACTAAGAGTATCTTTGTTGTGATAAGACGTGGCATGAGGAGGCATTCACAAAAAGATAGAGTGCTAGAGATGGGACTGGAGCAGCCCACGATGCCTCACTTTGACCCAACAACTATGGCCAATCCATCTTTCCATTCCATGTTTGGATAGTTGATGGCCACAATTATGCATATGGCAGATAGAGCGCATGTACCTCAAGCTAAGGCAATTGTCCCCAATGCGGAATCCCAGGGTTCTGGGAAGTCGTTTGAGCGTCTGTGATGTGTGGGGGTGATCAAGGAAGCAGGTACGGCAGACCCGACAGATGTAGATATGTGGTTGATGGAGCTTGAGAAGGTGTTTAAGATCCTCAATATACTGTAAGAGGACAAGGTGAAGCATGCGGTGTACCAATTGAAGAGTAGTGTTGGCCATTGGTGGGAAATAGAGGAAGAGAAGAGACCTGAAGTTGTGATCAATTGGGAGGAGTTTCAATGGGAGTTTGTAAGCTGATACTTTTTAGAGACATATCTGGATGAGAAGATATTATAGTTTGAGAAGATCTGGTAGAGATTGATGTCAATCAATGAGTACGATGTCAAGTTTATGGAATTGTTGCGGTTCTATTTTCACATGGCAATGATAGATAAGGAGAGGATTTGACAGTTTTCTGGTTTTAATAGTAACATTAGGGATGGCAGAGGACGTAGTCAGACGTTGCAGGAAGGATCCTTTGGACATGCCAGCAGAGGATGTGGGTGACAACAGGAGATGGCTTGATTATATGCTATGAGTCAGTCAGGAGGAGTACAACTCTACTAGAGTTTTAGGAATAATTATTGGTCCCACAAACCCCCACTAACCTTAACTACGCACTTTATCCACACTCACGTGTAAGCCAGGATAGACTTCCCGACTAGTCACCCATCCTAGTACTACTCAAAGCTAAGCATGCTTAACTATGGAGTTATTTAGAGATGGGATCCCAGGAAAGGAGGTGCACCTTGATGATATGGGTAGTCCAATCATTCCTTTTAATATCATTTTATCAGATGCCTCAAATATTGAGACATTACAATCTCCCTCACTTAGACTCTTGACGTCCTCATCAAGACTCAATTATATGGCCTCAATATATTGCCCCATTTCAATGCAGACCCAGATTGGCTCATGGACACTCAACTCCCAATCACAGAATACCAGTACAAGGGTGGCTACATCACCATGGACAACCCTTTCCAACTTGTATGGACCGCACGGCTCAAGACTGACATGCCACATGCCCATGTGGGCCTCAACTAGTGGAGGGGCTATGGCTCTGATACCATTTGTAATGACCAAGGCCCACTGCCCAAGGCTCTAGTAGAGTTTCAGGGATGACAAATGGCCCCACATATTACCACTATCCTTAACTGTGTTTTATCCACACTCACATGCAAGCCAAGATAGGCTTCCTGACTGGTCACCCATCCTAGTACTACTCCAAGCTAAGCACGCTTAACTATGGAGTTCTTTAGAGATGGGATCCCAAGAATGGAGGTGCACCTTGGTGATATGGGTAGTGCAATAATTCCTTTTAAGATCATTTTATCCGATGCCTCAAATCTTGGGACGTTACATGGTCAATCCATGGGTCGTGACAAGTCAGATGGAACTTTTTCATTCCAATTTGTTTGCTTCTTCTTTATTATATATTATGGTTGACCCGAATGTGACACACTCTTTTATCACTAAAGAATTGATAGATAGTTGTTATCTGCATGTTGTTAGTAGATATGATAGTCTTTGGTTAGAAACCCCTCTTGTTTCTTCTACCGAGTTGCGGGAGGTGTGTCCATCTTGCACTCTTTCTTTCTCGGTATGCAACATTGAAGTGGAACTTATGCCAATTAACATGCATGGATTTGATGTGATCCTTGGGATAGATACCTTAGATAAGCACCTGGTGTTCTTGGAATATAGTTCCAGGGTGGTGACATTCCATGAATGTGATGTTTCATGAATCATCCAAGGAGATAGGAAGATTCTTCCAATGTGCTTGGTGTCATTTATGACAGTGGAGAGGCCAATGAGGTAGGGGTGTGAGGCTTTCTTGGCCCATGTTGTAGATACCAATAGGAGGAGTCCCAGTAACTAGGAGGTGCCTATGGTTTGAGAGTTTGAGGATCTTTTTCCTGAAGAGTTTCTTGGTGTTACCCCTTCTAGAGAGATTGAATTTTAGATTAATCTTATTCCTGGAACGCGGCCTATAGTGCAGTCATCATATAGGATGGCACCAACGGAGATGTAGGAGATGAAGGAGCAATCGTAGGAGTTGCTAGAGAATGGATTTATAAGACTCAACACTTCCCATTGGGGTGCCCCCGTGTTGTTTATGAAGAAGAAATATGGCTACGAGGTTGTGCATAGATTACTAGTAGTTGAATAAGGTTACAATAAGAACAAGTACCCGTTGTTGAGGATATATGATTTGTTTGACCAGTTGAGAGGTTCTACCATTTATTCAAAGATAGATTTGATATTAGGTTATCATCAATTTTGGATCAAGATAGATGACATACTTAAGTCAGATTTCCAGACTAGGTATAGTCACTACAAGTTTGTGGTTATGTCGTTTGGTCTAACCAACACATCGATGGCCTTTATGGAAATGATGAATCAGGTGTTCAGGATGTATCTAGATGAGTTTGTGGCGGTGTTCATCTATGACTTCTTGATATAATCTAGAGATAGTCAGCAACATGAGTAGCATCTACGAAAAGTGTTGACATTGCTGAGGCAACACAAGTTGTACGCCAAGTTCAACAAGTACGAATTTTAGCTGAAAAAGGTATCTTTTATGGGCCACATTATATTTGCTAAGGGCGTTTGTGTGGACCCAAAGAAGGTACAATTAGTGCTGGAATGGGAGCATCCTAAGACACTGACAGAGGTTCATACTTTCCTAGGCCTGGCATGCTATTTACAAAAGGTTCATCAAGAACTTCAGTGTTATGGCATTTCCCATAACAAAGTTGACGAGGAAAGGTGTACCTTTTGTTTGGGATGACAAGTGTCAATGTTCTTTTCAGTTACTGAGGAGAAGTTGACCAGTGCACCAATGTTAGTTCTACCAGAGTAAGGGAAAGGTTACATCATCTTCTGTGATGCGTCAAAAAATAGTTGGGATGTGTGGTGAAACAGGACAAGAATGTGATTTCTTTCGCTTTGAGAAAACTTAAAAAACATGAGGAGAACTACCCGACACATGATCTGGAGTTTGCAGCTATGGTCCATACTTTGAATATTTTGAGACACTACATTTATGGAGAGAAGTATCAAATCTTCACCTACCACAAGAACCTTCAGCATATCTTCTCAAAGTAGGAGTTGATCATGCGATAGAGGAGATGGATGGAGTTGGTTAAGGATATTATTGCATGATAGAATACCATCCAGGAAAGGTGAATGTGGTGGCTGATGTGCTTAGCAAGAAGTCTTCTTCATCATCATCTACTAATAAGGCACAATTGTGTTCTTTGGCATTCCATAAGCGAGACATGTTGGTGTCGTTGCATTAGATGAATGCTAAGTTGGAGGTTTCTCTGTTGGAAGGCTTGCTAGCATAGTTACATGTGAAGCCTACCTTGATAAAGTAGATCAAAGATGTGCAATAAGTTGATACTGTGATACAAAATATCAGGGTAGAGTTTGGCAACAAGAATTATGATGGTTTCCATGAATTTGATAATGGGACAATTTGCTTTCAAAATCAGACAGTGGTTCCCAACGTTGATGGTTTGAGGAAGTTGGTTCTTGAAGAGTCTCATTCCTCGATGTATGTTATGCTTCTAGGAAGTACCAAGATGTACCACAACTTGAAGGACATGTATTGGTGTCTTGGGTTGAAGCATGACATGGCAAAGTTCATGGCTAGATGTCCAATTTTTCAGTAGACAAGGCAAATCATTAGAAACTTGCAGGATTGCTGCAATTATTTCCAATACCATAGTGGAAATGGTGTTGGGTTTTAGGGGAGACAGAGAAGGTAGCGGAAACAAAAAATTTCTTCTCCCAAACCCAGAATAAAGGAATCGTATCAACGTCTTTACAATAGGAAGGATGGTTTGTAGAGACATACCTTGTCCCGAGGCTTGCTCGGCGATGTTACCTCACGATTTGCATGGTCTTCACCTCCGGTATTGGACGGTGTCTGTGAAACTCCTGGTCTCACCGGGACTGTCGGGATTGACAGTTGTCCTCCGAGCAGAAGAAGTCTCCTTCCTCTGTAGTAGTCCACATGGACCACCTGGAACTCCGATCTCCTTGTCCCACAAGGAATAGGAAGGAGTCACACTCTCCTATCAGCATACTACTCACTGACACACTCTCCTACAACCAGTCATTTTTCTACAGTTGTCTTTCCCTTGCTGTGCCTCCCTTATCGGGTAGCACTTGCTCGGGCTCTCTCGGTTACCACAACCAGAGAGAATGACAACTTTACAGAGCAACTGGTGTTCTAATTTGTTGTATCTGAGAAGCCCCTAATAACCCTATATATATAGGAGGGTCATGGGATAGGGTTCTCTACCCTGGGAAATGCGGGATTAAAGCATGAGTAGAAGGGTTCGAGATTTTCCACAAAACAACCAACCGGGTCAGCTGAACCGATCATTTCAAGTATGAAACAATCAGTTGGGGACCTGAGCCGATCGGTTCACACCTGAACTAATCGGTTGGGGAACCTGAGCCGATCGGTTCAAGCATGAGCCGATTGGTTCGTGGTCTTGGTCCAACTCAAATTGACTTTCCATGTTTATTTCCAACTAATCAAATATTAGTCCTTGTCCAAATCAAATTTGTACAAGTGAAACAAATATGTATTTGCAAAAAGAGTCTTATGACTTTCCAAACAATCTCGGTTGGTCACATGAATCGACCAGTTCAATAATTGATCCGATCATTTCATTGACACATGAGCCGATCGACTCACCACTTGAGCCGATCGGTTCACCAACCTGAGCCGATCGATTCATCACATAAGTCGATCGGTTGGGAGTGCAGACTGTGCAAAATCAGTCAATTGCAGTTTCAATCAATCTGATACTCTAATCAATTGGTCCAACACCTTGAACACTATGATATTGGGCTATTAATTGATTGAGTCTTTAATTGAAATACTAAACTCCTTTAGTAATCAATCTAAACATCATTTGTGGACAAACTCCTCTTCCAAGTTAAATCCTATGTGTGTGACCCTACAGGCCCATTTCACGTTGGCAGTGAAAGTCCATAACACTTATGACTTCACAAGCAAAGAGCAATGCCTAGTCGCACATCATTGCTTCCCAAGTGAAATAGAAAGTTAGAGAACAACTTTCAATCCTATAATATGTGAATGGTGTTACAACAAATGTATAATTCTTTTGTCACTGATATCCCGAATGAACTCAAGGCATGGAACAGTCATCCTGTCAACATTCATTCACTTTCTTGATCTCAGAGTAGATTGGAGGAGATATATATGACATCAATATCACATATTGATTCATACATGCATGCGCACACCTATCTCAATCCTACTCATCAAGTGGCCAAGGATATCAAACTCTCTCAGGAGGGACAAATCACATATCTATCACTCACCCCTCAAAAGCTCCATGTGTCAAAGCCACCCAATCATCACCTTTATAACAACCCATGTTTCAGGACTGTGTTTGATGATGTCAAAGTGTACCCAACGACATGTGTTGAGTGTAGTGATTTCATGTCAAAGAATCACACTCACCACCATAACTATGAGAACTGACTGTGACTACCATGTCATGGTTCCATGTGTCAAACTCACGGTGGGTCTGTACGATACACTTGTTCTCTAACAAGTACCTATGTGTTTGGTTTGATATCTCCATATCATGACTAATGAGATTCTATCATCAACCAACAACACAAACTAGTCTTGTATATCATTGTTGTCTATCTACCTTCCACAATGACATCCGACTAGGGACATAATAAGAATGTACAAACTCTTTAACATCTGTATGATCTCATTGTTCAGGTCCTAAACCTGAAAGCATACATCATTGAGTACTGTCATTCTCTAGACATTCAATCTGTTCTATCATTATCTCATATGACTGAACCAGAAAGAATTGGAAGCTTGCCTTTGATGTTTATCAAAACAATCTTAATGTATCCCACCAATCATCCCATGATTGGCTCTCAGGGCATACATACCAACATACTCCCACTTGCACTGTAAGCCAATCACCATTGAATCATATTCATAGTGATCTTCAAACATGTCCCACATGTTACTGTACTCTAGTGCTAAAATAGTGAGTTATGGTAACACCTTGCCGAAGTCGGTATTAACTTCATGTCTCTGATCTCTTCATTGTACGTCACACGTATGAGATGGAGTTTCCATAATATGCGATCTAGTATTCCTTTGCTAACCTTTAGCCCCATTGCATGACCAAGTACTCCTTACTTGTCATCAAAGATCGGAATATCTATAAGTTCATCTCATGAACTTCCAGATCCATATAGCATATGTTAATGTTCTCTAACACACATATACTCAGCTTTTTCCTTTTAAACGACTTTCTTGGAACATTTCCATTAAAAACATTCACTTTTATATATATCTCACATATATATATATATATATATATATATATATATATATATATATATATATATATTGCGATTAATTTTCTATCCTTTCCAGAAGTTCGCATTAGTGTAACTCTTTACAGTGAACCCTTCCTTATTTCCATAGAACTAGTACTTCTCAAGTACTTATCAAGTTCTTATGGTATTCCAGTAACCCTTACTGGAACTAGACAGACATCCACTCGTCATGTACCACATATGAGTTATCAGGATGAACATATAATATTGTCATGTCCTACATACAAGATGATAAATGCATTTTTGTTCTTTCTATGTCAATGCATGCAAGATAATGGGATGATTACATACATGATAGATCCATATCTATTCTTAGCGTTCCCATTCTTCATAAGAATTGGACACTTGGCCTTGGGATACTAACTCTATGTAACATGGACAAGTTTTCTCCCACTGAATCTGTGCACACTGAACCCTTCAGTATAGATTGCCAATGTATGCTCTCTCTTTTCAGGTCAAGAGGTTTTCGAGAACTATCTATAGATCTCTATTCCATAGGAAACATCTCTATCTTCCCTAAAGACAATTTCCACTTTGGATTTCCATTCTAGAATATTTCAATTTCACATCAACATGTGGAATGTGAATACACTCCCACTAAATCACAGATCTCTCTTTATCTTTGACATATCAATCAAACATTTTGACTATATTATCAAAATAAATATCCATCTCTGAGTTGCTTGTACTTAATCAATCACATTGATTAGTCCATTGTAACTTATAGACTTTATTTGCATTAATGGATTCATAAACCTTATAGGTTGTGTCACGTACACATCCTTGTCTTATTCCTCATAGGAATGTGGTTTTAGTATCCATATGCCAAATTTCTTACTCATTAAGTTGCAATTAACAAGCATCATTCTTCTTAAAATGTTATCTATGTGTCTTAACGCTTAAGACTCATTCGCACTTATGGATTTCATCCCAATGGGTGATACCATCAAGGTCATACCTTATGGTTCACATGGAAGTCATTTAGGATGTAATGGTCATAAACCATACCTCAAAATCCAATTCCTCAATATTCATTTAGATTGTTGACTCATCATATGACCAACTCATCATATAGATATTTGAGGTGTATCTGTTAAGGAATTTTGAGAACTCACAACACATTGTGATTCTTAATATCCTTTATTAGTGTAGGGCATTCTTTATTTAAGAAGAAATTAGTTATTTGATAATCATCCTCTAACTCCTTAGAGTATGACTCCTTCTTGATTTAGACATCACCATGCCTTAATCATGAGTTCACTATAATACACTATCATAATCACTCACAAGGATCTCAAACATTTGGTCCAAGTATTTCATTCATTGATCTCATCAAGAATTAACACTTTACCAAATTCGTACCTCATCTATTATATTCTTGAACACTTCAAGATATTCATATTGGTATTTCTCTAAACATCATTTGAAGTACTAGCATTAAGTCCAATAGGTATGTAAATACATCACATGTATTATACCTAACAGGATAATCATTCTCCCACTACCACTAGTGAAGATTGATTCATCATGTCTAAGAGATTCATGTCTCTTACTGGTTCTCTAACCAAAAGATTCTAGCTTATCCATCATATGGAAACTAGAAATGAATTTCTCATGATTTATGCTAATATGATTGTTTGAGTTATCAATAACTTTGAGGTATCATTTTATCTTATGCATACCAAGTACCACAAGATAATTAAGGCATTGCCATAAAGAACATATCTTTTGAAATTGAAACATCAACTTTATTAATTGCTATCATTGTCATACAATATGCAAAAATAATGTGTTTCTATCCATTGGCAAATATGAAATAGCAGTTCATAACTCTATTACATGCCTTCAAGGCTGAAAATAAACTAAAGTACTCCTATTTATGGCAGCAACACTTGCCCCATGTATTGGGTGCTTTACACTTTATATCTTGGTATCATATACCTTAAAAGTGTTATAAGTTTATTTCATGACACCTTTAGGTGGAGGTGTCTATCACCTCCTTCTTCTTTAGTTCTTCCAGATAGAGAGGACAATTCCTTTTCCAATGTTCTGTCTTTTGACAATGATGGCAATTGCCTCTCTTGGTCACGCCTCCCTTGGCCTTGAGAGTTGAAGATGACTTGGGTTGCTGGCTAGCATCAGAACCTTTCTTAGCCTTGCCCGTGACCTTGTGCTTGGACTTACATTTCTTGTTTCTGATCACCATCACAGACTCAGGCTTGTCCTTCTTCATTTGTGCCTCAGCTGTCCTCAACATGCCCAACAACTCTGTCAATGGCTTGTCAAAGTTGTTCATGTTGTAGTTCATCACAAACTGACTGTAGAATTCTGGCAACGATTGCAATATCACATTAGTAGCCAACTCTTGGCTCAGGGGAAATCCCAGTTTTGTCAGGTTCTCCACATACCCAATCATTTTGAGCATGTGAGGACCAACTGGATCTCCTTTTTTCATGATACACTTGAACAGTACCCTGGAGACATCATATCTCTCTTGCCATGCTTGATCTTCATACATGTTCTTGAGATGTTGAATCATCTCAATGACACCCATGTTCTCATGTTGTCTCTACAACTCGTGGTTCATGGAGCACAACATCAAGCACTTTGCATCAATGGCATCTTCAGAATGCTTCTTATAAGCATCCCTTTCTGCCTTTGATGCAGTAGGAGTAGGTTCCTCTGGAGCTAGAGTATCCAAGACATAGAGCTTTCACTCTTGAGTGAGAACAATTCTCAATGTCCTAAACCAGTCATGGAAGTTAGTCCCATTCAGCTTGTCCTTTTTAAGGACCGGTCGCAATGAAAAGTGATTTTTGTTTGTTGTCATTTGAACTACAAAAGGAAATATATGCAATTTAGTCCAAAACTCAATTTTGACTTATTTGATTGATTTGAAAGGTTAACGATATAATTATGACTTTAATTAATTATCGCTCCCATTATTTTGTTCAAATTGATAGCCCTCACCATCAATTCAGAAGATTGCAGCGTACAACCTTCTAGTGGGTCAAGATCCATATTTCATCAAGTCATGAGTCAGCTTTGGCTGATCACCCATAATCTTGACTATTTAGGTAGGCCATCATGCCAATTGCATCATATGTAACTCTTGATGAATGAACATGCGCAACACCTTGCCATGAACATTCCGTGCCTCTGGGCTTAGACGCTCTAAGAATCACCAGTTAAGTCTGACCCAAAAACTGACACGGTAAACATGCACCCTACTTTGGCAGAACCTACATCATTACCCTTCACACTTCCACGAGATAGATGACGCACCATGCTTTGGCATAACCTACGCTTGGTCGATCAAGTTTTTCATGTGTGCTACTAATGGAAGGCGTAAAGACTTAATATTTAGATGAGGGATTTGTTTTATAGGTACATATTCATATCCAATCACCACAATACATATTACGTATCATATACATGCTATATCCCACATAAAACATGCAAAATGATAAAAGTAATGATTATGGCCATCCTAATGTGATTCCTCGAGCCAAGAGGAATCACGATCATCTAGGTCTACATCACATGCAACATGTCCATGATGAAGTTCTATAGCCATCCGAGTTGATCAACTCATCACATGAATGACCTACTCACCCTAGCCGATCGTCTGGGTGCCATCAGCCGATTGGTTGGCTCCTCCAACCGATCAGTTTGCCTGGTCGTCGTGCATCTCCATAGGTCACCACCCGCTCATCTCGCTTCTTGAGCCGATCGTCTAGATCGCCAACCGATCGGTTCACGCCTTGAACCTATCATCTTAGTCATCGTCAGATTGTCCTCCGTTCTTTGACATAACAGGAAATATAAAAAGATCTATCCTATTTACATTTAAATTGGGAAACCCCGAGTTACATTCGGGGGGAGCAAAGGTAGGAAAGAAATTTCGAGTTATCTCGAGTTACATCAGGAATAAGGAGGTAGGGAATCAATGTGTAGACCGAGATATAAGCAACCACATTCAACCAAGTACACATGCATAGGGTTTATTGGACATAACCATGCTATACATCCACCACAAAACTCATTTAAGGGTGACGCGTATCGAGTGCATTCATATTACATATCATATATGTATACTGGGATTTGTGGATTTAGGATTGGACATGCATAAAGCCAATTTTATTCGCATTGTATGCAATAAATAAAGGCGACAAACCAAAATTGATCACATTGATAATCCTAAAGTATAGAGCAGTTGATGTGGCTCTGATACCACTGTTGGGTTTTAGGGGAGACAAAGAAGGCAGCGGAAACAAAAAAGCTCTTCTCCCAAACCCAGAATAAAGGAATCGCGTCAACGTTTATACAATAGGAAGGATGGTTTGTAGAGACATACCTTATCCCGAGGCTTGCTCGGTGACGTTACCTCACAGCTTGCACGGTCTTCACCTCTGGTCTTGGACAGTGTCTGTGCAGCTCCAGGTCTCACCAGGACTGTCAGGATTGATAGTTGTCCTCCAAGCGACAGAAGTCTCCCGCCTTTGTAGTAGTCCACACAGACCACCTGGAACTCCGATCTTCTTGTCCCACAAGGAATCAGAAGGAGTCGCACCCTCATGTCGATGTACTAGTCACCGACACACTCTCCTGTAACCAGTCACTTTTCTACAATTGTCTTTCCCTTGATATGCCTCCCTTATCAGGTAGCACTTGCTCGGGCTCTCTCAGTTACCACAACCAGAGAGAACGACAACTTTGCAGAGCAACTGGTGTTCTGAGTTGTTGTACCTGAGAAGCCTCCAATACCCCTATATATAGGAGGGTCATGGGACAAGGTTCTCTACCCCGGACAATGTGGGATTAAAGTAGGAGTAGAAGGGTTCGAGATTTTCCACAAAACAACCAACTACGTCAGCTGAACCGATCGTTTCAAGCATGAAATAGTCGGTTGGGGACCTGATCCGATCGGTTCACACCTAAATCGATCGGTTGGGGCACCTGAGCCGATCACTTCAAGCATGAGCCGATCGGTTCATGGTCCTGGTCACCCTAGAATTGACTTTCCATGTTTGTTTGCAACTAATCAAATATTAGTCCTTGTCCAAATCAAATTTGTACAAGTGAAACAAATATGTATTTGTAAGAAGAGTCTTCTAACTTTCTAAACAATCTCAGTTGGTCACACGAATCAACCAGTTCAACAATTGAGTTGATCATTTCATTGACACATGAGCCGATCGACTCACCACTTGAGCCGATCGGTTCACCAACATGATCCGATCAGTTCATCACATGAGCCGATCGGTTGGGAGTGCAGACTGTGCAAAATTAGTCAATTGCAGTTTCAATCAATCTGATACTCTAATCAATTGGTCCTACACCTTGAACAATATGATATTGAGCTATCAATTGATTGAGTGTTTAATTGAACTACTAAACTCTTTTAGTAATCAATCTAAACATCGTTTGTGGACAAACTCCTCTTCCAGGTTAAATCCTATGTGTGTGACCCTGGAGACCCATTTCACGTTGGCAGTAAAAGTCCATAACACTTATGACTTCGCAAGCAAAGAGCGGTGCCTAGTCGCACATCAGTGCTACCCAAGTGAAATAGAAAGTTGGAGAACAACTTTCAATCCTACAATATGTGAATGGTGTTACAACGAATGTATAATTGTTTTGTCATTGATATCCTGAATGAACTCAAGGCATGGAACAATCATCCTATCAACGTTCATTCACTTTCTTGATCTCAGAGTAGATTGGAGGAGATATGTATGACATAAATATCACATACTGATTCACACATGCGTGCACACACCTATCTCAATTCTACTCATCAAGTGGCCAAGGATATCCCATATCTATCACTCACCCCTCAAAAGCCCCATGTGTCAAAGCCACCCAATCATCACCTTTATAACAACCCATGTTTCAAGACTGCGTTTGATGATGTCAAAGTGTACCCAACTACATGTGTTGAGTGTAGTGATTTCAGGTCAAAGAATCACACTCACCACCATCACTGTGAGAACTGAGTATGACTACCATGTCATGGTTCCATGTGTCAAACTCACAGTGGGTCTGTTCGGTACACTTGTTCTCTAACAAGTATCTATGTGTTTGGTTTGATATCTCCATATCATGACTAATGAGATTCTGTCATCAACCAACACCACAAACTAGTCTTATGTGTCATTATTGTCTATCTACCTTCCACAATGACATCTGACTAGAGACATAATAAGAATGTACAAACTCTTTAGCATTCATATGATCACATCATTCAGGTCCTAAACTTGAAAGCATACGTCATTGGGTATTTTCATTCTCTAAACATTCAATCTATTCTATCATTAGCTCATATGACTGAACTAGAAAGAATTGGAATCTTGCCTTTGATGTTTATCAAATCAATCTTAATGTATCCCACCAATCATCCCATGATTGGCTCTCAGGGCATACATACCAACAAATGGATCATATCACCACGGACTTTGTGGTTGGCCTTCCTAGGATAGACAAAGGTCATGATTTCATTTGGCTGATAGTTGACATGTTGACTAAGTTAGCACACTTCCTTCCAGTCAAGATGATGTATACAACACAGAAGTTGGCTCATATTTATGTTGATGAGATAGTTCATCTACATGGTATCCCATTTACCATAGTGTCTGACAGAGGCCCTCAGTTTACTAACCATTTTTGGGAATGTCTGCACACATTGATGGGGACACAATTGAAGTAGTAAAACTTTTCACCCTGACAGATGTCAGTCAGAGAGGACCATTCAAATCTTGTAGGGTCTGTTGAGAGCTTATGTTTTACATTTTCTTGGAAGTTGGTATGTGCACTTGAGTTTGATAGAGTTTTCCTACACCAACAGTTACCATAGGAGTATAGACATGGCACCTTATGAAGCCTTGTATAGGAGGCATTGTCACTCACTACTTTGTTGGTATGAGACATGTGAGTATCTACTTTTGGGTCCTGAGCTTGTACAACATACTGTAGAGAAAATCAAGGTGATACAACAACACTTGAAGGCATCGCAGGATAGACAAGAGTCTTATGCTGATAACCATTGTAGGCCTTTAGATTTCCAAGTGGGAGATCATGTGTATCTTCATCTCTCTCCTTGGAAGGGTGTTTTAAGGTTTAGTAAGAAGGGTAAGTTGGCTCCTAGGCTCATGAGACCATACCCTATTGTGGCACGTGTTGGGAAGGTGGTTTACAAGTTGGAGCTACCGCCTAAGTTACACAATTTTTACCCTATCTTCCATGTTTTCATGTTGAGGAAGTTCCATCTAGATATAGAACAAGTGTTGCAACCAATGGAGGTTGAGTTGGAGGAGGATGTATCGTATGTTGAGGGTCTTGTGTTGATCTTGGATAGGAGGGTGAAGAAGTTGAAGAAGAAGGATATAGTTCTTGTTAAGGTTTTGTGGCATCATCGCAGTATGGAGGAAGCCACGTGGGAGTCAGAGGAAAAGATGCATAGGAAGTACCCATCTTTGTTTTTGTAGGATTTTGGGGGAAAATCCTTGTTAAGGGTTTACGTTGTAAGACTTGTAACTATTTTTCTAGTTTATTCTACTTTCTTATCATAATTAGATTCTTACAACCTTAATTTAACCTCACTAAGTGCTTTGATAACATGTGATGAGTTTAAGATTTTAGCTTGGTCAAGTTTGGATGTTGTTTGAGCTAGTTATGCATGTATGTGCTTACTCTTGATCTAATTTCAATTTACCATGTTTAGGATTTTTTCTTGCAATTTGTCACATGCTTGTTGTACATCACATATTTTGACATAATGTTGGAGAGTGGTGCCTTGGGGCACCATGTTGTACTTTGGGTTGATGTAGTGACATGTTGTGTTGGGTTTTAGGGTTTTCTTAGATACCCTATGTGGATGGCCAACCTTGTTGAATGTTGGCCGATGATTCCCTTGTTTTAAACAATTTCCAAGTTATTCCTTTGTCCATGTTTTCTACAGTCAACTAGGTTTATGAGTGCCTAATGGTCTTGGTGGTCTATGAGACTCATATCTCCTCTTTGGTCTCTAAGGAAAACCCTAGGGTTAGGTTCTATGCAATCACTATGTTTGATCTCTTTTGGTCGCTATGTTCTCATCGGTCTCCATGTTTTCCATGATTAGGTTGGTTGTTGACTTTTCTTGGTTTGAACACCATAAGAAGCATGCTTGAGTTTGATGCTTGCATGTACGAGTTTTGGTTATACTTGGCATGTGTTTGCATGACACCTAACCTCCCTTCTCTCTCTCCAACCCTTGTCTATATAAACCTCTCTCCTTACATGCAACTAAACTCTGTGCACCCTTTTCTTTCTCTCTTCTTGCTTGGAGCTCGTCCCCCTTGCTCTTGGTGGTGAAGATGGAGCTCTAGTGGTCGATCCATCTTGCATGTTATCTAGGGTTTTGGAGCAACCCTTCCTTGGTGATCATTCGGTGATCCTTTGCTCTTCTATTTGGTTTGGGTAAGTGATCTTTCTCTTGATCTTCATTTTATTTCATTACCCTCTTCTTCCTTCTCTTCTTGGATGAACCCATGGTGTTTCATGGTGGATCTTGAGTTGAGCTTGAAGGACTTCTCACTTTTTGGCAGAATCCTTGGTTCTCCATGGTAGTGCTTAATTTGAGTTGAATAACTTCTCTTTGTTGTCTTTTTGACCTAGGGTTTTGATCTCCGTCTTGTGCTCCTTTAACCTAGGGTTTGTTCTTTCCTTAGAGGTGGTGTTAGATTGGCCTAGAAGTGGTGATCATGTTAGGGTTTCCCTATCTCTTCTTGGAGCTTCCTTGCTTTTGGATTTAATCCATATTGGATAAGGTGAGTTTTATAACTTTCTCTTTGATTATTGCCTACTTTTACTTTTCTTTCAAGTAATCAATCCCTAAAATGTAACTATAAGTAGAATGGTGTTGATATCTTGATCTAGGGTTTATGTTTACATGATGATCTTAAGTAGATAACTTTCCTTTGATAAACCCTAATCTATGTGCACGATTTTTTTTTTATGATGGAGATTTTGATCCTTGCATGAATGTCGTAATGTTGGTTTTCTCTCTGCAAGTCATGGTTTTTGTTTTCGCTCGTGATTATGGTCAAAATTAGGGTTTTTGAAAGGTGATTATCCTTTATAAGTCTTACACCTTAGTGGTTTTTGGTTTCATGGTGATGAACAATATATTTGATCTTGTGTTTTATGAGGTTTTCTCTCCCTTGATGATCCCAAGATGTAATCTATACAGTTGATGAAGGTATTTGATATCCTTGAAGTGGTCGTTAAGTTGATTCTTTTCTTTGCTATCGATAATGACTTCATGGCTCTCTTTGGTCATTGAACCTTGGACCTTAATTGTCGGTGATGCTTTGGTTTTTCTTCGATCAATGGAGGTGTTGTCCTACCCTAATGCCTTCAGCCTCCATGTCCCTTCTGTTCGTGAGAGGTTGGTGTTTTTTAAATCACTGTGTGTTGACCTAAGTGTTCGTTGAGGGTGATTCATCTCTTCGGTCGATGAGGATGGTGAGTCCCAATCTCTCCGATCGATGAAGATTCATGGACTCTATGATTGTCTTACATGGTTGACCTTATGATGATGGTGATTGACATGCTTGCTTCAAAGAATGTGTCAGATAGTAATAACTAGGGTTTATATCTTTTATTAAATTTTAAACCCTAATTCAGTTTGCCTTATTGAACCATAATCCTAATTCATGCACATGGTGATAATGCTTAGCTTACTTGAGTAATTAACATATTGATGGAATTCTTTATCTCTCTCCTAAATTGTTGTAACCCTAATGTGATGCTATATGAACATCATGGTGCATAATGTTAGATCATGTTTGTGCCTATGTAGTACATGTATGGTGATGGTGAAGAGCCTTGTTGAGGTATGGAGAGATAATGATGGTCTTGCGGGGAATGATGTGATAGCTCTATGACCTTGAGTATGGTCTTGTGTCCTAATTGCAATGATATCCTATGTGTGATGTGATAGGGGATTAGTAAGGTTTTTTTGTAACTTGATTGATGCAATAAAAGATACCAATTGTCATTAACTAATCAAGTGGAACCCCAATCATGTACTTGCCTTGGCCATAGATCCATTCATAGTGTCAGGACTTGCTAGATGGTGAAGTGAGTATTCCTAAGGGAAACTCAGAGTACATAATGTTGAGTAGGTGAGGTGAAAGTAACCGTGTGTCCTTGTCATCTTGGTCTCAAGGTGAATGCAGGCTGGCTATGGTTATGCCTCGGTGTGAGAGCGTCTACAATTGTATCTTAGAGTTTTACATATATGATATTTTGAGGAAACGATGGTTTTACCTTTGTGGAAGGGTTTTGTATACCATGGTGTCTAGATTTGTGACATAAATACCAAGGTTGGCTTGGTGTTTTTTAGTTTGACTTTATATGTCACTATGGTGGACTCATACTGATCGAGGATGTGGGAGATCATAGGAGTCAAGCTCACCTAGATCTTGTATGGCACTGATTTTGACTTAGAAGCGGTCAGTTGGAATTGAGTGGTATACCTTAATTCCTCAGGGCAGCAATAAAAATATGTAATACAACCATGTAGTATATGGGCTTAGGGTTAAAAATGCTTCACATTGGATGTTTACCCTTGCCTTAATTCTTATACTATTTAATTTCTAAATAATGCAACAATAGAAGTTAACTGTTATACATGTTCTTCATATTCCTTCTAGTATTTACCTTTCTATGCCTATCTGCTTAGCTGTTTAATCTGTTAAACCTGCTTAACCTGTGTAATGTGTTTTTATTATTCATTTAGCTGAATCTACTCATCCTGCTTAATGAATATACTTGTTGTAGCAATAATTATTGGTTGAGAGTTATATTTCTCACTAGATCATGGGCCTTTTAGGTGGTTATCAGTGGTGGGGTTAGGATCATGCTATTGAGGAAGAGAAAATTGGAGATCTGTATCCGCAAAAGGTTGGATAGCAGCTAGTTGTTGTTGTAGTAGAGTCCTTGTGGCAACACATCCCACTATCACACATACAATGAGGTGTTACGTGAAAACGTGCGGAAATCACCATAACCACAAATTACCAAAAACATGAGTTGATTAAAACCGATTGCGGAAAGCGAAACAACTAAGAAACTATTACATGCAAGTCCTCATCCTGCAAAGAAACATGTTATATAAATATTTACAAGTCTTGATACGTGTCCGCAGCTTAGAGGGACACTTGTCCTGTCATCACATGAGTTCATCACCTGTTTATACATGCATAACGGCCCACATCCGGCCAGTAGCAGGATATACAAAACATCAACAGCTATACATCGTGAAACAACGTCAAAACACCTCCAAGGACCTGAGAGTACAGGGATGACTCTAAGACTCTACTAAAAAATGACCAAAACAGCAGCATGTCCATCGCTTGCCTTCTACTACTCATCTTGTTGTTCGGCCGCAACTCCGCGGCCACCACCACGTCTAGCTCGAACACCTAAAAAGGTTATAAACCGGCAGGGTGAGACACACAATCCCAGCGAGAAACATAACTCCCTGCTGAAACTACAAAACCTCAGAAAGATAAAGCAACAACAACAGATAACTGATAAGAGGTATAACAAGAGCAGTTTATAAAGTAAAGCTATTCATACCGTCAAGCTTGCCAAGATGTACAGAAGGCATATCACCAAATATTTCTTTATGGAACATGATTAACAAGATAAGATTTATAAGGTCTTACCACATAACATGAGGAACATATAAGTAACTGCAAGGTATAACATGATCAACTACACAAGCAAGACCTCAACCAATGTTCCGTATTTTGCCTTAAGCAGTAAATACTATATGGCTAGATTACGTATTATTATGCCCTGAGGAAGTGAGTCGTAGCGCTCAAATCCAACCTTTGGTTGCAAAGCCCAAGCCGGTGCCATACAAGGTCAATGGAAGAGACGGAATCCATGACCTCCCACCTCGTGGTCAGTGCACGAGTACAACACAAGCAGGACTGCAGTCTCATGCTTAAGTGGCCTCAGCCATAGGGTTAGGCTACCCTCTGCCTAGCCCGCCTCGGTACAGGTATCGATGCTAGTGAAAATAAGCCACGGGCCTATTCACCGTGCTCTGAACCATGAACACATACATGCTCCCATATCACATATCCTGAGCCATGGGCTTTTTCACCATGCTCTTATCATACTTAGGCTACAGTCCTGAATCCGCACCCTGGAGTCTACAACTGAAGTTGCACTCATACCTCCTCATTTTTGGCTAGGAGAAACCACACATATTCAATAATATGCGCTTCCAGGTTAACCCGCAGGAGAACCTGTTTCACCATCACCAACTCTGACGATGATGGGTCTATGGCCAGGGAAACTACATGATATATTCCACTGTGATTAGTTAGTATCTTTTATGTGGATTGCAAGATTCAACCAAGTTGTATAACATGTAAACTATAACAAGAAATAAACAACATGAAACTCAACATTATGCTTTTATTGCAAACAACATCATCCTGATCCATCTCAAGGACCTAACATTACATGTTATCACTTGGCCTCTTGCCAATCATCTAGATCCATCTCAAGGATCATCACATTGCCATGGGATCTCAATCCCTTATAACATAGTGACACTGCCTCTCAAGGCATTCTCATCAACTTAGGTACTTTAGTCAAACTTAGGTCCTCAGACCAGAACACATCATATATGGTATCTCATCATCAAGAGTAATCATCAAAGCAGTGTTACTCAATTATATATACCTCATAGCCCTTTACCTGGCTATGCAACTGCATGGAACACCTACATGGTTAGTATGCACAATCATTATAGACTTAACAGAAAGACCATTCTATCAACATAGGGTGACATTGATGATTATATGCTTTATCAATCATGCCTCAACTTATGATCATAGGCATAGGTCACATCATTAAGCAAAGCATTTTACATGCTTATCATTTCCTAATCATTATATAGGTGATTCAAGATGATTATAAGCAGATGTAATATCTTGTCAAGTTACATGGGTGTGAGCTACCATCTTAGTTATCAACAAGCATATCAAAGATCACCAATATAACCCAAACGTGACTACATAGACACCATCTAGCGTAGATGTTCTTAGAAGGATCAAGACCCTCACTAGAAGAGGTATCGGGCGGGGTACTCTCCTCTATCGCCCAACATACTAGCCTAACAACGGCCAAGCCAACCGGAAAGGATAACGGCCGTCGCGCACCTCAAGCAACGTTGTGTCGTGTAACGGCGTGTCATGCATCAGGGAACTGAGCATACCGTGCACCCACATGTGTCGTGCACTGTGGTATCGTGTAACGCTCCGTCGGCATCACTAAGTGTGCAGCTCATCTACGGAACAAGCCACACGGCAGTGTGTCGTGCACCTAGGTGTATCGTGCATCCAAGCACAACAGCTAAGGACACTGGGGGACACACTGTCAGGCATCACCCCGCCCCCCAGGAACACGCCTAAGGAAAACAAATCTAACGGGCGACCAAGGGACCTATCGGGCAACAAGGCGAAGACTTTGTGCAACACCCGACACAAGGCCAGGCTACAACACCCAAACGTCCAAGGGTACAGCACCAAGCCACCACTTGAGCAAGGTGTATTGGGCAAGGCATTCACCACAGTGTGACGCCCGACACACAAAGAGACAAGGACCAAGGGTGACGCTCAACACAACCACAACTTCATGTCGGCCAAGGTTAAACCAAGGAAAGGATATCGGGCAGCATCACCACTAACACTATATCGGGAAAGATGCACCCCGATAGAGGTCACCACCAACCCCAAGCTCAAGGGCACCAAAACCCTAAGGGATCAAGAAGATGGCTCACCTATCAACTTGAATGAGTGAGGAGTCTTGCACACTTCATATCACCAATCAGGCAACATAAGGAACAACCCTAGCCAAGGTCCAAATCTACCACAAAGCTCACCTCTCAATTACATGGTGAGAGAAGGGTGTTGCTCAAGCATCTAGAATACAAGCTCACCTCTCAACTCAAACGAGAGAGGAGTATTACTCATATCACTAGAGTTCAAGCTCACTTCTCAAGACCAAAGGAAGGAGAGGGGTGTTGCTCAACAAGAAACCCTAGAACACATGGTTCGGCCAACAAGAACAACTAAGCAAGAAACTAAGCTATCAACATGCATAGCCGATATGATCATAAGCAACATATAAAAACATAAAAGAAGGTAGTGTAGTTAAGGTTATGAGTTATGTAACCCGCCTTAAGCAAGCTCCAAGCATCACCACAAGAAGAAGAGCAAGGCACTCTAGGGTTCGGCCACCACTAGAGGAAGAAGGAGACTCCAAGAAGGATCAGCCACCAAGCTTGCAAAAGAAGAGAGTGTGTCGTGTACCAAGGGAGAGAGAGACTAAGGAACTAAAGGGATCCTTAGTAAGGGAAAGGAAACACATATATAGAAGGGATGGAGGAGAAACCAAGGTAGAGCAAAGCAAGGTGTCACCCACCTAGGGACACTTGTCCATGTGCAAAAGCCACCACCCTAGCATGCCCTAAACACATGTCCAAGGCCATTGCCACATGCAAGCATCAAGCACCAAGTATCCACTAGTGGTGACACAAATGAGGTCAAAGAAGGTCAAAGGGTCCATGGGCGACACACCCTGGGTGACACACCATGGGCGTCACAAGCTCAGGCCGACACAAGCATGCTCATGCCCGACACAGGGTCCAAAGAAGCAAAAGCAAGGCACCACAAAGCCCAGTAAGCTCAACCAAACCCAAACGAACTCAAGAAACGAGCCCAAACCTTCCTCTCAACACTAGAGGAAGCAAGGAGAGGGAGGAACACCTCATAAGGTGGCAAACTTGCCCATAAACCCTAAACTTGGGTTAATTGCAAGTAGCACCTCCACTCTCAACAAAGCACAAACAAACCCTAATCACCACTAAAGGTGATTAGCAAGCAACTAAGCATCAGGGTTAAGCAAAGCAAACAGGATAAGCCCTAAATGGAGGTCAGGGTCCTTACAAGCTAACCCCCTACAAAGGGATTTCGACCCCAAAATCTGAAGAGAAAAGTGAGGGATGCTTCCTCCTCATCTCTTCCTCAAGCTCCCATGTGGCTTCCTTAACGCCACGATGATGCCAAAGAACCTTCACAAGAACCAGGTCCTTCCTCTTCAGCTTTTTAACTCTCCTGTCAAGGATCATCACAGGACCTTCCTCATAGGTCACATCTTCATCAAGTTCAACTTTGACTGGCTGTATCACTGTTCCTGAATCTGGATGACTTTTCTTTAGCATACTGACATGGAACACTGGATGCAACCTGTGCAACTTTGGCGGCAGCTCTAACTTGTAAGCTACTTTGCCAACACGTGCTATGACTGGGTAAGGCCCCATATATCTAGGTGCTAGCTTACCCTTCCAGCCAAACCTTAGCACACCTTTCCACGGTGAGACTTTAAGATACACTTTGTCTCCTACCTGGAACTCCAAAGGTCATCGGCGATTGTCTGCATAAGACTTCTATCTGTCCTATGCCGCTTTCAACTGTCATTGTATCACTTCGATCTTTTCTGTCGTCTGCTGTACTAACTCAAGACCCAAAAGCTGATATTCACCAGACTCATACCAACATAACGGAGATCTGCACTTCCTGCCATATAAGGCCTCATAAGGAGCCATGTCAATTCTCCGCTGATAACTATTGTTGTAGGAAAACTCTATCAAACTAAGATGTATGTCCCAATTGCCTAAGAACTGCAAAACACAAGCTCATAGGAGATCTTCCAAAGTCTGAATAGTCCTATCAGACTGTCCATCTATCTACGGGTGGAAGGCGGTACTGAACCTCAACTGCGTTCCTAACGCTTTGTGCAACTATTCCCAGAAACGACTCTTGAACTGAGGACCTCTGTCAGAAACTATCATCGTTGGTACACCGTGCAAACGTACTATCTCCTCCACATATACCCGAGCGAGCTTCTCGGCCATATACATTGTCTTTACTGGTATGAAATGGGTAGACTTCGTCAATCTGTCCACTATTACCCAAATGGAATCATGATTTCGAGTTTTCCCAGGCAGACCAACTACGAAATCCATGGTTATATGATCCCATTTCCACTGCGGTATTGGTAGGGGTTGCAACATACCTACCGGCTTCTGATGCTCAGCCTTGACTTACTAACATACCACACACCTAGCCACAAACTCAACTACATCCTTCTTCAAGCCGGGCCACCAATACATGTCCTTCAGACTATGATACATCTTGGTGACACCTAGATGCATAACATACATCGACGTGTGTGCTTCCTCAAGCATAAGATTCCTTAGATCATCAGCATCGGGGACCACCATCCTATCACGATGGCAAACTAGTCCATCCTCGGACTCATGGAACCCATCACACTTTCTGCTGCCAAAATCTGATCTGATCAGCTGTACCGTATCATCTGTTTGATGTGCATCTTTGATCTGCTATCTCAGTGTAGGCTTCACTTGCATTTGTGCTAAAAGTCCAGCTAGCAAGGAAACTTCCATCTGCACATTCATCTGCCGCAAAGAAACAAACATATCTCATATATAGCATACCAGGGAACTCAACTGTGCCTTCTTTGAAGGAAAAGAAGAAGACTTTTGGCTAAGCGCATCAGCCACCACATTCGCCTTAACAGGATGATACTCGATGGTGCAGTCGTAATCATTGATTAGATCCATCCATCGACGCTGTCACATGTTTAACTCATGCTACAAAAAAATGTACTTCAGATTCTTATGATCTGTAAAGATCTGACACACTTCCCCGTAAAGATAGTGTCTCCAAATCTTTAACGCATGAACCACTACTGCCAACTCCAAATCATGAGTCGGATAGTTCTCCTCGTGTTTCTTAAGCTATCGCGAAGCAAAAGATACCACGTGATCTTCCTGCATTAGCACACAACCTAAACCTTTCTTGGAAGCATCGTAGAAAATAACATAGCCCTTTCCAGGCTCTGGCAGGACTAGTACTGGAGCACTAGTCAACTTTTCCTTCAAACACTGGAAAGCTCGCTGACAACGATCATCCCAGACAAAAGGTACATCCTTTCTGGTCAACTTTGTCATTGGCAACGCAATCACACTGAAGTCCTTGATAAACCTCCGGTAGTATCCTGCTAAACCCAGGAAACTACGAACTTCTGTCGGCGTCTTCGGTTGCTCCCAATTTGCAACGAACTCCACCTTCTTCGGATCTACTTTGACTTCTTCAGCAGATATCACATGACCCAAGAAAGTCACCTCTTCCAACCAGAACTCACACTTACTGAACTTGGCATACAACTGATGTTGGCGAAGAAGAGTCAACGCTAATCGAAGATGTCACTCATGCTCTTGCCTGTCCCGACTATAGATCAAGATGTCATCTATAAAGACTACAACAAACTGATCTAGGAATGGACAAAACACTCTGTTCATCAAGTCCATGAAAGCAACAGGTGCATTGGTTAGCCCGAACGGCATAACCACGAACTCAAAGTTACCATACCTCATCCTAAAAGCTGACTTTGGTATGTCATCCACCTTAATCCTCAACTGATGATATCCGGACCGTAGATCGATCTTTGAAAACACTATCGCACCACGCAACTGATCGAACAGATCATCTATCCTCGGTAACGAGTACTTGTTCTTGATCGTGACCTTGTTCAAATGTCGGTAATCTATACACAACCACATCGATCCGTCCTTCTTCTTGACAAACAATACTGGAGCACCCCAAGGTGACATACTTGGTCAGACGAAACCTTTGTCCAACAACTCTTGCAACTACTTCTTAAGCTCTACCATCTCTACTGGAGCCATCCTATATGGTGTCTATGCAACTGGTTGTGTTCCTGGAACCAGATTGATCTCAAAATCAATCTCTTGGGGTGGAGGAACACCGGGAAACTCATCAGGAAGCACATCAGCAAACTATCGGACAACTGACACCTCCTCGAGACTAGGACCCTTCGCCTTGGTATCCACAACGGTATCCACAATGTGAGCTAAGAACGCCTCACATCCTTGTCGTAGCAACTTCTCTGCCACCATAGCTAATACTAAACACGTTGGAAGAATCTTCCTATCTCCTTGGAAGACCCACTTCCTACTTCCATCATCAAACACAACTTTCTTAGAACCACTGTCCAAAATGACTCTATACTTCTTTAAGGTATCCATCCCAAGGATAACATCAAAACCATGCATATCAAGTGGTATAAGATCCACTTGTATACTACGTCCCGAAAAAGATAAGATATAAGATGGACACTCTTCTCGAAGCATCGAGGAACCATCAAGAGGGGTTTCTAACAACAAGCTATCCTTCTTACAGCTAATAAGTAAACGACAGTTCTCCAGCATACTATAGGCGATAAAAGAGTGTGTAGCACCCAGGTCAACCAGAACAGATATAAAGCAAGAAGAAGACATATCAGAATGAAATAACTCCATCTGACTTGTCACCACTCGCGGGCTGACTATCGCCTCCGGCTGACTCATAGCATAGAATCGAGCTGTTGCTTGCTGTCCACATCCTCTGCTTCCTTGAGTAGACGATCCCGCTTGAGATTCTTGACCGCGTCCTCACCCTCTGCTACCACTGGGTTGTTGTCTATCTGACCCTTGATGATTCTGCCTCGGCTGCTGCATCACTTCAACATCTCTGTTTGGGCAATTCGACCTCCAATTCCCGATCTGACCACATAGATGGCATGACTGGTCTCGCTGTTGTGGCCTAGATGGCCCTGTCATTACCACAGAAGCTGTACTATGTGCCTTCGACAGAGAAGAAACATAACCTATTCCCTTACTCACGGACCACTACGACGGTATACTGGAACCTGTCATCATGGAAGGTGTGAAAACCTTGGCTTCTTGAAGCCACCAAACCTCTGTCCTTGAAACTGAGCAGGCCACTTCTTAGACATAGACTCTCTTTTCTCCCTAACTGACCATTCGATCCTCCGGACAGATTCCACAAATGTAGCAAACCGCTCTCGGTTCTCCAATGCAGAAGTAGGTGTTGTCAGCTCAGCACTCAGACTTTCTCGAAGCGTCTGATCTGCTCCTCATCTGTCACTTCCATGTAAGGATAAAACCTCAACAGATCCATGAACTTGGCTTCATACTCAGTGATGTTCATCGCTCCTTGTCGTAAGCGCTCAAACTGACTAATCTTCTCATCCAGATACGTCTTTAGAAAGTATCTGCTGACGAACTCACACCGGAAAACCTCCCAACCGATCACCTCACCGGGTCGCTTCTCTTCCTCGATGGTCCACCAGTGACCAACACTACCCTTCAGAAGGTAGACAACATGCTTTACTTTGTCTGCTTCGGGGATGTCGAGGATCCAGAAAGACTTCTCAAGACTTGTCAGCCATAGATCTGCATCCGCTGGATCAGCCGTTCCAGCATAATCCGAAGCTCCGACTCGGCGAAGCCGCTCACAGGTCTTCCCAATCCTCAATGTTTCACCATGGGGAGCCTCTGCTCTCGGCGGAGGCACTGGCAATCTTTCTACCATGAGATTCATCATAGCCATCATCTGCCTCATAAGCTATTGATAGGCAGGATGTTCAAGAATGGGTGGGTCAGGTTGGGGGACCTCAGGCACCTGATCTTCATGTGCCTTCCCTATAGCTCCATCAACTGATGCAACATCACTGTTCTCAGCAGCATGTTCTACATGGTTTCCATACATCTTGGCTTTTCTTCCACTGAGGGCAGAAGATGATTGTAAGAAAATCTGGAAAACTCACAAGAACAGACACAACCTAGTCCTAAATCCCTGTAGACTCAGCGAACCTAGAGCTCTGATACCAAACTTGTGGCAACACATCCCACTATCACACAGACAACAAGGTGTTACGCGAAAACATGCGGAAATCACCATAACCACAAATTACCAAAAACATGAGTTGATTAAAACCGATTGCGTAAAGTGGAACAACTGAGAAACTATTACATGTAAGTCCTCATCCTACAAAGAAACATGTTATATAAACATTTACAAGTCTTGATACGTGTCCGCAGCTTTGAGGAACAGCTGTCCTGTCATCACATGAGTTCATCACCTGTTTATACATGCATAACGGCCCACATCCGGTCAGAAGCAGGATATACAAAACATCAACAGCTATACATCGTGAAACAACATCAAAACACCTCCAACGACCTGAGAGTACAAGGATGACTCTAAGACTCTACTACAAAATGACCAAAACAGCAGCATGTCCATCGCTTGCCTTCTACTACTCGTCTTGTTGTTCGACCACAACTCCACGGCCACCACCACGTCTAGCTCGAACACCTAAAAAGGTTATAAACCGGAGGGGTGAGACACACAGTCCCAGTGAGAAACATAACTCCCTGCCGAAACTACAAAACCTCAGAAAGATAAAGCAACAACAGCAGATAACTGATAAGAGGTATAACAAGAGCAGTTTATAAAGTAAAGGTATTCATACCGTCAAGCTTACCAAGATGTATGGAAGGCATATCACCAAATATTTCTTTATGGAACATGATTAACAAGATAAGATTTATAAGGTCTTACCACATAACATGAGGAACATATAAGTAACTGCAAGGTATAACATGATCAACTACACAAACAAGGCCTCAACCAATGTTCCGTGTTTTGCCTTAAGCAGTAAATACTATACGGCTAGATTACGTATTATTATGCCCTGAGGAAGTGAGCCGTAGCGCTCAAATCCAACCTTCGGTTGCAAAACCCAAGCCGGTGCCATACAAGGTCAATGGAAGAGCCGGACTCCACGACCTCCCACCTCGTGGTCAGTGCACGAGTACAACACAAGCAGGACCGCAGTCTCATGCTTAAGTGGCCTCAGCCATAGGGTCAGGCTACCCTCTACCTAGCCCGCCTCAGTACAGGTATCAGCGCTAGTGAAACTGAGCCACAGGCCTATTCACCGTGCTCTGAGCCATGAACGCACTCATGCTCCCATATCACATATCCTGAGCCATGGGCATATTCACCATGCTCTTATCATACTTGGGCTACGATATTGAATCCACACCCTGGAGTCTACAACTGAGGTTGCACTCATACCTCCTCATTTTTGGCTAGGAGAAACCACACATATTCAATAATATGCGCTTCCAGGTTAACCCACAGGAGAACCTGTTTCACCATCACCAGCTCCTGACGATGATGGATCTATGGCCAGGGCAACTACATGATATATTCCACTGTGATTAGTTAGTATCTTTTATGTGGATTGCAAGATTCAACCAATTTGTATAACATGTAAACTATAACAAGAAATAAACAACATGAAACTCAACATTATGCTTTTATTGCAAACAACATCATCCTGATCCATCTCAAGGACCCAACATTACATGTTATCACTTGGCCTCTTGCCAATCATCTAGATCCATCTCAAGGATCATCACATTGCCATGGGATCTCAATCCCTTATAACATAGTGCCACTACCTCTCAAGGAATTCTCATCAACTAAGGTACTTTAGTCAAACTTAGGTCCTCAGACCAGAACACATCATATATGGTATCTCATCATCAAGAGTAATCATCAAAGCAGTGTTACTCAATTATATATACCTCATAGCCCTTTACCTGGCTATGCAACTGCATGGAACACCTGCATGGTTAGTATGCACAATCATTATAGACTTAACAGAAAGACCATTCTATCAACATAGTGTGACATTGATGATTATATGCTTTATCAATCATGCCTCAACTTATGATCATAGGCATAGGTCACATCATTAAGCAAAGCATTTTACAAGCTTATCATTTCCTTAGCATTATATAGGTGATTCAAGATGATTATAAGCAGATGTAATATCTTGTCAAGTTACATGTGTGTGAGCTACCATCTTAGTTATCAATAAGCATATCAAAGATCACCAATATAACCCAAACGTGACTACATAGACACCATCTAGCGTAGATGTTCTTAGAGGATCAAGACCCTCACTAGAAGAGGTATCGGGCGAGGTACTCTCCTCTATCGCCCAACATACTAGCCTGACAACGACCAAGCCAACCAGCAAGGATAACGGCCGTCGCGCACCTCAAGCAACGTTGTGTCGTGTAACGGAGCGTCGTCCATCAGGGAACTGAGCATACCGTGCACCCACATGTGTCGTGCACTGTGGTATCGTGCAACGCTCCATTGACATCACTAAGCAAGCAGCTCATCTACGGAACAAGCCACACGACAGTGTGCCATGCACCTAGGCGTATCGTGCATCCAAGCACAACAGCTAAGGACATTGGGGGACACACTGTCGGGCATCACCCCGCCCCCAGGAACACGCCTAAGGAAAAAACTCTAATCGGCGACCAAGGGACCTATCGGGAAACAAGGCGAAGACTTTGTGCAACGCCCGACACAAGGCCAGGCCGCAACAACCAAACGTCCAAGGGTACAACACCAAGCCACCACTTGAGCAAGGTGTATCGGGCAAGGCATTCACCACAGTGTGACGCTCGACACACAAAGAGACAAGGACCAAGGGTGACGCTCAACACAACCACAACTTCATGTCGGCCAAGGTTAAACCAAGGAAAGGATATCGGGCAACATCACCACCAACACTATATCGGGAAAGATGCACCCCGACAGGGGTCACCACCAATCTCAAGCTCAAGGGCACCAAAACCCTAAGGGATCAAGAAGATGGCTCACCTCTCAACTTGAACGAGAGAGGAGTCTTGCACACTTCATTTCACCAATCGAGCAACACAAGGAACAACCCTAGCCAAGGTCCACATCTACCACAAATCTCTCCTCTTGAATCCATGGTGAGAGAAGGGTGTTGCTCAAGCATCTAGAACACAAGCTCACCTCTCAACTCAAACGAGAGAGGAGTATTGCTCATATCACTAGAGTTCAAGCTCACTTCTCAAGACCAAAGGAAGGAGAGGGGTGTTGCTCAATAAGAAACCCTAGAACACATGGTTCGGAAAACAAGAACAACTAAGCAAGAAACTAAGCTATCAACATGCATAGCTGATATGATCATAAGAAACATATAAGAACATAAAATAAGGTAGTGTAGTTAAGGTTACAAGTTATGTAACCCGCCTTAAGCAAGCTCCAAGCATCACCACAAGAAGAAGAGCAAGGCACTCTAGGGTTCGGCCACCACTAGAGGAAGAAGGAGACTCCAAGAAGGATCGGCCACCAAGCTTGCAAAAGAAGAGAGTGTGTCGTGCACCAAGGGAGAGGGAGACTAAGGAACTAAAGGTATCCTTAGCAAGGGAAAGGAAACACATATATATAAGGGATGGAGGAGAAACCAAGGTAGAGTAAAGCAAGGTTTCTCCCACCTAGGGACACTTGTCCATGTGCAAGAGCCACCACCCTAGCATGCCCTAAACACATGTCCAAGGCCATTTCCACATGCAAGCATCACGCACCAAGTGTCCACTAGTGGTGACACAAACGAGGTCAAAGAAGGTCAAAGGGTCCATGGGCGACACACCCTGGGTGACACACCATGGGCATCACAAGCTCAGACCAACACAAGCATGCTCATGCCCGACACAGGCTCCAAAGAAGCAAAATCAAGGCACCACAAAGCCCAACAAGCTCAACCAAGCCCAAATGAACTCAAGCAACGAGCCCAAACCTTCCTCTCAACACTAGAGGAAGCAAGGAGAGGGAGGAACACCTCACAAGGTGGCAAACTTGCCCACAAACCCTAAACTTGGGTTAATTGCAAGTAGCACCTCCACTCTCAACAAAGCACAAACAAACCCTAATCACCACTAAAGGTGATTAGCAAGCAACTAAGCATCAGGGTTAAGCAAAGCAAACAGGATAAGCCCTAAATGGAGGTCAGGGTCCTTACAGTCCTCGTCTCGTCCCTAAACTCTCAGATCTGAGAAGGGATGTGTTTTGTAGATGATGTATATCGACATGTGTTTTAGAAGCATGTTGTGGTCTGTACATATGTGGCATGTATATGTGAAACATGATATCTTATGTACATGGGTTGTGGAAGATGGCCACTAAACATATGTAAATATCTATTATGATATGTGATGTTGTATAGGTTGTTGGACCTTGTTGTAATATGTTTCTGCACATGTTGGTAACAAGATACTGTTTTAATTTACTTGCTTTTATGGTAATGGTGTTTAGTTGTTGATCGCTCATTTTGTTTTGAGTTATCTTGTTCATTGATGTCAGGCATCACAATAATACTTCCATAAGAGAAGCAAGTGGGCTTGGCTTTTCAAAACTTAACATCTACAAATAATAGTGGAAAACATATTGTCATAGTATGTGCAAACATCCATGTATATTTTGTGGAACCCCTCTACCCAAAACCAAAAACACAATTGATCACTAATTAACCACATAGAAAGAAAAGGGGATAATTAAAACCAAATATAACATCTCAAACATGTCTAGGAACATTTACATAAAGGTCCAACAACCTGCATAAAGGCACATACTATACCAGGTATCTATACAACTATCCAGTGGCCTTGGCCACAACCTGTATACAAAACATATTGTTCCACACATATCTATGCCATATACAACATCAACAAACTTCCAAAAATTCGAGTCGATACATATCATCTACAAAACATCCCTTGCCTGGACATGAGACTATAGGGACAACTCTATGACACCCTAAACACTAGACAACATTATTCTCCTACTAATCTTTGAGTTGCACTTATTCACCGCCATGAGCCTGACAACTCTGCTGACAATCACCTACAAAGGTGTGGTGAACCATGGGTGAGACTCATGCGATAGATATAACTCTCAAAAACATTTATTGATTATAGTAGGTTATATAATAAAGAAAATTAAGTAGATAATGTTAATACAACGAAAGATTAACATAATATTTAGTGGAACAAATAAAGCTATCACCTTTAGAATAGTTAATTTCTCTTAGCGCATTATACATCAACTAAACATTACAAGAAACAAGGCAAGGGTTATCATCCAATGTGAATCATTGTTTTACCCTGGTAGTTATACTACACAATCGAATTACATCATTTGTTAAGCTTTGGGGATTTTGAGGTATACCACTCAAATTTCCAAATAACCATTTCAAAGTCTCAATTAGTAATGTACAAGATCTAGGAGAGTCAAAATCCTAAGATCTCTTCCCCCTCAGTCAGCATGAGTCTACCACAATGACACATTAGTCAATGTATAATTATCCTAGTACGCCCTTGGTATATAGGTCACAACACTAGAAACCAGGGCATAGAGCCCCATCATCTAAGGTACAACCACAATTTTCCTCAATCATATCACATATACATATCATCATTCATCCAAGATATGGCCTCAAATATTCTCCATAACCTTGGGATCAAGATGATAAGGATACAATCTCCCTACACCTTCATTTACTCAATAGTATATGCCACTGAGATTCCCTTCTAGAATAATCAGTTCCCTATCCAACAAGTTTGACACTATATAGTTCTACAACACATGGTACTACATGATTAGAGTTTCACATGATTAGTTATTTCCAATTGGGTGAGTTAAGGCACATCAATCAAGTTACGCCCAAACCCTACAAGATTTCTACAAAAACATTGGTATACAACAACTTTAGAAGATATAAAATGTATGAGATATACTCCTTATCACATCATCATGGGGTACCATCCCCTTGTCTATCATAAAGAGAATTACACCTCCACTAAAGCTCAAGTCATGACCAAAGGCCATTAAGATCATTCACATTATCTCCTGTAAGAACATCATTATCTTTCAACACCTTGTAGAAGGTTTTACAAATCATCCTCATACTTGTGGTACATAAGTTTAGCATAAGATTGCATTAATAGGAAGACTTGTGATTTTCACAAGGTAACATAGTAGGGTTACTATTAACATGATTAGAGTATCCTTCCATTACAACAATATAAAGGAAGACAAGTATAATTAACCATCACCAATTAATCATCTTAGTTAAGCTCAACAAGGTAGATTGAATTGATGTTACAATTCAGCACCCATAACTAAACCATCAAAACATGTGCATCAAATCCAAACCATCAGATCATGTGCATCAAGGACAAACCATTATATCATGTGCATCAAGCACAAACCACCAGATCATGTTAATCTAGCACAAACCATCAGATGACATACTAAGTATTAGCATAGACTGATACATAACACAAGACATAACCATCAAATCATGGACATAAAAAAACCATCAGATTCCAAATAGGCAAAACTATCAAGTTATAGGCCTAGAGAAACCATAGGATCATAGTCCTAGTGAGGTCATCAGTTGTGAACCATAAGAAGAACATCAGTTTCAAGCACTAGAAGAACCATCTTTTCACAACCTAGGCAAGCCATCAGATGTCAAAAGTAGGTGGAACCATCATGCTAAGCTAGGTGAAAATAGATCTTTTTCACTAAGTAACCACCATCATTTCACTAGAAAAAGAACCATATATTCATCCATTGATTAGATAAAATGACCATCGGTTCTTGAGGAAAACATGACCATCGATTCTCAAGATCAAGCAAATTCATCAAAATAGAAACTAAGTATAAACCATCAATTCACGTAAGAAAGAAAACCACCGGGTCATGAATCAAGGAAGAAATAGTCTTTAACACTTAAGGAAAATCCATCATTTTCACTACAAGGAAACCATCATTTCATGGGCATGCAAGGTCTAGGGCCCTACTTCTAACAAAGAACATATACACGGTCCATAGGTAGTCATCTACACAAGAATTACTACATATGCTCAAACCCTAGTCAAAGGTTCATCTTTCTACATGTTTCTACATTTTTAGAGCAAGAGCTATACATAGAAAGTTAAGAGTAAGCAAGAAATGTGAAGAAAGTTATATAACTCGCTGAAAGGTAGGTGATGAAGGTCCAACCAGTAAGGTATCTCAAAGAAAGAGAAGAAAACCCTTGGTTGAGCACTCCACATGTCCAAGCTATCTCCTTTATCCAAAAACAAGGAAAGCCCTAGGACAAAAGAAAAGAAAGAAGGTGTTCTTCATCGTCAAGCTCAACCTCCACTAAAAACACCATGCATGTTGGTATGCATGCCCAGAGATCCAATCATATGATGGTTGTGATGGCATATCATATACAAAATTTGATTAAATATAAGAGGCAAGCTTCCAATTCATTTTGTTTCACTCAGTTATGAAATACTGAGAAAACATAATGAATGTCTAAAGAATGACATTACTCAATGATGTATGTCCTCAAGTACACAACTTGAACAATGAGATCAGACAAATGTTAAGAGTATGTACATTCTTATTATGTCCCTGGTCGGATGTTACTATGGAAGGTAGATAGAAAATAGTAACCCATAAGACTAGAGTGTGTGTTGGTTGATGAAAAAGTCTCATTAGTCATGATATGTGATATCAAACCAAGCACATAGATACTTGTTAGGGAGCAGTGTATAATACATACCCACCTTGATAGTGCCACATGGAAACCATACATGGTGTTCATTATCATCTCTCATCGTGAAGGTGGTGATTGTAGTTCTTAGACCTGAAGTCATTGTACTCATCACATGTCGTTCAGCGTGCTTTGAAATCATCCACGTGATCTTGAATAAGGGTTGCCATAAAAGGTGATGATTGGGTGCATTGTGACACATGGGGATGATTGTGAGTGATGTAGATGGGATTTGTCCCTCCTATAGGAGTTTGATATCATGTCCACTTGATAAGAGAGACTGAGAAAAGCATGTGCATGCACATGTGAATCAATATACGATCTTGAGGTCACATATATCATAGACAGTCTACTCTGGATCAAGGAACATTGATTGAACATTCAGAGGATGATGATTTCATGCCTCAAGTTCATAATGAATATGAGAGATAAAGGAATTAGACAATCACTATAAAAGCTAACACAGATCCTAGGTTGAAGTTGTTCTACAACTTTCCTAATTATTTGGGTAAAAATGATGTGTGACTAGGCACCTCTCTTTGCTTGGGATGTCATAAATCAGTTATGGACATTCACTGCCAACATAACATGAAACCTATGGGGTCACACACATAGGATACACCTAGAAGAGGAGTTTAATCATGAATGATAATTAAATTGATTGCTAATTGTTTAGGTATTTAATTTAAAGAACATTAGTTGAAAATTGACTGATGAGACAATTGAACTGACCGATTCAACTCTTGAACCGATCCTATCAATGTGTCAGGTCAATAGAACCATGTTTGGCAATTTTGGACATTGAATCGACCGGTTCAAGAAGTGAGCAAGTCAGCTCAGGGTCCATGAACCAGCCAGCTCAGGTTGTGAACTGAGTGGTCGGTGGATCAATTCGATTGATTAAAGGATTTATGTTGACATCATTTCAGGCATTAAATCACATTTTAATTGCCGATACAATTGCAATTCAGAAACATGATAAAATGACCGGTTCACTAAGTGAACCAATTCGCTCACATGCCAACAGATCAGTTCACTTGTGAACCGACCATTTCGACTATCGTAGGTGCAAAAATTCATGAGATTTCAGTCCCTTCCATCCCACACAGACTGGGAACCCTGACCCTCCTACAAATAGAGGGGTACTGGGGGCTTCTCAGAATAATAACAACTCAATTGCTTCTGACAATTGTTATCCTCTCTAGTTGTGGTAACCAATAGAGAGCCCAAGCAAGTCCTACCTGATTAAGGGAGGGATATCAAGGGAGAACAATTCTAGGAGAGCATCTTGATGACTGGTACACCAAGAAAAGGGACAACTCCTTCCTATCTATTCTACTAGAACGGTAGGAGTTCTAGGTGGTCCTTGTGGACTTCTATAGAGGCGTGGAGTCTGTTGTCTACCTCTAGGAGGATAACATCAGCCTACTATCTATGGTGAGACCAAGAGCTACTGCAGACATCATCCTAGTGCAACTAGAAGACAGATGCACGACTACGGAAACGAAGAATAGTCGTTGGACTTGCTCCAAGACTAGCTATAAACTCGTGAAACCATCCTTCTCATTATATAGTATTGACACAATCTTGCTATTTTGGAGAATATGGATAGATAAATTTTTGTTTCCGCTATCTACTATGTGCCCATATTTCCCTACAGTGGTATCAGATCTACGTCAATTTAATATGTTTTGGGATAATATATATGATTGGATTTTTAGTTTTCATCGTTTATTTTTTGCATATGATGTGAATTTTTAAAATTCTTGATGTGTATATCTAATCAAATACCACTTATAATTACAAACTAATATATATATATATATATATATATATAGTCAGGCTAGAATACACTCGAGTGTATAGATTACGATGTACACCCCAATGGTGTTTGCCTATCTAGACCATGTTTTTCTAAAATCTAATCCATTGATCTTAATGGTTACAATAATAATAGGCCACATACAACATTTGAGCTCATTTGGATGAGTGTAAGTCACTCATCCAAGGGCAACAAAATTGACGTACAAAACTAATTTGAAATGCCTATTTTTTGCATCCTTTAGATGCACGACCTATAAGTGTTCAAATGAGCTAAAATGTATTATATAGTATGTTCTTAAGATATTTAAGAAGATCAACGGTTTAGATTTTTCAAAAATTTATTGCATCTTTGAAAATGACTGAGGTGTATGGTGCCTCCGGTACACTCGAGTGTACACTAGCCTGACTCTCTCTCTCTCTCTTTCTATATATATATATAGGCTATATATTCAATTCTCGTGTGGGTACAGTAAATTAGCTACCCGCCCAAAGTGGCACGGTGGCATAATTTATAAATACCTGGAACTAATTAATAGCTGAATCACGTGGTGGCATAATTCGTAATTAAACTGAAATCCAAAAAGAGCAGATTCTGCCTTCTTCCTTACCTTCTTCTGCCGCCGAACTGCTCCAATATCTGATCTTTTAGGATGCACCCGCCGTCTGACGCCCTATTGTGTTCTCTGAAGTCCATCCTACTGTCGTGTGGACTTTTCGAGCTGCATTTGTAGTCTAGCATCTCAATCCCCCGATCTGCAATTATAGACCCGAACAACAAGAACATGTCTACATATCCCAGTTGTTTGGATGAGGACGAAGGTGAATGGATCAGGTCTGGATCTCCTTTAACATTCATCGGAGTATGAGTAGCATGTATTGATCTTTACCAGGTCACATTAAAGCAATTGCCTTCCTCTTCTTCCATAAGTATGCTCTAGATCTTTGACTGAAATTCATGTCGTAGGGGGAGCATTTCTTGATCTTACTACATTAGGAGCAACAGTTGTCCAAGCTACAACTAGGTAAATATCAATACTCTTCATCTCTTCCATCAATTCTCCCCAATCTTTCCTTTTCATCACATTGTGTAGTCATCTCTATTTTTGTGTGGGAAATCCAATGTGTGTCTAGATTTCATTTGAAGCAGCAACTGTCATACATGCTCTATCTTTCATGTAGTTACATTTTGTGATACACGTTTACTTGATGATTCATAGAGTTACTATTTTGCATTTTAGGGTTACGTTACTTTCTACATAGTTACTCTTGCACAGATGTCATGGATCCTAGTCTTGATACAGATGCTGGTAATGCCAATGTCGACTGTGATGATGGTAATCCTCATTCTTCTCCTTCTGTTGTTGCTAGCACTTTGTCCCTAGTAGAAGTCCCTAGAATTGGACTTCAATTTGGAAGTTTAGATGAAGGTATCTCCTTCTATTCTAGTTAGACTGGCTTGATTGGGTTTAATCTCAGGAAAGACGATAATAGGTATGAACGAGGAACTAAGAATCTGGTTGCTAAAGATTTGGTTTGTGACAAGCAGGGTCGTTCTAAGAGGTCCAAAGGACTTTTGAGCCCCGTTTGTGATGAAGTGGGTAATTTATAGGATAATTTGTCTAAGAAGCACATGTGTTCTGTGAAGAGGTGTGGGTGTACAGCCATGATTCAGTTCACACTGGACAAGTCCTCATCCATGTGGGTTGTGACTACTTTTGTTGAGGAAGACAACCACGATCTTGTTGATGATGCTCACCTATGTTACTTGAAGTGTAACTCATCTCTTGATGAAACTAAAAAAGAGATTCTTTCTTCCATCAGTCAAGCAAACATACCCATCTCGAGACAACCTGCATTGATAGCAACTGAGTCTGGCAGTTGAAAATTTGACATTTACAAGTAGACAAGTTCATGGACACCTCAGTAGCAAGAGGAAAGAGTCGACTAAATATGACATTGACATGGTGCTGGATCATTTTTCTAGGTTGAAGGTTTTAGATTTGAAATTCTTTTATACTTATCAAAATGATCCCGATTGTTGCTTGACACATTTGTTTTGGTCTAATCCTATCTCTATCGAAGATTGTGGGTTGTTTGGCAATGTGATTGTGTTTGACACCACTTACCGTACCAACAAGTATTACATGGTTTTTGGAATGTTTGGTGGTGTGGATTACCATCACAAGACAATGTTGTTTGCCTCAGCTCTGTTGGTGGATGAGAAGTACGACTCCTTTGTTTGGGTTTTCAAGCAATACTTACTTTGTTTTGGCAAAGAGACATTTTCCATCATAACCGATCAAGACTCGGCTATGAATTCTGCTATCATTACTATTTTTCCAACCTGTAAGCATCATTTTTGCAGCTGGCACATCCTATAGAAGCTTCCCTCTAAGCTTGGTGGCATTCCTAACAAGGATCAGATCATAAGCTCTTTGAATGATTGTGTACGGAACGTAGATGATGTGGACATTTTTGAAGAGAGCTGGAATTTTGTAGTGGAAGAGAATGATTTGTTTTCCATTAGTTGTCTTTTTGATATGTATGCGATGTCTTGGGATTGGGTTCCGTGTTATATGCAATCTTCTTTCTTTGTTGGCACGAGGACAACTCAAAGAAATGAGAGCATGAATGCATTCATTAGAAGACACGTCAATAGTAGGAAGACTCTGTTTGAACTTGTATGTTCCTTAGAGACTGCTTACTCTCACGTGCGGGAGATTGAAAATTTCAAAGATTTTTATGACGAGTACAACAATCTTCCCTTGTCATCTTTGTGGACTCTGGAGGAGCAAATGATAGGTATATACACCAAGTCCATTTTTATGATGTTTCCATCTGAGGTTCATCAAAGCATGGTGTACAATGTAAAGGAAACCTCTGATGAAGGTGTCTTTGAGTTGTACCATCTTGGTGGTTTTTGATCTCCTCGTATCTTGAAGAAAGACTCATCTATTGATATGGTTTCATGCAATTGCTTCATGTTGGAATTAAAGGGTATTATGTGTAGGCACATTCTTTCTTATCTGAAGAGTCATGACTTTTGCATTCTTCCTGAGCCATACATATTAAAGAGGTGGACTAAAGGATATAGAGAATACCCTTTGATTTTTGGCAAAACATCAGTTATGCATCCATCCACTGGGAGGACAATTCAACTTGTTTCTACTTGCAATTCAATTGTCAACATAGCATGTAGGAACAACGTTATAGATCTTTGTCATGAAAAACTCTTAGCTTTGTAAAGGAGCTTTTAGAATTAGATCTTGTTGATGCTGATGCTGGTGTAACCACTTCTAATACAACTTCTTCTTCTGCTGTCAAGGTCCATATCCCTAGTATTTGCAAAACTAAAGGGAGACCTAGATCGAATGATGTGAGGTTTAAATCTGGAGTTGAAATTGCTTAGTCTAAAAGAGAGAGGCAGTGTAAGAATTGCTTAGAGTTTGGAATCATGATAGTAGAAATTTCCCTTTGAAGAAGTAGTTCATTCTTCATAGGTACTTTTTCTGGACTTGTGTTGTTGTTGATTGATATGCTACATGTGTTGTTTTTGATATGTATCATGCTTCCTACTGCTCAATGATTATGTTTATTGCTACTCATGTTTCTGTTGATGTTGGACTTATCTCTTCATGATCCTAACTTGTTGTTGCTACTTCTTTTCTTGGAGTTGTTGCTACTGCTAACCCTTCTTCTGCTATTGTTGGTTGGAGAATCTTGGTGCGGCTACTTGTGTTGTTCTTTTTTCTGATCTCATGCGGTTAGAGCTGCTGCTGCTACTTCTCTTAATGGATGGCTGTCCTCAATTTTGTTTACATGTTTTTAGTGGAGTTGTAGTTGATTAGTGTGTGAGTGAGGCATATCCAAATTTGAATTAATTGTAATGGTTGTTCATGTGTGGTATTTTGAAAGTAATTGTAATCCTCCTTGTATATAACTTGTGTTTGAATCTATATGTGTTACCTTGAGCTCGAGTAGCTATATGTAGAAATTGATTATGTTATAAAGAATTGTTTATGATAAAATGTTACTCTTTGAACAATATCATTTCTCTCTGTGTCCAATGGATACTTTTCTTCTGAAATAGTTACCTTTTGGATTAGAACAGTTACTTTCATATTCGTATAGTTACTTACAAAATGACCATTGTTACTATGTGATTCACATACATTGGTTTTGTATTTTTTATTTACCTTCCTCTTCTAGAGTTACTTTATAAAGTATAAAAGTTACTTTTTGGTTTCTAGGATTACTTTTCTGTTGTCATAGTTACTTTAGTTTTTAGATGATTACTTTATGGAGTACCTGATCACTCTTCTTTTTCAGTGAGTTTATTTGACATGCTTTTTGATTACATGCTGAACTATATAACAACAATTTCTCCATTAAAGTGCATGATCTATCATCTAAATTTTGAAAGACATCCCCCTCACATCAAACCAACTATGTTGTGATTCCAACATGTTTCTCTCTTGATTCAAAGCTAACAACAAGTCTATATCATCATACAAGCACACAATAGCTATGCATGCAAGAATAGCACATATAAAGTATAAAACATAATCCATTAAACCCAAAAATACTCCTCTTATAAATTGATTTAGAGTAAATGTAATTTCAGACTACCAGCACATCAGTTAATGTATCTTATAGCAGTTACAGATCATAATTCTAGCACCAAATTGTTTTCATTACATTTCACTTAATAAAAGAGTATTTAGTTAGACTTCAGCCATCTGTCTAGGCTTGAAATAGCTTCTTCATACTTGTCTTTTTGTTCTTGCACATCTGCATCTTCGGTTTGTTTCTGCCCTTCTTCTTGCTTGTTCTGTTCTTGATCTGCCTCTTCCTTATGTTGTTCCCCTGGACCTTCTTTGACATCATCATTGGCATTTTTTTCATCTTCTTGGACAGGTTGCAGCTGTCCCCTTCTCAACATTCTTTGGAAAATGTTAGCCCTTATTGATGGCATGTCTTTGGAAGTGAAGTCCATCTGCTTGTCATTGACTAGGCAGTCAAGATACTTCATCACGAAGACCCCAAAGTCAACAAAGTCTTCTTCCTACTGTGGGCATTGTGGGTACTCCCACTGTGACATTTGGCTTCCCTTACCTAGTACCCCCCTGAAGAATTCATGGGCAATACCCACCTACAAAAAAACATCTTTTATTAATTATCAATCAACCAACATTATTGCTTTCAACCCATTATTAACATAGTTACTTTTTTCATTACTTACCCATCTAATGAATTCTTTCTTTGATTTTCCACTTCCACTCATTGAGTTATATGACCTGTGCGTGCCATCCCTAAAGCTTGCTTCATGCAAGTTCCAGTGGTTGTCATTGTTTAGTATCGTGAACATAGAGTCCATGATGTCCCACTCTTTCAAGGGAACATTAAAGAGTGGAGAAAGCATGTCAATCTCATTTAGGATGATGTTCTCCACATCAATTGTCAACTGCTTCTGTAAATATAGAATTTAAAAATGCACATCTCTAAGTTTCAATGTGTGTATCTCTAGTAATTTGTTGTAATTGTGTATCACAAGTTTTCTTGTCTTACCAGAGCATAAGTTCTCAAGTAGTGCCAGACAACCCCTTCTTCCTCCTCTTTCTTGTGCTCTCCTTGAGCATTTTCACAAAGCAGTCCAGAACCTGAAAAAATCCACAAGCTTATGTTAGCAATCCAAATTATTGTTTCAAACAGTTACACTACATTGGTTTCTTACAAGTGATTGCATCATATGATCATTATATAGGAGGGCAGTGAGGTCCTTCCCCGTGCACCAAGTATCCTTTATGATTCTCCACTCTCTATTTGACCTGCCAATCATTATAGATGTGTTACATATGAGTTAGATATTGAATAAGAAATGTGTATTTGTACACTTGACAAATGGAATATTACAATAACCAATTATTACACTTCTTCGATGTTGTCCATGAAGTGATGGACAATTTCCTTGGTGTCCTTTTTTTTAAATGTTCAAAACCTATGAAATTGGAGAGCTTGTGCTGTCAACAAAGTGCATTTCATGTTAGAATTCATCTTCATTAACAAGTTACACAATACTTATATGTCCTACAATTTGTTTATTAGGCACAACAATAATTTTTCATTTTATAAAATTACTCTATCAATCGCGTAGTTACTTTTATATTCTTATAGTTACTTTACTATTCACATAGTTACTCTTATGTTCACACAAATACTTTAAGGACTGCTACACTTAAAAGTAAATGCGACCTTACCTTTTCCTCCCTTCTTTTCTTTATGTTTATTTCTATGCTGCCCATTACATGCTTTGTCCTCTGCATTCTTTTTGTCATCTTTTCTTTGGCTCTTCTTCTTTTCCTCCTTCTTCTTTGCTTGCTTTGTTTGATTGTTCCCTTTTTTCCTGCCCTCTTTCTTCTTCATCTTGTGCAGATTTTTCTTGGTCAGGACCATCAACACCTTCTTCTTGGCCATGTTTCTCTACAGCAGTAGTTTCTTTCTCAGGCATCTCTTCCTCTGCTCCTTGCTCTTCAACACATTTTCTCTTTAGGCACAGCTTGCCTGGTGTCATTGGTGTGTCTCCCTTCTCCACACCTCTTTTCTTTTCTTCTTCCTCCATTGCCTTAACCTTCTTGTGCATCACCTCAGTCATGTCATTGATTTCATCAACATTTACTGAGGCAAACCCCTCAGTAAAGTGTGTGAACTCACTTGTAGGCAACTATGCTTTATCACATTCCTCTCCCCCCTTCCTCCTCAGAATTCCGTTCTCCTCCTCCAGTTTAACTATTCTTCTCTCTAGCCTCTTCTTCTCCTATTGGAGGTCATTAAACGCTTCCACTGCTATCCTCATGCAGATTTCTTTCTACATCCTCAATTTCTCCTCAAGGTGGTGGATTCTTCTTTCCAGGCTGGAGTTCCCAGCAGATACTCCCTTGGCGATGATTGGCTTTGCTTCCACCTTCTCTTCCATTGGCTTTCTCTTTGCCCTATTTGCCGCAAGGTAATAGAGCAAGTCCTTTACTGCCTCTGCAGCTTGACAATCATCGCCCTGGTCCAACTTCATCCGTTCACAAACTTGTCCAAAAAATTAAACAATGTGTCACAAAGCTACATATATGATTATGTTGTATATTAGTTTGAACAAAGAACAAAGATTCTTACTCTTTAGGGTCCACACACCCTATATACATCAATTTCTTCACAGGCGCAACCCACTTCTTTATCTTTGGCTTGGCATCAAGGAATGTTGGCTTTGCCATTATTGTCATCTCATATGCCCAAACCTGCATTTTAATAGAGAAAAATATAATTCATATGTAATTGTCCCTATGTAGCATTGTGACAATCTAGACGAAAATAAAGTATGAAATTATTTACTTACGCAAAGGCACATGACACCCTGTTATGTAGAGTGTGGTTTTTCCTTTCTCTCCTCTTCTCCTCACCTGAACATTTTCCCTCAACACATTCATCTTCTTCAAGATACTCCCATGCACCAACTTTGCCCAATTTAACTACCCTATGGTAGTTACATCATCCAAGTAGTGCATTATGTAAATCGGGGCACAGTAGTTGGTATCAGGGAGTAGGAATGTTGCCAGCAAGTGCAACGTCCATGCACAACACATGTTCTAGTAGTCGGCGGGGTTGTCTCTCTTGGTATATTCTTTCCAAAGCTTTTCCAAGTTGTCCTTGTATAGGGCATCCTTCTCCTTTAACTTCTTTGAGGTCTCACCCTCCTTGTCATCTCTCCTTGTTGCCCTAGCAAACTCTCGCCATATGGAGCTCACTATTTCAGAGTTCTTTCTAGGTATGATATCCATACCTTTGCTAGGGAGACCTAGAATGACCCTCACATCCTCCACTGTCATTCTACGTTCTACCCCATGGGCCAAAAAGAACCTATCATCTCCTACATATCTGTCTATCAAATCTTCCAATAGTCCTACATCTACTATAAGATTGGGCATCTTATTCATGTTTCCAAATGTCGTGGACCTCATCATTTTAATTTGATTCTTCGTAAACACCATGCTATTGTTGATGTTGTTGTAGCTTTTTATATAGCATCTATGGTATACCTTTTAAGTCCACCTACAAACATATCAAAACATAACTCTTAGGTTTGTTTCCTTATTACTTTTCAGTCAGTTCAGTTACGATTACATTTTTACAATTTACTTTACATAATAGGCTGATCACATTAGAATTTAAATGTAACTATAATAGCAACTTACTAAACTATATGTGTTATTAACCGTCCTCTGAAATTAATAGCAAGTTTACTCAATTATAAATGCATATAACCTTACCTTCGTCAGCCTTACCCTTGCCCTTCACTTTCCTTTTTCTTTTTTCCTCTTCTCCTTCCTCCTCGACAACTTTTTCTTCCTCATTCCCTTCCAGATTTTCTTTTATCTGGTCATCAGACCCTTGCCTATCCTCTGCATACAAAGATTCATTATTACTCGAAAATTTTACTTTTCAGTTTAACAAAAACTACTTTCCAATTTAACTGCTATATTTATAGTGTACGGGATACTTTTTGTTGTGACATAGTTACTTCAACGATTCTGTAGTTACTCTAGGCATCATATAGTTACTCTATTGTTCTAACAATTGCTCATTCAGCAGACATTGTTACTTTTTACTCAAAAACATTTACTTATGTTCTTGTAATGTACATTCAAATAGAACTTACCTTGTCTTTCTTCATGCTCCGCTTCATCACATAGTTTTTCCTCATCCCCAGTACCTTCATTGCCTTGCACACCAGCAGCAGTCGCCTTGCTACTATTTCCTTTCTTATTTGAAGGTGTTTTCCTCGGAGGAGTTGTAGTTACTTTTTCCTTCCCCTTCATAGTAGGTGCTTCTGCCACTTCAACTAATTGGTTGGCCAGCGGCTCGACGAATTCGTAGTGCCTCAACATGAAGTCCTATTTGTTGCTAGTTACAGTTTGAACGAACCTTCTCCATGGCAGATTTACTGTGGCCCTACCCGAAGATGTCTTTGTCCTCACCATGTCTGAAGAGCGGAAGACTTGCATGGGAGAAGAGAGAGGTAGTGGAAGACCTAACTGAGAGAATAGAGATGGAGAAGCAGACAGAGGCCGAAAATCCACTGAGCAAGTGCAGCGGAGCAAATGCAGGGAAGTATCTCAGTGGAGCAACTGTAGAGGAGGAGGACGACAGTGGTTTGAGGGAAATTGGAGTAACCACACAGAACACAATCGAGGGTTTGAACTCTCGATTTGGGGATTTTTTGGCTTATTTACTGGTCTGTGCCACTGCGCCTTTGAGACGAGTAGCAAAAATCTCTTTACCCGCACGAGCAACAAAGACAAACTCATATATATATATATATATATATATATATATATATATATATATATATATATATATATATATATATATATATGCAATTTACACGTGTCATCCTAAAAGTGAGTTTTGATGGTGGACGTGTAGCATGGTTATTGCCAAAACCCAAATATATGTATGTGGTTGGATGGTTTCTTTTGTGCATGTTTTGTCTCAGTTTGCATACTGATCCTCTACCTTTTTCTTCCCAATGTAAATTATTATTCTTTCCTACATTTTCTCCCCTCGAATGTAAATCGAGGTTTCTCATTACCATGTAATAAGTTTAATAACAACATGATAGTTTTTTTTCTTACAACAATGAAGATGACGATTAGCGTCAGGCCAGTTGACCGCTCCATGTGATGAGTCAACTGGCTGGAGGACTGAGGAGGGCATACCGCGAGAACACGGATTGAATGCTTGGTGGACCCAACTGACTATTTAACAGTGTCCAGACATTGGCTGGACAGAAGGCCAGACGATCATTTCTGACAACTAACTGATCGGCCAAGAGGCAAGCCGACTAGTTTAAGGGTTGAACCAATCAACCTAGATTAGCAAGCATAAATCTACACCAATAATAGGTTCATGCATATGATGTTGACCTAGGTAGTAGTAATTCCTTATGGCTCCAAGTAATTATAATGGTATGACCATAACCATCACTAATGTTTTATATTGAATATATACATTATGGGATATAAAATGTATATGAGACATACTATATATGTGGTGATTGGATAAAATATATGTATTTATAAATACAGACTTCCCTCAAATAAAATATTAAGTCTTAGATTCTTTCCATAAGAAACACACATGAAAAGCTTGATCGAACAAGTGTGGGCACCCTAAGGGTGGTGCGTTGTCTATCTCATGAAAGTTTGATGGTAATAATGTGGGCCTGCCAAGTGGGGTATATTATTATCATGTTGGATTTTGGGTCAGGCTTAACTATGTGTACTTAATGAGACTAAGCACTAGAAGCATGTAGATAACTATGGGAAAATGTGGTGCATATTATCTATCCAAGAATTGCATATGATGCAATTGGCAAAATTGCCTACCTTAATTATAAACGGTAGGCACTGGTGTTGGCTGGGTAAGAGTTGAACCATTTTGGATCTTGGCTCACTAGAAGGTTGTACATTGCAATTTTCTGAATTGATATGTGAGGGCTATCAATTTGAATAAATTAGTGGGAGCTATAATTAATTTAAGACCAGATTGAGTATCATCAAATTTTGCAAATCAAATAAAAATGAGTTGTTGACAAATTACATATTCTTTTGTAAAATCAAATGGCAATGCATAACAACACATTTCCTGTACAATCAGTCCTTGAGAAGGAGAAGTTAAATGGGAATAACTTTCAATACTGGTTCAGTACACTGAGAATTTTTCTCATACATGAGCGCAAGTTCTATGTCCTAGAGACACTAGAGTCAGACGAACCTCTTCCCAAAGCACCTAAGGTTGACAGGGATGCTTACAAGAAGCATACTAAAGATGTCATTGATGTGAAGTGTTTGATGTTGTACTCCATTAACTATGATTTGCAAAGGCAACACGAGAACATGGATGTAATTGAAATGGTCAGACATCTCACGAACATGTTCCAAGATCAGACAAGAGAAGAGAGATATGATGTCTCCAAGGTGTTGTTCAAATGTAACATGATAGAAGGAGATCCAATATGTCCTCATGTTCTCAAGCTCATTGGGTATGTGGAGAACTAGTCAAGACTAAAATTCCCATTGGGTCGGGATTTGGCCACTGATGTGATTCATCAATCTTTACCAAAGTCATACGGTTAGTTTGTCATGAGCTACAACATGAATGACTTTGACAAGTCATTGACAGAGTTACTAGGGATGTTGAGAACAAATGAGGCACAAATTAAGAAAGACAAGCTCAAGTCTATGATGATAATTAGTAAGACAAAGGGAAAATCTAAGGGCAAAGATAAAGCTAAGAAGAGTTCTAAAGTTGGCCAAGAGCCCAAGTCTTTAGATCTTGAAGCAAACGGAGGAGTAAAGAAGTGAGGCAAATGCCACCACTATCACCAAGTTGGACACCGGAAGGGGAATTTCCCTTACTTCCTGGAGGAACTAAAGAATAAGAAGGAAGAGGTAGAGGCCTCTACTTCAGGTATAAACATTATAAGATAAATTTGAAAACTTCTTCATCTTGGTATATGATACTAGATGTAGAGTTGAAATGCATTGATGTGCATGATCTGATAAGAAATAAATACTTTATGAAAGGACAAGGATGGTCTGTGATGAGAAAAAGTTGCTGCAATTTCAATTTTCATTTAGAATTTATCTTAGCCCATTGGGCATGTAATAAAGTTAATTGAACTATTATTTCATTATGCCAATAAATAGAAACATTTTACTTTATGCATCTTGAATGGACAAGGATGATTATAGATAAACAGTTGTTAATGCTTCTATTTCAAAGATGTGATCTTGTATTGCAATGCCCCAAATGTCTTATGATTTTTACGAGATTGGATGAAAAAGATGAATCCTCATAACGTAAATATGAAAGGATTATAGTTGATAACTCAAACAATAAATAATCGATAGCATTGTCATCTAGAGCACACATATGAGAAATGTATTTCTAGCATTCATATTAATGTTTTTCTAGACTCTTTTTTGTTATAGAATTAAATAGAGACATGCAAGTCTTATATATAAAAAACATGACAACCACTTCTCTCTAAATTTAGTGGGAGAATAAAACATTCCATTAGGACATGTACATAATAATGTACAAGGACCTTTGGAATAAATTCTACAGATAGTTGTTTGTTCTTCACTATATTTGCTGATATTATGGTGATATGTACTCAGTAAAATACAAATCTCTTGAAGTATTCAAGGAGATTACATGTATGAAGAACACAACTTCCTCAAAGGTATTAAGATACTTTGATCAAAAGTTGAAATACTTCATAAGAATAATTTGAGAACCTTTTGGAGTGAATGTGATAGTGTATCACAATTAAGTCCACCTAAACATGATGGGGTGTCAGAAAGAAGGAATCACATCATGATGAGTCATGATATAATTATCATTTAATCTAATCTTATAATTTCAATTTAATGGAATATGCTTAGCACTAAAACAATGCACCGTCCACAAATAGTTTTAATGGACAACATATGAGATATGTTATGGGAATGTCTTGATATGTCCTAAAGATTGAAACTTGTACAAGAAAATAGTTTCTTAAAAGGATTCAATCACATAAATGTTAGTATGTTGAACACTACTTACCTCAAACCAATAAAAAAAAATGGTTGTTGTTGGGTTAGCTGAGTTCCATAGAATTAGTGGGATTAAAGTAGAACTCAAAAAGTTCAAATTCAAAAAGAAAAACATTTGAACCATAGGAGGCACAATGAGAACATAGCAAATCACAAGTGGTTGTGGAATCTCAAGTTCTATAACACAAATCTCATTTTTCTGGAAGAACACATCTAAGATTGAGGATTTTGAATCATATAACTCAGATAAGTTGTGATTTGGTCATAAGATGATGAGCCAACAATCAACTAAGAAGTATTAAGATTCCTAAGTCTGAGTAATGGCTTGAGGCCATTATATCCAGAATGGAATCCATGAAAACCTACGGGGTATGACCTTGGTGGTACCACCTAGAGGGGTAAAACCCACAAGGTGCATATGGGTTTACATAAGGATGACCAACATGGATAATACTAAAGGATAGATTGGTTGAAAGGTTTTTTAAATCAGTTCAAAATGTTGAACATAATGAAATTCCTTTTCACCAATTGTCATGCTTGCTATTGTAGTTTGAATAGACTGTGATATTTGGAGTATGGAGATTAAAAACACATTCATTAATAGGAATAAAGAAGAGGATGCTTATGTGACACATCTTGAAGGTTTTATAACTCCATTAATGCAAATAAAGTTTATAAGCTATAATGTTCAATCTAGAGATTGAAGCTGGCATCTCAGAACTGGAATCTTTATTTTGGCAAGACAGTCAAAGAGTTTGACTTGAGTGAAGATAAAAGATGAAATATATAATTACAAAAGATTTAGCGGGAGCATATGTATATAAATATTCCACATATTGATGAGGAATGACATATTAATACTGAGTATTGAAACATGGCATGGAAATCTCCTTCATCATGAAGGATTAGGTAAAACGTGTTATATGATAGGAATTAGGATCTATAGAGGTAGTCTAGAAAGTTTCTTAACCTAATAATGATCACATATATTGGTGAAATGTTGAAAGGGTTAAGCATGAATGATTCTGTAAGAGGGAATCTATCCATAAAGATGGGATCAATTTCTCATGAATCCAGTGTTCCAATTCTTGTGAAGAATGGAATAGATACCATATGCATTCACATTTGGATCTATGTGCAATATAGTGTACTCATCCCATCATATTGTATGTGGTTGACATGACAAGAAGATATTATTCATAACCAGTGAAGGACATTGGAAAGCCATAAACAACATCCATTGGTATTTGAGAAGCACAAAAGGATTTTTTGCTACAATATGGTAATAAGGAAGAGTTGAATGTAAAGGGTTACATCAATGCTAGCTTCCAAAATGATAGAAAATTATTATAATATAAAAGTGTGTGGTTAATGTTAAAGAAGAGTTATTAGTTGGAAAGAGTTCCAAACTAACCGACCATTAATTTAAAATTCTACAAATAGAAGTTGAGTATCCTTGTGTTAATAACACATAAATGGATACTATATGGATTTAGAAGTCCATATGGGTGAACTAACGGATGTTCCAACCATCGATGACACAATAGAAATACTATGTCAGACAATGGAGCTACTGGTTAGGAAAGAAATATAAGATAACATATTAGGGAAATTCCATCTCTTACGAGATATCTTACAATGAAGAGATGTGAAACATGCAATATACTGACTACAACAAAATGTTGCTAACCCACTAGATTAGCACTTGCATAGCAGAAACATGATGGACATGTTTAGATCACTAAGAATAAGATTTGTGGGTGATTGACTCTAAGTGAAAGTGGGAGTCTGTTGGTATGTATGCCCAGAGAGCCAATCATATGATGATTGTGATGGTACATCATATAAAAGATTTGATTAATAGTAAAGACAGTCTTCCAATTCATTTCATTTCACTCAGTTTTGAGATAATGCAGAAACATAATGAATGTCTAAAGAATGACATTATTCAATGGTGTATGTCTTAAAGTATGTGACTTGAACAATGATATCATACTTATGTTAAGAGTATATACGTTCTTATTATGTCCCTAGTTGGACGTTAATGTGGAAGGCAAATAGACATCAGTAACACATAAGACTAGAGTGTGTGTTGGTTGATGACATAATCTCATCAGTCATGATATGTGATATCAAACCAAACACATAGATACTTGTTAGGGAATAGTGTATCAGATAGACTCACCTTGAGAATGACACATGGAAACCATATATGGTGGTCATAATCATATCTAATCGTGAAGGTGGTGATTGTGGTTCTTAGACCTAAAGTAATTATACTCATCACATGTTGTTCATCATGCTTTGACATCATCCACCATGATCCTGAATATGGGTTTCCATAAAGGTGATGATTGGGTGCACCATGACAAATGGGGATGACTGTGAGTGATGTAGATGGGATTTGTCCCTCCTATAAGAGTTTATATCCTGGCCACTTGTTAAGTGAGACTGAGAAAATCATGCCCATGCACATGTGAATCAATATATGATATTGAGGTCACATATATCTCATACAGTCTGCTCCAAATCAAGGATAATGGATTGAACATTGAGAGAATGATGATTCCATGCATCGAGTTCATTCCGGGTATCAAAGATAAAGGAATTATACAATCATTATAACACCTAACAAAAATCATAACTTGAAGTTGTTCTCCAACTTTCCTGATTATTTGGGTAGCAATGATGTGTGACTAGGCACCGCTCTTTGATTGTGATGTCATAAATCAGTTATTAACATTCACTGCCAACATAACATAGAACCTATGGGGTCACTAGGGCTGTCAAAGTTTGTCTGAACCCATGAACTCAGTTGTGTCTGACCCAGAAAAAACTGGGTTTGGGTTTCAATTGTGACATTCTGGGTCAATTTTGGGTTGAAGATTATGTGTCTAAATCTAAACTGGGTCGGTTCCAGGTTTAGAAACTGGACAAAGCCAAGTTCTAAATAGTTACTTACATACATATACTTATGGGACGGATGCTGCATTTTGAAATGATATATGTGTTGTTTTGATATAATAATATGTGATATTGCAACATATTATAGTTATGTGATGTGAAAATCAATTATTTTTTAACAATATTATGAATTTATGATATTCCTGTTGTGTTAGAATTTACTTATGTGTTAGATAACACAGATGATTTCTTTTTTAGATGTTGTTATGATGTGGTATAAATATTATTTTGTTGGTAATAGTCATCTCAATTGGTTTGATGGGATATATTTTGATGTGAATATGTGTTGTTTTAGTATGATTTAGGTGGTTTTACAACAATTTGATGTGATACATATGTTGTTTTAGTATGATATATGTGATGTTGCACTTGTGATGAGATTTTCTTGTATTTAGGTGAATTAATGTTCTATTGTTGGTATTATTTTATCTAATAAAAGTAAATAAAAATTAATGTTATAATTTCTTAATATTGTATAATCATTGATATCTTTGGTAGTTTATTTGAGATAATGAAATTATTTATAATTGTGTAGGTACTTCTATCATGATTTTTTTTGGAAAAAATCACCTTCAAATTCGAGTTTGGTTTGGTTCTGGGTTTAGATTTTTCAATCTGGTTCGGTTCTGGGTTGAGAGGTATGAGTAAAATTCGGTCTGGGTTCAGGTTTGGATTTGTTACTCAAACAATCCATACAAGATTTTTTGACATGGAACCGACTTGAACCTGATTTTTTGATACCCCTAGGGGTCACACACATAGGATACACCTACAAGAGGAGTTTAATCATGAATGATAATTAAATCTGACTAGATAGTTGAACCAATCAGTTCAAGTGTTGAACTGATCGTTTCAGTGTGTCAGATCAATAGAACCAAGTTTGGCAATTGTGGACATTAAACTGACTGGTTTAGGAAGTGAAATGATTGTCTCTGGCCCATGAACCGAATGACTCAGGTTATGAACCGAGTGGTTGGTGGATCAATTTTATTGATTGAAGGATCTGTGTTGATGTCATGTCATGCATTAAATCGTATATTAATTTCCAATTCAATTGCAATTGAGAAACATGATGAAATGACCGGTTCACTAAGTGAACTGACCGGCTCACATGCCAACCAATCAGTTTACTTGTTAATCGGCCATTTTTCTTGTCTCAGGTTGTGAAAATTCATGAGATTCTGGTCCCTTCCACTCCCACATAGATTGGGAATCCTGACCCTTACCCTCCTATAAATAGAGGGGTATTGGGGGCTTCCCAAAACAACAACAACTCAATTTCTTCTGACAGTAGTTGTCCCCTCTGATTGTGGTAACTAATAGAGAGCTAGAGAAATTCCTACCCAATAAAAGGAGGGATAATAAGGGAGAACAATTGTGGGAGAGAAAATTGGTGACTAGTGCACCAACGGGAGGGACAACTCCTTCCTGTCTATTCTACTAGAAAGATAGGAGTTCTAGGCAGTCCATGTGGACTTCCATAGAGGCATGGAGATCATTGTCTGCATCTAGGAGGATAAGTCCAACCTGCTATCCGTGGTGAGACTAGGAGATGTTGCAGACACTACCCCAATGCAACTAGAAGATAGTTGCACAACTAGTGCAATGAGGAACAGTTGCTAGACTTGCTCCAGGACCAGGTATGAACTCATTAAACCATCTTTGCCATTACATAGTTTTTGACATGATCTTGTTGTTCTAGGGAATATGGATAGATAAATTTTTGTTTTCACTGCCTACTCTATGTCCATATTTTTCCTACAATGCATCCATACAAGAAGGAAGAAAGAAGGAGGTAGCAAGGAAACTGAAGGGAAAGAAGATATCTTACTTGTTTAGGTCAAGAATCTAGGTTAGGAAGCTCCAAAAATTCCTAGAGAGGGTAGTCCAAACCTTAGAGAACATGCACCCAAGCTCTACCAAGTTTCCTCATCTAGAGCTCATCACCACCACCATGCAAGAGGGTCAGACCTCTCCAAGAAGCAAGAAGAAGAGGAAGGTGTGTAAAGAGCTCATTTGGGTGAAAGGAGAGAGGTATATAAAGCTTAGGGAGAGAGAGAAAGGTAGGTTGAGGTGTCAAGACATGCATGCCATGTGTCCAAAATACAAAACCTCACATCCATGCAAACTAGGTCAACCATCATATCTTGATGCTAGGGGGACCATCGGTTGTCAACCCCTAGAGCACCATTGAGCTCAAGCATCATCTAGTCCATCAGATCTTGCCCTCACTTTGCCACAAAAGCAAACCCTAACACCACCATCGATTGTTGCCTTCCTCATGCAAAACCGTCAACCTTGTGGTTCCTCAAATCAAACCATTGAATTTTAAGTACCACATGATGACCATTGGATCCCACACTCTCATAGTGGGACCATCAGATTCCAAGCTACCAAGGGAAACCATCGAGTTAGGACACTTAGGTGATAAACCCTAAGTCTCAACCCTAAGTTAGATATCACCCCACATCTGATGGTACAACTAGGCACCCAAAGATGCAACTATGTCAAGCATGTTATGAAACTTATGAAACACAACATACATGTCAAAATTACAGATAAAACCATATATATGAAGAAACTATATAAAAGCCCTTATACTGCACATAAATTGCAAAACTTGCTCAAATAATGTCCAAACTAGACCAAACTTGAAACTTAACTTTATCACATGATATCAAAGAATGGATTAGGGTTTGGTGAAGGTTTTAAGAATCTAATTAAGGTAAGAAAGCATGTTCAACCATAAATCTAGGTCATGGGTCTTACACATTTATCCAACCTAATCTCTAAAATTCCTCACACAGTACCAACCTTTGTCCAAACACACTTGATGTTGACACAACAATGATACATTTGTACAAAATCAGAAGAAAAATGATACTCTTTTCCAAGATAGATAAATGATACTTATATATACTTTGTTAGTACAACAATGCTAAACAAAACATAATAATGATACTTTTGTCAAACAACTAGTGCAATGATTAAAGCAACAAAAAACATGTATGGTACCATCAGTTGACGTCCACACAACAAAAGACACATACAATACTATTACAGATAACATCATACTACTTACAAATAGATAGTGTAATTATTAAATACATGTGACACATAATGATACTTAAATGCATACTAATAGTTCATCAACTATGAAGAATAGAATCCTTGAAGTGAATGGACATCATCAGTGTGTGCCTCATGTACACTACCATTCTTAAGAAGCTCCTTAATCCACCTAATTGCGTACATTGCACAATCATTAGACGTTAGTGAATGTTGTAGTGCATCTCTTAAAATAAATTATTTTCCAATCATATGCAATCCCATCATGCCTAAGTAGAGCATACTTGATAGAATTTTCATGTCTTAAGATATAATTTAATGTTAAATATGCACATAAATAATATATAGTACCTACAATATTCATTTACCAATCACATTTTTTGCATTAACATCAAATTCATTGAATTCTATTATAGTGCATAAAAAGCTTTCTTACAAATGTTGCAGTAAGGAGGTGCCAGTGATCTCTTGTAACCAAAGACAATAACAAAACTTTGGTCATTTTTACCTTTTAAATTTTACAAATTAAATAAGTAACCCTTCCTCAAAGGTTGTGTTCTCTTATCACTTGTGAGAATGATGTATTAAAAATAAAATAATCATCACATTTCAGCTCTTTATAAGTTGTCTTCTATAAGTCCATGACAACTTCATGACCTTACTATTTTAGAAATTGTATATTACTAAATCTAAGAAAAAAAATGTGTACAGTATGAAAACTGCATGCACGATACTAGTCGTAAAAGACAATTACTAGCTTTAATATAACAACATGATTCAATGCCATTCCTCTCACTCTCAATAATTATTCAAGTTTTTTTTTCATGATCATTGGTGTTGGAGATCTATACATTACAATATATGTATCACTCCCTTTACAAATTAGCTGCATTTAATTATTAAAATGATCACAAATTTAGAACGAAAGTTTCATTTTATTATTTTCAATATGCTTAGAATATTACATACCTTTACAAGTTTGTCTTTATCGTTCTCACTTAGAGTCTCAACTTCTTTACTATCAAAATCCTTCATTTTCTTCACTAGCCCCTGCAATGCTTCTTTCTCGACTTTGGGCCTCCTTATCCTTGATTTATTCTAACATTTTTGACAAGTGTTTTTGAAATCATTTTCTTCTCTAGTTTTTTCATATGGTCAAATACATGATCGATCCACTACATCGTGACGAATTGAATATGAATCATTACATATTATTTACAAGACATATTCATAAACCATTTTTATGAGATGTCATATGAATGCCTATTCTTCTTCACTCATAAGATCAACAAAGTCACACTGAATTTTGTTATTGTTCCATCTCCAGTGTCTCACGTGTCTTCCAACATCTTTTATTTGTAAATATATTGTCAATCTCTTTATCCAAAATAATTTCACTTTGTTCATCTCAGATATTTGTATTTAAATAAGCATTAGAGTGAAATATAGTCAGTGTTGTTCTATTAAAAGTAAATATAGGTCTAAAACACAATTTAGTATTGTACTTGTGTGCACACAAACACAATTGTTAATAGAGTACGAGAGAACAATACACTCATTTTCACTCAAAACCAAGATAACATGCAACACACTTAGTGCATATACAACAATATTATTTTCAACATTTATAGATAAAATGCATGAATCATATAATTGTCTTCAGTATAATACTAAATTGTATCCTAACAAACTTCCAAATTACTCAAATATGATATTTTAAGGCTTAACCCTTATACATCTGCTTGCTTGTAAGTTGTATTTTGATATAAAATGTAGAATACCTTTGAATTGATATAGAATACAAATCCTAATGTACACATATCATCATCATTTTTCACTACATTACTAAACCGTGTTGTATACCAACAAAGTACCTAATAACCCACTTATGGCTATCTTATAAGATAACCCTCATACCTATTCCATTTTGAGATAAATGCAAAAGTACATGTGACATACAAGCATGCCAATTATAACCATATAACCAACATTACATACAACGAATATCTAATTTATGCAATGGATATACAAATGTACCTCTTCAGTAACAAGCTTGACTTCTTTAGTAGCATGTGCTTCATCAACAACATGTGCTTCATCAACAACATGTGCTTCATCAACATACTTATCTACATAATGTGATCCACCATCAGTCTTATCTACAACTCATGCTTCATCATCAACCTTATATGCAACATGTGTATCATTAAAAGCTTTACTATTGATCATATTCTCCAACACATATTTGGATATATCAATGAAAGGTTCTACCCCATTATCTAGAATGAAAAATATTTATTAGCAAAGTACTAGTTAGCACAATTTTGACTCCCCCGATGCACCACAAAAATGAGATTACTCAAAAAAAGGTGTGGAATTATCACCAACAACCAGATTACCATAAAACAAGGTAAATTAAAACAGATATCACATATCCACCTCAAGGGGAAACATAAGCATCTGATCCTACAAAAGCCACCTATATCATATCTCATGTCAAAATATTATTGCATGATACTATTTATTATCTCACTGGCCACAACCTGTTACATATGATAACATGTTCATATACATAGATACCATATATGTACAACAAAGGCATATAGCCAAAAACCTCATATCGATGTGCCAATCATAAAAACCTCCCCAAGGATCTAAGAGTAGAGGGATGACACATAGGACTCTACTAAAAAACACTAGCGGCATGCCCAACCTTTCAACATCTACTGCTCCTCTTGCTGGTCATGGTCAACCGCACAATCTCTACCTCATCGTGCATGACCACCTAAAAGATGTAGAAACCCACAGGGTGAGACCAAGCATCCCAGTGAGAGATATAACTCTATGCAAATGTCTATTATAAGCACAAATCAACTAAAGAAGGTAGATAACATCATTATCAGGTTGAGAAGATTCAGCTAAACTATATGTATTAAACTGATAATACAAATTGAGCAATTAAGGCAACTACCACTGAGTAGTAGAAAAATTTAAACTTTAAGAAGGAATATGTGAAGAAAATGTATAACAGTTGATTTTTCTTACCGCATTATAATTCAAGAAATCAGTACAAAGATAAGGTAAATTGATCATCCAATATGAGTTGTGTTTCACCCTAAGCAATTATACTACATGGTTGTATTACATCTTTTATTTGCCCTGAGGATTTGAGTTGTACCACTAAAATCTAACCGACCATTGCAAATTTGAAATCAGTGTCAAACAAGATCAATGGAAGAGTCAGAATCCATGATATTCTCCTACACTATTCGGACATTTTGAGTCTGCACCGCAATGACATATAGTCAAACTACAAAAGACATCAACTTATAGTCAAAGTTATAGTCATGTAGAGACAACAACTCATAGTCAAGGCTATGATCCTCTAAAACACCTAGCCCGCATTGGTACATGTCACGATGCTAGAATCCAGGGTACATAACCCAAACCACTGAGGTACAGCCGCAATTGTCCTCTATCACATCATATCACATGCTCATCATGGAGACCCAATTGTAGTCATTCTCAAAACACTTGGGATTATGATATCAAGGACACATAGTCACTCACACCTCACATACTCAATAGTATGTGCTCCAGGTTTACCTTAGCAATACCTGTTTCACCATCCAACAAAGTACTAACGCTGAAGATGGATCTATGGCATAGGTCACCTACATAATTAGGGTTTCACTTAATTAGTTAGTCTAGTTGAGTATCTTTTAGTATCAATCAAATTACATCATGTAAACCCTAAACAAACTCTACACAGATAAGGGGATATTACAACTCTAAAAGATACAAAATGTTTGGAGTATAACTTGTCACATCATCACTTGATACCACTGCCAATTCAAAGCCATCACCATATCACACAACCATACTAGGATATCACCATATTTGCATTGCTACGTAATATTGATTCCTCATCACATCACTGGAGGATAACACCTCTCACTAGGCATTAAGACTTCGTCAACTCATAAGGCCCATCACATCGTTATGATCTTAGCATGCTGCATCAAGGCTCATAGCCATCACCCTATATCATATGATTACCACCATAGAATTACAATCTATGACATACATTCAACCTGTAAGGTTAGGATTTACACATGTAGAGAGAGAAAATATAATTACATGCTAATTATTAAGAAAGCTCAATAAGTAAATTATACCCTAGAAATTAGGGTTAGGGTTTCACACACATAGATTATTAGGGTTTTCATATCATCATTCAACCGTCAAACTTAGATACACCATCTCCCACTTTCTTGTATTACATTAGGGTTTAACATCATTATTAACCTGATTGATCAACCATCCCTATTGGACTAAGCATCAACCATCACTCACATGTACCCATGTAGAAAACTTACTATGTTATGTATGTATGTAGCGACCATGTACTCAACCAAGTGTAGAGACCTTCCTTGGTGAGTGAGTGTAGTGACTATCTCACCCACACACCTAGGTGTAGCGACCGTCACCAAAACAAGGGTAGCAACCGACAGCCATATGTGTAGTGACTAACATGGTGATTAGAGTTAGCTTTGTAGTTCCTGCAACACATCACCATGTGAACATAAACCAACTCAAATAAAAGTACTTAGGTCAAAGCAAAGTCATCAAAATCACCATGAATATGTGACAACCAAAAGTCAAGAACTCCAAGGTGTAGAGACCACACCTAGGGTTAGGGCTTGTTTCACTCGCAACAACCCATCCATGTGTAGCGACCTCAAACCACTAGGAGTGTGGAAACCCAAAGGTCAAGCCACTCCAAGGAACACAAAACCACATCCAAAATAGAAGTAACATGCTCAAAACAGAAGACTGACATCAAGGAAACTCATCGTCTTCAAGGTGGAAAACTCCATACCAAGATAAATGCCAAAACCCTAGAACAAGTGTTATGGGAATCACCATGGAAGAACCTCATTTAGGAGAGATAAAACCCACATTAATACATTCAAAATAGAACTAAAACTTCATGCTACCACAAGATAGTCGAACAATGTGCATGTTGATAGAAATCCCTAATCAAGAGTAAGAGAAAACCATACATTTGATAATCACCATAAAATTGAGTACTAAGATTACTGTTTAGGATTATAAACAAATCACTTATGATTATCACCAAGACTTAAGTTCTAGATCATGATAACACCATCTAGCATATTAGGATCACATTAACCAACAACATGCAAGTATGATTATGGTGCAAATAATAGAAGAGGGAAAAGAGTTATATAACCCACCTTATGGAGAGACCATGCTCCAAAGATCACGAGATCCAAGAGAAAGAAGCTCCAACAAAGATCAACACTTCGACCACAAGATCACCTCCAAAGAGAAGAACACCATGGTCAAAGGAAAGCTCAAGAAAGAGGGTAACAACCCTAGGATCATCAAGAAGAAGAAAGAAGAGAGCTTCTTCCCACTTGGGTACCACCATGGTCAAAGCATAGTCTCCAACACTTGTGAAGAGAAGATCTTCAGAGAAAGCTACCATGGTTACAATATAGTCTCATGTCTGAGAAGGAAGAAAGAGAGGTAAGCTGCAAAAGAAAATGAGATCAAGGTTCAAAAACCACTTACCGAGAAAGAAGATCACCAAAGATCACTACAAGGAGGATGATCAAGCTCAAGAACACCACATGCAAGGTTGATCGACCACCAAAGCACCTAGATCAATACCATCTAGCTCCGTCAAACTCCAAGGTTGGATAAGCAAGAAAGGAGAAGGAAAGAGAGCTAAAAGAATTGCTTGAATGCTGAAGAGAGGGCTTATGTACATGTGGGTAAGGGAGGGGGAAGGCATGAGGTGTCAATACAAGAGAGAACCAAAAGGACACTTGTCAAACAAGAAAACAACCATGCAACCACTAAACACTTTCATGAAACAAAGGGTGATACAACCTAGGTGATGTAGTGGCCACTTGGGTCCACTGCACACCTTATAGAGGTCAAAGCACACCATATGCATGTAGCAACTGCTATACAAGATCACCAAGTCAAACTAGGTCAAAAAAAACCACAAAAGGACAAACCCTAGCGACCAAACCACCTCAAGATCACCATGGTCGAAGAAAACAACATCTAGGAGTGTAGAGGTCGCAACACTCATCCAAGAGTGGTGTTGCGGTCACTACACACTCAAACCCTAGCAAGGTCAATACACATCAACAAGGCAACTCAAGCAAACCCTAAACTCACCATGTGATGCCACATCATCAACCATGGTCCAAACAAGGTGCCCCTCAACATCATCTTCTCTCTCATGATGCTAAGGCACAAGAAACACACTCTACATGTGACAAATTGCAAGATAACCCTTACTCATGGGTAAATTGCAACTTGGTCCAAAACAAGGATACATAGCTCAAACATGATCCAAACAGGACCAAACTGAAAACATGCAAGTGTTACATGTTAAGAAGGCATCTCATAATATTAGATTAATGTTGAGCATCTTATTAAGAAAAGCAAGTACACTCAAGCACTACGCTAGGTCAGGGGCCTTACAACAATACTCCATCATATTATAATAGATCTTAGTCAAATCAATTATCAAAATACTAATCTCATATGTAAGTTATATCAAATCTATACTTATGTTGGAGATATTAAATTATTTTATCCTTAGCTTGTCGTTAGCACTTTCTACAATCACCATTACTTACCCAACATCCTCAACGCCAACAACATTATCTTTACAAGATTCATTTTCCATGTTCATATGGTTGGGTGTTTCTTCTTCAATGCCCTTCATAAGAGATATTTCAACACCTTCTTTCTCAAAAACCTGTAAAACTTTACCTTTTCCTTTGTCTCTCATTCCATCTTCCATGTATGCATCTTCTCCCCATTGAATGCTTTTTGATATAGCGTTTGTCAAATTTGCGTACAGTTGTGTCACGTTTATGCAAAAAGTGCTCATATTGTCTTCATATTTCCATTTGTTAATAAATGGGAATGCACTATCATCATTAGCAGGGAGTAGCATTTAGCACTCCTGAACCACAGTTGTAGCACATATTTGCAATATATGAACATTGTATAAGTTGCAGTAAAAAAATAATATGAAATATATTCTATAGGTACTATACTAAAAATATGATATAATATTGGACAATAATTAAGACCATTACCATCAAAACGGTGCTACTTCCTTTCATATAGCCTTTATATTTGGAAGAAATCTCAACCATCCCATTATGTAGATCATTTGTGATATCTTATACCCAATTGTACCTATCTAATGACTTTAAATCATCTACCAAATAAGAGAATATTCTCCTGATTATAAAACTACCGTACGAGGAAAAAAAGTACGAAAGCAATAACAAAATCTATATCTTGAGAAAACCATATATACCCTTTGCATCCTTTTTCTTTGAAAGCAACTGTAATGTCTCATTGCATCTTTCACCTTTGGATCTGCATTGAAGTATTCTTCCCATATAAGAGAGTTCTTCCCTGAACCTTTATCACAATCTAAAAATGAATCCTTTCATGCACATTCGAAGAAAGCAAATGTTAAAAACAATTAACTTTCCAACAGTTAATTTTCTCGTACAATACAAGTTTAGACTGTACCTTTGTTTGGTAATCTAAATATGTCATATACATGTTCTGGCTTGACCCTCACCACGACATTGGTAAACACAAACCTCCTTCTTTCTCATCATAACAACAAACTAGATCTTCTCCCAAACACATGTCCAAAAGTAGTTGGACACTTGATCTTCCTAAACTCTCCAAGTAAAGTCCTTCTAAATTTCTTCTTACGCTCAACCGCAACCATTTCATATACTTTTTTTATCTTTCTTAAGCTAGACCTTGAATGAATTTCACGTTCATTGTCCGTCCTAGATAGAAGAACACCACAATACATTAAAGACAATTTATCACACAGAAATAAAAATTGCAGTAAGGATATATTAGTTATTTAACGATTACAGTCATAATACTAAAGGCCCCTGAATCACATTTCTTATTTGCACAGTACTTGACTAAATAAAAACCCAATAACTAAACATATAGTACATACAATATATCTAATAAACCTAAACAGTGAGTCTCAACTAACAAAATGCATGCCAAAAATTAGATACACTACCTGAATAACCATCACAATATATAATACCTCAAAAACCTAATTTACATTTTATTAACTAATAAACCTCATAGACCAAACTTATAGTACCTACAGTACATGGACAAACTAAATCTCAATCCTTCAACTATTAAAGTTCAAGTCCAAAATTACCTACACGTGTTTAACATATCGTACCTGAATAATCAAAATGCCGTTCCTTCAATTAACAAAAGTCATGTCTAAAATTACATACAATACCTCAATAAACAAAATTCCATTCATGAAATGACAATACATACACTACTTGAACAAGATAAATCCTGCTCATCTAATGTACAAAACCTCTGAAATACAACAATGATCAGAACGTACATTACCTAAATAGCCTTGTCTGGTTCCATTAACTAATAAAAGTCATGCAAAAAATGTACAAGACCTACAATACATGAACACTAATTTACATCCATTCAATTAATAATGTTGACGTCCAAAAGTACCCACACATATTTAAATGTAAAGTAGTTGAACAATCAAAATATCATTCCTTCAACTAATAAAATGCATGTTTAAAGATACATATAATACCTGAATAAACAAAATATCATTCATTAAACCTACAACACATACTAAACAAGATAGATCCCATTCTTTCAACGCACAAAACCTCTGAAAAATAACAATGACCAGATCGTATAGTACCTCAATAACTCAATACACATTCCACTAAATAATAAAACTCACGTACATAACATACAATACTTATTGTACATGAACATTAATTTTTATTTATTCAACTAATAAAGTTCATGTCTAAACGTACATACATATGTTTAATGTGCAATACCTGCGCAATCAAAATACCATACCATTCAACAATAAAACAGACCACATTGCTTAAAGGAAAAGTACCTACACAACCTGAACGAACTAAATCCCATTCCTTAAAGCTACAATACCTATAGTACATGAACAAACATAATGCCATTTTTTAACTATTATACCTCATAAACAGAACGGACAATACCTCGACAGCCTAAATCCCATTCATTAGAGTAATAAAATGGATGTTCAGAGAGTATGATATTGGAGGAGCCTAAATCCCATTCATGTCCGACAATATAGTACCTCTGAACGTAATGTGTGGCTTGTAATTTGTAAGTAAGCTTCATGTTCAAAAGTACGATACCATTAAACCTAATGTGAGGCTTGAAATTTGTGGTGGAAGAAGTATTATTGCTTTTCATGTGTGATGTGGAGGGATTTAGTATAGTGCAGATATGATTTGGGAAAAACGTTTTTTTTTGGGGGGGGCGAGGGGGGTGTGGGGGGGAATGTGCAATGCCGATATGATCTGGGACAAATTAGTTCCTGGCTGGAAAATAGTTCAAACCCACGCGTACACGTGTAGTGATTGTCTAACATTTCCAAACTCCAGCATTCCTCAGATCTTTGTTGTTGCAATCATGATTTCCTCACACAACTGAATAGAATGTTGAAGAAATGCACCAGTTATTGGTGGGGTGAAACAACGAAAATCATAGAGAATGTGGATAAGGAAGAAATGGACCGGAAGAAGAGTACATCACCAGCGATCGGAGAGCACTGTCTACGGCAAGAGACTAGGGTTGTAAACGTGCGGGTATGGTCATACCCAGAATCATACCTAATTATTTTAGTGAGTACGGGTACGGGTCTAGACCCGCATTGCTCAGTAGTCAAACCCGCACCATATCCGGAACTGCATATAATGCGGGTAAGCGGTGCGGTTTTGCGGGTACACGGTTCAGCTGTACAGTTTTTTTTTTATAAAGACCAAAACTGATTTCTGGGCACACTTTAAGGCCCAAATTGAGATTACAAACTGTCTAAAAAAATGTACAAGTTTAATGCAATTCAGAATTTTCAACGTAATACCTGCTAGTGTAAACAAAATATGTTGTTTCGTGAAGCAATAAACTCTTAGAACTATCCCAAAAAGTACATAATTTACTGCTGTCCAGAAATTTCAAAGTGTTAGCCCAAGAAAATGTATAAGTTCACTGCATTTTTGGCTGGTAGAGTAACAAAAATCTGTTTGGTGAAGAAATAAATTGATTAAAACTGTCTCAAAAGTGTATAGATGTAGTGCTGTCTAGAATTCTCAACGTTTGGTCTGCTAGAGCAACACCTACCTGCTGTTTTGGAGGCTTTTTGGACTTACAAATCATTCAAGTACCTATTTTCAACCCAAAAGCTCTACTAGAAAAACCATACTCATACACATATGTAGTTTAAGCATTAGAACATCTCAATGGAACAAAAGACACTAAGAGACAGAGAGATCCACCGACAATAGAATAAAACTTTGATAAATGACCAACTTGAGTCTTAAAGCCAAGTCAACACAACAAAAAATATTAGTTCTTCATGACCTATTGGCTTGTGTCAAGTTGCCAACATTCACAACACTTAGGTGGGGTTACACATTAGTTTTCTACAATCAAATGACATCACCAAATGTGAGAAAATTAAACTACATGATATGAAGTAGAAAATGAGTGGTTGTTCATCAAACTTGCCGCTCCATCAACAGTGAATCAAAGCATCAAACATGATTGACATGATAAGAAAGAGCATAAACATCCTGCAAATAAAATGTAAATCATTTATCAATATTACAAAACAAGTATAAAGGTCATTATGGTCGTGATATGTCAAAATTTTGCACTTAAAATTTGTATACCGATCATTCCATATCTATGATATCAACATCTCCAAGCCCTTTCTCATCTTCCATATCATGTCTTGTAGAACCTAGCATTGAAACTCCACAATCTTGTCCTACAAGTAATAAAATAAGAGTTGTTTTCAAAAGGCATTTGCAATAAGTGGAAATATTTTTAATCTACATACCATGAATATTACTTCTTATCCAATCTTGGGCACAAATGAGAGCTCCCACTGTGTAGAGAACTTCTATATTGATCAAGAACTCTTCCACCTATGCTAAATGCCACCTTAGATGCAACGGTGGAGACAGGAATAGCTCAAATATCTCATGCCATTCTTGCAACAACTGGGTACTTTGCATAATTGTGCTTCGACCATTGTAAAATATCAAAAGTGTCAACCAAACTATCTTCTCCCATGTGTTTAGGGTGAATAGCCTCTTCAAGATACAAGTCTAAGTCATTCTTTATTGGTTGTGTGGCTTGTACCTTTTGTAGATGGTTATCAAATCTTCCTAAAATCTTCAAAAAAACCCTACTACTCTACTTTTGATGTCCTAATGTATCATTTAAGCTTCCAAACTTGTCACTAGTGCTATCAATGTATTCAAAGTTTGTTCCACCCATTTGCAATCTATATTCATTGTAGATCCAGTAAACACCCTTTGATTTGATCAATTTTCTTCTGAGCAACATTACTACCATCATTATCACAATTATCATCACTATCATCATTGTCATTATCATAGATCTCTCTTATATTATATTTCACACTTTTCACCTTAAGATGTGGATTGGTGCTTTCGCCAGAGGTGCACACACTAACTGATTAGATTTGACTAGATGCGCCCCACGAGAATGGAACACACTTGGGATATTTCAAAATTTATAAAAACACTAGAAAGACTGGATCACAAGACTAAATAGGTCACCCACAAGCGCACATAGTACTATTGTAGTATAGGTGATAGGCAAGAATAGGGGTCGATCCTCAGGGACAGAGGGGGTACTAGAGCTAAGTTAGTGTTGGTTACGTTCCTAGAGCGGAGAGTAGGGTTTTAGGGTTGATTGTTTGTTTTGATTGTTAAACTAAGTGAACAGGAAAGTAAAGGAAATATGAAATCTAAGTTATCACAAACCCTAAATTATCCTAAGCAAGCAAGTGTAAGGAACTAGATTAAGCAATTATCTAAACAGGAGCAAAGGTTAACTACACTACACTAGCAGAGCAATTAGAAACTAAGAGCTAAGTTAACCATTAGAGAGAGAAAGAACCTAAGTTAACCCTAAAGAACAAGACTAAGCAATTAATTAGATTGAGCAAAGGTAACTAAACTAGATTAGCATGAACAAGCTAAGAAGGCAAGATGAGTTTTAAGCAATGAGATTAGGTAGGTGGGCCGTTTGGGAATGTGATTTGATATTAGTTGGGGGATGTCAACATGACATGCAATTATCACAAATCAAACTAGATTACCAAACCAAACAACAAGGAAAGTACTATTAGAATGTACCCTATACTACTAGTTAGAAAACTAGGGTTAGGTGTAATTCGAGCATGACTTGTCAAGTCTAGGTCTCTAGGGTCAGTGGTATTAGGGTGATTGAGAGCCAAGGGTAGGAATGGGAGTACAGATGAGGGTTTTTCACCTCATGCTACTAGCCATCTAGCCTTTAGGAAGCTCTAGGCAATGGCACTAATCACACTTACACTAGTCACTTAGATCTCACACTCACTTGTAGAAAGAGGGATATGTATGTAGGAGAAAAGGGGGCCAGCTAGGGATCCATTAATTGGACCTAGGAGCCATTTCTAAGATTGCTACACACACTCCAATTGCTCCTAGAAGCTAAGTGCCATCAAACATCACAAAGCAAGCAATTTAAGTCTAAGAGCAAAAATCACATAGAAGTAAAGGCAATCATCATAGAATGAAATTATGTTCATTACAAATTATTCTCCCCCAACATGGTATTAAAGTCACATTTTCACCCTAAATAACCCACCACTAGGGGCTTAGCTAGACATAATCAAAGAACAGGCAAAAGAAAGGGGAATAAGGGGATGGGACTCCATGGAGCTTGAAGTAGATCTTCATTCTTCACCTCCTAGAAGCACGGGGATGACCTCCCTCATCCAAGGTAGATGATGGGCATGAAAATGGAGGAGGTTATGGTAGAAAACCCAGAAATCTAGGTTTCTATGGTGGAAATGAGGTGGAAATGGTGGGTGGAGAGCATAAATGCAAGGGAAGTGCAATGAATGCTCTAGAGTGGGTGGAGAGGAGTAATGGCAGCTGGGGGGAGTGTAACTTATGTGCTCCAACTGCCACCTGTGTATATATAGGTGGTGGGGAAGCACTAGGATAAGTAGGGGTAGAATAGGAAAAGCAGTGTAGAAAATGGGTAGGGTTAGTTGGTCGCCACGGCCGTGGTGGGGATTGCATGGCACGGTCATGGGGGTGTCGATACGGCCAAGGTGTGAAAGGGAGTGGAAAGGCTAAGTGTATGTGGTGGCCAAAACCGTGGCGGGGTGCCACAGTCGTGCTAGGTAAGGAGCACCACGGACGTGTTGGAGGAGGAGGCCATGGGCATGGGCAGCTTGGAGGTAGTCTTTATCTTTAGTTCACCACGGGCGTGGGGAGAGCCATGGGCAAGGCGGTCTTCAAGGGCCACGACCGTGGTGAATGGCCACGACCATGGTCATTCATGTGAAACACGAACCTCCTCTATGTTGATTTTGGGGAACGTCGTGCATAATTCCAACGGCCGTTGTGGGAGGCCATTGTCGTAATGAGTTCTATTGGCCATGTCTGTGCTGATGGCCATGATCGTGGTATCTTTAATGGGCCATGGTCGTACTGATGGCCATGGCCGTACTGATGGCCATGGCCGTACTGATGGCCATGGTTGTGGTGTGTGCGGTGCAAAAACACTGACTTCCCTGTGACTCTTGGCCATAATTCACATGACCGTGGTGGATGCCCATGACCATGTTGTGGTCTTCAGTGGCCAAATTAACTTCAATCTGCATCATCAATGGATTTCTTTGCTTGATGTCAAATCTTGGCCATTAGAGGTAGGTTGAGGGAGATTTGGGGCCTTTTTTGTCCCCTCCATGAGTAGAGGAACCCTAGAACTTCTTCCTTCTCTCTCATCCATCCAAAGCATGGTCCAAGTACCTGAAAATAATAAAAAGAACGTCCATAAGTGCATTTAATAATAATACTCATTTTGGGGGATTTAACTTGCATTCTATTATGCTTAGATGTGAATAAAGTACAAAACGACATAAGATGGAGCCCTAAAATAGGGTTGCATCATGGATCAACAACAGAAGCTATAGACATAATCATACAACTCACATCCCATTACTTCTTGAATTTAGACATCATTTCTTTCCCCATCTTGGAAATAAAGAATATTTCACTATTACACAACTCTTTAAGATGAAAATGAACAACACATATATTGTTGAAATAATAGTTGGAAGATGGATATAAAGTTGAGGAAAAAAGTATTTGTGACATCATAAAATATTTCTAAGAAATCACAATTCATTTTAGCATTATTCCATTCAACATCATTGGGCAAATACTTATATGAAGCATCTCTATTAGCAAATCTAATAAATGCATCTTTGAATTCCAAGGCATGTTTTAACATTAAAAAAGTTGAGTTCCTTCTAGTAGACACATCAAGAATTAATGCCTTTTGATGAACTTTTACTTGAGAAGCCACTTCTTTAAACAATTGTGAGCACAAAATAGATCCTTTAACATACTTTACACTTTCACAAATCTTTGAAGTTACTAGATTTATGACATCAACCCCATCTTGTGCAATCAAATTAAGAATATGTACACAGCAACACACATGAACTAGTTTCCCTTGTGCCATCAAGCAACCCCTACTTGTAAGTTTTTTACTCAAATTCCTAACCATAGTATCATTTGTAGTACAATTGTCAACAACAAGGTACATAAAGTGTTTATCCAAGTTCCATTGAAAAAGTCTATCAAGAATTGCTTTAGTAATATTTTAAGTAGTGTGAGGAGCATCAATTTCAGAAAAATTCATTATGTTTTTATGCGACTCCATCCATCATCAATGTAGTGCCCAGTAAGAGAAAAATATCATTTATTTAGAATAGATGTCCCCATGCCAGTTGTCATGGTTACACGTGAAGTTAACTTATCTAACACTTTATAAAGTTTATCTTTTACATTTTCATAAATTGTCACACAATCCTTATTAATGGTGTTCTGTGACACAAATTTAAATTGTGGTTGAAGGTTTCCAACAAATTCCCTAAAAGCAAAATATTCAACCATGGAAAATGGATACTCATGCAAAATTATCATCTGAGCAAGGTCATTCCTACTAACATCATGATCAAACACAAAAAAATTCAAGTTTATCGTGCCATCATTCTTCTTCTCTCCCGTATTTAGAAGCATTTGTCCAACGGTTCCTATACACTTTGTTGGATGTTGCTTCTGAACATGTTTATCTAAAGAGCTAGTACCATCTGAGAACCTATTCATTAAAAGTGAGTCACAATAATTACATTTTGCCTTAGGTACTCCATTAATTGTCACTTTCACAAAATGCTTCCACACATCAGATGTAGATTGTCTACCCCCTTTTTTAGTTGGTCGGCATCCATCAATTTTAGGTTCAGATTCACTATTACGGTCAACATTGATCCTATCAGCACTCATTTGAGTGCTAGATGTCACATTATGTGTGGAATCAGTATCACTAGTGCCTCCTACCGCTTCTTGAACATTGGACATGATAACTAACAAAAAAACATAATCTTAGTGTATTTATAAGATAAGTTGTATAGCACACAGACCATAGAATGTGTTACAGGAAATCAAAATTTCATATATAAATGTGTGCATTAAAGGAATGCATTACACACACAAGGACAGACAATCAATGAATCACATTCCAGGAAACAAAAATTGAACTAATGACACAAACAACAACAACAAGGTAGAAACCAATAGGGCAGTGAATCGAACAAACATACATTTCCCCAGTATGTAGATCACCACACATGTAGGTAGGTGAAGAACAAAGATTTATATGGTGGGGAGCTAGATCCAAAGAGAGTAGCTTAGCAAAATCAGATGGATTTCAAGAGTCAGGTCCAAGAGTTGAGCAGCAGCAGCAGAGGGCTTTGCTTGGCAATGAACAGACTTGGGGGATTCTGGAGCATGGCAGCCTCGAAGGTTGGAAGTTGGAGTGTGCACTGGAGCTGGTGGAATTTCGCGCATGGGCGACAGCTGTGCTATGCTGGTCAGTGACTGGTCGTAGCCCAGTGGAGTGCTAGAAGACCTAGTTGGCCGGATTTGAGGAAGAGATGAAGAGGGGTTGACTTGTTAGTTTATTTGCACTTCAAGATGGGACTGTGGGACAAAGGAGTTGGGGTCCCGTTGGTTGCTGGCACTTCCCATTGGGACATTGAGTAGGTGGATCCACAGAAGGCAGCCGAGCAGCAGAGTCAGTCGAGGAGCAAGTGGCTCGTGGCTGGCTTGGAGACGGAAGACCGCAAGGCTCTGGTCCTTCGGAGCGACAACTGTCGGCTGGTATCCGAAGAGAGGAAGCCTAGCCTGATCGCTGAGGCTGAGCGGTTGCACTAACCCTAGCTCTCCGCTTTCTGAGTCACTACTGAGAGAATGTGAAATGAGACAGAGACCGCGAGAGTAGTGTGAAGAACGGCTGGAAGGCTGTGAAAGAAACATGGGTAAGAAACATGGACCATCAGATGATATTTGGGTAGTCTTTTAGCCATTAGATTCTGACAAATATACATATGTATATATAATTATATTTATTTAAAAAGTAATATAAGTACACGGGTATAGCGGGTACGGGTATAGCTATACCCATCATTGGACCTGCAATAATACATGTATACAGGTAGGCGGGTAAGTGGGTATGATGGTCCAGAAATCTAGACCTATGACGAGTTTTAGCAGGTAAGGATTTACGGGTATGTGGGTAGACCCGTACCCATTTACAACCCAACAAGAGACAAAATGTAGGTATTGTATGTGGTGAGAGAATGAGAGGGGAGAGTATAGATGGGAGAGCCAAATGCAGTTCCCATGTTGGCGAGATATTAGGGGGAGTGGTGGGTTAGGATGGTGTCATTAGGAGGTGAGGGAGCAATGCTTCGACTTCTACATGCGGAGGGATTTTTCGTGGGTCTGCATCGATAGAGAATTTGTTGGCTCACAAACTCCCAAGACCCCACTCGCAGATTCCCAATATCTGGCTAAATAATTAGGTGGGTAGCACAGTGTGTGTAGCTTTGCTCAAACACAAAAGTTAAAAAATAACCAATTCAATTGTTCTTCAACCAAAAATAGATGTAGTGAATTTATTTAGCTGCATTTGACTTTCATGTATTGAGAAAAGTAATTGGTTTGATTTTACATGTAACCACCCCAATTGGTGATTTGAAGATGGACCTTTTCAAAGAAATGGGCCAAATTATTTTGGCAAAAAAAGACATAAAAACCTTTTGTTTTTCTCCTTCCCACTTATCGGTCATTCCCCCATGCCTCCTTCCCTCCACGCTACTGATCGGCCTAATTCACACATCCAGAAAGGAGGCAGAATCAGAAAGAATTGAACTTTAAATTTATAACATGAAACATTCAAGGCCCCCCGCAACTTTATTACGGGGTCAAACACAGGGATGTGGGGATATTTAGGACGCTTTAGATCTCACTGTGGGCTCTGATCTCCAAACCATGACATAAACACGATTAAAACTTAGCGGAAGCGAATCGGTAATCAGCGGAAGACAAAAATCACGGGAAATTAAAACTTTTCGTGACAAGAACTTGAATCCATAGAAGCCTCTTTCATAAAGTGAGGTAAACTGTTTACATCTCAGGATAATTACTTCTTGAGTAATTATATACATCAGGTTACAAAATCTCAAGATCACTTATACAAAAAGACTCCAAGACCTGAGAGTACAGAGGACACATAGGACTGACTCTAACTACACCATAGGGCAGGACAATCTCCACCTGAGATTACTGCTGCCCCTGATGCTGCTGCTGAGACTGATCACCTGTAGGCTGGTTCCTTCGTCTCCGACGTCCACCTAAAAAGTTGAAGCCTACGGGGTGAGACAATTATACATAATTGTCCCAGCGAGAGTTATAACTCTTCGCCAGAAGCTTTATTATAACATCAAAGAATATTTTAAACAGTAAAGCCTTCAAAGCATTCTGTAACAGTTGCAGGTATAACAAGATCTCAACCATTTAGGAGATATGGAGAATATAAACACTATTGCAATGTAACATCAATCAACTAACTTGGAGTTATCTCTAACAAGTTATACTATATGGTTGATTATGTTTTACAAACAACATTATGCCCTGTGGAGATGAGGCTTACCACTCATACTCCAACTGATCGCTGAGAAGCCGCATCAGTATCATACATAGGTCATTAAGAGAGCCGGATTCTCATGACCTTCACCTTCCTCAGTCAGTAAGAGGATCACTTGTAGGACATCTCGTGTCTCTACTACTATAGCTCACCAGGGTAAACTGGTCCTTCGCTATTCTAGAGTCACAGTGGCGTTCTGTACTCTCTTCGTCATCAGGAGGTTTCATATTTACCTACCACTGATACAGATATCTGTGCTTTCTTCGTCATCAGGAGGTTTCATGTTTACCTACCACTGATACAGTATGGAACTATAGTGAAGGATGGATGGATTCCACATCTACATCACTTTCCTACACTAGGATGTATGGTTCTACACATCCATGTACCCCACATACTCAAAAGTATGTGCTCCAGGAGTTCCCTGAGGAAAACCTGTTTCACCATCACTTAATTTCTGACAATGATGGATCTATGATCAGGGCTCTACATTATACTTGATTAGTTAGGTACATTCAGTATTCTTTAACAGCATACATTGTTCTTCAAACAATAACAATAGCATAGCAGCTATAAAAGAAGAATACTAAATGTAACAGGCCTAACTCATATCAATCATTATTTCTCCTTATCCTCATCACAAGTCATCTCTAAGGCATGACCTTGATGGTATTCATGGCTCTCATAGCCCATTATCAGCATAGGATGCCACTAGCAAGGCATCAGATTACTTTACTTATTCATAAGGCTAACAACATGCCTTCAATGAATATAACATCAACATCCATACCTGGATATGATTACCTTCATATCAGAACCTGCATGGTTAATACATCTGATAAAGGTAATACAACAATAAGGAATGTACTTCCTACTCTTGTCATAAGAGTTAAATTTTTAATTCAATTCAAATAGAGTTTATTGCTCAAAAGCATGCCATTACCCTTGAATTAGGGTTTACTATTCAAATTACATGTCATCACCCTTGAATTAGGGTTTACTATTCACATTACATGTCATCACCCTTGAATTAGGGTTTACTATTCACATCAAGGTGAATTAAACTCATAACATCATCATGTATGAGTAACATCTTCATCGATACTCTTGGATTAGTTAAAGGTTCATCATTTATCATAATTAGGGTTTCTATGATCTCACACAGGTGGATCATACCCTAATTATGCTCATTTATGTGCATTGGAGATACTTTACTCGAGTTTCCACTTAAAAAGGGTACTTTCTCTTTCTAGAAGTACTTTCTCTCTTCTAGAAGTACTTTCTCTCTCATCAATATGTTAGGTGATGTCAACATCACTCTAAAACAGGTTGGATTGAGGCATCATAGGCTAACATAGCCAAAAACATCATCATTATGTGATTAGAGTTACTTTCTCTCTCTAGGTTACTTTATCTCTCTAGAGTACTCTCTCTTTCATCATACTAATGGTTGATGGTAACATTACACTAGATCAAGTTGGATAGAGTCATTATGACTAAAAACATCATTCTCATGTAATTAGGGTTTGAATTGAGCAAGGTATAACTTAATTGACCCTTCAGGGGTATTTTGGTAATTCACCCCATTGATCATCATCATGGTCAAAAACCTTAGTCAAATAACCCCTTACTATCCTATATTATCATTAGGGTTTGATTTGGGCAACATTGAACCATTTACATCATCAAATGATTGAATGGGGTCAACCTTGAATCACATTTATTGATTTCAATCATTAATCATCAATTGGGTTGAGATTGGTTGAAAGTGTTGACCGTTTGCCCACTTTGACCCTCCAAGACCGCGAGCCTCTTTCTAACTCCAAGACCGCGAGCCCCTATAGGCTTCAAGACCGCGAGCCTCTTCAAGGGTTCAAGACCGCGAAGCCTTCCATTGGTTCAAGTTAATGTTGAGACCGCGAAGACCAATTTGAGTTGAGACCGCGAGGGTCATGAAGACCGTTTGCCCTTCTTTGACCTCAGGACCGTGAGGCCCTTCGTGGTCTTGAGACCGCGAGCCTCCTCTCGGTCTTGAGACCGTGAGCCCCCTCACGGTCTTGAGACCGCGAGCCTTCTCACGGTCTTGAGACCGCGAGGCTCACATGGTCTCAGCCGCTTGGTCCATCAACAAAATCAACAAAGCAATCGATGATGTCAACCGATGTTGAAGCCCTCAAAAGGTCAAATCTATGTTGACCACTTATTGATTGAGTCAATTAAGATTATTCTTGATCACTTGGCCATTCAATTGACCCATAATGGTTAACCAATTATGGTTGAAATCGATTCAATTAGGGTCTATCAATGTTCACCCATCAACACTCAACAGTGTGCATCAACACAAGGTTGAACCCTTCAATTGAGCTCCAATTGGGCCCAAACTTGGCCCAAACGGTCTTGAGGTCATGTGGGTGGACCCCACATGGTATTAAGACCGTTTTCCCAAGATTTCATCAAAGTATAAGGTGATTTGATAGGGGTTGAACCATGATTGAACCACAAAACAGAATTTTGATTAAATTAATAACTTATTTGCAATTGGGTCCTCAATTGGTCAAATTACTCAACCCTAGACCTTCAAACGGTCTTGGGTGATTGTCCTCTCGGTCTTGAGACCGTTTGGATGAGTTCCAAACGGTCTTGAGACCGTTTGCCCATCCAATTTTTGGATTCTAGTGCAGATTCATCAAGGTTGAACAAATTGAGTTGATGATTATATCAATATTTAATTGCAATGTAACTTGGTGTAAAAGTACCTTCAATTGGTCAACAAATCTTGACCCCAGACCTCCAAACGGTCTTGGTTGATTGCCCTCGCGGTCTTGAGACCGTTTGGTGACCCCCAAACGGTCTTGAGACCGTTTAGGTCAATCAACCCTAAAAACCCTAATTAGGTCACCATAATTTCAGTACTGAGTTTATCTAGGGTTAGCCCTAGTATTCACCCTTCAACTCTTAGCCCGTTTGGAATTAGACCATCAAACTTGGTGAGTTGTTAATTAACATAATTTTGAACAGTAATCTCATACGGTCAATGCTTAGTCAACGACCTTACACGGTCTTGAGACCGTTTGCCCAAAAAGGCAATTTCAGACCGTTTGAAAATCAGCAATTAATTCATTTAAAGTTGTGACTTAAAAAGGTCATATCTCCCGATTCCTTTGGAGTTAGTCTCCCAAAGTTTGAGGGTAATTAGCCTATACAATTAGGAACAGATTTCTTATACGTTCCACGCTCGGTCAACGGGGCCAAATGGTCTTAAGACCGTTTGCCCTGTCGCGGTCTCGAGACCGTTTGCTCACCTCGCGGTCTTGAGTCCGAGAGAGCAAACTGTTAGGACCGTTTAAGGAAAAGAAAAGCGGTGGGTTTTTCTTGGAAATCACGCCTTCATCTTCTAGCTCAAGAACAGTACAGATATCTCACGGGTTTGCTTGCAAAATAGCAGGGAAAAGTAGGGAAACACTAAGAGCTATCATCAAAACGCATATAAAGATGCATATAGTAAAGCATGGGTTTAGAGTTATAAAACCCGCCTAAAGCTTGCTTCTTGAGCTCCAAGCTTTCAAGCTCCAAGCTCTAATGGCGTCCTTGAGTTCTTACAGGTTGGCCAAGGTGAAAAATCCAAGGAAGGATGAAAAGAGACGGCTAGAAAGGTAGGGTTTCAAGAGTTAGCCATGAAGATGACCTTGAATTCGAGTTTTAACCATGGAATTAGGCAAGAAGAGGGGTTTAAACCTACCTTGCACCCCTTGGTCGTCCTCCTTAGCTCCAAGGAAGTCCTTGGTCGTCTTTGGTGAAATGAAACAGTAAGGGAACGAAGGGTGAGTTCCCTTTCAACTAAGGGAAGGAGAGCTTATATACATGGGGTAAGATTTTCAACATTAGTTCATAAGTTTCCCTTAATTTCAACTAAGTCCTTCCTTTATTACTTGCTCGTCCCTTCCTATTTATTCTAAGGACAAACCTTAACTTAAGTTATAGAAAAGAAGGCAAGGAAGAACAATCTAATAATAAAGTTCATACTTAAAGGGATATTGCACATATACCCTGATTATTCAATCACAAAGCCTATTTCTTAACTTGATAACTCAATTGAGGTGGATTCCTCATCATTTCTTCTCTAAATGATGGCAAGAGTCTAAAAAGATACTTTAGATGACATTCTTTACAAATTGCATCCCTTTATTTGGGTAAATTGCATTTTACCCCAAATTAGGGTTTCAAGCCCTGGGATTGCTTCCACAGCTGCACCTTGGTGCTCTAGCTTGGGAAATCCTTCAAACTTTGCCAAAGAGATTCTCATGATGTCTCAACATCAGAGGAACATCTCATCATGTGCAAATTGCAAGCTAACCCTTTTAACTGGGTAAATTGCACATAGGTCCCTGTATATCAAAACAATGCTACAACTTTAAAATAAAAAGGAGCAAATACTAAAATATATGTTTCTGGGAATTTAATTACATGCTCAGAGTTAATCACAAAGATTTAATTACATATTTAGGCAAAACACCTAAGGTTAACTCATAACCCAGGTCAGGGATGTTACACTCACTCTTAAGTCAGATAAGCCAATCTGATAGTCGATAAAAGTATGGAACTAGAACTAGTCTAGCAGATTGTCACAAAGTAAAACAAAACAAAGAAAAGAATACAAAATAGAGTCTGTACGATTCTACTAATAAGAGAGGAGTTCATGGATATGTAACCACAAGTTGGGAAGTCTATGCACCCGTTCTCGGGCGTAAACATCCCTCAAACACCCGATCAAGTAACCTACATCCAAACATTGTACGTACTGGTGGTATATGTTCATGTGGGGTCATCCCACTTGCTCTCACGTAGCGTGACTAAAACCCATCAATGACATGAAACCTCTTTCGAGGGCAACAAATTAGTAACCTAGAATATTCTAGATACCCTCTCAGGTCTAGAATGTTATGAGGTGGTAGGAACAGGTGTGATCTAGGCAGAACCAGGTAGTAGCCCGACCATACCGGGCTGGGTCTGGCTATGCCCAAGTCTACGGTTTTGCACATATCACCTTGAACTGTCCTCTTTTTAGATTCTAATCCAAACTATCTTCTCTTATCTATTTCTACAACAAATCTCTTGATATAGGCAGAAACAAAAGTTCAAGCAAGAAAGAGATCAACCAAACTAGAAATCATAACTAAAAAGAGAAGGTAGAACAGTAAACATACTAGATCTGAAATAAAACTGCTTACTTAAGGTAAAAGTACATAAACATGCCCAAAATGGGCTACATAGCCAAGAAGGAGCTCAACCAGCCATGGTCAAGCATAGTTGGCACCGAACAAATATGCAAGAACATCATTTGTACATAAATAAAGGAGAATAGTAGAAGAAAGAAGAAGAAGAAGAGGTTTAGCCCATAGAAGAGAAGTGACTCTGGCTCATTGGCCTTCGTATAGGTTGGATCTCGTCCTTTGGGTCATCCTCCTTGATATTCTGGACTCCTTGGCCTCCTTTCACTCTAGATCTGCCCCGAACAGTAGCTTGGTAAGTGGATGGAGATGGAAAATAATAGTGGATGGCCAGAGATGGGTGGATGATGGTAGAAAATGGTGGAGGGTGGAAGCACATGAAAGAGATGGGTGTAGGGTGAGCACTTCGGCCTTCTCGGACCTCTGGACCCTCCCATAAGGCTCTAAGAACCTCAAAATGTTAGAACCTGGATCTCCCAATGTCAGAACCTGGACCTCCCAATGTCAGAATCCCTCTCCACATCACGAGGGGTGGGTATTTATAGGCAAAGGCTGAAGATAGTCGCATCACCTACCTTAGTGGTGGTGAATCCTGCGGTCGCGGTCGACTCTACAGTCGTGGTGGATCTCACAGTCGTGGTCGACTCCACGATCACGGTTGTGCCACGGTCATGGTCATGGTGTTGTCTTCTTAGCCACAGTCACGGCATTATGGCCCAAACCGACCCCCACCGGGGGGCTATTACTGGTGGTCGAGTGGCCCGTTTCTATGAACCTTCTAATTGACGAGGATGTATTCTGATAAAGGGTTGGCCATCCAAAACAGGGTCCAAGAAATCAAAAGTTTCTTGGGCCCGCTAGTCGGTTAGCGAGACCACTATCTCCTAAGTTGGTGCACATAGTGTGATGCTTATTCCACCGCGGTCGTGACGGATGGAAGTCTAGTTGCTGCAAAAACCATGTATTGGGAAGAAATCTTGGAAAAAATATGTCTTTTCAAGTCCGATGCCTACAAGTCCCAAAATTGGCTAGTTGAGAAACTTTATCTATGAAAAGATATAAACTACAAAAAGATAAGAATATATGGTTATTTTAGGCAAATTAAGTCTATATTGACACAAAACCATAAATAAATGCTTAGCATAGATGCCTAAATTTGGGTGTTATCAACCACCCCAATCTTAAACCTTTACTTTTCCTCAAGCAAGACTTTTCTCAAAGATCAAAAATATAACATCCAAATTTATCTTGGCGATAAATTCTAAAGTCAAGAAAAGTAGTTTAAAACATCAATTTTCTTGACCTATGTTGTTTCAGAGCAAACCCCCACCAATTGAGCACAATCTTGCTAAAGTAGGATCAAAGAGCGTCCAAGCAAGATTAAGAAAATTCACTATAACTTGTTGATACTCATGAGGGTTTGAACCATAATTATACAACATAAAAGCACTGTCATATAGGTGATCGCGCGGGTGATGAACAGTGAGCCATCATCATGTAATCATGTATACCAATCGGGAACAACACGCCTCCCACTTATTCAGGTCCTAAGAAGCAACAAAAGCAAAAGGACTCTAATGACTTCTGAGGATCTCGATCTGTGTCATGTTGGTCCGTATAATGAGCAACAGTCCCTACAATCTGAGCCAGTTGGCCCAAAGTAGTGAGACGAACTCCTCGTATTGTGCTCGAACCAACCCTACTACTGAGATGATCTCATAGGTCTCCTAGGGGTTCCTAGTGACTCTCTAATGATCCTTAGGGTGGCACTACCAGGCATGACATACTCGTGTTAATGAGCGTAGTCATATACCATCTGGGCACCATCCTCAACTCTCCTAAAAGAGAAAAAAACACTCATTTATTCACTCTTAGGCTTTATTCTCTGCATTCTATTTTATAGGCTTGGGTGAGAACTGTTTTGATATTTCTGGGATTTTGTGGGCGGCCAAGCCTCTTTTGCAAAATTTTAATTTTTCATCTTTTTGACTCAATCTAAGGTGAGAGAGCATGCAGACCATCAAGGAAAAACACTTCAACTTGATTATAGCTCAAAACTCATCATTATCTGCTTGATACATGTATGAAAAGATAGTAATTATGATTCAAGGATCCTTAGAATAGAGTCAAGTTCATAAAAAATGCAGCTTGGAGTTTTGATCAAACTCGAGCTCTTTCCAACGGTCCTATATCCTGGATTTTTCATTCACGACATTGATCAAGAGAATAATGTTTAAAGTTATGAAAAAGGTGCAAAACCTTAGATTTATTACCAAACTCAAGGAAAGAGTCAATGAGCAAGCCAAGCAAAAGATCAAGCAATTTAAGATAAAAATTGTGCATTTAGGCATAAAGATAAGCATTTATCTATAAGACTTGCATCACATAGTCTTAATTGCAAAGCTACAAATTACGAAACAAAGTCTTATAAAACTAAAAATTTATGCTAAATGCAAGGAACATAGAAGATAAACATGCATGCATGCAATGAAATAAATAAAAGGGAAAGGCGGAAGATAGAGGGTGGTACACCCTGCCACCCCAAGCTTAAAAAAATTACTCATCCTTGAGTAAATCTCAAGTTCTGGATGGTGTGGAAAGTAGCTGCTACTGGTAGTCACTGTTTATATATTGATTCAGATCGTTGATGCCACCTGGTGGGTTCTCATAGTCCTGATGCATCCACTGCTGAAAGTGGAATGACTGTCTGAAATCCTGGGTCGGCTGGTAGAAAGTCTGGAAGAGCTCCTGGAATGTCTATTGAGAAGTTGGAGGAGGTGGTGGAGGGAAGGTTGTGTTGAACCTCTGACTGAGGTACTGCACGTCCTGCTTCAACGCATTGAACCGTCTGTTGGAATCAGCCCTAAAGTCGGTCATGAACTCATAAAGATGCCCCAAGTTGAGATTTGGGGTATATTGCTCCTGTTGAGGAGGCTGCTGGCAATCTGTTGGAGGCATCTATGTGTAGGGCCCTCCCTGATATGAGATGTTGTGGAAGGTTGTCCCTATCTGCTGTTCAACCTCCTGAGTTTCTGGCACTGGTGGTGATGAAGAAGATGCTCCTACATTCCCGATTGCCTGACAAACGTTGCCCTGAGCATCCAACAGAGAGGCGTCCATGAGTATTTCCTGATATTCAAACTCTGTATTTGCTGGCAGTAGTACTCTGTGTTTGGTGTAACCAAATATATAAAGATATCCTGCGTTACACTGTTAACCACCCCTGAGCGAATAAAGTGATCCAAGTCCAACTTGGACCACTCAACATTTTCCTACATAAGTGTCATTTTCCATCTCCAATCCCAAGATGGTGCACTATGAAAGTGATAATGCCTGCCATCAGCATGAATTGGACTTGCTTCTTGAAAGTGTTGTGAAAGTGGCGGATGATAAAGTTCCCCACATTCACTTTTCTTCCTATTATTTCACACCACAAAATGTAGAGGTATGTTGAACTGAGTGCCCCTTAACTGTCCTTCTTCTGCAGGACGAAGTTTACAATCATCCTGTGTAGATAACGAAGTACAGGGTTGTGGATGTGTGAAGCTTTGGCACCTCTAAAAATATATTTATCTTCCCCTGTAAGCATTTTTCATGCCTAGGCAGCGTCAAAGTCGTTGTCCCCTGTCTCCATCTGACCCCTAGACATCTCGGCGTAGTCCTCAACAGAGTGTGACAATTAGTTATTGAGGTAATCCTCAGTGATTTAATGGCTCTGGTTCAGCAGGCAAAAATGCATGACTATGTGTTGATGCTCCTTTGGGATCTCGAGCGTAGCATAGAACTCACAGGTGAGTCTATGTTAAGTATCACATTGTGTGTATGCAAGGACGTATAGGCCAATGATTGCAAGATATCTGTCGACCTGTTCTTGTATCCCGAGCCTAATGAGTGTGGCGGGGTTGGCATATCGTAGACCTACTAACATGTGCTTGTCTTTAATTAGGGCATCGGGCTGCTTCTATTGCTTCATACTTCTAAACAGTGGAGAAGGTAGGGAGAATTGGTTAACACCTTCAGGAGTGGGGTGGCGTCTGTTCCTTGAACTGAATCGCGTGATGAAGTTGACCGGCGGAAAGACATCGACCGTTCTGCTGACTGTCGGCGTTGGCCCCCCGCAGATGAAGCTCTATGCAACACTGACGGGCCCTCCTAATGGCATGTCGAAGTATAGAGCTCAGCATCGTGGCATTCTCTCGATCATCTCTCACTGGAGACTTCCTACGACAAATGACTGATGTAGGTGTCCATCAGAGTGGTGGACACGCGGCGATAGTCTGAATCAGTTTCCTACGACCCAAACCCTACTGAGGCAGAAAGCACGGTCTCATCTTCGTACACTGAGTTCATGGTACACATGGCGCAGGGTGGATATTGGCTCTCATGCTCTGTCGATGACGAGGAGCTTCCTTCCCCTTTCTTTTGCGACATTTTCTTCTTGAGCTTCTTGAAGCTATTTCTCATTGCATCCATGGTGCTAATTTTCTGGTGCTGATTATTGGTGTGATCATGTCATCATGACTGGGCCCAGGTTTGGCACGGTAGTGCCAAGGCACATCAACCTCGATCACGAACACTTCTACAACTTCGACCACCGTGACCGAGGTGACCGTGACCTAGACGGTCACGATTGTGACTTGTATCCTGACTGTGACCATGGTGACCACGACCTAGACGGCTGCGACTGCGGTCGTGGGATCTGGTGCAGTTGGGTGTAGACGGCCGCAGCGTTGGAGTGGCAGCCTGTGGCCGTGAGCTGAAGAGGTGGTTTCAGGGTGGCTGCTGTTTTAGTTGCTCCTACGCCCGTTTCAGGCTTGCTAACAGTGAGGGAAAATAGGGGGAAGAGGGAGAAGGCGAAGGCAACCTTAGGTTTTCATAGGGAGAGAAAGGAAATTGGGGGAAGCTGTGGGGAAGGAGTGGCTCATCCCAGGAGTCTTTATAGGTTGGGCACATTGTTCAGCTCTGGGCCCGACCGTGCTGGCCCGGTGGAAGGATGGTAGAAAAATCAAGAAAGACGCAGAAAAACCCGATCAAAAGCAGAAAGTCGGTCAAAAATATGAAATATATTCGGTCAAAAATGCTACAGTCGGTGAAAAAGGTGGGGTCAAACCGACATATTAGTCAGTCAAGCCAATAAAGCATACCCATGTCTTACACGGGCAGGCTCACGGTCACAGTCGTAGAGACCTGCGATCGCGGTCACGGTCGTGGTCATCCCTACAGTCATTGTCGGACTGTGGTCACGGTCTAGGTTGTAAGACCGCGGTCGCGGTCCTTGCACTTCCAAGCAAAAATCTAAATTAAACACCTTCTAGCACCATAAGCGGGTAAAACAAGGGTGGAAGGTGTTGAAAACAGCTTTAGAATCAAACACCATGGGAGAGCAACAAGGTGTACCAAATAACTTATTACAAAAAGATAGACCAAAAGTAGTTGTCGGGGTGAAAAGCGGGAAATGCATGAAATAAAGAGTAAAAGAAACCTAGATGATGCAAAGGAAACCAAAATTGAACAGTTAGAGATAAGATAAAATTGAATTGACTTTATTATGCAAAAAAAATAAAACTTAAAATTAAACAAAATTTGTGTAGGTAATAGGGGGTGGCTGTCCTACAACTCTTACACTTGTATCCCAAATCCATAGTTTTGGGGTCCCTGTTACCTGTGTCTCACTGATCAGACCCACCATGTAGGAGCAGAATAGGAGGAGAGGTGGGCCCTTCTAAGTCTGGAGAAGAGGAATACAATCCACTAACTCGGTGAAGCCATCTCTGTGCTGGGATTTACTTGAACTACACTAAAATGAATTCTTCTGTAGAGCATCCTCAAGGTACCCATCAATGTATGAATCTGAACAGGAAGGTCCTAGGATGTCGAGACAGGATGAGATAGAGTGGAGAGGTTGAAAGTCTTCTAGAGGGATCCTCTCTTCTATCCCCTCCTCTGAACTTGAGGTTGGATGCTCATATGAACTTTAATGTACAATCTGAGTCATCCAATCATCTTCAGAATGAGAAGTATCCCCAGGTAAGTCTGTTTGTGGTTCTACCACCCCAAGCTTATCACATTCTACGGGGTCTGGAGTATCTTCATGCTCAGCAGCCATGTTGTAGTGGATTGTCCATCCTGCTCCCTTGACGTCAACTCTCCCTTAAAAAGGGATTGTGAACAACATCGGCTCATGCCGGTGGTATACTCGCTCCACTGAGATGAATAGTTGTCATCACTATCATTGAAAAAATTGTTCCAAACCATGACTGGCGTGCTACTCAAAGCAAAGTGACAAGTCTCAATATGAGAGGTATCACTCTAGTCTGGATCAATGTCTGATTCAGGTTCTTCAAATTGACCATGTTGTGAGGCCGTTTGACTACCCTGATCATCATCATCCTAGAACCATTCATGCATGTGGCTTGTATCTTCCATTGGTTTATCAACCGAATCATCTAGATAGAATGAAGGGCTTCCCCAGGTGGATTGGTCTTCATAGAAAAATCCAGGTGAATCTAGTTGACAGTCTAAATAGGCTGGTGAAGCATGCTCCAATTCAGGCTCAATGGAGTGGTCCTGATGATTGTGATCTTCATGGTTGTGTGATGGCATTTGTGATTGAATGGTAAACAAATCAATGAGCTCTTGAAGCCTCCTGCTCTATTCAACATCATTTTCATGAAGTTGTTGGACTTGAGCAGCAATGCTTTCAAGATTCGTCGATTCTACCATGCACTTATGTTGAAACTCATTGTATTAGACTGATGCACTTGGACGAATCCTTGTTCAACAGTTTAAATTATACTTCTACTGTGGTCTACGATCTCAATGGCTACTTGGAGATGATGATCTTGCTTTTCTAGTAGCTGCTAGAATGGATCGACTTATTCTTAGAGATGAGGAACTAAGGAGGAGGTGAGTGCATTGACTCTTTCTTCGGCTAGCTCCACTACTCTAATCAACTCTTGATCCCACGTCAACACGCAAGTCGAGGTTTATCTCCCATCTCCTTTATTGGAATTTCGACATACGATGACGATGGTGGTGAGTATAGCTTGACTAGTTGTAGAGTACAGCCTTCAATTATTTACTAGAAGTCATAACTGCAGAAAAACTCAGGAGGACAGGTGGACAAGATGGTCTGCCTTGCTAGAGTAAGGTCCATGGCTAAAAAAGTATAAGAAAAAGAAAATAAAAGCTATTAAGTATATATGAACAAGTATGTATAAAATAAAAGAAGAACTATGCATATATACAGGCTTATGGATGACAAAAAAATCTTTGGGCATGTAAATTTGAAAAACCACATCCCCCGCAACAGCGCTAAAAAGTTCATTGGCCTGTTTCACGCGTCCAGAAAGGAGGCGGACTCAGAATGAATCAAACTTTAAATTTATAATCCAAAACCTTAAGGACCCCACAACTTTATTACGGGGTCGAAGTAGATATAAGGGGTCGAACACAGGGGCGTGGGGACGTTTAGGACACTTAAGATCTCACTCTTACGTCAGATAATCCAATCTGATAGTCGATAAAAGTATGGATCTAGAACTAGTCTAGCAGATTATCATGAAGTAAAATTAAACAAAGAAAATAAAACAAAACAGAGTCTGTAGGATTCTACTATTCAGAGAGAAGGATTTACTGGCTATGTAACCACAAGTTGGGCAGTCTATGCACCCGTTCTCGAGTGTAGACAACCCTCGAACACCCGAGAAAGCAACCTACATCCAAACATGGTACGTACTGTGTTATCTGTTCCTCTGGGGTCATCCCACTCGCTCTCACACAGCGTGACTAAAATCCATCAATGACATGAAACTTCTTTTGAGGATGACAAATCAGCAACCTAGAATATTCTAGATACTCTCTCATGTCTAGAATGTTTTGAAGTGCTAGGAAAAGGTGTGATCTGGGCAGAACCAGGTAGTATCCCGACCGTGCCAGGCTGGGTCCGGCCATGCCCAGATCTACGGTTATGTACAGATCACCTTAAAGCGTCCTCTTTTCATATTCTGATCCAAACTACCTTCTCTTATCTAAATCTATAGCAAATCTCCCGATATAGGCAGAAATAGAAGTTCAAGCAAAAAAGAGATCAACCAAACTAGCAATCATAACTAGAAAGAGAAGGTAGAATATTAAACATACTAGATCTTAAATAAAATTGCTTACTTAAGGTAAAAGTAGATAACCATGCCCAAAACAGACTACATAGCCAAGAAGGAGCTCAACTAGCCATGGACAGGCATAGTTGGCACCGAACAAAGATGGAAGAACATCATTTGTACAGAAACAAAGGAAAACAATAGCATGATGACAAGCACATCACCATTTGATACTTGACATTCTATGGCATCATTATCCAGTATGATGACAAAAGCCACTATCACTTCTTAATGACTAATATTTACATTCCTCTACCTGAACTTGCAAACTATGATACTGAGATGCAGATATTCATAGAGTAGGAAATCATATAGGTCATCACCAAGTTTCATGAGTCAACTTCTATACTAGCACACTAACACATTGCATCCTCCTCCTCCTCCATCTGCCCAATACCTATTGTGGCTAAAGCTCCCAAAAAGCCTCTACCAAAAGTTCCAAAAGTAAGGGAGCCTGAGGTAGAAATTGATGATGATTTCAAATTTCAACCCTCACCCTGAAGCAAGATAACCTCTCTAGTGCTCCTATGATTCTGGTGGATCACCCTAAGTCTGCCACAAAATTACCAGCCCTATATGCACTAAGAGATCCTCCCCAGTCCACCTCGAGGATCCCCACCATCATCCCAACTTATTCCAAAATATGTTTCCGCAACAAGCAAACCGCCATCTTCACCTCATCGGAATGTACATGATGTCCCTGATAGTCCACCTCGATGGTACCACCATGATGCTTCACCTTCTACTTTTTGTGTGCCACCTCATCCTGAGCACCATTCTTCACCTTCCTCATAAATGAAATACCCTAACACTCTGGGTGGTGTTTTCAGTTGTGAAATTGACTTGATTTGTAGGGTAACTGCTAAACATATGTATGCTATTCCTAAACTAACAAAAGATGTTCATGATGTGTCAAAATAGGTCAACACCCTCCAACACCAACTAGTGGTTTTACATCATCTTCCTCAACAAGTGGCTACACTCGAGCACAAGATCAACACTCTCACCCATCTTCCCAAGCTGACGTAGGAAATTCTGGTTGTACAACACCAAATTCTAAACAATTGAAAAGTTAAAGAGGATGAATTCCAAAGGGAACTTGAGCAAGGTATACTTAGGCAGCAACACTTCCATGAGTTCCATGCTCATTCTCTAGGTGAAGGCTCCTCTTCATCATCCTGCTCATCTCGTGGGAACTCCTTCGTCCCAAACATTACAACAAAGAATCCCACTATCATTCTTCAAATCATTTAACTTGGTCTGATAGAGAAATATATCTCACATATCTGAGATAGTATTCACTAAGAATGGCTTGAGTAATCCAACATCAACTGTCATTCTAGCCTCTATCAATCAGAAACAACTAACACCTTCCCCCCATGGGGCATTCCTAGTACTCTCATTGATCCTTACATTAGTCCATCCAAGGACATCCATGTCCATCCCTCTAAAAATAATTTTCCTTTCACTCAGAGATCACCTCCAGATTATTTTGATGATGGTCTAATGAGGAAGTCGCATGAGGCATTGCTTGGCAATGACAACCCTATTCGGTCTCTTCACAATCGATATACATCCGAGGAAGACATTTATGTAGGATTATATACCACTCATATGGATGTAGAAGCATATGTTGGAAGTCCTTCTGATGATGAACATGCTTCCTCTAGTAATGATAACAGTGATCTATCCTCCATTTTTTCAACAGCAATTTCAAGGCTACCAAACCCAACCTTTCTTGAACCACCCCTATCGCTTGTATGACAACTTCCTTCCAAGATGAATGGGCTTGATTCTGATTGTTTACATGGGATGCCTATTTCGAACATCTTCATCTTACAAGATGTTTTGGGTGATCGCTGTGATGGAAGTCAAATCATTTATAACAATGGGTCTATATCTCTTTCTAGGGAAGACTTTTAGGGCATCTTTCACAACCCTACCAAAGTTACAAAAAGAATAAACACAGTCTTGGCATCCACTATCTTGGAGGATGTAATGCCCAATGATAAGGACTAGTCGTACTTCAATACAATTACCTCCCTTGTTGACTCTCTATTTATGAATCATCTGGACGCTCCAACTACAATGATTCTTCAAGACAAACTCAAGTTACAAGTAACATGAGTTATCCTCTTACCTTTCCACTTCATGGACCTATGGCTTCTTTATGTTGATGATCTGATTAAGTGCCAGACTACTTTGTTCAATACTTGTATGTTCAAACTTCAACATACAGACATGTGTTTCAAAGATCCTATAGTAGAAAAGCTTCCTCATATCCCCATATGACTTCCACATGTTATATGCCAAGTCCATTATTACCATCCTAATAGGATCAATTATGTGATCGAGCCTCTTATTAACCAAAAAAAATAAAATAAATAAGATAGTGCTTTCATCATTCTCCGACTCATGGAGGCACTCAATTGTCAGATTTTTGTTGCAAATTTAGACCCCAATAATTTCTCTACTCTTCTTGGGTGTTATGACATGGAAGTCATCCACAATAGATGTTTCTTTCAAAACCCAAAATTTCTTGATAGCTTACGAGATCTTTACCCATTTATTCCTCGACCCACAAAGGAACCTTTCCGCATGATTTTATAGTGAGAAATAGCAAAAGAAGGTCATATAATGCTTCACAAGTGGCATCAAATCCACCAGCTACTATCACAGCTACTACATGCTCCTGTGAACTACTGATATATTATGCTTTCTCAATGAACTTGAACCATTTCCCATTTATGGCCTTGTGACGTCTATTGGCCCTAGTTTTGATAACTTTGAAAGAAGTTCTTGTTATGAACTTTCTTACACTCAACTTCTGCATCTCATGAATTGTTTCCAGGATGGTAGCAATTCTATTATTTTTAGTCAAGATGACCTACTTGTAATGCGAGATGATCTTCTTAAAACCCTCCAACCTAGCAGTTATGATCTCAATACGGCTGGACCAAACTTACAGATAGATCTCAGATAAAATTCTAATTCTAGAGAAAAGGATTGCTCCTTCAGCGCTTGCATTCGTTCATTCCATGCTATATTTTCCTTCCTATTCTCCATGACAATCACTGGTATTAATCGTCATTTTCACATCTTCACAACAAGTCATTTTTACAAGAGTTCAGATGATGCTTGTAGAATTGAAGGCCTCTGATATTCTACCTTAAACAAAAGCAATCATGAACACATTGTTGGCGCTTGTGCCAAGGCACTTGTTCCTCTGATCTGTTAGCATGGCAATGGATATGCTTCTCAAGAGCCAAAGAAATGGAAAGTACCAAGATTATGTCATCATAACCATCAACAACCTTGTCTTTCTAATGATTATGGTTTCTACATCCTACATTGGATCTCTTCATGCTCCTGTCAAAGCTTGTGTTGTAGATAACTATCATTGTCTTTGGGGCAATTACTCTATGATGCTTCTTGAATCTATATGGGATACAATAGACTTCTAACAATAATCTCACATGTTTACACTTTCTTCCTTCTTTTTTACACTCTGAGGATAGTGTGTGTTGTAAGTCTGGGGAGTGTAATCCAGTGAGATAGGTATTCATAGTATCAAAATAAACTCCTTTTCTTCCCTTTTTAGAAAATTATCATAATTTTATTATTTCCATCAAATTTTTGATAATTTTTCATGTACAAATCCATGAAGAGGCTGATGATAAAAAAACTCTAAGGAACTTTGTTTGTTCTTCAAGTTTTACATTTTCAACTCAATTACAAGAAGACTCCAGTCAAGATGATTCTTTTCTTTATTGATGTTGTTTTTACATTTTCTCTTAAAAAATATTAATTTTTTCTCTATTTTGATTATTACCTCAAAACATCAACAGAAGAATCCTATCAAAATATTTAACCAATAGCAAAAATATTTTTTATTAAAGTCATGTTCTCACAAAAAGAAGAAAGAGCTACCTCATTTTCCTCAAATTACTTTCCAACTCCTTTAAAACCCCCCAAAAAGGAGTGAGGATGAAAAAAATATAGAGACTAAAAAAATCAGGGAGTTGTGCCATGTTCTTGTCAAAGGAGCTACCGAAATGGTGTATTGTTGTGCTCATGAATGCAAATATGTCACTTTTGTTAAAGTCTAAGACCAAAAATACACACCCCAATTCCAATGGTGTTCATTAAAGGTATGGTAATCCAAGGCGGTGGTACTTAGGATGTGCTATCACTGCTCTAAAACCAACTAGTTTGGAACGTAAGGACCACTTGCCCACTTAACAGATCCATACTTGAATGACCCAAGGAAAAGGAAGGAATACCCATAAGCCTTTTTTTCCTACCCATTCCTTCCACCATCAAAACTCTGACAAGAGTGAAAGCTACTTTTAAAGTGAGATATATGTCAAAAATGAGTCAATGAGAAAAAATAATGATGAAATAATCAAAGAAAGAATCTTCTAAAAATGATGTTTTTGATGAGTAAGGTAGCTTTATGAAAAAGTAAATATTTTTTTATAAGAGGTTGATAGAAAATTATCTTTCAGTCAACCCAGGAATCACTTGTTCATTTGATTTACATAATGATCCTATTAGCTTGAGGACAAGCTAAATTCTAATTTTGAGGGAGTTGATAACATCAATTTTAATGCAATTTTTGTAGCTTTTTCATAAACAAAATCATTTGATTTAATGATTAGATCATCACTTTTATTCATTTTTTCCTAATTTACCAATTACTTAATTTTGATAGCTCAATCTATTCTCAAAGATCAATGGATGGACCTATCGAGTTCCTAAAAAAGAACGACATACTTCAAATAGATAGAAGAAGTTCGAAAATTAAAAGAAATCTTTGAGCTTTAAATGATGACATGACACATCAACCTTTAGTCAAAGGGTCCCACAATTTTCAAAACCATCGAACATAGTCATCGAGCTTGACGTCAAAAGAATTATCAACCATGTCTTCATTGATGGATCAGATGTCAACCTTCATATCGATGGATCACCTTGTTGATCTGTAAAAGATTGATGACTCTCAAGACTGATGCAGACCTTTCAGTCATCCAATGACTCATCAACCATCAACGTCGACAATAGGAAGACAAAGAGTCCACACCACGTGGACCAATCTACAGTTGACAAAGAACAAGTCAAATCCTATAACTAGGCCTCTAAGGTATCACTGTAAGGCGTCTTGGATTTTGGAGTCAATAAGTAGAAAGGCAGCTGCCAAGTTCACAATTCCAAGTCTAGAGCCATCAACTAGTCTAACATCATCAACCTAGCTGACTATGGACCTCTGGACTTGGGATTTGATGACACCCATCGAAAAATCAATAGACTTTCTTATTTCAAGCCTAAATTGAAAGGAAGAATAGAGACCATCGACCACTAGCCATCAGTAACTGACCATCGACCTTTGTGTTAGATTGACCTAAAAGGTGGGTAGATCGATTGCTCGATGTACCCTTGTATAGACTTCATCCTTCTCTTTTTTTTTAATCCTAACTTACCATCACGGCCCACACTTTTGAGTGTCTAAAAGACCTTAAAGTCACGAATCATTACTCATAAATTCCAGAATCAGATTCAAGAAATGATGCAGAATAGTAAACAATCTCCATTAATGAACAAATAGTTACATGTTTGCATAAAAAGCTCCTCTAAGTGCAAGAAGGATATTGTTTTATCGTTGATCATAGATTTCTATATGAAAAATATGAATCAGAGTGGAGATACATAAATTTTAGAAAGAGTTAACATGTACATGTATGATGATATACCATTATATCTAAACCTTCGTGAATAACTTTAGTGTTTTCCACATCTTAATCTGTAACCTCATGTCCACGAATCAAGTATATTTGATACCTAAAACGTCGACGAACAACAAAGCAGTCAGTATATTTCTATATTGGTATGTGGGTTCATCCAATAATCACATGTACACATATAAGCAAACATCTTTATCTTGCACATAAGAACATAAACTTGTTTTCATATTCTAACCCATATTTGGTCTACTACCTCAGGTGTAATCACTATCCCTCTGAGGCTCGTGTGCATTACCCTTAAGATTAGTCTAACCCAGGGTTCAGAATATTGTTATTTACTTTTCATGATACTCGTAGGAACTTTTATAATTTACAAGAAGTAAACAAACAAGCAAGCAGTTTATCATTTGTTCCACGTACCTTATGCCATTAGAGAAACCATGCAGAATATATCACATTTACTTTAAGAGTGTATCCAAACATCCAAGCAACAAAGTATTCAATCTGAAATATACATACTACATATGTGTCACCATGTATTCACATTACATTAATCAGATCTAGATGCACTCCTAAACTAGGGTTTAGGGTTATCTTATGTTTGGACTAGGGATTAGGGTTACTAATTCCATAATATCATGGTTTCTAAGATTACAAATCTAGTTACACATATTAGGTTAAACCCTATTCATCATCTTAGGCATATTATATTATATGTGATACCTAGATCATACTACTAGCATTAAGATCATAGCAAGAAGTCCATATTGTTTCAAAACCGTAAATCAGCATGAATAAGATTATTAATCTACAAACATCAATGATTCATCATTATCTACAATTTCTTCATTATATATAAAAAGATCAGGTATTAGCTCAACATAACCTAATCTACTCAATTAAGCATCAGTTTAACGGAATATAGGTTCTCCTTTCTATTAAACTCATCAAACATATATTGCATATACTTTTGGAACAAGAAGCTTAATCAAACTCTGATTATATTTTCTTTGTATTCCTCTCATTTTTTTGAGCAATTTGATATATAGTTTTGTTATCATCAGAGTTACCATTGGTTAGCTACATTTATCACAAGATAATGCTATCCTAGCTAATCAGGGATCTCCAGGTCACCATTTCTATTATCCCAGTTATTATCCACATAGTCGGGTCCATCCAACGAGCTTTCTCCATGTTGGCACCCTACACCCACGTCGCCCAGGCAAAAATAGGACACCAAAAGATAGAAACAACCCTTACCTTATGAAGCCAAACCAGGGGCAAAGTGGTCCTTTCTCATGACTTCATCTTCTTTCCCCCATCTGTGAGGATCCACTAAGCCATGGAGAAGGTCAACTGGTGGTTGACTCTTGGCCTACAGGTGTGGTCGATGGGTGTACCACCCTGGGTCACTCTGCCACGATCCTCTTCCATTTCGTTTCCACCACTTGCAACCCTACACAATCACCATGTGATGCTCTCCTAATGACCTACTCCATGGCAGTCGAGGCCCCTATCGCATGGGAGCTTTGGCCCTCCTCGACCAGGGATGCAAGTCGGGGTCTCACTGTGGTGGTCCAATGCTCCTCTCACGCTAACCAATTGGCCTGTGTTGCTTTTGATCGACGTCGTGGAGTCAAAGCAACCAGAGCGAGGATGGAGATGGGCCATGGTTCCAAGGGGCTTCACCAGAAATTGTGAGTGGCTCTATGAATGATCAGTCACGACGTCTCTTGAAGGCCTATTATATAGTTAAGGGTGAGAGTGAGGGCGATTAGCCACATTACCTGACTTTTGGGGATTTCAGTGATTTGGCATGTCCTAGATTCTCCATGATAAGGACATCGAGAAGATTGGTTCAGCTCAGACTCTTCTCTTGAATCCAATGGTGGCGTTAAACCAAGATAGAGGCATACGGAGAATGGAAGGAGGAGTCTTAGTTTTGATGGAAATCTGTCTTCAATGAGGGGAGGCATGAGCCGAGAAGGGGACACATTATCTACTCCTGGATCTGCTCGGATCTGAGAGTCCCAACCCAGCTGGACTCTCCCAAACCTAAAAATTAATTCATTTATTTTACATAAGTCCACTTTCTTATAATAATGGTCTAGGCCACCACAAACCCAAATCATCTCAAACTTTGGGATGAACCCCGAGTTACCATTATTTACCTTCTATTAAAAGATAGGAGCTTAATTCCTTCTCTAATTATCTGAAATAAAGTCCTCAATTAAAAGATGGATAACTCTTCAACTAATTGTTCAAGACACCCAACGACAACTTGGAACATTCCAGAATTTCTCCCATAACCTTATATTCTGATTATCTATCAACCAAAAATATCTTGGATATTTATCATAAACACGAATCTCCTCAATATCCAAACCATATCTCAGGGACCCATATGTAAACTTTGATGATCCAATTGGGTTGAAAAGTGACCCAAAGGCCCATGAACCACATATTGGGTCTTCCAAAGGCTCCATGAGCTTAGTCACATTCTTAATCATCAAACTTGAGGCTATGGTAACTATTGCATCTTATATTTGTCTCATATTAACACATATGTTCAAAAGTACATTATTAGCTTAAATTGAACATTTATTGTGAGTCTAGGGTCTAGCACCATCAATAAAGATCACTCAAAACACTTCATTGTTATATGTTCCCTAATTCATTTAGGCTTGAAATCTACGAATTTCAAGGATGTAACACTTACCAAGTTGTAATCTAGATCTTTTCCATGCCATGAGTGGCTAAATTCCGTAACCTTGGTTGGAAGTAGTCATCAAGCCCTCCAATCCATGTAATTCCTTATAATTCTATTTATTGCATATATTCTTACATTCTGTTTCTATAATCTTGTTGTAATGCACCACACATTGATTAGATACCTTCTTATGATGATTGATATGGATTTTTTTAGGAGAATGATTTCAATTAGATCCGGAGTATAGATTAGTAAAAAGGCATGAGAGTGAGGAGTTACTATAACAAAATTCATACGGTTATTATTGATTCTTTGGTTATCATCTCGAGAGGGAGAGACCTTTGAATAAAAATTTGCCCTGATCTCAAGAGAAGGAAGGAGTGGATATCTTTTATGACTGTTTGCAAAATATGTTAATAATATATATAAATAGGAAGAGAAGGTTTTACATGGTTGTGGTTGGTGTGATTGGTGAAACCCAATCCAAGTTTTCCTTTTTTATCACTTCACAATTATCTTTATTTCTTTTAATCTTTCATAACTTAAATTTACTACTTAATTAGATTAATTCGTTCCTTGATCAAAAAACCAAAATTCACCGCTTTGATTTAACTAAACTAAGCCAATATCTCCCATTCTTATTTTCTTGTTCTCCTTGTCCCTATGTTCAACTCCGCACTACTGCAATAGACTATGTATTGAGTTGTGGATGTATCTTGAAGTTGAGTATAAATTTAAAGTATGATATCTTTGATTGGACAATTGTGCTTACACTTTTGACCCACGAAAAAGAGTGATCAATGTAGAATTTCATGATTAGTGTTATAACTAGCTAACTAATCATAGGTGTGTGCCACATCAATTACAACATGGTTTTTAGGGGATATCTAGCTCCAAATTTTTTAACTCTTGATAGTTATAAACAATATTGAGGTCTAGTTTGGCCACCTACATTGTAAGTTCAAGTAGTCTAGTAGTTGGCATCTACATTTTTAAGGTGACATGAGAGATGAGTTGTACACGGCATGCGGACTTCACAATTGATTTTTGAGTAAGAAATATGAAATAGGGCAAGAGATCAGACATGAGGTATTCTTTCTCAGGAGCTCATGATTTGGCATGCTTGGAAAATCACGTTGTCATTACATGATTATCGAACAAAAATTATGGGAAGGGCCATGAATTACTATGAAAAATACTAGGGTTTTTAAAGTCAAAGACAAAACTAGGCCTTAATCTTGGGACCACTGTCTGGATTCCACTTGCTTGATACAGTGGTTTGTCCTATGGTAAAACTAACACCAGGCTAGATGAGGCTTTTACAATTTTACCTATACATGGGGTGATTTAGAAGCTTGTATAACCTATATGTATGACGACTACACTAAATGTTGATACATATTTAACCAATAAAATTGACTTGCTATTTGTATATGAATTTTGGTGGTTCAAATGTTTGGAGACGAACATCCCCTTAGTCACCCAACTGAGCATCACTCTTCAAGATTAGCTCTTTATTAATTACAAACATCCAACAACAATGCAAGTTCCCTACAACATGCAAACAAATGGGAGGTAAGAATGTGAAAAATGAAGGATATCAATAACTTGCGGTTTGGGAAACATTTATTTTTCCTCAATTTTTATATGCCAAGAAGTTGCAATTTGTTTTCTCGATGAGGGTTGACACTACAAAAGAAACCAACTCATGGATTTAGAATTCAAACCGACTTCAAACTACATGCAGTTTATTTATGCCCTACTAAAAAGGAAAAAACATTGCCATGGAGCATTGATGAAGTTAATTCATATCATATTTTATGTCTTGCTTTACTACATTTTGTACTCCATATCATATACATTTTGGGCTCGCAACTGCATAATTAGTACAGTTAGCTTCAATGATTTAACATTGATGAAATTCAAGTGTTTGATCTAGATTCCATGAGATTTTGTTCATCTAGAATCAACTGTACTTCCTGCATCGACCTTAGGACTCTAGAAATCCAAAATTAGTCCTTCAACCATATATACATGGTGTACACATGCTTGAGCATGTTGTTTCCACGTGCAACCATCCACGGAGTCAGTCCCACTTTTTTAGTAGCGGGCATGATGCACCTCACCCAATGCACACTACATCCATTCACAATGGAGACAATCAACCTTGACATCAAAAAACATGATGTGCTCCACTTGAGCATGTCGTGTCTCACCTTATGGAAAATTGACCAAGTCGACCATGCCATGGTACAACTCATCCGACCAATGATAGGACTCGTTGTCTCATCATTAACTACTCCAAAAGACCAGTTGACATGGTGGGTTGATCCTTCGACATGCCATATTGAATAGTTAGAAGTCTTGACTTTTGGAAATTGTTGCAGAGACAATGTCTATGTACCTAGACAGGACATTTCTTATCAGATTTGTGCTAATATATAAAGACCTTAAGAGCCATTTCAAGAAGATACTCTAATTTTATCATTCAAAAATCTGGGGAAAAGAGAGGGTGGTGACCCATAGGATGTTCCCACTCTATCCTCCTCAAACTACATGAACTCATAGAAAATATAATTTAAAGCTTTGTTAGTGGATCCCCTTTGGATAGAGACTATGTTTCCTTATGCCTTCTCAACACCTATAAATAATGTGATATATAACTTTTTGGAATATTATGAATTTAGTTCCTTGCTTCTATAGTTACTCATGAATGCTTAAGGGTATCTTGGATAAGGTCCCTAAACTCCCAAAATTCAGCATACTTGGAAAGGATAAAAGTTTAGTAGATGAGAATTAAAGCTTTAATAAGTTCAAACCTAAACTATTTAGGTAATTGTGTGAACTAATAGCTAATAATTTTATAAACATGATTGGTTCTAATGTTCCTTATGAATCTTTTGAGAACTAAACTCCCTTTTATATAGTAGGAACCATTCATGGTCCACATTTGGCCTTGTTGGGACTCTTTTAAAGAAATCTTTGATAGTCCCGAGGTTGTGTTAACCCAAAGGCAACTATGATCATAAAGAAGAAAGCAAAATAAAGAGAAAGTTGCCACTACTTCAACTTCAACAATGGTAGCTAAAAGAGAATTTCTTGATTATACCCTCTCATTCTAATGAGGTGTCTAGTTCAGCAATCTTATGACCATCTCTAGTAGCACACACTTTCTATAATCTAATTCTAATCACCTTAATGAGAAAATCAATTCTCATAGTTGATAAATGAAGATCTAAATCTTCGTGTAAAGAACTTCCTTGAGCTCAGTGACAAAATCAATGGTAATGCAGATGATGGCCTATAAGTTTGACTAATATCTTTCAAATTTAAGGGGCAAGGCAAAACCATCAGTGCAAGGAATGGAGAAAGGTGTTGGGTTTTAGGGGAGACAGAGAAGGCAACAGAAACAAAAAATTTCTTCTCCTAAACCCAGAATAAAGGAATTGTGTCAACGTCTATATAATAGGAAGGATGGATTGTAGAGGCATACCTTGTCTCGAGGCTTGCTCGGAGACGTTACCTCACGGCTTGTGCGGTCTTCACCTCCGGTCTTGTACGATGTCTGTGCAACTCCTGGTCTCACCGGGACTGTCGGGATAGACAACTGTCCTCTGAGCGGTAGAAGTCTCCCGCCTCTGTAGTCGTCCACACAGACTGTCTGGAACTCCTATCTCCTTGTCCCATAAGGAATCGGAAGGAGTCGTACCCTCCTGTCGACGTACTAGTCACCTACATACTCTCCTGCAACCAGTTGCCTTTATGCAGTTGTCTTTCCCTTGTTGTGCCTCCCTTATCGGGTAGTACTTGCTTGGGCTCTCTCGGTTACTAAAACCAGAGAGAACGACAACTTTGTAGAGCAACTAGTGCTCTGAGTTGTACTTTGAGAAGCCCCCAATACCCCTATATATAGGAGGGTCACGGGATAGGGTTCTCTACCCCAGGCATTGTGGGATTAAAGTAGGAGTAGAAGGGTTTGAGTTTTTCCACAAAACAACCAATTGCGCCAGCTTAACCGATCATTTCAACCCTGAAACGGTCACTTAGTGACCTCAACCGATCAGTTCACACCTGAACTGATCGTTTGGGACCCCTAAGTCGATCGGTTCACTTCTGAGTCGATCAGTTCGTGGTCCTAATCCAACTCAAATTGACTTTCATATTTGTTTCCAATTAATCAAATATTAATCCTTGTCCAAATAGAATTTGTACAAGTGAAACAAATTGTATTTGCAAAACGATCTCGGTTGGTCACACGAATCGACCGATTCAACAATTGAGCTGATCGTTTCATGACACATGAGCCGATCGACTCACCACCTCAGCCGATCGGTTGGGGTGCAGATTTTTTGCAAAATCAGTCAATTGTAGTTTCAATCAATCCGATACTCTAATCAATTGGTCCAACACCTTGAACACTATGATTTTGAGATATCAATCAATTGAGTGTTTAATTGAACTACTAAACTCCTTTAGTAATCAATCTAAACATGATTTGTGGATAAACTCCTCTTCCATATTAAATCTTATGTGTGTGACCCTGTAGATCCATTTCACATTGGTAGTGAAAGTCCATAACACTTATGACTTCACAAGCAAAAAGTGGTGCCTAGTCGCACATCAGTGCTACCCAAGTGAAATAGAAAGTTGGAGAACAACTTCCAATCCTACAATCCATGAATGGTGTTAGAGTGAATGTATAATTCCTTTGTCACTAATGTCTTGAATGAACTCAAGGCATGGTATAGTCATCCTTTCAACGTTCATCCATTTCCTTGATCTCAGAGCCGACTGGGTGAGATGTGTGTGACATCAATATCACATATTGATTCACACATGCATGCACATGCCTTTCTCAATCCTACTCATCAAGTGGCCATGGACATTAAACTCCCTTAGGAGGGACAAATCCCATATCTATCACTCACCCCTCAAAAGCCTCATGTGTCAAAGTCAGCCAATCATCACCTTTATAACAACCCATGTTTCAGGACTGCGTTTGATGATGTCAAAGTGTACCCAATGGCATGTGTTGAGTGTAGTGATTTCAGGTCGAAGAATCACACTCACCACCATCACTGTGAGAGCTGACTGTGACTACCAAATCATGGTTCCATGTGTCACTCTAACGGTGGGTCTGTCTGGTACACTTGTTCCCTAACAAGTACCTATGTGCTTGGTTTGATATCACTATATCATGACTAATGAGATTTTGTCATCAACCAACACACAATCTAGTCTTTAGTGTTATTTATGTCTATGGTTATTTCCACAATAACAACCGACTAGGGACTAAACAAGAATGTTTACTCTTAACATCTGTATGATCTCATCATTTAGGTCCTTAACCTAAAAGCATACGTCATCGAGTAAAAACAATTCTTTAGACATCTATCATGTTACACTATCATCTCAGAAACAGCTAAAACATATAGATCGAAAATTGCCTTTATTATTATTCAAATCATTCACAAAGTATCCCATTAAAATCATCACATGACTTGCTCTATGGGCATACATACCAACAGACTCCCACTTACACTTAGAGCCAGTCACCTAGGAACCTCAGTCCTTGTGACCTAGCATGACCATCATGCTTCTGCTGAGAAAGGGCCTTAGTCAGTGGATCAACTATGTTGTCTTCAGTTGGTACTTTGCAAATCTTCACATCTCCTCGATGTACGATCTCTTGTATGAGATGGAAGCACCACAGTATGTGCTTGGACCACTGATGTGATCTAGGCTCCTTAGCTTGAGCAATAGCTCCATTATTATCACAATAAAGCTCGATTGCATCACAGCTACTGAGAACTACACCAAGTTCAGTGATGAACTTCCTGATCCACACAGTCTCCTTTGCTGCATGTGAAGCAGCAATATACTCGACCTCTATAGTAGAATCGGCAACTATTTCTTGCTTGGAACTCTTCCAGCTCACAACTACATTGTTTAGGCAAAACACAAATCCTGATTGCGATCTGTAATCATATTTGTCAGTTTGGAAGCTTGCATCGGTGTAACCCTTTACAACTAGTTCTTCCTCACCGCCGTATACAAGGAACTAATCCTTAGTCCTTTATAAGTACTTGGGGATGTTCTTTATGGCTATCCATTAAGCATCCCCGGGATCTGACTGGTACCTACTCGTCATGTTGAGAGCATACCAGACATCTGGGCATGTGCACAACATAGCGTACATGATGGATCCGATGGCTGATGCATATGGGATCCCATTCATACGCTCCCTCTCGAGGGTGGTTTATTGATCAAAGGAAGTCTCATTTAGTAGACAGCGAGTGAGCCGCAAGTGTGGGCTGGGGGTGGCCCGGTTGGTTGCTTCTACAAGATTGGGGACATTGAGCTCTAGAGACGGTGACTCCATGTAGCATGGGGACGTTGCCTCTCTTTAAGTTCTCCATGCTGAACCGCTTCAGCACCTTGTCAATGTACGTGGTTTGACTTAGTCTGAGAAGCCTTTTAGATATATCTCTATAGATCTTAATTCCTAGAATGTAGGATTCTTCTCCTAAGTCCTTCATTGAGAAAGTATTCCCAAGCCAAGTCTTTACCTTCTCTAAGGCTGAGACATCATGCCCCATTAATAGTATGTCATCCACATACAATATGAGGAATGTGGTCGTGCTCCCATTAACCTTCTTGTACACACAAGGTTCATCTTTATTTTGAATAAATCCAAACACTTTGGCTTCCTCATCAAATCAAAGATTCCAACTCTGAGATGCTTGTTTCAATCCATAGATTGACCTTTGTAGCTTACAGACTTTATTGGCATTCTTTGGATCTACAAAACCTTCAGGTTGTGTCATGTACACATCCTCATTTATATTCCCATTAAGGAATGTGGTTTTAACATCCATTTGCCAAATCTCATAGTCATAGTAAGCCGCACTAGCAAGCATGATCATGATGGACTTAATCATGGCAATTGGAGAAAAAGTTTCATCATAGTCAACACCTTGAACTTGTCGGAAACCTTTTGCAACCAATCTACCTTTATAAGTTTGCACATTGCCATCCATGTCGGTCTTCTTCTTGAAGACCCACTTGCACCCTATGGGTTTTACCCCTTTAGGTGGTTCCACCAAAGTCCATACTTTGTTGGAGTACATGGATTCCATCTCGAATTTCATGGCGTCAAGCCATTTCTCAGAATATGGTCCCTCCATAGCCTCTAGATAGGTAGTTGAATCATCATCTATGATCAACTTACCACCTTCCTGAGTCACAAGGTATCCAAACCTCTCAGGTTCAAGAAGTGTCCTACTAGATCTATGAGGTCCTTGTGTTACTTGAGAAGACTGAGATTCTACAACACCTTGTGAATCTCTATGTTCCTCTTATACATCTACCGGTTCAATGTTTTCTTGTTGGGCTTGAACCTCTTCAAGCTCTATTTTCCTCCCACTGTTTCCTCAAGAAATAAATTTATTTTCTAGGAATACAGTTGTCCTAGCAACAAACACTTTGTTGTCAGTAGGGTGGTATAAATAGTATCCCCTTGTTTCCTTGTGGTATCCAACAAAATAAAATTTATCAGACTTGGGCCCAAGCTTATCAGGAAACATTTTCCTGATGTAAGCCCCACAACCCCAAATCTTAATAAAAGATAAATCATGTGCTTCCTGTGCCATATCTCATATGGTGTCTTTTGAATCAATTTAGATGGTACTCGGTTAAGTGTAAACGTGGCGATTACAAGAGAATGACCCCAGAAGGAAATCAGAAGATCATCAAAACTCATCATTGATCTCACCATATCCAGTAAAGTGTGATTCCTTCTTTCAGATACACCATTATGTTGTGGTGTTCCAGGAGGAGTCCATTGTGATACAATACCATGGGATCGTAGAAGGTCCTCAAACTCCTGGCTTAAGTATTCTCCACCACAATCGGATTGAAGTGCTTTAATACTTTTACCAAGTTGGTTCTGTACTTCATTCATGAAATCCTTGAACCTTTCAAGGGTTTCTGACTTATGTTTCATTAGGTACACATAGACATACCTACTGAAGTCATCAGTGAAGGTAATGAAGTAGTGATACCCATTTCTGGCATTAGTTCTAGAAGGCCCACATACATCAGTATGTATGAGTCCTAATAGATCACTAGCTCTCTCACCTTTACCTAAAAAGGGAGTCTTGGTCATCTTTCCCAACAAACAAGATTCACATGTCTCTATTGATTCATAATCAAAATATTCTAGATAACCATCTTTATGGAGTCTAGAAATGTGCTTCTCATTTATGTACCCTAGACGACAATGCCAAAGATACATTTTGTTTGAGTTGTTGAGTTTTTTCCTTTTGGTGTTTACGTTGTATACACTTGTCTCTAGATCTATCAAGTATATACCATAAGACAATGGGGCACTGCCATAAAAGATCCAATCTTTTAAAATAGAACATTTTCCATTCTTTATAAGAAATTCAAAACCACCCTTGTCCAAACAAGAAACGGAAATGATATTCCTATTTATGGTAGGTACATAATAGAAGTTCTTCAACTCTATTATTAGCCCACTAGGTAGAGTTAACTCATAGGTTCCTACGGCACTGGCAGAAACTCTTGCCCCATTGGCAACACGTAGTTCAACCTCGCCTTTCCCCAAAGGCCTACTTCTCTTAAGATCCTTCACATTTGAACAAATGTGAGATCCACATCCGGTATCAAGTACCCATGACAAAGAAGTAGTAAAGTTAATGTATATCATGTATACACCAGAAGTAGAGATCTCTATCTCTCGCTTCTTCTTCCATCGTTCCTTCCATCCTCTCCATGTTTTGAGCGTAGAAGATTCTGACATTGGTTTGGTGAGAGAACCCTTCTCTCCCTCACCTTTATCCTTAGACTTTGTTCCATTGATCTCCATCAATGAACTATCCTTCTTCTTAAGAGTACATAGAGTGGATTCAAAGGCTACCGGTATATCTGGATTGTGCATAACACTTTTCACAATCCTCAACCAGTTATGGAATTTATTCTAAATTAATTTGCCCATTTTAAAAGATGATTCTTTTGCCATTCTATAAGAGAAAATTGCATTTGTCAAAACTCCTTTTGATTTGATTTCAATAAAATTTGATGATAGTTAATTAGGCCTTTAATTAATTACCGCTCCCACTATTTTGATTCAAATTGATAGCCCTCACCATCAATTCAGAAGATTGCAGCGTACAATCTCCTAGTGGGTAAAGATCCTGAAATCCTCTGAGTCATGGATCAGCTAGGGTTGTCACCCAAAACTCAGATCTTCCAGGTAGGCAACTTTTGCCAATTGCATCATATGCAACTCTTGAAAGATGTCATGCACAACTCCTTTCCATGATCACCTCCATGCCTCTAGGTGCTAGATCCTATCTAGGTCACCTTGTTAAGTCTGACCCAAAGCCAACACGATGAATATGCACCCTGCTAGGGTAGACCCACATATCCATCCTTCATGCTTCCATGAGATTGACGGTGTACCACGCTAGGGTGTGCCCACACTTGGCTGATCAAGCTTTTCACATGTGTCGGATTTGGAAGGCATCTAAAACTCCGATCTCCTTGTCCCACAAGGAATCAGAAGGAGTTGTACCCTCCTGTCGGTGTACTAGTCACTGACACACTCTCCTGCAACCAGTTGCCTTTCTACAGTTGTCTTTCCCTTGTTGTGCCTCCCTTATCGGGTAGCACTTGCTCGGGCTCTCTCGGTTACCAAAACTAGAGAGAACGATAATTTTGCAGAGCAACTGGTGCTCTGAGTTTTACTTTGAGAAGCCCCCAATACCCATATATATATGAGGGTTATGGAATAGGGTTCTCTACCCCGAGCAATGTAGGATTAAAGCAGGAGTAGAAGGGTTCGCGATTTTCCACAAAACAACTAACTGCGCCAGCTGAACCGATTGTTTCAACCCTGAAACGATCAGTTGGTGACCTCAACCGATCGGCTCACACTTGAACCGATCATTTGGGACCCCTGAGCCGATCGGTTCACTTCTGAGTTGATCGGTTCGTGGTCTTGGTCCAACTCAAATTGACTTTCATATTTATTTCCAATTAATCAAATATTAATCCTTATCCAAATCAAATTTTTACAAGTGAAACAAATTGTATTTGCAAAATGATCTTGGTTGGTCACATGAATCGACCGGTTCAACAATTGAGCTGATCATTTCATGACAAATGAGACAATAGACTCAACACCTGAGCCGATCGGTTCACCAACCCGAGTCGATCGGTTCATCACATGAGCCAATCAGTTGGGGTGCAGAGTTTTTGCAAAATCAGTCAATTGCAGTTTTAATCAATCTAATACTCTAATCAATTGGTCCAACACCTTGAACACTATGATTTTGAGCTATCAATCAATTTAGTATTTAATTGAATTACTAAACTCCTTTAGTAATCAATCTAAACATGATGTGTGGATAAACTCCTCTTCCAGGTTAAATCATATTTGTGTGACCCTGTAGGTCCATTTCACGTTGGCAGTGAAAGTCCATAACACTTATGAATTCACAAGCAAAGAGCGGTGCCTAGTCACACATCAGTGCTACCCAAGTGAAATAGAAAGTTAGAGAACAACTTTCAATCCTACAATCTGTGAATGGTGTTATAGTGAATGTATAATTCCTTTGTCACTAATGTCCCGAATGAACTCAATGCATGGTACAATCATCCTTTCAACGTTCATCCATTTCCTTGATCTCAGAGCAGACTGGGTGAGATGTGTGTGACATCAATATCACATATTGATTCACACATTCATGTGCATGCCTTTCTCAATCCTACTCATCAAGTGGTCATGGAAATTAAACTCCCTTAGGAGGGATAAATCCCATATCTATCACTCACCCCTCAAAAGCCCCATGTGTCAAAGTCACCCAATCATCACCTTTATAACAACCCATGTTTCAGGACTGCATTTGATGATGTCAAAGTGTACCCAATGACATGTGTTGAGTGTAGTGATTTCAGGTCAAAGAATCACACTCACAACCATCACTATGAGAGCTGACTGTGACTACCAAATCATGGTTCCATGTGTCACTCTCACGGTGGGTCTGTCTGGTACACTTGTTCTCTTACAAGTACCTATGTGCTTGGTTTGATATCACTATATCATGACTAATGAGATTCTGTCATCAACCAACACACAATCTGTAACGACATTCGCCAAACTGACAAACAAATCATTACTAATTAAGCGGAATAAACATAAACAGAGGATTAACAAAAATCACTAAAATTTAAAACCATTTTGCAAGGAGATCCTTATACATAAAACTTTTACTGAAAGATCCAAAACTCATACATATCATGATTTAAATTGTACAACATTGTTTCATCTCATCTCGAGGACAACATATAACAGTTTCTCTATCAAAACACATACTGGAGCAACATAAAACCTCGAGGCATTCAAGCCAAAACCTTAAATCCTTCATGAAACCATAAAGAACCAACTCCAAGGACCTGAGAGTACAGAGACGACACATAGAACTTCTATCTACAAGACATGACAGACAGTACACTCAACCTGAGCTGTCACTGCTATCCCTGCTGTTGTTGTTCTTTCTCTGTAGAAAGGTCTTCACCTCCTCGTGCACATCCACCTAAAAATTTGGATCCCACGGGGGTGAGACAATTGTAATTGTCCCAATGAGAGATATAACTCTCCACCAACAATGTTATTATCACAGTTAAATAGTATTAAACTGAGTAGAGGATAAGCAGTTTAGAATACTATCATATTTTAAAGCATTGCAACTATCTGTGATAGAGCAGTAAGTTGTCTATTCTCTTTATAAGGAATAGAAAGAACATGTATATCATTTACCCATCATACTATATCAACATCTCAAGCTTATCCTGTGATACTCATTATCATGGTATGTCATTCATGGATCGTTCTCATTTCTATCTGTTGGCCTCAGCCAATATGCTAACCAGATATCGAATTATACCAGTCATGTGAGTATACATCATCATATTCTATCCAGGCATTGGACTATGCCAATCTTGTGCACCCATTCCAGGCATTGGGATTTAACCAATCATGTGTTATTATAGGCTCCATGCCTCTGCCAGGTATTGGGTTATTACCAATCTTGTGATTATAGGCTTCATGCCTTTGCCAGGTATTGGGGTTATTACAAATCTTGTGATTATAGGCTTCATGCCTCTGCCAGGTATTGGGGTTATTACCAATCCTGTGATTATAGGCTTCATGCCTCTGCCAGGTATTGGTCTGTAACCAATCCTGTGATTATAGGCTTCATGCCTCTGCCAGGTATTGGGGTTATTACCAATCTTGTGATTATAGGCTTCATGCCTCTGCCAAGTATTGGGGTTATTACCAATCCTGTGATTATAGGCTTCATGCCTCTACCAGGTATTGGTCTGTAACCAATCCTGTGATTATAGGCTTCATGCCTCTGCCAGGTATTACTCTATAACCAATCCTGTGATTATAGGCTTCATGCCTCTGCCAGGTATTGGTCTGTAACCAATCCTGTGACTATAGGCTTCATGCCTCTGCCAGGTATTGGTCTGTAACCAATCCTGTGATTATAGGCTTCATGCCTCTGCTAGGTATTGGGGTTATTACCAATCCTGTGATTATAGGCTTCATGCCTCTGCCAGGTATTGGTCCGTAACCAATCCTGATTACACATTCGTTATGGGATATCAATCCCTTAAATTCATCATTGGTTATCACATCCTTTTACCAGGCATTATACCCTGGGGCAAGCCATCATATCAATTCACATTCTTTATATAATACAAGTTTTCCTCATGTCTCATTTTAACATATTCAAAGCACCATAGCCCTTATTTTGGCTATGACTATAATGCATGTATGACCAAGATTTCATTATTATCTTTGTAGCCATTTATTATTATTATTATGTTACAGGGTTCCCATTTACTTGGTTTATTTTAAACATTACCAATTCTTACATCAATATTTAGATCAATATCTTATCACCTCTCATTAGGAAACAACTAATCACATGACTCACAAGGCCCATTAAACATCTTGTCACCTCTCACTATGCAACAACTATTCCCATGGCTCATAAGGCCATTAAACATCTTGTCACCTCTCACTAGGAAACAACTATTCACATGGCTCACAAGGCCATTAAACATCTTGTCACCTCTCACTAGGCAACAAATATTCACATGGCTCACAAGGCCATTATACATCTTGTCACCTCTCACTAGGCAACAACTATTCACATGGCTCACAAGGACATTAAACATCTTGTCACCTCTCATCATTTATCATTAAATGAATCATCAAAACAAGGTATGAGTTTGTCTCTCATCCTTACCAGGGTATGATTACATCATACTTATTAACTTGGCTTAACCCTTTCTCAAGGTATGTTAGCCCACACTTATCCAAGTGCATTAAACTCATTACATCTCAATGTAACAATTGACATAACACACTTCATGTGTTACTCATCCAAGTACATTGGATTTAAGGTGCATCAAGGTACATCAACCTTGAAATGCTGGATGTGATATCTATCATGTCTTGATGTATCACTTCCCTCATCACTTTTAACTTACTTAAATTCATCAACTTATCTTATATTAGGGTATTTCTCATCCTAATACTTTATGCACTAGCCCATCACATTCATTCTGTAGTGTATTGATCATAAGTCATACATTTGAATTGTCCAACCATCATCAATTGATATGGACTCATCTCAGGTTGAGACATTATTGATATAAGGTTCTCCATTATCAACCACTCTAGGTGTTTTACCTATCAAGGTATTAGCCACACCATTACTTGGTGTTTCACTCATCACTCCTAAGATTATCTTACCCTCACCTCTACAAGGTGTCTCGGGTTAAAGGTGTGCATATGTTCACCATATCGGGTTGTAGGTGTATAGGCACCACCATATCGGGATAGAAGTATATACATACCATTCATATCAGGCTAGATGGGTTTATATGTGTTACCCATGTTGGGATAGACATCAACTAGGGTTGTGTATCGGGCTACCATATCGTGCAATAGCACTTGCTATTCTTTACTCATATCGGGTTACCCAAGTTAGGGTTTCATATCAACTTACAAGTATTCATTTAACCTTGTATCATGCATGGAGTCTATACTTGACTCCCTATCGTGCAAGAGGTGTATACTACACCTCCATATCATGCAACAATGTATTCATTCATATCCATATCGTTTAAGTGAAGAAGGTGCATCATCATATTGGGTTAAAGGTGCTTATTTGTGTGCTTGCACCCGATATCACTTTTATAAGGTGATATCATCATCTTCAAGCTCTAGACCTTTGTTCTAACTATTATAGTTCATGTCAACAGGTCTAAGAAACTACTAGAACTCATAATTTCATCGACTATTTCAGGAAATTTTGGAATTAAAAGTAGATCATTAAATACAGCAATTTAGGTGATGAATAATAACATGATTGAATTCAAGTTATATAACCCGCCTTAAGAACAACTTCAAAGGTCCAAGCTCCAAAGATCCATGTTCCTAAGGTTGAATATGACTTTATCAAAGGTCCAAGGATCGTTCACAACTCCTTCATATACAAGGAATCACCATGGATAAGCAATTGGTGAAGAAGAAAAGAAAGGTAGATCATAACCCTAATTCCATGCTTCAATTCAAGCTTGAAGACAACTATAGCTTACCTTAGGGTTAAGTTTTGAGTTCCTTAGCTCCTTGGACGACACCCTACAACTCTTGGGCGATATGTACTTCCTCGTGGCCGACACAACTTTGCTTGTGTCCGATACCCCCTCACTTGTGGCCAAAATCACTTCAATTGGCCGATATCAACTTTCTATGGGCAATATCAACATGCTATGGCCAATATACTTGCAATGGCCGATACCCAAGGCCTATTCATGATACCCTTGTGCTATTTCACGACATGCCACCCCTCTTGCATGATATGGCACTCACCTGCACGATATGACACTCACTTGGAGTCAAAACTTCACTCTATGGCTGATATCACCCTATATGGCCAATATCACCTACTTGGGCGATATGCTCTTGCCATGGGCGATATCCCAAGGCCCATGCATGATACCACAGCATCCCTTCATGATATGGGATCTATATTCACGATACCTTAGGGTAGGAGGGTGGTAAGGGTCGCAAAATTGCACCAAGGGGTGAAACTAGGGGTATATATACTTGTTGTTCATGAAGGAAGGCAAAAATGAGGTGTCAACATTTTGAGCTAGTAGGTGCCACGTGTCATGCATGGGTGACACGTGTACATGCATGCATCAACATTTATCTTGACATTCAAAACTCTTGAGGATCATCTAGAGATGAAAATTTGTCCATTGCTTATCCATTTGGATAAGTCATCTAGGTTTAATCATTATTTTAAGTCAAACTGATACACTTTTTCTAAGGAAACTTGTTGGCCATCACACCTCACCTCCTTGAGGTGCTTTTCATGATATGGACTTTGACAAGAGTTCACAAAACGATATGGGACACCTCCTTGGGCTCCATGGCCGATAGGCACTCATATATGAGCTTTTCAACTTGATACAACTCAAGTTAAGCTTTCAAATTCAACCCTTTTCTTGGTCATTTCTTCACCAAGATTACCATCATTCGTAATGGAATAACAAATGGTGTATCCTCCTTTCTCTCTCCTCTACATTATTCTAGGAGGGAGTAGGAACACTCTAGAGGTGGTTATTTGCATATCAAACCTACATTTTGGATAAATTGCACTTTGTACCAAAAATTGGTGTGCAACGCACCATCATTGTTCAAACAAGTTCAAACTTGGAATTTAGGCTTTCCACAAGCCACCACCTTACATAATTCTCTCTCTTATGATTCTAAAACATATAAGGCATGTTCAACATGTGACATTTTTCATTATAACCCCTCAACTTGGGTAAATTGCAGTTTGGTCCAAAACAAAGGAAAATTGCTCAAACAACATTCAATCGGGACCAAAATTGAAACATAAGTGTGTCACATGGTAACAAGCACCTTAGAAGATTATATTAAAGTTATAAGCAACTTTATTAGACAAAAAAAATAGGGTTACCTCATAACCCAGGTCAGGGATGTTACACAATCTAGTCTTTAGTGTTATTGATGTTGATGGTTATTTCCACAATAACAACCGACTAGGGACTAAACAAGAATGTATACTCTTAACATCCGTATGATCTCATCGTTTAGGTCCTTAACCTAAAAGCATACATCATTGAGGAAAAACAATTCTTTAGACATCTATCATGTTACACTATCATCTCAGAAACAACTAAAACATATAGATCGGAAATTGCCTTTATTATTATTCAAAACTTTTACAAAGTATCCCATTACAATCATCACATGACTTTCTCTATGGACATACATACCAACAAAAGGAACCTTCAAACATGGAATGCCTTATTAACAACTTTCTTGGAGAAGTTACTTCCTCCAAGTAAGACCGGTGAGAACCTAAAGAACATTTACACCTTTTAACAACAAGTTAGAGAGATGCTAGTAAAGCTTGGGAAAGGTATAAAGTACTATTTTGAAGGAGTTTTCACAGCATATTTCATGAATGGAAAAAACCATCACCTTCTATAGTGGTCTATCCCATGATACCACTTCGATCATTGATGTCTCAGATGGAGTACATTTCTTGATGAAAAATCTAGTAATGGGAGGAAGACACTAGGAATAATGTTCATGAATCAAACCACAAACATAGATAGAAATAACAAAGATATGAATAGCACAGAGGCAATTGCAATCATCAATTCTAAGATAGATGGAATCACTAAGAAACTCGATGCAATAAGTGTAAATCAAACACATCATGTTATGAGGTGTGACTTTTGTGTGGTCTGCATCAGGCAGGGGCCTGCAATGTGGTGGTTCAACCCACATGTAAAGAGAAAGTGAATTATGTAGGGTGGAATAGAAGGAAAGATATATACTTCAACTCTTACAATCAAGGATGGAGGAGCCATCCAAACTTTCGTTGGATATATTAAGTCTAGCAATCCTATGACAACAACTACATGGACAAGCAATCGATACAACAAGACAAGTCTAATAGCCTTAGAGGTATACTTGCTAAATATGTGACTATAAATTCTTCTCTTCTTTAGAGCCAAGCACAATATATCAAGGGATTGTAAACACAAATTTGATATATTATCAACGCAATGAGCAAAGGAAAGAAAAGAAAAGAAGAAATTCGAAGTAACACTGAGGAAAATTAAAGAAAACATGTGAGGGCCATACTGCTAAAAATGGAAGAGAGGTGGAAAGGCTACCGATAGTCTAAGAAGTTAAAGTTGAAGATAACATGATCAATATGGAGGAATAATTGGGGTTGAGGTCCCCTATAATGAAGGAGAGTAACCACAAGTGATAGATAACAAAGAAAAAATATCTAGCACATATGTTCCACTACATTTGAAGGATAATAATGCAAAACAACTTGTATTCACATCAGTTATAGAAATATAAGGTTGATGGATATTTGGAAAATTATCAAAGCTTTCAAGAAGTTGCATACAATTATTCTATTTACCAAAGCTCTTGGACACATTCCAATTTATGCAAAGTTCCTCAACAACATTCTTTCCAAGAAGAGAAGGGTCAACTACAATGAAGTAGTCCCATTAAAACCCAATGTAAGTGGTACAATTCAGACTAGCGTTCCTCTAAACAAAAATATCCTTATCCTGGTGCTTTATATAATTTTGTAAGGTAGGAAACTGGAATTTTAATAGCGTACAAATATAAATTTAATTCCATTTGTTGTTTACAAAATGTTGGTTTAATAAAACCCAAACTGGTTTCAATGCCCTTTTAGATGGCTAAATTATCATTTAGTTACTTACAAATAAGTTTGATTTTAACCTTTATCTCTTCAATTTGTTTAGAAGGCTGGTTTAGGAAAATCCAAGACCACATTTTGTCTTTAGTCTTGCATGGTATTCTAATGATAAATGGACAACAAATGCCTTATGACGCAATAAAGTTGCAAAATTTGTGTGGGGTATACATGTCTTTTTTAGTGTCTTCTTTTATATATAACCTAATAAATATATTAATGATGATTAACATATATGTTCTCTAGATTGTCAAAAAAATGAAATAGATCATGACTGGAAATCTTAATAAAATTGTATACGTGATGACACTGATTTTGTATCCTATTTCAAGAATAATAAATATGCCATTTAGGGTTTATCAAATTAATAGAAATTTAATGTAGAATTTAGAGGAGGGAGAGAAACACAAATATAAAATTTTCACCAACAAAATTCTTAGGCAACAGATCCATCGTAGCCATAAAACATCAATGTATTATAGATGTAGAAGGAATATTATACCTTGGCATACACTAGTTTTCAACAAGTAGATATGTCTTATGTGGGTATAGAACTTACGCTTCAAGATCTAGATCTGAGGTCATTGTTGTTGTCACCGATTTGTCGTTGTTGCAATACCTTATCTTCTCCTTGGAGAAGTAGCTTGTCCTCAAGCCTCCACTGAAGGTCCTTGATCTATATGTCATGTATACTGATGAAAGAGTCTTGATGCACCACTTTGGTGTCCAAGAGAAAGCATAACTTGAAATTATCCATGTGCTAGCGTTGTTTGTTCTCTTTTTTCTCCCATTGTGGATTGTTGTCCTTAGGATATGTTTTCACTATCGAATAAGAAGAACTCTTACGCAACTTGTGTCTCACAGTGTGTATGTCTCTCTTTAGACGTACACCCCTTATATATGTGAGTCATGGGCTTGGATTGATCAAAGATCTGATCTCATTTCTAATCACAACTTAAAATAAACTAGGAAAAATCAGATAGTAATCCAATCAGTCGATTGGGACTCCCAATCAATGGAGTGGCTAGATTAGACAACTCCCAATCTTAATTTCGACAACCAATCCAATTTTAAATAAGCCAAAACTTTTAATTCTTGTTCTTTCTCGACTTCTAATCAATCATATGACAAAGATACCCAATCGACCGATCATCCAATTTCACAAGTGATAATTAATCAATTGTTTGACCATTAATTGATCCTTTAATCAAACCATCCAGTTCACCCACTAGCTTGCCCAGTGAACTGATTGAGTAGGAAATTAGCATGTACATGATTAAAATCGTTCTAATAATGTGTTCTATTGTGAACCACAATTATGTGTCCTTATTTGTGTGACCCACAAGTTCCTAATTGCATTGGAAGTGATGTTTATAACCTCACAAGCAAACACCACTACCTAGCAATACATGATTACTACCCAAATAATAGGAATACGTTGAGAATCATTTTAACATGTAAGTGGTCAATGCTACATGACGGCGTAATCCCTTTGTCACATATATCCATATTGGAACTGAGATATAGAGTTGTCATCCTCTTAACATTCAATTATGTCTCTTGAACCAGTATAGAATATTGAGATTGTGTGATCTCAATATCATATATTGACTCACATGAGCATGATCATGACCATGTCTTTCATAATATCACTTATCAAGTAGCCAAGATATCACTCCAATAGACGGACAAATTTCATCTATGTCCATCACAATAAATTCACAAGTCTCATAGTTCATCCACTCAAAACTTATGTGTCAACCTTTATTCAGAGTCACATTAGCTAGTGTTAAAATACACATAACAATATGTGATCATTGATGCAGCCCTATTTTAGGGCTTCATCTTGTGTTATTTTGCTCTTCAATCACATCTATACCTGTTAGATTGCATGTCATTCCCCCTAATATGCTTATTTGTATAAAATGCACTTATGGACATCATTTGCGTGTTTTTCAGGCATTTGAACCACACTTGATGGAAGAGAGAGAGAAGGAGTGATCCTAGGGTTCCTCTGCCCTTGGAGAGGCCCAAAGTGAAGTCCAAGGCTCCCTCAACCTACCCTTAGTGGCCAAAGATCATTTGAAGCAAAGATGTCCAAGAAAATCCAAAGATCCAAGTCAAAGTGCTGCCCCAGGACTCAGCACGATCGTGGTACAACAAAACGGCTGTGCTAGGTCACTTAGAAATCAACATCCAAGTGAAGCAGAGAACACCACGTCCATGCAGAGCACCACGGCCGTGCAATGGGCAGACACCACGGTCGTGCTCCACAAAACAGCTGTGGCACAACAGAGAAAAATGACCGTGCCATACACCACGGTCGTGGCACACCACCACCACCACGGCCGTGTTGACCCACCACGGCCGTGGCCGTTTTGACCACCAACCTGACATTGTGCAATTTAATTCCCACGACCATGCCCCAGCCACCACGGCCGTGGTCTACCCTGCCCACCACGGCCGTGGTACCCCACCACGGCCGTGCTACTCACAAAATCCAGCCACATTTTCACTGCTTTCCCCATTTTGCCCCTAACTTAACCTAGTGCTTCCCCCACACCTATATATACCTAGGTTGCGGCTGGGGCATGAGGTTAGCTACCTTCCACCGCCTCCTAGCTCCCCGAATCGCCATCCACTCCATTCCACTCCATATCCACCTCAAATCCACCCCATTCCACCATTTTCACCACCAAATCACTAGTTTACACTAGTTCCTACCCATAATCCCCCTCATTTCTCACCCTTGCACCTTGGAGGAGGGAGGAGGTTGACCTGCTGCTGCTGGAGAGAGGATTGACAGCCACTACTTCGAGCTCCATGGCCACCTCCATCTTCTTCCCCTTTCTTTTTGTATTTTCTATTTCCATGAGTAGCTAGGCCCCCTTAGGTGGGCTGTTTGGGGTCAAATATGTTACTTTGATACCATGTTGGGGGAAAATGACATGTAAACTTTGTAATTCTATTTGTTAATGATTATATTCTATTTGCATCTCATTCTCCATGGATTGCTTGTTGGATTGTGTGTGAAATCACTTAGGAATTTAGGCAAATTGGTTATATGTGTGAATTTTAGGATTTGCCCCTAGGTCCAGTTCTTGGATCCCTAGGATGCCTCCCATCTTCCTACATCCTAATCAATCTCCCTAAACCTAAGTGAGAGATCTAAGTAGCTAGATTAGATAATTCTAGTGCAATTAGCATGGAGCCTTCTCAAGGCTAGAATGTGGGGGAATTGGGGTCCAAAACCCTAATTTCACCTCCCCATTACTACCCTCGGCCCCTAATTGCCCTAGGAATGTCTAATCTAGAAACCTAGACTTGATTAGACTCTAATTGGATTGAACCTAATCCCTAACCCAATTGAGCCTCGTAAGGGTAGTAGGGGGTGTTAGGGACTAGTTCCCCTATACACAACCTAGCATATCCATGGCCAGTTAGTAGCTTAGGTTAATCCATTAGACTCTAACTTGTTGTTTGGTTTGGATAATCTAAATGGAATCATAATGTTCATATGTCACCCCCAACTTAAGTGATAAGTTCATACCCCTAAACAGCCCACACATCTCTTTACTGCTTAAAACCCTAGTTTTGTGCTTGCTTAGCTTAGTTAGCTCTTTTCTTGCTTAGTTAGCTTCTTGCCTTGCTCTTGCCTTGTTTATGCTAGTTTAGTTCTTTAATTGCTCTTTTGCTTTTCTCTTGCTTGCCTTAGCGTAATTTGTCTTTTCATACCTAGCTTAGTCATTTCTTTCCTGCTTAGTCTTAATCTAGTCTAGGGTTAATATAGATTTCATTCTTGTCTTTAATTGCTTGTTTGTTCCTAGTAGTTTAACAATCAAATCAACCTTTAAACCCTTAACCCTAGTCACCGCAGTAGGAACCTAGCCAAACTAACCTAGCTCTAGTGCCCCCTCTTTTCCCTGTGGATCGACCCTATACTTGCCACCTTCCTATACTACGACACGACCCTGTGCGCTTGCGGGTGTAGTGTTTTAGTAGACGTAGGTAGCTAGTTTAGGTTTATAAATTTCGAAAGCATAAGAACCCCCATCCACCGTACATTCCGACCTCGTGGGGCGCATCTATTCAATCGAGTAGTGTGTTAGCACCACTAACGGAATCGCACCAAGCTTTCTGGTGTCGTTGTCGGGGATTAGAGGCGCTCGGCCTAGCTAGTTAGTTTTGCTTTGACTTTTCCTACTGCCCTCATCATTGCTATTCTTTATTCATCTTTCTTTGCATTTCTTGTGTATATTGGTTTACTAACTTGCTTTCTTTTGTTTGGTTGTGCTTTGTGCATGTGACAAGCCATTCGGGAGGAAACAAGATGGAAGACCAAAGTGCACCTCACAAGCCACTTCAAGATTACTTCATGCCTAGCAACTATAAATCGCCAATTTCTAGTAGGGTTGATCAAATGCCAGGGGAGCAATTCTCTATTCCTCCAGGTCTTCTTGGGATCCTGCCCATCTTCTATGGCTCAGAGAGTGAGAACCCCTACAAGCACTTGGACTCCTTTCTTGAAGTATGCTCCACCTTTAGGACGTCGACGGCTAGTGATGATACAATTCGGTTGACCTTGTTCTCCTTCTCCCTCAAAGATAGAGCTAAAGACTGGTATGACTCAAGAAAGGACATCATGAGTTGGGAAACAATGAAGAATGCTTTCTTGAGACAGTTCTACTCTATAGCAAGGTTGACACAAATGCGGCGTTTCGTGACAAATTTTAGTCAAATGGGAGATGAGCAGTTTCATAATGCATGGGAGAGATTCAAGAAGCTATTGAGAGAGTGTCCTCACCATGAGATCCCTTTGTGGCAGCTAGTTCAATCATTCTACTCTGGTTTGTCTCTAAAGGACCAAGACACATTGGACTCTTCTTGTGGAGGAGTTTTCATGGCTAGGCCACCTGAGGAGATATGGCCTTTGTTTGAGCAGTTGGCTGAAGGATCAAGAATTCGAGCTTCTAGCATGATGAATGAAAGAGGGTATGCCTTTGGTGTGACACCCCCTACTCATGATGACTCAAGCCCACAAGTGATGAAGATTCTTGGTGACATGGTGAGCCTCATGAAGAACCAAGTGACAAATGCTCCTTGCTACCCGGTCAATTCTATTGAGTTCTATGGGGAAGAAAAGAAGACACCTCACTCCTATAGCTACCAGAAACCACAAAGTCCTACATACAGCTCAAGGTTTGAGGAAGAGGTTCTATCCAGATTGAAAGTGTTTGATGATGTTCAAAGGGATGTAGCAAGGTTAGAAGAGAGAATAGAGCAGCTATCTTCTATAATCGCTCTCCAAGAGGAAAAATTGTCTTCAAGACCCATCGTGAGCCACCACAAAGCAACTGGACCCATGCCCTCCTCTCAATATTTCTATAGTCCACCCCCCATGCAAGTACACCCCATTCACTCATTCCAAGGCTATTCTCAGCCTTACACCCCTCCACCACCTCCCTTACCTCAAATCTCCCAAAACTTCACTTTCCAACCCCAATTCTCTCACCCCCCTCAATTCCCTTCTCCACCTCAATTTCAACCCCAAGTGTCACCTCCACCTCCTCCACAGCCACAACATGCTCCCCCTCTTCACCATGAGCAAGGTAGTGTTGTGACAGTTCTAAGGAGTGGGAAAACTCTTGAGCAGCCCGCAAGTCAAAGAAAGGTTGATAAAGAAAAGCAAAGGCAGCCAAGTGGTGATACTGTGATTGATATTGCCGAAGATGATGTTGTGATACCGCATGTTGAGTTTGGGATTCCATGTGATCCGCCACATACCCCTTTTGTAGGTCCTACCATCCCTAGTGTTCCGCCTCATGTTCATGAAAGTGTGGCAAAAACTAGTGATCCTCCGTTTGTAGAAGCACTAGATGAGCCACCGGAATTGAAAAGGAGGCAAAAACACAATGTTGACATTCTTGAGGTGTTTCTCCAAGTAAAGGTGAACATTCAACTTTTGGATGCTATTAAGCAAATCCCATCATATGCCAAGTTCCTCAAGAACCTATGCACAGTGAAAAGAAGGTCAACGGGGAGGATTCCAAAGAAGGTGAGACTGAATGAACAAGTGAGCTCCATCATAAAACACTCACTTCCCGTGAAGAGAAAGGACCCAGGAGCCCCACTCATACCTAGTTACATAGGGGGACATCGCATAGACAGATCCTTGCTTGATTTGGGATCCAGTGTGAATTTGATGCCATATCATGTCTATGTTGAGCTGGGCTTAGGCAAGCTGAAGCCGGCACATTGCACTCTCCAATTGACAGATAGATCCATAAAAGTGCCTAGAGGTAGAGTGGATGATGTCTTGGTGATGATAGACAAGGAAAAAGGCACGGTGTTCCCGGTGGATTTCATTGTACTTGGTATGGAGCCGGAGGATAGGAAGATTCCCATCATCTTGGGGAGGTCATTCTTATCTACAGCTGATGCCGACATTCATGTACGCAGTGGCACCATGACAGTCTCATTTATGGACATGAAGATCAAAATCAACATGTACAGGACCCCAACCCGGCGAGTCTGAGATAGGGATATTGGACATGATCACTTCACAAGTCCAAATGGGCAATTGAGAGAAGGACATCAGGGTGAAGAAGTTAATGATGATTATTGTGATCAAAGGGATGAGGAAAACAGATTGAGTGCAAAGGAAGGATGCATGTTTTGCAAGAATGGACACATGAGAATGCCGAACGGATGAAGGAATGAAGAATTACCAAGAAGCCTAGTTGAAGGCAAGAAACTCAGCGCTTGTGGGAGGCAACCCACCTAGGTTTGGGAATTTTTGACCCAATCTACATTTTTGATACTTTTGCTTTGTTTTTACATTTTTCCAAGAAAGCGCACACGCACTCGTATTTGATAGTTTTTTGTATAGTTTTGATATGTGCAGGTGAGAACATAGTGAAATGAAGAAGAATAGATGAAATTTTGATAAAGAGTCAATAGAATATCAACTCGAGATCAATTTTTATGTTTGAACAAGATTCGAGTCTCCTGCTGCTGTTACAGTGCCCAACACGGCTGTGGTACATCAACACGGCTGTGGTGGTGCACTCACATTCAACAAAGAAATGATCAGAAAATACAGAAAATCAACTAAGTATTGAACCAGGGCAGAACGGCCGTGCAAGGTAGCACGGCCGTGGTACATGAAGCCACCACGGCCGTGCAGCGCAGCACGGCCGTGCAGCAGCCCGACTCCAGCAACTTAAACTCAAAATTTGCAAAATTTCTTTTCACTTGCTCATTTCTCCGAAGAACAGAACGGTCGTGCTTTGCGCCCTAGCACCCGTGCAGCACTCCGCCCGCTTTCTCCAGCCATCGAATCCCCACCAAATCACTCCCAAACCATCCCCAATCACTCCCCTACCATTTCCACTACCTTAATCTCCAGATCCCACCCATTTCCATCCATAAACGCACCACTCTCTCTCCATTCCGCCCCAACAGCCCCGTTCTTCGGAGAAATCCGAATTTTTCTAATTCTACCTCCATTTTCAAGCAAGAATGAAGAAGTTTGCAAGGAAGGCAGTAGAGAAGACTAGGGGTGTCATCCCCTACCAAAGGAAGCCAAGGAACAGCCACCCCCAGTTGACGGAGGTGGAATTGGATGCCACGGTGGAGTCTTTTGCTGAAGAAGCCTCCGTACAGCCACAGCGGGGGGCACCGTCTTCGTCGCAGCCACCGTCGTCTGCCTCCCGACACTCCGTCTCATCTGAGAGACCCTCCGCCTCAGCCGCGCGACCGTCAGTTTCAGCCGCACGGCCGTCCGTCTCCTCCGCGGCACAACCACATCCCGAGCCGCAGCCACAACTACGACCACATCGACGACTCATGTTAGCTGATGAAGATGATACTGATGTGCCTGAGGTTGAGCAGCAACCAAGCCCGCCACAACGCCCGTTTGCACAGCCAGAGGTTACTACAGGCAGGGCAAAGGAGCCCAAGCACCCTGGATGCCTGACGCGCAGAGTGTTAGCTACTCGATACGCATGCCAAGCGTCATTGGAGGCAATGGGGTTCTTTGTCTGTTTTCAAGAATTGATGGAAAAATTGGGGCTTTATGAAATATTGACACTGCAGCGGGAGACCTACATTGAGCTGACGCAGCAGTTCTTCGCCACGCTAGAGAAAGCAACCAATGATGGCGAGAATGTAATTAAGGTAACGATTGGGGACAAGAGGTGGAAGATAACCTCAGAGATGTTAAATTAGATTTTTGCCCCAAGTGGAGAGATGGCTGCCCTCCTAGATGGAGGAAGGACAAAAAATGACTCTAATTCTACGTATCAAGCCATGTGGAAGTGTTTCACTGGCCAAAGTACATTTGTAGCAGGGAAATCAAAGACAACTGGTATTCATAGCCCATTTCTCTGCTATGTTCAGAAGGTGTTGGCAAACACCATCTTTGGCAGGTATGAAAATCAAGGCAGCTGCACTGACAAAGATCTTTTTGTGCTTGGTTGGATGGCAAAGGAGAGACATGTGAACCTGGGGGCGTTATTGATTGATCATATGAGGACAATCCCATCTAAGAGCACAAATCCTTTTGTAATGGGAGGGATTGTAACATCTATTGCCACGGCCTTGGGGCATGACATGACAGGATATACAAAGGCCGAGGGTGGCAAGTTGGTTGATTTGCACTACCTGGCTCGCTCATCCATGAGTACGGTTACGGATCAGAAGATCATTTACCAAATCAACCCACCCTACCCAGGAGTCACATTGGAGTTTCCTTACCATACTCCTCCCCTCATGGCACAGTTTGGACCATCGCCAGATTTTCTGGAAAAGTTGAGGAGGTACGAGGAGGAGAACCCCAAAGGAGAGGAAATCCCTGAGGTGAGGTTTGCAGGGAGTGTAGGAGAGCCTTCACAGGTGGCAGAGCAGAGGCGGATGGCAGAGGAGAGAGTGGCAAGATGGGTGAGGCACAGAGAAGAAAGAATGGGAGCGTCAGAGCCACAGTAGCCTTCAGTGAATGCATATGATATGGGTACCATCCATGCACAGCTGGAGGGCATTCAGGCGACGCAGGACAGAATTCTACAGGCACAGGATGGCTTTCAGAGGACACAGGATGCCATGTGGTTGGACCACCAGCATATGCATTACCAGGTCAACCACCTTTATCAGTTTCACAATGCCTAGGCCCAGAGGAACCCACAGTGGGGTGAGGACTGGTGGAGTTCTTTATCAGCTTTTCAGGACAGCTATCTGCCTCCACAGTCAGACTACTGGGGCGCCTACTACAGGCAGGGAGGAGCACCTCCACCACCTCCGCAGTGATCATCTACCCTATCACCGTAGACTTTAGTGTCATGTTGAGGATAGCATGGTTCAAAAGTTTGGGGTGGTAGGGCGGTATGCCCTCATTCTTCTTTCACTCATTTTTGCATCTCATCTGCTATTTTACTTTTTGTTTGTTGTTTTTCATTTCTTTTGCTTGTCCTGCTATCTAGTCTAGAATTTTACTGCTTTGCATACCTGCATTCCATGTAGTTTACCTTATTGTCATTTTTTTGCGTAATTTTCAAAAATTTTGCTCTTTTGCCATGCATTGCATATCATGTAGATTTTTGGTAATTTTTGCATGTTTTAGTTAGGATTTGCTTGTTTACTGCTTTCAGTTCAATAATTTAGGCTTATATGTGATTGAAGGCAACTTGGCACCATTTTGGCCAATTTTGCCCAAATTTGTAACTTCTTGTCTAAAAATTGTGTTTTGACCCAATCTCTACTGTTTTGAACTAAAATGTTGACCTTTGACAAATGCAAGTGAATCACCATTGTTTGTTGCTAAGTGGTATCAATGCTTGACTTTTTACATGTGCATCACCTCTCTTAGGATTGTGATTGAATTGGTTGAATTGTGAAATTGAGCAAGCTTTGAACGCTTAGTGTTTGTGGAATTACTTGTTTGATATATCAATTCCATTTGGTTCATTCATGTGGTGTGATATCTTGGATGAAGTGTTGGATTAATTCTCATGCAGGATGTCTTATGTGGAAAATCATACCAATGACCCCTCTTTGACCCGACTATTCTTCCACCATCTTCATACCCCTCCGCCTCATAAAAAGATGCCCTAGTGCACATAATCAGCCTTGACCACCTCCAAAAGTTTGGGGTGGCCATATCTTTATCTCCCCGCTTCACTCTATCCACCATATGCCCTATCTACACCAAGGGAAAGAAAAAGAAAAGAAAAGCAAAATAAAATAAAAGGATTCTCCTATTTAAGAGCATTCAAATAAAGAAAAGATGAGTGTGTAAAAACACTCCAAAAATCTTACTGCAACCCTTTCTTCCACTTTCATACCCATTGAGCTAGGAAACATCAAACTTAGCTCATTTTACCCTTTTCCGCAGCCACGTGGGTCATTTGGTGTGATTTGAGATATAAGATTGAATGCATGAATGTGAAACAACACTCCTAGTCATTCTTGATTAACGCCACCATGAAACGGTTTACCCGGAACTTAATGGAAGAAATATGGATAACTTGTGTATTCTATGCGCTATATTTAAAGTTCATATGCTCTGTGCTCTTTTCATGATTGGATTGTGAAAGAAGGAGAGGAGAGAGGTGAAATGCATGTACTTAGTCATCTTTGATCCCATTCAGCAACAATCGTCTTTTATATTGCATTTGTCATTTCTTTTTGTGAAAGTTTGTAGAGAGATTGAGTTGGAGCATACTTGAGGACAAGTATGTTTCAAGTTTGGGGTGGTGATGCAGCCCTATTTTAGGGCTTCATCTTGTGTTATTTTGCTCTTCAATCACATCTATACCTGTTAGATTTCTTGTCATTCCCCCTAATATGCTTATTTGTATAAAATGCACTTATGGACATCATTTGCGTGTTTTTCAGGCATTTGAACCACACTTGATGGAAGAGAGAGAGAAGGAGTGATCCTAGGGTTCCTCTACCCTTGGAGAGGCCCAAAGTGAAGTCCAAGGCTCCCTCAACCTACCCTTAGTGGGCAAAGATCATTTGAAGCAAAGATGTCCAAGAAAATCCAAAGATCCAAGTCAAAGTGCTGCCCCAGGACTCAGAACGGCTGTGGTACAACAAAATGGCCGTGCTAGGTCACTTAGAAATCAACATCCAAGTGAATCAAAGAACACCACGGCCGTGCAGAGCACCACGACCGTGCAATGGGTAGACACCACGGCCGTGCTCCACAAAACGGCCGTGGCACAGCAGAGCAAAACGGCTGTGCCATACACCACGGCCGTGGCACACCACCACCACCACGGCCGTGTTGACCCACCACGGCCGTGGCCGTTTTGACCGCCAACCTGACATTGTGCAATTTAATTCCCACGACCGTGCCCTAGCCACCACGGCCGTGGCCTACCCTGCCCACCACGGCCGTGGTACCCCACCACGGTCGTGCTACTCACAAAATCCAGCCACTTTTTCACTGCTTTCTCCATTTTGCCCCTAACTTAACCTAGTTCTTCCCCCACACCTATATATACCTAGGTTGCAGCTGGGGCACGAGGTTAGCTACCTTCCACCGCCTCCTAGCTCCCCAAATCGCCATCCACTCCATTCCACTCCATATCCACCTCAAATCCACCCCATTCCACCATTTTTGTGGGCTCTGATCTCCAAACCACGATATAAACACGATTCAAACTTAGCGGAAGCGATTCGATTAACAGCGGAAGACAAAAATCACGGGAAATTAAAACTTTTCGAAACAAGAGCTTAAATCCATAAAAGTTTCTTTCATAACAAGAGATAAACTGTTTACATCTCATGATAATTACTTCTTGAGTAATTATATACAACAAGACACAAAATCTCAAGAACTCATAACAAAAGACTCCAAGACCTGAGAGTACATAGGACACATAGGACTGACTCTAACTACACCACATGGCAGGCTAAATCTCCACCTGAGATTTACTGCTGCTCCTGGTGCTGCTACTGCTGCTGGGACTGGTCACCTGTAGACCGGTTCCTCCGTCTTCGACGTCCACCTAAAAGTTGAAGTCTACGGGGTGAGACAATTTTACATAATTGTCCCAGCGAGAGTTATAACTCTCCGCCAGAAGCTTTATTATAACATCAAAGAATATCTTAAGCAGTAAAGCTCTCAAAGTATTCAATAGCAGTTGCAGCTATAAACAAGAGCTCAACATTTATGAGACATGAAGAATATAAGCACTATTACAGTGTATCATCAATCAACTAACTCGTAGTTATCTCTAACAGGTATACTACGTGGTTGATTATGTTTTACAAACAATATTATGCCCTGTGGAGATGAGGCATACCACTCATACCCCAACTGATTGCTAAGAAGTCACATCAGTATCATACATAGGTCATTAAGAGAGCCGGATTCTCATGACCTTCACCTTCCTCAGTCAGTAAGAGGATCACTTGTAGGACATCTTGTGTCTCTACTATTATAGCTCACCAGGGTAAACTGGTCCTTCGCTATTCTAGAGTTACAGTGGCATTCTGTACTCTCTTCTTCATCAGGAGATTTCATGTTTATCTCCACTGATACGGATATCTATGTTTTCTTCATCATCAAGAGGTTTCATGTTTACCTACTACTGATACGGTATGGTATTGTAGTGAAGGATTGACGGATTACATATCTACATCAATTTCCTACACTAGGATGTAAGGTTCTACACATCCATATACCCCACATACTCAATAGTATGTGATCCAAGAGTTCCCTTAGGAAAACCTGTTTCACCATCATTTGATCTCTGACAATGATGGGTCTATGATCAGGGCTCTTCATTATACTTGATTAGTTAGGTACATTCAGTATTCATTTAACCTCATACATTGTTCTTCAAACAATAACAGTAGCATAACAGCTATAAAAGGAGAATACTAAATGTAACAAGCCTAACTCACATCAATCATCATTTCTCATTATACTCATCACAAGTCATCTCTAAAGCATGACTTTGATGGTATTCATGGCTCTCACAGCCCATTATTATCATAGAATGCCACTGACAAGGCATCAAGATACTTTACTTATTCATAAAGCTACCAATATGCCTTTAATGAATATAGTATCATCATCCATACCTAGATATGATTACCTCCAAATCAGAACCTTCATGGTTAATTCAACTAATAAAGGTAATTCAAAACAATGATTATACTTTCCACTCTTGTCATAAGAGCTAAGTTCCTTGATTCTTATCAAATAGAGTTTAATACTCATATAACATGTCATCACCTTTGAATTAGGGTTTACTATTCACATCACATGTCATTACCCTTGAATTAGGGTTTATATTCACATCACATGCCATTACCCTTGAATTAGGGTTTACTATTCACATCATATGTCATTATCCTTGAATTAGGGTTTACTATTCACATCACATGGTGAATTGAACTCATAACATCATCATGTATGAGGAACATCATCATTGATGCTCTTAGATTAGCTTAATATTCATCATATATCATAATTAGGGTTTCCATGATCTCACATAGGTGGATCATACCCTAATCATGCACATTCATGTGTATTGAAGGTTCTTTACTTGAGTTTCCACCCTAAAAGGGTACTTTCTCTCTCTTAAGATACTTTCTCTCTCCTCATACTAGTAGATGGTGATAACACCACTCTAGATCAGGTTGGGTTAAGTCCTCATGGACTAACATAAGCCAAAACATCACTATCATGTGATTAGGGTTTGATTTGAACAAGGTATTACTCAATTGAACCCCTCAAGGGTATTTTGGTAATTCACCCCGTTGATCACCATCATGGGTTAATTCATTAGTCACTTAGTCCCCTAATGTCCTAGGTTACCATTAGGGTTTAGATTTGAGCATCATTGGACCATTTTCATCTTCAAGTGTTTAAGTGAAATCAACCTTTGAAAACCTCAAATGGTTTCAACCTTCAACCTCCAAACGGTTTGAGACCGTTTGGATGAGTTGACCATTTGCTAGGGTTGACTCCAAGACCGTGTGACCTTCAAGGTCGTTTGCGCAAACCGTGTGAGGGTGTAGACCGTTTAACAGGTTTGACTTCAAGACTGAGAGGGCTTACACGGTTTGAGACCGTTTGATGTCTATCGATCTTGAGATCGTTTGAGTCCAAACGGTCTTGAGACCGTGAGGCCTCACTCGGTCTTGAGACCGTGTGACCTCAAACGTTCTTGATACCGTGAGGCCTCAAACGGTCTTGAGACCGTTTGGTCCACTTGGTCTCAAACCGTTTGGACCTCCAACATGGTTCAAAGATTTCAATCGTTTATGATTATCAATGTTGAAGCCTCCAAATGGTCAAAGCCATGGTAACCACTTATAGATTGAGTTAATTAGGGTTATGCTTAACCAATTGGTCACTCTATTGACCCTCAATTGTTATCCAATTAGGGTTGGAGTTGGTTCAATTAAGGTCCATCAACGTTCAACCATCAACACTCAACAATGTGAATCAACACAAGGTTGAACCCTTCAATTGAGCTCCAATTGGGCCCAAGCTTGGCCCAAACGGTCTTTAGATCGTGTGTATGAACTCCACACGGTCTTGAGACCATTTGCCCAAGATTTTATCAAAATATAATGTGATTTGATAGGATTTGAACCTTGATTGAGTCTCAAATCAGTATTTTGATTAATTCAATAACCTATTGCAATTGGGCCTTCAATTGATCAAATTACCTTAACGCTAGACCTCCAAACGGTCTTGGGTTGTCACCACACGGTCTTGAGACCGTTTGGATGGGTTCCAAATGGTCTTGAGACTGTTTGCCCATCCAACTTTTGTATTCTAGTGAAAATTCTTCAAGGTTGGATCTATTGAGTAGATTATCATATCAATACTTAATTGCAATGTAATTTGGTATCTTTATACCTTCAATTGGTCAACTATACTTGACCCTAGACCTTCACACGGTCTTGGGTGATTCCCCACATGGTCTTGAGACCGTTTGATTGATCCCCAAACGGTCTTGAGACCGTTTGGGTCAATCAACCCAAAAACACTAAGTTATTCATTGAGATTTCAGTACTGATTTCAATTAGGGTTTGCCCTAGTAATCATCCTTCAACTCTTAGCTCGTTTGGAATTAGTCCATCAAATTTGGTGAGTTGTTAATCAACATTATTTTGAACAGTAATCTCATACAGTCAATGCTTGGTCAACGCGGCTAAACGGTCTTGAAGACCGTTTGCCCTTACACGGTCTTGAGACCGTTTGCTCACCAAACGATTTTGCAAACCGTGTGAGCACTTGGTGGAGACCATTTGGTAAAGTAAAAGGTAGTGGATTAACTTTGGAAATAACGTCTTCGTCTCCTAGATCAAGAACAGCAAGGATTTCTCACGGATTTTCTTGCAAAGTAGCAAGGAAGGTAGAGAAGAAGAAGAACTATCATCTAAAAGCATAAACAAGATGTATATAACAAAGCATGGGTTTAGAGTTATAAAACCCGCCTAAAGCTTGCTCCTTGAGCTCCAAGATTTCGAGCTCCAAGCTTTTAATGGCGTTCTTGAGCTTCCACAGGTCGGTCAAGGTGAAACCTCCAGGGAAAGTTGAGAAGAGATGGCTAGAAAGAAAGAGCTATGTGAGCTAGCCATCAATTTGACCTTGAATTCGAGTTCTAACCATGAACTTAAGCAAAAGGGAGGATTCAAACCTACCTTGCCCTCCTTGGTCGTCCTCCTGAGCTCCACAGCTCCACTTTAGTCGGTTTGGTTGAATAGAATAGTGAAGGAAACGAAGGGAAAGTTCCCTTGCTTAGAGAGATGGAGAGTATATATACTTGGGGTGAGGTTTTAACATAAACTCATATGTTCTTCATATTTTCAACTAAGTCCCTCTATCTTTCTTTGCTCGTCCTTCCTTCTTAATTTTAAGGACAACTTTCTTCTAAGGTCAAGAAAATGAGGGCAAGGAAGTTCAACCTATTACTAAAGCACACACACATAAAAGGCTATTGTACATACACCTTGATTATTCAATCACAAAGGTGTTTTTCATTATATGATTATTCAATTAAAGTGACATCTTCATCATTTCTTCTCTAAATGATGAAAAGAGTCTTAATAAATACTTTTGATGGTGTAAATTACAAGTTGCACCCCTCAAATTGAGTAAATTGCACTTTACTCCAATTTAGGGTTTTCAAGCACAGGGATTGCTTCCACAGCTGCACCTTGGTGCCCAAGCTTGGGAAATCCCTCAAACTTCATCATAATGATTCTCATGATGTCTCAACATCATAGGAACATCTCAACATGTTCAAATTGCAAGTTAACCCTTCTAACTGGGTAATTTGCACATAGGTCCCTGTATTACAAAACAATGCTACAACTTTATATAAAAAGGAGCAAAAACTGAAATATATGTTTCAGAGAAACTTAATTACATGCCCAAAGTTAATCAAAAGGATTTCATTACATATTTAGGCAAAACACCTAGGGTTAACTCATAACCCAGGTCAGGGATGTTACAAATTATCCACCCCTTACAAGGATTTCGTCCCCGAAATCGATAAAACATACTAAGAGAAAAGGGCAAGATACTTCCTTCTCATCTCATCCTCTAATTCCCAAGTGGCTTCTTCAACACCATGGTGGTTCCAGAGGACTTTCACAAGACTTATATTTTTCTTCTTTAACCTTTTAATTCTATTGTCAAGGATTGACACTGGTCCCTCCTCATAGGATATATCATCATTCAATTCTACCTCCATAGGTTGTAGAACTGTCTCGGTGTCTGGGTGACATTTCTTCAGCATAGAAATGTGAAACACATGATGTAACCTCTGTAACTCTGGTGGCAGCTCTAGTCTATATGCTACCTTTCCAATATGTTCAATGATTGGATAAGGCCCCATAAATCTAGGAGCTAACTTCCCTTTCCTTCCAAAACGAAGGACCCCTTTCCAAGGCGAGACTTTGAGATATACTCTGTCTCCAACCTAGAACTCTAAGGGTCTACGACGCTTGTCAGCATAAGATTTCTGCCTATCCTGTGCAGTCTTAATCTTTTGTTGTATTACTTTAATCTTCTCTGTGGTCTGCTGCACAAGATCAGGACCTAACAACTGACGCTCACCAGTCTCGAACCAACACAGAGGTGATCTACAACGTCTACCATACAAGGCTTCATAAGGTGCCATATCAATACTATGCTGATAGCTATTGTTATAGGCAAACTCTATCAAGCTTAGGTGTAGATCCCAACTTCCGGTAAACTGGAGAGCACATGCTCTCAACAAGTCTTCTAAGGTCTGTATGGTCCTTTCTGACTGTCCATCAGTCTGTGGATGAAAGGCTGTACTAAACCTTATCTTGGTGCCTAAGGCTCTGTGTAACTGTTCCCAAAAATGACTTGTAAACTGAGGACCTCTGTCAGAAACTATTGTGACAGGAACTCCGTGCAAACGCACTATCTCTTGAACATATAATTCTGATAACCTTTCAGCAGAATAGGTTGTTTTGACAGGTAAGAAATGTGCTGTCTTAGTCAACCTATCAACAACTACCCAAATGGAATCATGTCCTTTGCTTGTCCTGGGTAGGCCAACAACAAAGTCCATGGTCACATGGTCCCACTTCCACTGTGGTATGGGTAAAGGTTGCATTGTTCCTGTAGGTTTCTGGTGTTCAGCTTTAACTTGCTGACACACAGGACACCTCAGAACAAATTCTGCAACATCCTTCTTCATTCCAGGCCACCAATACAGATCTTTCAAATTCTGATACATCTTGGTGCTCCCTAGATGCATAGCATACATGGAAGAATGAGCTTCTTCCAGGACTAACTGCCTCAAGTTATCCACATCCGGCACTATCATACTTCCATTATAACAGACTACTTGGTCATCTGAGTCATGGAAACCATCTCGCTTCTCATTTCCATACTCAGATCTAATCTGCTGAACTGCAGCATCACCTAGATGTGCTTCCTTAATCTGCTCTCTTAGGGTAGGTTTAATATGCATCTCAGCTAACAACCCGGCTAACAATGACACCTTCAACTGTACATTGTCTTGCCTTAAAGAGATAAGCATATCTCTCCTAGAGCATACTAAAAAGTTTAGTTGTGCTCTATTCATGGTTGATGTTGCTAATTTCCTACTCAAGGCATCTGCAACAACATTGGCCTTGCTCGGATGGTAATCAATTGTACAATCGTAGTCCTTGATTAACTCCATCCAACGACGTTGCCTCATGTTAAGCTCATGCTGAGAGAAGATATACTTAAGGTTCTTGTGGTCTGTGAAAACCTGGAATGTTTCTCCGTAGAGATAATGTCTCCAGATCTTCAAGGCATGAACCACGGAAGCTAACTCCAGATCGTGTGTCAGATAATTCTCCTCGTGTTTCTTAAGCTGTCGGGAAGCAAAAGAAATCACTTGTTTATCCTGCATCAACACACATCCTAGTCCATTCTTGGAAGCATCACAGAAGACTACATATCCTTTTCCTTGTTCAGGTAGCACAAGCACAGGTGCACTTGTCAACCTCTCCTTCAACAACTAGAAAGACTGTTGACACTTATCACTCCAAGAAAAAGGAACATCTTTCCGGGTCAACTTGGTCAAAAGTAAGGCTATAGAACTAAAGTTCTTAATGATCCTTCGATAATATCCAGCTAACCCCAAGAAACTTCGAATCTCCGTCGGTGTCTTCGGTTGTTCCCATTGTAGAACAGATTCTACCTTTGTAGGGTCAGCACGAATTCCCGAGGCAGATATCACATGTTCAAGAAAAGATACCTCCGGCAGCCAAAACTCACACTTGCTAAACTTAGCATACAGCTTGTGTTCTCTTAGTAAGGTCAAAGCTTGGTGAAGATGCTGCTCATGCTGCTGAGCATCCTTACTATAGATCAGAATGTCATCTATAAAGACGACAACACACTGATCAAGGAAAGGTCGAAAAACTCTATTCATGAGTTCCATAAATGCAGCGGGTGCATTGGTTAGTCCAAACGACATAACAGTGAACTCATAGTGACCATACCTTGTCCTAAAGGCAGACTTGGATATGTCACTATCCTTAATACAGAGTTGATGATATCCAGACCTCAAGTCTATCTTGGAAAAGACGGTTGCACCACGCAACTGGTCAAAGAGGTCATCAATCCTCGGCAGAGGGTACTTATTCTTTATTGTTACTTTATTGAGTTGTCTGTAGTCGATGCACAACCGCATTGACCCATCTTTCTTATTAACAAACAAGACCGGAGCACCCCAAGGTGAAGTGCTCGGTCGGATAAAACCCTTCTCAAGTAACTCTTGAAGCTGTTTCTTGAGTTATGCCATCTCGGCAGGCGCCATCCTATACGGAGTCTGGGCTATAGGTTTCATATCTGGAATCAGATTGATTTCAAAATCAATCTCCCGAGGTGGTGGTATACCAGGAAGTTCTTCAGGAAACACATCCTCGAATTCCCTGACTATGGGAACTTCAGCAGGATTGGACCTTTCCTTGGTAACATCTACCACATGGGCTAAGAATGCATAACATCCTTGCCTCAACAACTTATCAGCAACCATAGCTGACACAAGACAGGTGGGCAAAATCTTTCTTTCTCCTTGAAAGATCCATGTGTTGCTTTCATCAGCAAACACAACCAACTTGGATTCACAATCCAAGACAACTCTATACCTCTCTAAGGTATCCATCCCGAGGATTATATCAAATCCTTGCATATCAAGCGGTATAAGATCCACTTGAATGCGATGGTCATAAAAGAAGAGGATGCAAGGAGAGCATACCTCCTGCAAAACGGCAGACCCACTCAACGGAGTTTCCAACAACAAACTATCTGCCCTATGACTAACAGTCACATTGTAGTTACGAATCACTCTTCGAGTGATAAAAGAGTGTGTAGCACCCGGATCAATCAGAACAGATACTACACAGGATGTAGACATATCAGGATATAAAAGTTTCATATGACCTGCCACTACCCGTGGATTGACCACTGCATCTGGTGGGTTCATAGCATAGAACCTCGTTGTCGCCTGGTGTTGAGGTGGTGTTGATGATCCAGCTTGAGACGCTTGTCCACGTCCTCGAGCTGCTCCTTGATATTGTCTATTCTGAGATCCTTGTTGATTCTATCTCGGAGGTTGTGTCACACTGACAGGCTTAGAACGGCAATCCTTCATCAAGTGTCCCACCTTACCACAGTTGTAGCATCTCCTCTCCTGTTGTTGTGGTCGGGGTGGTCCAGTAACTGACATCGATGCAGAACTGTGAGTCCCTTGAAGCGGTTGACTCCGTCCTCTACCTCTGCTTGGTGACCATTGAGTTTGAGAACTCGATCTGGGTGGTGGAGGGTTAGGTGCAGAGAATCTAGGTTTCTTAAAATCCCTAGATGAAGAACCCTGGAACTGTGGATATCTTTTCTGGGTTTGCCTCTTCTCAACCACAGATCTCTCTATCCTTCGGACTGACTCAACGAAGGTAGAGAATCTCTCTCGGTTTTCTAAGGCAGACACAGGGGTTGACATATCAGCATTCAAACCCTTCTCGAATCTCCTGATTCTTTCCTCATCTGTGGCAGCCATGTGCGGACAGAACCGCAGCAATTCCATGAACTTAGCTTCATATTCGCTAATGTTCATCATGCCCTGCCTCAAAAATCTCAAACTGAGAGATCTTCTCATCTAGGAAGGTCTTTGGAAAATATCTATTGATAAATTCCCGACAAAACTCTTCCCATGAGAACTCTACTCCAGGTCTCTTCTGCTCTTCCATGTTCCACCAGTGACCACCACTGCCTTTGAGAAGATAGACAGCATGTCTAACCTTCTCAGCTTCCGGGATAATAAGAATCCTGAAAGCCTTCTCCAACTCTGTCAGCCATAAATCAGCATCTGCGGGGTCGGCAGTCCCAAAGTACTCGGTAGCTCCGACACGACGAAGTCGTTCGAACGTCTTACCGATACCTTGTCCTTCAGGTTGGACAGGTGCCCTAGGTGTAGGCATGGGCATCCTGTCGGTTATGTGTGTCATGGCAGTCATGAACTGCCCGAACATTGTCTGTACAGCGGGGTTACCCATGTCGGCTGGGTCAAACTGGGGTGGCTCTCTTGGTGACTCTGGTGCAGGCCGTTCTATTCTTGGAACCCTTGCACCACCTTGAGGTGCACTAGCACTACTCTCTACCACGTACTCATCATGAGGCTCAACCATCCTTATGTATCTTCTTCTCCTGAGGAGTAGAAGATTCTATTAGATAGGGAAAGAGTACTAAAGATAGACTCGACATCCTAAGTCCTATGCCTCTGTAGACTCAACTGACCTAGAGCTCTGATACCACTAATTGTGGGCTCTGATCTCCAAACCACGATATAAACACGATTCAAACTTAGTGGAAGCGATTCGATTAACAGCGGAAGACAAAAATCACGGAAAATTAAAACTTTTCGAAACAAGAGCTTAAATCCATAAAAGTTTCTTTCATAACAAGAGATAAACTGTTTACATCTCATGATAATTACTTCTTGAGTAATTATATACAACAAGACACAAAATCTCAAGAACTCATAACAAAAGACTCCAAGACCCGAGAGTACAGAGGACACATAGGACTGACTCTAACTACACCACATGGCAGGCTAAATCTCCACCTGAGATTTACTGTTGCTCCTGGTGCTGCTGCTGCTGGGACTGGTCACCTGTAGACCGGTTCCTCCGTCTTCGACGTCCACCTAAAAGTTGAAGTCTACGGGGTGAGACAATTTTACATAATTGTCCCAGCGAGAGTTATAACTCTCCGCCAGAAGCTTTATTATAACATCAAAGAATATCTTAAGCAGTAAATCTTTCAAAGTATTCAATAGCAGTTGCAGCTATAAACAAGAGCTCAACATTTATGAGACATGAAGAATATAAGCACTATTACAGTGTATCATCAATCAACTAACTCGTAGTTATCTCTAACAGGTATACTACGCGGTTGATTATGTTTTACAAACAATATTATGCCCTGTGGAGATGAGGCATACCACTCATACCCCAACTGATTGCTAAGAAGTCACATCAGTATCATACATAGGTCATTAAGAGAGCCAGATTCTCATGACCTTCACCTTCCTCAGTCAGTAAGAGGATCACTTGTAGGACATCTTGTGTCTCTACTATTATAGCTCACCAGGGTAAACTGGTCCTTCGCTATTCTAGAGTTACAGTGGCGTTATGTACTCTCTTCATCATCAGGAGATTTCATGTTTATCTCCATTGATACAGATATCTATGTTTTCTTCATCATCAGGAGGTTTCATGTTTACCTACTACTGATACGGTATGGGATTGTAGTGAAGGATTGACGGATTACATATCTACATCAATTTCCTACACTAGGATGTAAGGTTCTACACATCCATATACCCCACATACTCAATAGTATGTGATCCAGGAGTTCCCTTAGGAAAACCTGTTTCACCATCATTTGATCTCTGACAATGATGGGTCTATGATCAGGGCTCTTCATTATACTTGATTAGTTAGGTACATTCAGTATTCATTTAACCTCATACATTGTTCTTCAAACAATAACAGTAGCATAACAACTATAAAAGGATAATACTAAATGTAACAAGCCTAACTCACATCAATCATCATTTCTCATTATACTCATCACAAGTCATCTCTAAAGCATGACTTTGATGGTATTCATGGCTCTTACAGCCCATTATTATAATAGAATGTCACTGAGAAGGCATCAAGATACTTTACTTATTCATAAAGCTACCAATATGCCTTTAATGAATATAGTATCATCATCCATACCTGGATATGATTACCTCCAAATCAGAACCTGCATGGTTAATTCAACTAATTAAGGTAATTCAAAACAATGATTATACTTTCCACTCTTGTCATAAGAGTTAAGTTCCTTGATTCTTATCAAATAGAGTTTAATACTCATATAACATGGCATCACCTTTGAATTAGTGTTTACTATTCACATCACATGTCATTACCCTTGAATTAGGGTTTACTATTCACATCACATGTCATTACCCTTGAATTAGGGTTTACTATTCACATCATATGTCATTATTCTTGAATTAGGGTTTACTATTCACATCACATGGTGAATTGAACTCATAACATCATCATGTATGAGGAACATCATCATTGATGCTCTCAGATTATCTTAAGATTCATCATATATCATAATTAGGGTTTCCATGATCTCACATAGGTGGATCATACCCTAATCATGCACATTCATGTGTATTGAAGGTTCTTTACTTGAGTTTCCACCCTAAAAGGGTACTTTCTCTCTCTTAAGATACTTTCTCTCTCCTCATACTAGTAGATGGTGATAACACCACTCTAGATCAGGTTGGGTTAAGTCCTCATGGACTAACATAAGCCAAAACATCACTATCATGTGATTAGGGTTTGATTTGAACAAGGTATTACTCAATTGAACCCCTCAAGGGTATTTTGGTAATTCACCCTGTTGATCACCATCATGGGTTAATTCATTAGTCACTTAGTCCCCTAATGTCCTAGGTTACCATTAGGGTTTAGATTTGAGCATCATTGAACCATTTTCATCTTCAAGTGTTTAAGTGAAATCAACCTTTGAAAACCTCAAATGGTTTCAACCTTCAACCTCCAAACGGTTTGAGACCGTTAGGGTTGACTCCAAGACCGTGTGACCTTCAAGGTCATTTGCGCAAACCGTGTGAGGGTGTAGACCGTTTAACAGGTTTGACTTCAAGACCGAGAGGGCTTACACGGTTTGAGACCGTTTGATGTCTATCGATCTTGAGATCGTTTGAGTCCAAACGGTCTTGAGACCGTGAGGCCTCACTCGGTCTTGAGACCGTGTGACCTCAAACGGTCTTGAGACCGTGAGGCCTCAAACGGTCTTGAGACTGTTTGGTCCACTTGGTCTCAAACCGTTTGGACCTCCAACATGGTTCAAAGATTTCAATCGTTTATGATTATCAATGTTGAAGCCTCCAAATGGTCAAAGCCATGGTAACCACTTATAGATTGAGTTAATTAGGGTTATGCTTAACGAATTGGTCACTCTATTGACCCTCAATTGTTATCCCATTAGGGTTGGAGTTGGTTCAATTAAGGTCCATCAACGTTCAACCATCAACACTCAACAATGTGAATCAACACAAGGTTGAACCCTTCAATTGAGCTCCAATTGGGCCCAAACTTGGCCCAAACGGTCTTGAGATCGTGTGGATGAACTCCACACGGTCTTGAGACCGTTTGCCCAAGATTTTATCAAAATATAATGTGATTTGATAGGAGTTGAACCTTGATTGAGTCTCAAATCAGTATTTTGATTAATTCAATAACCTATTGCAATTGGGCCTTCAATTGACCAAATTACCTTAACCCTAGACCTCCAAACGGTCTTGGGTTGTCACCACACGGTCTTGAGACTGTTTGGATGGGTTACAAACGGTCTTGAGACCGTTTGCCCATCCAACTTTTGTATTCTAGTGAAAATTCTTCAAGGTTGGATCTATTGAGTTGATTATCATATCAATACTTAATTGCAATGTAATTTGGTATCTTTATACCTTCAATTGGTCAACTATACTTGACCCCAGACCTTCACACGGTCTTGGGTGATTCCCCACATGGTCTTGAGACCGTTTGATTGATCCCCAAACGGTCTTGAGACCGTTTGGGTCAATCAACCCAAAAACACTAAGTTATTCATTGAGATTTCAGTACTGATTTCAATTAGGGTTTGCCCTAGTAATCATCCTTCAACTCTTAGCACGTTTGGAATTAGTCCATCAAATTTGGTGAGTTGTTAATCAACATTATTTTGAACAATAATCTCATACAGTCAACGCTTGGTCAACGCGGCTAAATGGTCTTGAAGACCGTTTGCCCTTACACGGTCTTGAGACCGTTTGCTCACCAAACGGTTTTGCAAACCGTGTGAGCACTTGGTGGAGACCATTTGGTAAAGTAAAAGGTAGTGGATTAACTTTGAAAATAACATCTTCGTCTCCTAGCTCAAGAACAGCAAGGATTTCTCACGGATTTGCTTGCAAAGTAGCAAGGAAGGTAGAGAAGAAGAAGAACTATCATCTAAAAGCATAAACAAGATGTATATAACAAAGCATGGGTTTAGAGTTATAAAACCCGCCTAAAGCTTTCTCCTTGAGCTCCAAGCTTTTAATGGCGTTCTTGAGCTTCCACAGGTCGGTCAAGGTGAAACCTCCAGGGAAAGTTGAGAAGAGATGGCTAGAAAGAAAGAGCTATGTGAGCTAGCCATCAATTTGACCTTGAATTCGAGTTCTAACCATGAACTTAAGCAAAAGGGAGGATTCAAACCTACCTTGCCCTCCTTGGTCGTCCTCCTGAGCTCCACAGCTCCACTTTAGTCGGTTTGGTTGAATAGAACAGTGAAGGAAACGAAGGGAAAGTTCCCTTGCTTAGAGAGGTGGAGAGTATATATACTTGGGGTGAGGTTTTAACATAAACTCATATGTTCTTCATATTTTCAACTAAGTCCCTCTATCTTTCTTTGCTCGTCCTTCCTTCTTAATTTTAAGGACAACTTTCTTCTAAGGTCAAGAAAATGAGGGCAAGGAAGTTCAACCTATTACTAAAGCACACACACATAAAAGGCTATTGTACATACACCTTGATTATTCAATCACAAAGGTGTTTTTCATTATATGATTATTCAATTAAAATGACCTCTTCATCATTTCTTCTCTAAATGATGAAAAGATTCTTAATAAATACTTTTGATGGTGTAAATTACAAGTTGCACCCCTCAAATTGGGTAAATTGCACTTTACTCCAATTTAGGGTTTTCAAGCACAGGGATTGCTTCCACAGCTGCACCTTGGTGCCCAAGCTTGGGAAATCCCTCAAACTTCATCATAATGATTCTCATGATGTCTCAACATCATGATTCTCATGCTTACAATTTTCACCACCAAATCACTAGTTTACACTAGTTCCTACCCATAATCCCCCTCATTTCTCACCCTTGCACCTTGGAGGAGGGAGGAGGTCGACCTGCTGCTGCTGGAGAGAGGATTGACAGCCACTACTTCGAGCTCCATGGCCACCTCCATCTTCTTCCCCTTTCTTTTTGTATTTTCTATTTCCATGAGTAGTTAGGCCCCCTTAGGTGGGCTGTTTGGGGTCAAATATGTTACTTTGATACCATGTTGGGGGAAAATGACATGTAAACTTTGTAATTCCATTTGTTAATGATTATATTCTATTTGCATCTCATTCTCCATGGATTGCTTGTTGGTTTGTGTGTGAAATCACTTAGGAATTTAGGCAAATTGGTTATATGTGTGAATTTTGGGATTTGCCCCTAGGTCCAATTCTTGGATCCCTAGGCTGCCTCCCATCTTCCTACATCCTAATCAATCTCCCTAAACCTAAGTGAGAGATCTAAGTAGCTAGATTAGATAATTCTAGTGCAATTAGCATGGAGCCTTCTCAAGGCTAGAATGTGGGGGAATTGGGGTCCAAAACCCTAATTTCACCTCCCAATTACTACCCTCGGCCCCTAATTGCCCTAGGAATGTCTAATCTAGAAACCTAGACTTGATTAGACTCTAATTGGATTGAACCTAATCCCTAACCCAATTGAGCCTCGTAAGGGTAGTAGGGAGTGTTAGGGACTAGTTCCCCTATACACAACCTAGCATATCCATGGCCAGTTAGTAGCTTAGGTTAGTCCATTAGACTCTAACTTGTTGTTTGGTTTGGATAATATAAATGGAATCATAATGTTCATATGTCACCCCCCCAACTTAAGTGATAAGTTCATACCCCTAAACAGCCCACACATCTCTTTACTGCTTAAAACCCTAGTTTTGTACTTGCTTAGCTTAGTTAGCTCTTTTCTTGCTTAGTCAGCTTCTTGCCTTGCTCTTGCCTTGTTTATGCTAGTTTAGTTCTTTAATTGCTCTTTTGCTTTTCTCTTGCTTGCCTTAGCGTAATTTGTCTTTTCATACCTAGCTTAGTCATTTCTTTCCTTCTTAGTCTTAATCTTGTCTAGGGTTAACATAGATTTCATTCTTGTCTTTAATTGCTTGTTTGTTCCTAGTAGTTTAACAATCAAATCAACCTTTAAACCCTTAACCCTAGTCACCGCAGTAGGAACCTAGCCAAACTAACCTAGCTCTAGTGCCCTCTCTTTTCCCTGTGGATCGACCCTATACTTGCCACCTTCTTATACTACGACACGACCATGTGCGCTTGCGGGTGTAGTGTTTTAGTAGACGTAGGTAGCTAGTTTAGGTTTATAAATTTTGAAAGCATAAGAACCCCATCCATCGTGCATTCCGACCTCGTGGGGCGCATCTATTAAATCGAGTAGTGTGTTAGCACCACTAGAGGAATCGCACCAATCATCGTATCGACTTCAAGACTAAAGATCACTGTCACCATAATCACATTGAGATATTATTATGTTTGTCACGACATGGTTGTTATGAATTATTATCGAAGTCTGTCTTTCTAGTACAACTTGTTATCTAATAAGTACCCATGTATATTCAATATCATGACTAAAGTGCATAGTCATCATTAATCATACACACTACTCTTGTATATTATTTTTGTCAGGTAACATCCAAAACAATAACAAACTACGCACACAACAAGAATGAATAATCTTGAGTATGCACATTATCTACATTGAAAAAAGATTGAAACTCAATCACTATCAACTATAAACGTTGTTGCAGCCGGAGAGGTTATTCTAGTAATTTTGAAAAGTAGGGTTGCATTTTAAAAAAATATACCAAAAGAAAATCACATGGCGGGTGAACACTTTTATAAGCGCATAACGCTCTCCTCCAACTGTCCCATAGAGTTTTGCGACTCGCGCATTGCTCGGCCACGGGCCACGGGCCCAAAAGTGGAAAAAGCGAGGCGACGACAGGGCCGGGACCCCATCTGCTCACAGGCTTGCGGCCACCCACTAATTGGTGAATGTGAGCCACTCATTTCCTCGCAGTGAGGGGCCGGTTGGAGAAAGCAATGTTTGGTTATATATAATAAGCTGATTTTCAAACTGGTAGCTCTGACTGGTTTACTGGAAACCTGGCAGCTGGATACCATACATACGGCAAGCGTTGGATGGATGGATGAGTTGGAGAAATAAATAAAAGAACGCTAAAGAAAGAATAAAGCGTGAGCAGTTGGAATAGGGTATAATGTTATTTAATTATTTTACGAACCCGTCAACTACTCTTGATATTCAAGGACTGGTCTTATTGATTAGTCCTACCGTAAGTCATAACGCTAGTGGTGTTCAACGTACTGAAACGCCCAGTAGAAAAAGTAGTTGAGGGGAAAAAACAATATCTAGCTTCACGCATATAATGTAGATTGAAATCTTACCCTTTAACTAGATTATGCAAATAACATCACTCGTTTCATAATATTCATTAAATTTCAACACCAGAAATGGTCGCATATAATGTAGCTTTCGCGTTTGCCCGGACGCGTTCGAAGCAGGTATGGAAACACCGGCGGTCAGCGATCCACTTTTTCTGTTGTTTATATTCTGTTATGCGGCAAGTTGTCGCTTGTAATCCACCGGAAGATTTTGTACCGGTTACTCGCCAGCGATGAGAATACGCAGCAACGGAAGGCAACGCTTTCCCAAACGGTAAAGTAGTTGAATATAGTTCTATAGTTCTGTGAGTTTACATTATAAGAATATACACTAAACTATACTTTGTAATCCGATTACACCCCAACAAACAGATCCTTAGCAACTATAAGAATGCCTCAGATAGTCAAGACCGCAAGCAAGGCGCTGCGGTCAGAGTGATCATTTTTAATAATTTTATGTATGTATGTTCTCTTTCTTGAGTCCTGGAAAATATCCCTTCCCAACTTGAAATTTCCCGCGTTTACAGATATAAGCCTAGACTAAACCCATGAATTGCCCGGATATGTCAGTGGGAGGGGCGTTAAGTTGCTTCACATAGGTTCTTTAAAACCGTGTCATTTTTATTGCATTTTTCGTATCATTATTTCCTCCCAGCGACTTTAGAATGGTTGATCTCTTTATTAGTATTTTCCTGGACAAGATTGCAAATTCGACTAGTCTTCCCACGACATGAAAGAAAACCACCTGAAATACGAATGCACGAGAAATTCAAGAGTGGAGCCCTCCCCATGTGCATCCGCTTTCGTCTTTCCCTTAGATATTTTGCTCGGTCTTGGCTCCAAAAGCGCAAAAGCGAGGCAGACACGAGGGATGGGGGATCTCAGAACCACTACTTGGTTCGTGGCTGGTGGAAGGCAGGCGGTGGACTTAATAGGCTGGTTTTGAAGTTAGGATGATTAAATAAGTGAAATTTGTGGCCAGGCTTTGTTGGTGTCACGGTGGCAGCTTGTGGTGGCGACGACCACCTGACGGGAGTGGTCTGTTTCTTGTCCAAGAAAGTAAGATCCAATCACAGGCGGCGACAAACAAAAAAGTGATGTCATAGAAAAAACTGTGGGTCGGAGCTGGACTTGAGGGGTCCGAGGATAAAACTCAAGTTATTCTTTACAACAAAATAAAGATAACAAATAAATGTTAATTTATTTAGATAAACTTTGTTTTGAGTGAAAAATGACTTGAGTTTATTTTGCTATTTTATTTTCAAACTGGAGTCGAACTTGAGGGTCGGAGGATAAAGCTCAAATCATTCTTCACAACAAAATAAAGATATTAAAATAATTTTATTTTATATGTATAATTTTTGTTTTGAGGTGAAGAATGACTTGGGGTTTCATTTTAGATTTCAGAATGTGCTGCATAGTTGTTTGAAATGGGTAGTTAGCCTGGAGGGTTCATGAGACACGTAGTAAGGGGGCACATGTTGGTATTGAACGAATTAACCTTGGAAATTGAGCTGCCAGCGTGAACTAAAAGCACAAGCTGGGCCCGCCATGCAGTGTGCGAAGGAAGAGAAAGAATGTCGTATGTATTTCATATCAAAAGTATTCTTGGTGAAACCTATATTTGGGTAGCAATTATTTATAGAGGTGAGGGTTAAAAGTACATACCTTTCTCAAACTTTGGCGGAGAGAGGTCGATTAAGTGAGGGAGGTTGATTAAGTGAAAGAAAGTTACCTCTTTCCCCTAGTGTACTGCTTCTAGGGTTTTCTCCTTCCCTTCACCTCCACTGTTGTTGGGGCATGATGCTACCATCGTCGCACTTTTGACATGCTCGTTGCACTTTTACTCTCTCCTCTTCTCTGTCGTGTCGAGTTTGCTCAAGGCTATGCATGCGGCGTCATAGCAGACATAGGAGGAGGTGGAGTAGAGACGAGAAGGTAGTAACGATTGCTCACATCGTGGCTCAAGAGCATCACCTCCTGCAGAGAAAACCCATCAAGTCTCTGCCCATATCATCTTGGAGGTCAATCAAGTGAGAGAAAGTTTTCCCTTGCCCTAGAAACCTTTTGGGGTCAGTTACCCCGTTCCTAGTGCCGCCACTACTAGGGGTTTTTGTCCCCCTTCACCCCCACTCTTGTTGGTGTGGGTTGCTACCCTCTAGTCCCTCTGCCCCTTGTTGGTGGGGCTGCTACCCTACCGTCTATACCGGCTACAATGGGCAGCCCAAAGATGGAGCTTCTACAAAGACATGAAAGATAGTGCCTTTATGGCAACCAGTGGTAGGTGGGAAGATGTGGTTAAAAGAAGAAGGCCACCATCAAGGGATTTTGAAGGTGGTATCAAAAGAGAGAGGGCATACTGATGTGGCTTTTTGAATGCACTAACAAATTCACTCGGAGTTTGTATCCCCGATCTTTTACCAAAACCAAGTGCAACAATACCACCCGCAAGCGGACGGGTCTTATCACAGTATAGTTGAGGATCGAACCCAAAGGACAACGTTTTTAAGAATCCTTGTCAGTTGAATCTAGCTCAAGTAAAACTAATATTTAGAACAATTGGTTGATTTGGGTTTGATTAAACTAATTGCAAGAAAGTAAATGCGGAATTAAAAGATGGGTTTGGATCAATAATATGGAATCGTTGGGATGGTACCAGGTTTGACCACCGCTACACACACAAACACACTCCTCTGCAAACATTCCAGGCAAGATACAACACTTCAAGTAGAGCTGCTGCAGAACCCCCCATACGGGCGTCAGGTCCGCGTAAGCATCACCATAGGCATCAGATGTCTCGTCACCATCCGGATCACATGTCTTACGGCTCTGAAGATACAACATCCAACTAAGGCTGTGAACCCCCCATACGGGCGTCAGGCGCACAGAAGCGTCACCGAAGGCTAGATGGCTCGTCCCCTCGCGGATCATACACTTACGACCTCAAGGAATCCCATCGGAAGTTCTCGTCAAGGAGTCAACCGCGTCAACCGTTAAGTAAATAAGCGATTATAGTACGTGTAAACACCGACGAAAAGCATGAAGATACAAAATCCAACTAAGGATGTGAACCCCCCATACGGGCGTCAGGCGCACAGAAGCGTCACCGAAGGCTAGATGGCTCGTCCCCTCGCGGATCATACACTTACGACCTCAAGGAATCCCATCGGAAGTTCTCGTCAAGGAGTCTAACATGCTAAACGACATTCATACCCATGCATTGAAGTTCTCGCAACATAGGGAGCACAAAGATGGAAACAAGCACATAACCAACCTACAAGCTTAATGATAAACGACAAAATGAAGAGTTATATACATTGCCATGGAAAGTTTAACAAAAGAACATGGTTTGCATGGGCAGCGGGGCTAGTCCCCGCACCCCAGCGAAAGAAGACTACTCGCTCATGATGCGAGATACAAGAAGGATAGGAGAGAAAGATAGATCTGCCATGAGCTCGGTGCAGAGGGTGGACGCAGCCCGATGAAGAAGATGCGCTCCTTGCTCCGTCTTCTTTCTCTTCTTGGCCTCCTTGGACGCAACACCAGCAGTAGGTGGAGTGGAACTTGATCGGGGTGGTGCTCTGGCAGCCTATCGGCGTCCGGATCCGATGCTCCAAATGGGGACCTTGGGGGTCTATTTATAGGTTTAGATCTGATCCCAAACGGTTTCGGTAAGTTGCTGGAAATATCTTCTCCAAACGGTTTGGAGACCGTTTGGGCACCAAACAGTTTGGAGACCGTTTGGGCACCAAACGGTTTGCAGATCATTTGGGTATCAGAACAGTTTGCCGACCGGTCTTGGCCTTGATGTGGACGCTCGGCTTCAGTTCTTCAATCGATCCTTGCACTTGCGTTGAACGGTCTTGGGACCGCATGAGACCAAACGGTCTTGAGACCGCATGGGACCAAACGGTCTTGAGACCGCATGGGACCAAACGGTCTTGGGACCGCATGGGACAAAACAGTTTTGGGACCGCATGGGACCAAACGGTCTTGGGACCGCATGGGACCAAACGGTCTTGGGACCGCATGGGACCAAACGGTCTTGGGACCGCATGAGACCAAACGGTCTTGGGACCGCATGTGACCAAACGGTCTTGGGACCGCATGGGACCAAACGGTCTTGAGACCGCATGGCTTTCTTTGGCAACCGGTTTTGTCTTATTCTTCGCGTATTCCATCAAACGGTCTTGGGACCGCATGGACCCAAACGGTCTTGAGACCGCAAGGACCCAAACGGTCTTGAGACCGTATGCATGGAATTGCTTGATTTTCCTGCATTAAATGAAAGATATTTAGTTAAAATCTTGATTATTGAATCAACTAAGTAGTTTTGTGCATTATGATTCATATTAGGGTGAAAAGATGTGGAATAGAGATGAAGTTGTTCCAAAAAGGTAATAGAATTTCATGATGAGTATGCATTCATCAAAACACCCTGAACTTAAATCGTTGCTCGTCCTCGAGTAACATAAAGTTTGAAACTGTTGCCTAATGAAATACTTTCGATCTGTGTGATTTCTTCATCTTCACATCACAAATGTTTTCTTTCTGCTCAGTATGAATGAGTACCTTAACTTCCTGGGACCACTAAACACGTCTTTCCATAGCTTCGTTCCTGAGTTCGTTTCCCAACAACGCTTCCTCCCCACTTTTTCCAACACCAAACATGTCGAAGAGTTTTGTAGGAGTTCAGAGATACCCCCAGAATCAACAAGTATGCATCCGATCTGACACTGATGTAGTTCAGGATGGTGGGGCATGTATTGTGCCCTTAGGTAGAAAAAGGAGTGAAAGGGGGTATGGAAAGAAGAAGTAAATCTCTCCTCTATTCGACTCGAGATTTTTATTTGTTTTGCAATTTCATTTATTGCATATTTTTTTGTGTGCACTATGGCATCTTTTATTGCAGATCTCTCCTCTATTCGACTCGAGATTGCATTTCTTTTGGTGTGCACTTTGGCATCTTTTATTGCAGATCTCTCCTCTATTCGACTCGAGATTGCATTTTTGGTGGTACGCCCCTATTTATTGGAAGGGGTATGGAAGAAGTGGATAAGGGGGAAGTGGCGTGCCACCCCGAACTTAGGGTTTGGCACAAATTTGGCTATTTTGGTGGTATTGATGGATGGAGGGATACGAAGATGATAGAAGAAGTGTAGAAGAGAGTTTAGATCAGAATGCAACTTGATTTACAATTCGAAACCGGGTTATTCTCTTTGTCATACTCTACTCAAATAATGACTTGATGCGGATCCAGCGAGGATTCTGAGCCATTGTTCCACTAGTCAGTTAGGAAGCACGACGTGTTTGATCCCTATCAGTTTGACATATACTTATCATTTTGTAAAAAGTATTATGATGTTAGGAATCATAAGCTTCACAGGATGGTTTCAGGCAAAAGGCAAGTTTCAAAGGCCAGTCCTCTTGAGGATTTGCTTCGAAATAAGGAGGATGTTATGATTGAAGATGCATAGCAAAAAAAAATTAGTTACATATTATCAACAAATGTCAAAAATTCATCAAATATCTGTTCAAAATTTTTGAAAATTTTGTGATAAAGACATATTGAGTATGAAAAGAGGGTGTGTATGTGGAAGTGGAATACGTACCACCCACCCTCCACCCCAAACTTAGAGATTTGCTCGTCCTCGAGCAAACCCTAAATTCAAGATGGAGGGGAAAGGAAACACCAGGTATGACTGCCGAGAATGATTTCGTTCTGGTCAGCGCCACTCCGATCTCGTGTCCTGCAGGAAAACTATCTCATAAGGCAAATTTTATTTAAGGAAAATTTAACTATAAGGTAGGAAACAAAATTTGGAAAGGAAAAGTAAAACAGATTTATTGATCGGGTTGCCTCCCGACGAGCGCCTTTGTTTTATGTCGCTGGCTCGACGTGGATATTATCACCATGGTGGAGCTCTGGGCGGAGCTTGGTTAACATATGTTTTTGGTGGTTTCTTTTCCAGCCATTCATTGATCTTCTGTTTGATCTTAGCTTCTTGTATTCTTCCCCACACATAACGAGCAATGTCAGAGCATATAGTGAAACAACCTCGGTTATGTTGATTTGTTCTTTGTTGCTCACTTTGAGGTGGAAAGTGGTTGTAGGTAATCCGAACAACATCATTGATAAGGAAATTTTGTTGAGGGTGACCGGCCTAAATCGCGCGTCCTAAAATTGGAGGCGTATTTGAGGTAGTCGAGCCTTCACATTTATAACCCGAATCCTTCTAGGCCCCCGCAACTTTGTTTACGGGGTCGAAGTAGTCATACGGGGTCGAACACAGGGACAAGGTGGGTCGTGTTGACGACTCTGAATCGACACTCTACACTCCGGTGGGTATAAAGAGATATTAAAGTTCCCCGAAGGGGAACAACAAGCTGTCACGATTAAATCAAAGAAAACTAACTCCAACTGGAGTTACAAGAAAGATTAAGATTTTGTCATTTAGCAGTTTTTAGGAATTTTCATGCAACAGAAAATAGAAAGATAAACTGCAGTTTAAGGCGTAATGCAAGGGATAAGACTTCGGTAAGACAAGCGGTAGAAGTAACACCCTGCACCCCTCCTCTCAGAGCGGGTGCCTCTAACCAAGCTTCAACACCCCTCTCAAGGTTGCTGGGCTCAAGTTAGAATGGAATGATACTAAAACAACTCCGTTCTGGGCACTCTCGTACTCCAGAACCGGACCAAACACTAGAGCCACAACCCAACTCTCGAAGTAGTTGCGACGGGAAAGACGATTCAGTAGCTAAGCGAAACGCGATCCAAAACATGCAAGCTAGAGTTCAGATATCCAACACAGCAATTACCCAATCATAAGGCACCAAGTATTAAACAAATAGCAATTAAGAATTTCTATTTCCATAAGCAATAAGGGTCTTAATACAATGCATAAGCTAAGAAATTAAATAACAGAATTAAAGATAGATGTCGCCTTCTTGATGTAGAAGAACGACAGACTACTGTAGCTCTCCTGCCCGATACCGGTCAGGAGCCGAGCCCGATACGGCAGTGTCGGGCGGCACCCCCTCTCGGGCAGCGCCGACTGACGACTGACTGTATCGCTCAAGGACCCTGGCTGATACGCTCATGTTGGGCGGCACGCATGACGGGCGGAGCGTATCGGGTTCGATATCGTGTCGGGCAAAGAGCTACGAGTCTACTATCGGGCACTCGTGTCGCTCATCTTCGCTGGCTGATATCGGCCCGCAGTGTCACCCGGGACAACACTAAGTGAACCATCCCTTCCCTCTCGGGATGAGGGAAAGCTCACCTAGTGTCGCCCGACACAAGCACTGGGGCGCGATACTCTTGTTCTCACAGCTTCCTTCGAAGGTGGCTCCCGAACTTCCGGACTGTCTTGTCCGAATTCTCTTCCGACTCTCTCGACTAGTCCGACCTATCCGACCTCTCGTAGCTGCTATTTATACCGGTGGTTGAAGGAGTTATGGTGCTGGAAACGCCACGTAGCTCCCTTATACGCCGGTCGATGGATGTGGACGGCCGATACAGGTATGTCTCGGTGCGAGGTGCTGGCTATCGGTCACGTGGCTGGCGGCACGCCTGTCGGTGAGTGGCTGTGTCGCCCGACGAGTTTGGTCATCGATGCGGCTTTGGCTCCCTGTCAGGTAGACGGTATGTCGGCCGACACGTCCTTCTTGCGCAGCGCCCTTCTCCGCCGATCGTTCTCGTGTCGCCCAGCCCCTGTCGGGCTGGGTTGTATCGGGCGTCAGGAAGGTCGAGACGGGCTTAGACTTATTGTGGGCCGGAATCGGCCTTATTGCACAAAAATGAGGAAAACTCTGTAGAAGATAGGAAAAATTAGAATAAGAGCGTTGCTTGGCCAATTATTGCGAAAATGCTAATAAAATAGAGGAAAATAGCAGAAAAGGGTAGTTTTGATAACAGAATAAAGGGAAAAAACATCACAAAATTTGGTGTTATCAACTCCCCCAAACTTAGCTTTTTGATTGTCCTCAATCAATATTTAAACTAAACTTTGTGTTGCTTCTTCTTGCACAGCAAAACTTTAAGGCTAAAGGGTAGCACAAGATTTGCGATGTCTTGGAGGTAATGCTGTCTTAATGCGAACAAAAGACCTTGCCCTACTTGCCTTATTATTTAAGTAAATTTTTTCTTCTCCACAGCTTCAGCGAGACTTTGGTGTATGATTCCGAAGTTAGCTTCCACACCAAACAGCTTTATTTTAGGGGCAGAAAGTTGTGTATAGGGTAGGCTAAGGCTTTTTGGGTTTTTCTTCTTGTTTCCCATCAGTCCATCCAGGTAAGGGTCCGTTAACGGGCAAGTGGTCCCTGCAGTCCAAGCCAGTTGGCTTTAGAGCAGTGATTTCACATCCTACGTACCACTGCCCCAGATCTACCATGCCTAAAGATGGGTACTTTTGGAAAACAAGTGTGTGTATATATATATATATATATATATATATATATATATATATATATATATATATATATATATATATATATATTTCTTTTATTGGGCACAACTCTCATGCTTTTATTCACGCTCATAAGGCTTCTTTCTCTTTTTGGGATTTTTGTTGGGTAAAGGAAAACAAAAGAGATATCTGCTGTTTGGGAAGCTTTTTCCTTCTCCATACTCGTCTCTTAGCTGTTTGCGAGATTATTATTTTTCGAAAATTTTTGGATGGCAAGGCACAATCTTTTGTTTGTTTGAGACAGCATTATCAGAAAGATATGACAGAACTTGTAACTCGTTAAATATACAGAAAGTAAACTTTGCAAGAAGTCACAACATGTTTTTATTATTATTACAACAACTTTGTACATATGCATAGGGACAAAAATTTACAAAGGAAAGATTTTTGTAAATTTTTATATGGCATGCATGCGTACAGCACATCAGGTAAAAGAGAATGAATATTGTAGAAAGCTGGAAGTGATAAAATTGTTATACCTCCCTCACTGGCATACCCCCCCCCCCCAAAAAAAACTTACTTCCTACTCTGTCCCAGAAGTAGAGAAGAAAGAAAAAGTGAGGTAAAGTTTATCCAGTGAGGGTTAGCTTGCTGATGTGCTGCAAAATGCTCCTACGAAGTTGCAGCATGCCATTGGGAGGTTGTCTAGTGGGTTCGCTTCGGCGGTGTAGCGGTTGAGTGTGAGCGTAACCCTCAAAATTCACTTCTGGCCCTCCCTTTCTCCAGATCTCTGTTGTGAACATGAACAAAAGGACTGATTATCAGTCCCAGTTCAGTCCCAGGAGTATGTAGTCAGGGTGGGCCTCCTCCCTTAAGAGGACGGAACCTGAACGCCCCGAACTTGTTCGGAGGCCTTGGTCGCCGTACTCGTGCTGTCTCTGGCGATGGTCCCAAGCCACGCGAAAGACAGGCTGATAACTAGGTGACTCTTTATCAGAGCTACCAAATCAAGAAAAATCTCCCCTTTCATTGTTGTTGCCGTTTCTGCCCGACTGTGGTTGCTGTTTCCCCCGCCGTGCTTGTTGGCGCGGCCGGAGGTTTGCTCCATACGAGCCATACCTGTTATTTAAATTTAGAATTTATTCATCTGTTAGGCAAGGAAGATGAAAAGAAAAACTTATTAAACTGGGTGATAAGGGATCAGACGATACGATGTTGTCGCGCGATATGACTCGACGCCCGACACAGGTGTATCGGGCGATACGAGGTCACATGAAGCAAAAACATGACATCGCCGTGAGAAGTATGTCACCTAAAACGACATCGGGGAGAACGTTGTCGGCCGGCGCGTCGTACGAAAGAATGTCGGGCGATAGAGAATCTGTAGGTCATGTGAACCCGATAAGCGGCTCGATAAGAGATACTGGCGTCGGGCGACAGGGTTATCGACCGATAAACATGTCGGTCTACAAACCTATCGGGTGACAAGCCATGTCGTTCGGTAAGAAAACAACAAGCCGGCCGATACGCCTCACACGATACAAAACCTGTGCCGGGCGAGAGATAACGTGTCGGGCAAAAGGTGTGTCGGGCTATACCTTTGCTCTCAGGAGGCATCGCCCGTTACCAGGGCGAAGGCAAGATGGCCGACACACGAGCAAAAGGGAGGATCACTGCATGCGTTCCAGGTGGCAAAAAGGAGAAAATGATAGCCTGACACGAAGAAACCTCCACGCTATTTATAGAGAACCCAGCTGGGGGGTAAAACGGGAAAAACATGGTGCGCGTCGGGCGTTTTAGTCACACCATTCCCGAGACGCACAGTCCCATCGGGCAGTCCAAGGGTCATCCGCTGCCCTTGCGACGCCTGGGGCGAGGCTGCCCGATACAAGCGGTTCTGCGCCCAGCTGGTCGACACGGTAGAAAAGCGGGCGATCAAAAGGCCAAAACTAAACCTGGGTGAAGTAAAAGGCCATTGCAGGGTAAAACATCATTGGTATAGAGAAGGATCTCCTACCTCAGACGATATTACTCCTCAATGCTCCGCAAAACACAGCGGTGGCCCATAAAACAAAAAGAGTCAGCACACGTGCGCATGCACTGACTCGGGCCTTATTACAGTCCATAATGTTTGTTTTTACAAAGAAAAGAAATGTATCCTAATCTATGACTCGGGCTGCCTCCCGAGGAGCGCTGAAGTTTCCGTCGCCAGCTCGACCGGTGTAGGCTCTTCGGTTGTACCCACATCCAGCAAGTCAATCTCTGCTTTCCTGACAAAAGCTTCGTCTTCATAAAACCTTTTCACTCTGTGCCCGTTCACCTTGAAGATCTTAGTCGGGTCATCCTTGTCGTGGAGCTCCATCATTCCTGATGGGTATATCTTTAACACAGAAAACGGTCCCGACCATCTTGTCTGTAATTTCCCCAGAAAAAGACGGATGGAGGACTTGAATAACAAGACCTTATCCCCTTCGCTCACATCCTTTCTCCTAAGGTGGGCATCATGCCACAATTTTGTTCTTTCCTTGTAGATCTTTGCATTCTCGTAGGCGTGAATCCTCAGCTCTTCGAGCTCTTGAAGCTGCAAAAACCTTTTTTCTCCTGCTTTGTCTAGGTCCATATTTAGGAACTTGATCGCCCAAAGGGCCTTGTGTTCTAGTTCCAAAGGCAGATGGAAGGATTTTCCGTATATAAGACGGTAGGGGGTGGTTCCAATGGGCGTCTTGTAAGCAGTACGGTAGGCCCATAATGCGTTGTCAAGTTTCATAGACCAGTCTTTCCGCGTGCGGCTGACAGTCTTTTCTAAGATCTGCTTGATCTGTCTGTTTGAGACCTCTACCTGCCCCGACGTCTGTGGGTGGTAGGGCGTAGCGATCTTATGTTTTACTCCATACTTACGTAGGAGCGCTTCGAACTGCCTTTCTCCGAAGTGCGACCCGCCGTTGCTTATTACGGTGCGCGGTACACCGAAACGGGGAAAGATGGTCTTCTCAAAAAGCTTGATAACTGACTTGGCGTCGCATGTTTGGGTGGCTACCGCCTCTACCCACTTCGATACATAATCTACTGCCACTAGTATGTATTGATACCCCTGGGATGGGGGAAACAGCCCCATGTAATCAATCCCCCATACGTCAAATATTTCCACTTCGATCCAGCTTGCCATCGGCATTTCATTCCTCCGCCCTATATTTCCCGTTGACTGGCACTCTTTGCAAACCTTTACAAATCGTGCAACATCTTTAAATAAGGAGGGCCAGTAGAAACCTGATTGTAGCACTTTCGCCGCTGTTCTTTCGCTACCCAGGTGTCCACCATAGGGGGAGGCGTGGCATCCCTTCAGGATATCAGCGGTTTCTTCTTCCGGGATGCACCTCCTGTACAAGTTGTCTGCGCATCTTCTGAACAGGAGAGGATCATCCCAGTAATAATTCTTGGCATCCGCAAATAGCTTCTTCTTTTGATTGTAGGTGATGTCAGGAGGCAGCTCTCCACAAGCAAGGAAATTGCAGATGTCTGCAAACCAGGGCAAACCTTCTTCTTGAGCTTCAACCATCATAAGAGCTTCGTCGGCAAAGTCGTCGTCGATTTGTGGCCCTCTCTGTCTCTCAGCCACTATCCTCGATAGGTGGTCTGCGACCACATTTTCCGCGCCCTTCTTGTCGATAATTTCATGATCGAACTCTTGGAGCAACAAGGCCCATCTCAACAATCTGGGCTTTGCGTCTTTCTTTTGCATTAAGTATTTTATTGCCCCATGATCTGTGTATACTTTGACCTTTGATCCGACGAGATACGACCTAAACTTGTCAAACGCGAAGACGATCGCGAGCATCTCCCTCTCGGTGGTTGTGTAGTTTACCTGTGCTTCGTCCAACGTGCGACTAGCGTAGCAAATCACATGGTGCTTTTTATCTTTCTTTTGCCCCAGGACTGCTCCAACTGCGTAGTTGCTAGCGTCGCACATTAGCTCAAAGGGTAAACCCCAATCTGGCGCTTGAAGGATAGGTGGTGATACAAAAGCATTTTTCAGGGCCTGAAAAGCACTGAGACAATCGTTAGAGAAAACAAATTCAGCATCTTTTACCAGAAGATTGGACAATGGTTTGGAAATCTTTGAGAAGTCCTTGATGAATCTTCGGTAATATCCGGCGTGCCCGAGGAAGCTTCTTATCCCCGTGACGGATTTTGGTGGAGGAAGCTTAGATATAGCTTCGACTTTGCTGGTATCCACCTCGATCCCACGCCTTGAGATCTTATGCCCTAGAACGATGCCCTCCCGCACCATGAAATGACATTTTTCCCAGTTCAGGACCAGACTGTTTTCCTCGCACCTTTGAAGTACTAACGACAGATTCTTCAGACAGCTATCGAAGTCCTTTCCATAGATGGAGAAGTCGTCCATGAAAACCTCCACGATGTCTTCAAGAAAATCTGAGAACATTGATATCATGCATCTTTGAAAGGTGGTGGGGGCGTTGCAGAGTCCGAAGGGCATCCTTCTAAAGGCATAAGTGCTGTAAAGGCAGGTGAACGTTGTTTTCTCTTGGTCGTCGGGTAAGATGGGTACCTGGTAAAATCTTGAAAAGCCATCAAGAAAACAAAAATAATCGTGATGCGCTAATCTTTCAAGAACTTGGTCAATAAAAGGTAGCGGAAAATGATCCTTTTTTGTAGCCTGATTTAGCTTTCGGTAATCAATGCACATTCGCCAACCGGTGACAGTCCTTACCGCCACCTCGTCACCCTTCTCACCCTTAACCACAGTCATTCCGCCTTTCTTGGGTACTACGTGGATCGGGCTTACCCAATTGATGTCGCTAATTGGGTAAATGATCCCCGCATCCCTAATCTTTATTACCTCTTTCTTGACGACCTCCTTGAGCATCTGATTCAGCTTCCTCTGGGGTTGGGCCAGAGGCTTGGCAGACTCATCCAAGTTGATGCGATGCATGCAAAGGGCGGGGCTAAGGCCTTTGATATCATCTACGGAATATCCTATAGCCCCCCTGTGGAGTCTTAACTCCTCAAGGAGCCGGTCTAGCTGATTGCTTGAAAGATCGGCGTTTATGATGACTGGGTTCCTCTGTTCTTCATCTAAAAATTCGTACTTCAGTCCTTCAGGCAACGCTTTTAAATCCGGCTTTGCTCGGGGTGTCTTCTCCTGAGGTTCTCCCTCAAGGGAGGCATACTTCGCAGAGTTCACCTCCTCCTCTTCTTCTTGCAAGTCTTTGTTAGAAAGGTTGAAAAGGTCGAGATGCCTCACGACCTCAAGATATTTGAGGTCGGGATCCTGACAGCTTATTGCCCTTGTGAGGGGGTCCACTGTCTGGATATCCTTCTCTATTTCCTCGCAGAATTTATTGTAACTATCCGCAAAACAGGCCGATTCAGACAGGGATGGACCTCTCATGATCTCCTTCATCTTGAAGTCCATGTGGTTGTTTCCAACCCTCAAGGTGATTATCCCTTTAGAGACATCAATCAGCGCCCTCCCTGTTGCCAAGAAAGGGCGTCCGAAGATGATCGGACATCTGGGATCTTCGGCTGTGTTGATGACGACGATGTCGCAGGGAATAAAGAAATCACCGACCCTAATCGGCACATCTTCGACAATGCCAACAGGTCTTTTGAAGGAGTGATCCGCCAGTTCAATCCGCATATTGGTACGAACCATGTCGGTCAAACCCATCCTTTGCGCGAAACTTAAGGGCATGAGGCTGATGCTTGCTCCCAAGTCCGCTAGACCCTTCCGCTCGACATTGTCCCCGATGGCGAATGGGATTGTGAAAGCTCCGGGATCCCCTCTCTTAGTTGGCAAGCTGGGCTTTACGAAGGCAGAGGAAGTAGAGGCTAGGTACACTGTCTCTATCCTTCCTCCCCTTCTTTTCTTCATTATTAGATCTTTGAGAAACTTGGCGTATGTGGGCATCTCCTCCAAAGCATCAAGGAAGGGGACTTCAAGATGCAGCTTCCTGATCGAGTCCATGAACCTTTTGTGCCGCTTTTTCAGATTTGCCTTGATCAGCTTGTACGGGAACGGTATCCTGGGAGCATAAGGATTCCTCCCACCAGATGGCTCATCGGACGGTCTCGGTGCAGGCTCTTGGGCTTCTGCAGGCCTACCTCCGCCTCCTACTGGAATAGCATCCTTGGGCCCTTGCTCAGGTTTCGGTGGGGCTTCATCAGCGCGCTCTACCGTCTTTCCTGATCTAAGCACTGCCATTACTGCAGTTTCAGGGTGAGGGAGCATTTTTCCTGCAGGGTTCTTCATCAGAGCAGCCATATGAGATAGCCGTTGATCGACCTCCCATTGGCACATCTACAGACTCGCCATCTGGTGTTGCATGGAATTCAGAGATCCAGGGTTGGTAAACGTCCCCTGTACCAACTGGTTGATAATGGTGTCCTGTCTTTTTATGTAGGCAGAAAGCTGACCACCCCAATTAGGCCGGGTCGCCCTCTCGCTTTGGCTCTGACATTCACCCTCAGAAAGGGGTTGCTCACCACGAGGCATGGTATCAAGGCTCGGTGGAGCAGGTTACAGCTTTGCAGGGTACCTGAAATATCACGAGAAATCAAGTTAGAACACAGAGTTATTTGGTTCCGGCAAAGAATAATGCTTAAAGAAAAAGAAAAAGAAAGAAAAAGAAAAAGAGGTGCTGTCAAGCCTATTTCTAAGCTTGAGGCACGGGAGTGTAGTTAGTGGCTTCGGATTCGTCAACAGTGCCTTTTGCCTTGTCCCCGGCAATGGCGCCAGAAAGTTGACCGGCCTAAATCGCGCATCCTAAAATTGGAGGCGTATTAGAGGTAGTCGAGCCTTCACATTTATAACCCGAATCCTTCTAGGCCCCCGCAACTTTGTTTACGGGGTCGAAGTAGTCATACGGGGTCGAACACAGGGACAAGGTGGGTCATTTTGACGACTCTGAATCGACACTCTACACTCCGGTGGGTATAAAGAGATATTAAAGTTCCCTGAAGGGGAACAACAAGCTGTTACGATTAAATCAAAGAAAACTAACTCCAACTGGAGTTATAAGAAAGATTAAGATTTTGTCATTTAGCCGTTTTTAGGAATTTTCATGCAACAGAAAATAGAAAGATAAACTGTAGTTTAAGGCGTAATGCAAGGGATAAGACTTCGGTAAGACAAGCGGTAGCAGTAACACCGTGCACCCCTCCTCTCAGAGCGGGTGCCTCTAACCAAGCTTCAACACCCCTCTTGAGGTTGCTGGGCTCAAGTTAGAGTGGAATGATACTAAAACAACTCCGTTCCGGGCACTCTCGTACTCCAGAACCGGACCAAACACTAGAGCCACAACCCAACTCTCGAAGTAGTTGCGACGGGAAAGACGATTCGGTAGCTAAGCGAAACGTGATCCAAAACATGCAAGCTAGAGTTCAGATATCCAACACAGCAATTACCCAATCATAAGGCACCAAGCATTAAACAAATAGCAATTAAGCATTTCTATTTCCATAAGCAATAAGGGTCTTAATACAATGCATAAGCTAAGAAATTAAATAACAGAATTACAGATAGATGTCGCCTTCTTGATGTAGAAGAACGACAGACTACTGTAGCTCTCCTGCCCGATACCGGTCAAGAGTCGAGCCTGATACGGCAGTGTCGGGCGGCACCCCCTCTCGGGCAGTGCCGACTGACGACTGACTGTATCGCTCAAGGACCCTAGCCGATACGCTCATGTCGGGCGGCACACCCTCTCGGGCGGCACGCATGACGGGTGGAGCGTATCGAGTTTGATATCGTGTCGGGCAAAGAGCTACGAGTCTACTGTCGGGCACTCGTGTCGCTCATCTTCGTTGGCCGATATCGACCCGCAGTGTCGCCCGGGACAACACTATGTGAACCATCCCTTCCCTCTCGGTATGAGGGAAAGCTCACCTAGTGTCGCCCGGCACAAGCATTGGGGCGCGATACTCTTGTTCTCACAGCTTCCTTCGAAGGTGGCTCCCGAACTTCTAGACTGTCTTGTCAGAATTCTCTTCCGACTTTCTCAACTAGTCCGACCTATCCGACCTCTCGTAGCTGCTATTTATACCGGCGGTTGAAGGAGTTATGGTGCTGGAAACGCCACGTAGCTCCCTTATACGCCTGTCGATGGATGTGGATGGCCGATACAGGTATGTCTCGGTGCGAGGCGCTGGCTATCGATCACGTGGCTGGCGGCACGCCTGCCGGTGAGTGGTTGTGTCGCCCGATGAGTTTGGTCGTCGATGCGGCTTTGGCTCCCTATCGGGTAGACGGTATGTCGGCCGACACATCCTTCTTGCGCAGCGCCCTTCTCCGCCGATCATTCTCGTGTCGCCCAGCCCCTGTCGGGCTGGGTTGTATCGGGCGTCAGGAAGGTTGAGATGGGCTTAGACTTATTGTGGGCCGGAATCGGCCTTGTTGCACAAAAACAAGGAAAACTCTGTAGAAGATAGGAAAAATTGGAATAAGAGCGTTGCTTGGCCAATTATTGCGAAAATGCTAATAAAATAGAGGAAAATAGCAGAAAAGGGTAGTTTTGATAACAGAATAAAGGGCAAAAACGTCACAAAATTTGGTGTTATCAGAGGGTTAGAAGGGAAGTTCATTTGTTGATGCATCATCTCCTCATCGTAGCAATGTTGATTGTTAACATCTATCAAATATGGATCCGAGGGATATGGTTCCTTGTAGAAACCACTATCCGGATCTTGTTGCGGAGGGAAGGTAGAATTAGTAATCTCAATCTGTGGGGCTACCGGTTCATTCCAGAGGGTTGTTGTTTCTGGATGGGGAGGCTCATAGACACTTGAAAGTAGTTTGGTATGTGTCATGATAAGGTTGAGAGGTGTCTCCTCTTTTTCACACACATCTTCAATAATTTCTATGGGCTTGAGTTCTTCAAAAGTAGCTTCATAGTCTTCTTCTGTAGAGTCGAGAAATTTGATGTAATTCTTTACTTGTTCGTCGATTTGTTCATCAACTGATGGGTTCGTTAGAGCAATTTCCAAGGGATCATTTAATTCATGATGCGCTTGAGTCAGTTGTGACATTTTCTCAACACAATCAATCATATAGACTTCTTCCTGTATACTTGGTCTTCTCATGCTTTCAAAAACTTTGAATTCCAGAGTCTCTTTGCCTAACCTTAGCAGTAAGGTTCCCGCTTCGACGTCAATAAGGGCTTTAGCAGTGGCGAGGAATGGACGTACGAATATAAGAGGATATCTGGTGTCTTCTTTTATATCCATAATGACGAAATCACATGGAACATAAGCGTCTTTGCCCACCTTGACCGGGATATCTTCGAGAATTCCTAACGGTCTTTTTATCGAATTGTCCGCAAGTTGAATGGTCATAGCAGTTGGAAGCAGTTCTGTAAACCCTAACCTCTTGCACAAACCGAATGGCATAATAGAAATGCTAGCCCCAAGGTCTGCCAGTCCTTTCTTGCATGATGAGTCACCAATGTGACATGAGATTCCAAAGGATCCTGGGTCTTTCTGTTTCTTTGGCATTTTGCTCAGTATAATATCTGATGTGGTCGTAGCCAATTTTACAGTTTCATACTCTTCAGTGATGTACTTCTTAGTGAGAAGCGACTTTAGATACTTGGTCCATGCTGGTATCTCAGCAAGAGCATCTAAGAATGGTATATCAACATGGAGCTTCTTCATAGCCTCTTTGAACTTGATGAATCTCGTATCAAGCTTAGTTTGCCTTAGGCGGGATGGGAAGGGTATACGAGGCTTATACACAGGAATATCCGTCTCTGGTGTTTCATTTTCTTCATCAACAGATTTTTCAGGCACTTCTTTGTCAGCCTTATCTTCCATTGGTTGCGATTCTGGTGTTGTCGAGTTCTGGAATGTCTCAGGTTCTTCTTCGTCAGCAATAACTACAGGTGTCTTTATTGGGGGATTCAAATAATCTTTCCCCGATCTGGTGTTGATGACTTTCAACTGTTCAGGATGTTTCGGATTGTTTTCAGGTTGACCGGCAAAGGCTCCAGCTGGTGGCTTTATGCTAGCAGCAAGTTGAGCTAGTTGTGTTTCAATAGCTTTCTGTTGGGCTTGTTGATTGGCTATCATCGTTTGTTGTGTTTGCAACAACTTTTCAATGGTTGACAGCTTGTCATCAGAAGAGATGGGTCCTGTTTGACCTTGTTTTTGGTTCAAGTTTTGATACTGAGAGTTGTTCTGATAATTATTGTAGTTCCTATTCTGAAAGTTTCCCTTGAAGTTTCCTTGATTCCCAAAGTTTTGTTGTTGGTTAAACTCGAATCCTGATGGGCTTCTTGGTTGATTGTTGGGTCCGAATTGATGCGGGTTCATATCTCCTGAAGGGTTTCCATATTGAAAACCTGGGTGATTCCTATTTTGACTTGGATTGTAATAGTTCTGCCCAGGGATGGTATTGATAGCATTAAGATTTTCCATCTGGAAATTATCTCCTTGTCCACAGGCATTGCTTAAAACAACATCGTAGAGAACATTGCATGACAATGTTGAATGATCGGTGCCCTTGCATGCTTCACAAAACAAAGAAGTGGACTTGACCTGTTCCGGTTGCCTAGTGGGAGAATGTCCTCTTCTAATCGCAGTAAGGGATGATTCTATGTGATCTTGCTTTGCAACTAAGACCTTCAAAGTTTCAGCTATAGATTTGTATTCTGGGATAGCTTCAGCCATGGCTACCTTTAAGACTCCTTTACCAACAGATCTGCCCCAATTGGCTTGATTTTCTACTCCTAGGGTGACTACTCTCCATGCGCTGTCGTAACTTTGCCGCATGAAGTTCCCTCCAGACGAGGAGTCAAGGAACATCTTTACGTCGTCCTCCACACCCCTGTAGAATATCTCTATCAGCTGGTTCTTAGGAATTCCATGGTGTGGGCATTTGCGTAGGAGCTCCTTGTACCTATCCCAAGCTTCGGCAAGGGTTTCTCCAGGGACTTGAGTGAAATTTGTGATTCGTCCCCTGATTTCATATGTAAGAGATGGGGGTAGAACTTTTCCAGAAAAGTGTTTTGGAGTTGCTCCCAGGTGGTGATGGGTACTTCACTCTGCAGTGAATTGTACCAACTGATGGCCCTATCGGCAAGAGAGTACTTGAAAAGACGGAGTCGAATGGCATCATCAGTGACTCCATTTTGCTTCGTCATAGCACATAGGTCGATGAATCTGAGAAGATGACCTTGGCTGTCTTCAGCTTGTTTGCCGTAGAAGGGGTTGTTTTGAAGCAAAGTTATCCAATGTGCTCTAATCTCAAAGTTGGCAGCTTCGATGGGAGGAAGCTGCACCGGATGATAGACATTTGCAGCCCTTGGGATAGAGAACTCTCTAAGATCTTTTTGAAGTTCCGCTGCCTGCGCTGTAACATCCCTGACCTGGGTTATGAGTTAACCCTAGGTGTTTTGCCTAAATATGTAATTAAATCTTTGTGATTAACTCTGAGCATGTAATTAAGTTTCTCAGAAACATATATTTCAGTATTTGCTCCTTTTTATTTAAAGTTGTAGCATTGTTTTGATATACATGGACCTATGTGAAATTTACCCAGTTGAAAGGGTTAGCTTGCAATTTGCACATGATGAGATGTTCCTCTGATGTTGAGACATCATGAGAATCTTTTTGGTAAAGTTTGAGGGATTTCCCAAGCTTGGGCACCAAGGTGCAGCTGTGAAAGCAATCCCGGTGCTTGAAACCCTAATTTGGGGTAAAATGCAATTTACCCAAATTAAGGGATGCAATTTGTAAAAATATATCATCTAATGTATCCTTTAAGGCTCTTGCCATCATTTAGAGAAGAAATGATGAGGAAGTCACCTCAAATGAATTATCAAGTTATGAAATATACCTTGTGATTGAATAATCAGGGTATATGTGCAATAGCTCTTTATGTAAGTACCTTAGTATTAGATTGATCTTCTTTGCCTCTTTTTCTAGACCTTAAGAGAAGGTTTGTCCTTAGAATAAAGAGGAAGGGACGAGCAAGTAATGAAGGAAGGACCTAGTTGGAATTACGGGAACTTATGGGCCTTTAATGAAACCCCACCCAAGTATATATACACTTTACCTCTCAAGCAAAGGAACCTTTCCTTCGTGCATATCACTGTTTTCCCTTGCTTGGCCGACTAAGGACTGTCTTGGAGCTCAAGAGGAATGACCAAGGGTGCAAGGTAGGTTTGGGACCTTCTTTTGCCTAAATTCCATGGTCAGAACTCGGATTCATGGTCAAGTTGATAACTAGCTCACAAAACTCTACCTTTCTAGCCATCTCTTTTCATCTTTCCTTGGAGTTTTCACCTTGGCCAACCTGTGAGAGCTCAAGGACGCCATTAGAGCTTGGAGCTTGAAATCTTGGAGCTCAAGGAGCAAGCTTTAGGCGGGTTTTATAACTCTACACCCATGCTTTACTATATACATCTCTTTTATGCGGTTAGATGATAGATCTTCATGTTCCCTACTTTTCTTTGCTACCTTGCAACCAAATCCGTGGGATATCTATACTGTTCTTGAGCTAGGAGATGAAGGCGTGATTTCCAAGAAAAACCCACCACTTTTCACTTTCTTAAACGGTCTCCCTAACTTGCTCTCACGGTCTCAGGACCGCGAGGTGAGCAAACGGTCTCTGGACCGCGAGAGGGCAAACGGTCCTCACGACCGTTTGGACCCGTTGACCGAGCGTGGACCGTATAAGAAATCTGTTCCTAATTATGTAGGCTAATAACCCTCAACAATTGAGAGGTTAACTCCAAAGGAATAAGGAGATATGGCCTTTTTAAGTAACAACTTTAATTGAATTTATTCCTGATTTTCAAACGGTCTGAAATTGCCTTTTTGGGCAAACGGTCTCAAGACCGTGTAAGGTCGTTGACCAAGCTTTGACCATATGAAAGTACTGTTCAAAATTATGTTAATTAACAACTCACCAAGTTTGATGGTCTAATTCCAAATGAGCTAAGAGTTGAAGGGTGATTACTAGGGCTAACCCTAGATGAAATCAGTACTGAAATTATGGTGACTTAATTAGTGTTTTTAGGGTTGATTGACCTAAACGGTCTCAAGACCGTTTGGGGTCATCCAAACGGTCTCAAGACCGAGAGGACAATCACCCAAGACCGTTTGAAGGTCTAGGGTTAAGCTAATTTGATCAATTAAGGACCCAATTGCAATAAGTTATCAATTAATCAAAATTCTGATTTTGTGACTCAATCATGGTTCAACCCCTATCAAATCACATTAGATTTTTATGAAATCTTGGGCAAACGGTCTCAAGACCATGTGGGGTCCACCCACATGATCTCAAGACCGTTTGGGCCAAGTTTGGGGCCAATTGGATCTCAATTGAAGGGCTCAACCTTGTATTGATGCACATTGTTGAGTGTTGATGGGTGAACATTGATAGACCCTAATTGGTCAACAATTGAGGGTCAATTGAATGACCAATTGGTTAAGCATAATCTTAATTGACCTAATCCATAAGTGGTCACCATGGCTTTGACCTTTGAGGGCTTCAACATTGGTTGACATTATCAGTTGTAACCATTGAACTTTGTTGATGGTCCAAGCGGTTGAGACCATGTGAGCCTCGCAGTCTCAAGACCATGAGAGGGCTCGCGGTCTCAAGACCGTGAGAGGGCTCACGGTCTCAAGATCGTGAGGGGCCTCATGGTATTGAGGTCAAAGGTGAGCATACGGTCTACATAACCTTCGCGGTCTTAAAACCAAGTTGAAGGCTCGCGGTCTTGGAGTAAGATGAAGGCTCGCGGTCTTGGAGTAAGATGAAGGCTCGCGGTCTTGGAGTAAGATGAAAGCTCGCGGTCTTGGAGTAAGATGAGGGCTCGCGGTCTTGAAAATTCAAAATAGAGCAAACGGTCAACACACCCTCGCGGTCTTGGAAGTCAAAATTGGCTAAACGGTCAACTCTTTCAAACGATCTCAAACCAATGGGAGGTTGATGGTTGAGATCGATCAAGGTGATTCAAGGTTGACTTCACTCAATCATTTGAAGATATAAATGGATCAATTATGCCCTAATCTAAACCCTAATGATAACCCAGGACATCAAGGGATTAATTGACTAATGACTTGACCATGATGATGATCAATTGGGTAAATTACCAAAATACCCTTGAAGGGTCAATTGAGTAATACCTTGATCAGATCAAACCCTAATCACATGGTGGTGATGTTTTTGGCTATGTTAGCCTATGATGACTTAATCCAACCTGATCTAGAGTGGTGTTATCACCCTCTACTAGTATGAGGAGAGAGAAAGTACTTCTAGAGAGAGAAAGTACTTCTAGAGAGAGAAAGTACCCTTTTTAGGTGGAAACTCAATTAAAGAACTTTCAATACACATGAATGTGCATAATTAGGGTATGATCCACCTGTGTGAAGTCATAGAAACCCTAATTATGATGAATGATGAATCTTTAACTAATCTGAGAGCATCAATGATAGTGATACTCATACATGATGATGTTATGAGTTCAATTCAATGTAATGTGAATAGTAAACCCTAATTCAAGGGTAATGGCATGCAAATGAGTATTAAACTCCAATTGCTGAGAATCAGAGGAGTTAACTGTTATGATAAGAGTGGGAAATGTATTCCTTATTTTTGTATTATCTTTGTCAGTTAAATTAACCATGCAGGTTCTGATATGAAGGTAATCCTATCCAGGTATGGATGTTGATGTTATATTCCTTGAAGGCATGCTGTTAGCCTTATGAATAAGAAAAGTAACTTGACGCCTTGTCAATGGCATCCTATGATGATAATGGGCTGTGAGAGCCATGAATACCATCAAAGTCATGCTTTAGAGATGACTTGTGATGAGTATAATAAGAAATTATGATTGATATGAGTTAGGCTTGTTACATTTAGTATTCTTCTTTTATAGCTATTATGCTACTGTTATTGTTTGAAGAACAATGTATGTTGTTAAAGAATACTAAATGTACCTAACTAATCAAGTATAATGTAGAGCCCTGATCATAGATCCATCATTGTCAGAGATCAAGTGATGGTGAAACAAGTTTTCCTCAGGGAACTCCTGGAGCACATACTTTTGAGTATGTGGGGTACATGGATGTGTAGAACCTTACATCCTAGTGTAGGAATGTGATGTAGATGTGTAATCCGTCAATCCTTCACTATATTTCCATGCCGTATCAGTGGTAGGTAAACATGAAACCTCCTGATAACGAAGAAATCACAGATATCCGTATCAGTGGAGATAAACATGAAATCTCCTGATGACAAAGAGAGTACAGAACGCCACTGTGACTCTAGAATGGCGAAGGACCAATTTACCCTGGTGAGCTATAGTAGTAGAGACACGAGATGTCCTACAAGTGATCCTCTTACTGACTGAGGAAGGTGAAGGTCATGAGAATCCGGCTCTCTTAATGACCTATGTATGATACTGATGTGACTTCTCAGCGATCAGTTGGAGTGTGAGTGGTATGCCTCATCTCCACAGGGCATAATGTTGTTTGCAAAACATAATCAACCACATAGTATACCTGCTAGAGATAACTATGAGTTAGTTGATTGATGATACACTGTGATAGTGCTTATTTTTCTTCATGTCTCTTAAATGTTGAGCTCTTGTTTATATAGCAGCAACTGTTATTGAATACTTTGAAAGCTTTACTGCTTAAGATATTCTTTGATGATATAATAAAACTTCTGGCAGAGAGTTATAACTCTCGCTGGGACATATGTAAAATTGTCTCACCCCGTAGACTTCAACTTTTTAGGTGGACGTCGTAGACGGAGGAACCGATCTACAGGTGACCAATCTCAGCAGCAGCAGCAGTACCAGGAGCAGCAGTAATCTCAGGTGGAGATTTAGCCTGCCATGTGGTGTAGTTAGAGTCAGTCCTATGTGTCCTCTGTACTCTCAGGTCTTGGAGTCTTTTGTGTGAGTTCTTGAGATTTTGTATCTTGATGTATATAATTACTCAAGAAGTAATTATCATGAGATGTAAACAGTTTATCTCTTGTTATGAAAGGAGTTTTTATAGATTCAAGCTCTTGTTCCGAAAAGTTTTAATTTTCCGTAAATTTTGTCTTCCGCTGTTTATCGAATCGCTTCCGCTAAGTTTAAATCGAGATTATATCGCGGTTTGGAGATCAGAGCCCACAATTAGTGGTATCATAGCTCTAGGTCAGTTGAGTCTACAGAGGCATAGGACTTAGGATGTCGAGTCTATCTTTAGTACTCCTTCCTTATTTAATAAAATCTTCTGCTCCTCAGGAGAAGAAGATACATAAGAATGGCTGAGCCACATGATGAGTACGTGGCAGAGAGTAGTGCTAGTGCACCTCGAGGCGGTGCAAGGGTTCCAGAAATAGAACAGCCTGCACCTGAGTCACTAAGAGAGCCACCCCAGTTTGACCCAGCCGACATGGGTAACCCAGCTGTACAGACGATGTTCGGGCAGTTTATGACTGCCATGACACACATAACCGACAGGATTCCCATGTCTGCACCTAGGGCACATGTCCATCCTGAAGCACAAGGTATCGGTAAGACGTTCGAACGACTCCGTCATGTCGGAGCTACCGAGTACTTTGGGACTGCCGACCCCGCCGATGCTGACCTTTGGTTGACAGAGTTGGAGAAGGCTTTTAGGATTCTTATCATCCCGGAAGCTGAGAAGGTTAGACATGCTGTCTATCTTCTCAAAGGTAGTGCTGGTCACTGGTGGAACATGGAAGAGCAGAAGAGACCTGGAGTAGAGTTCTCATGGGAAGAGTTTCGTCGGGAATTTATCAATAGATATTTTCCAAAGACCTTCCTAGATGAGAAGATCTCTCAGTTTGAGAGACTAAGGCAGGGTATGATGAACATTAGCGAGTATGAAGCTAAGTTCATGGAGTTGCTGCGGTTCTGTCCGCACATGGCTGCCACAGAGGAGGAAAGAATCATAAGATTTGAGAAGGGTTTGAATGCTGATATGTCAACCCCCGTGTCTGCCATAGAAAACCGAGAGAGATTATCTACCTTCGTTGAGTCAGTCTGAAGGATAGAGAGATCTGTGGTTGAGAAGAGACAAACTCAGAAAAGATATCCACAGATCCAAGGTTCTTCATCTAAGGATTCCAAGAAACCTAGATTCTCTGCACCTAATCCTCCACCACCCAGATCGAGTTTTCAAACTCAATGGACACCGAGCAGAGGTAGAGGACGGAGTCAACCGCTTCAAGGAACTCACAGTTCTACATCAGTGTCAGTTACTGGACCACCCCGACCACAACAACAGGAGAGGAGTTGCTACAATTGTGGTAAGGTGGGACACTTGATGAAGGATTGTCGTTCTAGGCCTGTCAGTGTGACACAGCCTCCGAGACAGAATCAACAGGGATCTCAGAGTAGACAACATCAAGGAGCAGCTCGAGGACGTGGACAAGCGTCTCAAGCTGGATCATCAGCACCACCTCAACACCAGGCGACTGCGAGGTTCTATGCTATGAACCCACCTGAAGCAGTGGTCAATCCACGGGTAGTGGCAGGTCAGATGAAACTTTTATATTCTGATATGTCTACATCCTGTGTTGTATCTGTTCTAATTGATCCGGGTGCTACGCACTCTTTCATCACTCATAGAGTGATTCGTAACTGCAATGTGACGGTTAGTCATAGGGCATATAGTTTGTTGTTAGAGACTCCGTTGAGTGGGTCTGCCGTTTTGCAGGAGGTATGTTCTCCCTGCATCCTCTTCTTTTCTGACCATCGCATTCAAGTGGATCTTATACCACTTGATATGCAGGGATTTGACATAATCCTCGGGATGGATACCTTGGAAAAGTATAGAGTTGTCTTGGATTGTGAGTCCAAGTTGGCTGTGTTTGCTGATGAAAGCAACACATGGATCTTTCAAGGTGAGAGAAAGATTCTGCCCACCTGCCTTGTGTCAGCTATGGTTGCTGATAAGTTGTTGAGACAAGGATGTTATGCATTCTTAGCCCATGTGATAGATGTTACCAAGGAAAGTTCCAATCCTGCTAAAGTTCCTATAGTCAGGGAATTCGAAGATTTGTTTCCTGAAGAACTTCCTGGTATACCACCACCTCGGGAGATTGATTTTGAAATCAATTTGATCCCAGATACGAAACCCATAGCCCAGACTCTGTATAGGATGGCGCCTGTCGAGATGGTAGAACTCAAGAAACAGCTTCAAGAGTTACTTGAGAGAGGCTTTATCCGACCGAGTACTTCACCTTGGGGTGCTTCGGTCTTGTTTGTTAAAAAGAAAGATGGGTCAATGCGGTTGTGCATCGACTACAGACAACTCAATAAAGTAACAATAAAGAATAAGTATCATCTACCAAGGATTGATGATCTCTTTGACCAGTTGTGTGGTGCAACCGTCTTTTCTAAAATAGACTTGAGGTCTGGATATCATCAACTCCGTATTAAGGATAGTGACATATCCAAGTCTGCCTTTAGGACAAGGTATGGTCACTATGAGTTCACGGTTATGTCGTTTGGACTAACCAATGCACCAGCTGCATTTATGGAACTCATGAATAGAATTTTTCAACCTTTCCTTGATCAGTGTGTTGTCGTCTTCATAGACGATATTCTTATCTATAGTAAGGATGCTCAGCAGCATGAGTAGCATCTTCGCCAAGCTTTGACCTTGCTAAGGGAACACAAGCTGTATGCTAAGTTTAGCAAGTGTGAGTTCTGGTTGCCGGAGGTATCTTTTCTTGGACATGTGATATCTGCCTCCGGAATTCGTGTTGACCCTACAAAGGTAGAATCTGTTCTACAGTGGGAACAACCGAAGACATCGACGGAGATTCGAAGTTTCTTAGGGTTAGCTGGCTACTACCGAAGGTTCATTAAGAACTTCAGCTCTATAGCCTTACCCTTGACTAAGTTAACCCGGAAAGATGTTCCTTTTTCTTGGAGTGATAAGTGTCAACAGTCTTTCCAATTATTGAAAGAGAGGTTGACAAATGCACCTGTTCTTGTATTACCTGAACAAGGAAAAGGATATGTAGTCTTTTGTGATGCTTCCAAGAATGGACTTGGATGTGTGTTGATGCAGGATAAACAAGTGATTTCTTTTGCTTCCCGACAGCTTAAGAAACACGAGGAGAATTATCCGACACACGATTTGGAGTTAGCTGTCGTGGTTCATGCCTTGAAGATCTGGAGACATTATCTCTACGGAGAGACATTCCAGATTTTCACAGACCACAAGAACCTTAAGTATATCTTCTCTCAGCACGAGCTTAACATGAAGCAACGTCGTTGGATGGAGTTAATCAAGGACTACGATTGTACAATTGATTACCATCCGGGCAAGGCCAATGTTGTTGCAGATGCCTTGAGTAGGAAGTCAGCAACATCAACCATGGATAGAGCACAACTAAACTCTTTAGTATGCTCTAAGAGAGATATGCTTATCTCTTTAAGGCAAGACAATGTACAGTTGAAAGTGTCATTGTTAGCCGGTCTGTTAGCTGAGATGCATATTAAACCTACCCTAAGAGAGCAGATTAAGGAAGCACAGCTAGGTGATGCTGCAGTTCAACAGATTAGATCTGAGTATGGAGATGAAAAGCGAGATGGTTTCCATGACTCAGAGGATCAAGTAGCTTGTTATAATGGAAGGATGATAGTGCCGGATGTGGACAACTTGAGGAAGTTAATCCTGGAAGAAGCTCATTCTTCCATGTATGCTATGCATCCAGGGAGCACCAAGATGTATCGGAATTTGAAAGATTTGTATTGGTGGCCTGGAATGAAGAAGAATGTTGCAGAATTTGTTCTGAGGTGTCCTGTGTGTCAGTAAGTTAAAGCTGAACACCCGAAGCCTGCAGGGACAATGCAACCTTTACCCATACCACAGTGGAAGTGGGACCATGTGACCATGGACTTTGTTGTTGGCCTACCCAGGACAAGCAAAGGACATGATTCCATTTGGGTAATTGTTGATAGGTTGACTAAGACAGCACATTTCTTACCTGTCAAAACAACCTATTCTGTTGAAAGGTTATCAGAGTTATATGTTCAAGAGATAGTGTGTTTGCACAGAGTTCCTGTCACAATAGTTTCTGACAGAGGTCCTCAGTTTACGAGTCATTTTTGGGAACAATTACACTGAGCCTTAGGCACCAAGCTGAGGTTTAGTACGGCCTTTCATCCACAGACTGATGGACAGTCAAAAAGGACCATACAAACCTTAGAAGACCTGTTGAGGGCATGTGTTCTCCAGTTCACCGGAAGTTGGGATCTACACCTAAGCTTGATAGAGTTTGCCTATAACAATAGCTACCAACATAGTATTGATATGGCACCTTATGAAGCCTTATATGGTAGACGTTGTAGATCACCTCTGTGTTGGTTTGAGACTGGTGAACATCAGTTGTTAGGTCCCGATCATGTGCAGCAGACCACAGAAAAGATTAAAATAATACAACAAAAGATTAAGACTGCACAGGATAGGTAGAAATCTTATGCTGACAAACGTCGTAGACCCTTAGAGTTCCAGGTTGGAGACAGAGTGTATCTCAAGGTCTCGCCTTGGAAAGGAGTCCTTCGTTTTGGAAGGAAAGGGAAGTTAGCTCCTAGATTTATGGGGCCTTATCCAATCATTGAACGGATTGGAAAGGTAGCATATAGACTAGAGCTTCCCCCTGAGTTACAGAGGTTACACCCTGTTTTTCACATTTCTATGTTGAAGAAATGTCACCCAGACACCGAGTCAGTTCTACAACCCATGGAAGTAGAATTGAATGATGATATATCCTATGAGGAAGGACCAGTGTCAATCCTTGATAAAATAATTAAAAAGTTAAAGAAGAAAGATATAAGTCTTGTAAAAGTCCTCTGGAACCATCGCGGTGTTGAAGAAGCCACTTGAGAGTTAGAGGATAAGATGAGAAGGAAGTATCCTGCCCTTTTCTCTTGATATGTCTTATCGATTTCGGGGATGAAATCCTTGTAAGGGGTGGATAATTTGTAACATCCCTGACCTGGGTTATGAGTTAACCCTAGGTGTTTTGCCTAAATATGTAATTAAATCTTTGTGATTAACTCTGAGCATGTAATTAAGTTTCTCAGAAACATATATTTCAGTATTTGCTCCTTTTTATTTAAAGTTGTAGCATTGTTTTGATATACATGGACCTATGTGCAATTTACCCAGTTGAAAGGGTTAGCTTGCAATTTGCACATGATGAGATGTTCCTCTGATGTTGAGACATCATGAGAATCTTTTTGGTAAAGTTTGAGGGATTTCCCAAGCTTGGGCACCAAGGTGCAACTGTGGAAGCAATCTCGGTGCTTGAAACCCTAATTTGGGGTAAAATGCAATTTACCCAAATTAAGGGATGCAATTTGTAAACATATATCATCTAATGTATCTTTTAAGACTCTTGCCATCATTTAGAGAAGAAATGATGAGGAAGTCACCTCAAATGAATTATCAAGTTATGAAATATACCTTGTGATTGAATAATCAGGGTATATGTGCAATAGCTCTTTATGTAAGTACCTTAGTATTAGATTGATCTTCTTTGCCTCTTTTTCTAGACCTTAAGAGAAGGTTTGTCCTTAGAATAAATAGGAAGGTACGAGCAAGTAATGAAGGAAGGACCTAGTTGGAATTATGGGAACTTATGGGCCTTTAATGAAACCCCACCCAAGTATATATACACTTTACCTCTCAAGCAAAGGAACCTTTCCTTCGTGCATATCACTGTTTTCCCTTGCTTGTCCGACTAAGGACTGTCTTGGAGCTCAAGAGGAACGACCAAGGGTGCAAGGTAGGTTTGGGACCTTCTTTTGCCTAAATTCCATGGCCAGAACTCGGATTCAAGGTCAAGTTGATAACTAGCTCACAAAACTCTACCTTTCTAGCCATCTCTTTTCATCTTTCCTTGGAGTTTTCACCTTGGCCAACCTGTGAGAGCTCAAGGACGCCATTAGAGCTTGGATCTGGAAAGCTTGGAGCTCAAGGAGCAAGCTTTAGGCGGGTTTTATAACTCTACACCCATGCTTTACTATATACATCTCTTTTATGCGGTTAGATGATAGATCTTCATGTTCCCTACTTTTCTTTGCTACCTTGCAAGCAAATCCGTGGGATATCCGTACTGTTCTTGAGCTAGGAGATGAAGGCGTGAATTACAAGATAAACCCACCGCTTTTCACTTTCTTAAACGGTCTCCCTAACTTGCTCTCACGGTCTCAGGACCGTGAGGTGAGCAAACGGTCTCTGGACCGCGAGAGGGAAAACGGTCCTCACGACCGTTTGGACCCGTTGACCGAGCGTGGACCGTATAGGAAATCTGTTCCTAATTATGTATGCTAATCACCCTCAAAAATGGAGAGGTTAACTCCAAATTAATTAGGAGATATGGCCTTTTTAAGTAACAACTTTAATTGAAATTATTTTTGATTTTCAAACGGTCTGAAATTGCCTTTTTGGGCAAACGGTCTCAAGACCGTGTAAGGTCGTTGACCAAGCTTTGAACATATGAAATTACTGTTCAAAATTATGTTAATTAACAACTCACCAAGTTTGATGGTCTAATTCCAAACTAGCTAAGAGTTGAAGGGTGATTACTAGGGCTAACCCTAGATGAAATCAGTACTGAAATTATGGTGACTTAATTAGGGTTTTTAGGGTTGATTGACCTAAACGGTCTCAATACCGTTTGGGGGTCATCCAAACGGTTTCAAGACCGATAGGACAATCACCCAAGACCGTTTGAAGGTCTAGGGTTAAGCTAATTTGATCAATTAAGGACCCAATTGCAATAAGTTATCAATTAATCAAAATTCTGATTTTGTGACTCAATCATGGTTCAACCCCTATCAAATCACATTAGATTTTTATGAAATCTTGGTCAAACGGTCTCAAGACCATGTGGGGTCCACCCACATGATCTCAAGACCGTTTGGGCCAAGTTTGGGGCCAATTGGAGCTCAATTGAAGGGTTCAACCTTGTGTTGATGCACATTGTTGAGTGTTGATGGGTGAACATTGATAGACCCTAATTGGTCAACAATTGAGGGTCAATTGAATGACCAATTGGTTAAGCATATTCTTAATTGACCTAATCCATAAGTGGTCACCATGGCTTTGACCTTTGAGGGCTTCAACATTGGTTGACATTATCGGTTGTAACCATTGAACTTTGTTGATGGTCCAAGCGGTTGAGACCATGTGAGCCTCGCGGTCTCAAGACCATGAGAGGGCTCGCGGTCTCAAGACCGTGAGAGGGCTCGCGGTCTCAAGACCGTGAGGGGCCTCACGGTCTTGAGGTAAAAGGTGAGCATACGGTCTACATAACCTTCGCGGACTTAAAACCAAGTTGAAGGCTCGCGGTCTTGGAGTAAGATGAAGGCTCGCGGTCTTGGAGTAAGATGAAGGCTCGCGGTCTTGGAGTAAGATGAAGGCTCACGGTCTTGGAGTAAGATGAGGGCTCGGGGTCTTGAAAAGTCAAAATAGAGAAAACGGTCAACACACCCTCGCGGTCTTGGAAGTCAAAATTGGCTAAACGGTCAACTCTTTCAAACGATCTCAAACCAATGGGAGGTTGATGGTTGAGATCGATCAAGGTGATTCAAGGTTGACTTCACTCAATCATTTGAAGATATAAATGGATCAATTATGCCCTAATCTAAACCCTAATGATAACCCAGGACATCAAGGGATTAATTGACTAATGACTTGACCATGATGATGATCAATGGGGTAAATTACCAAAATACCCTTGAAGGGTCAATTGAGTAATACCTTGATCAGATCAAACCCTAATCACATGGTGGTGATGTTTTTGGCTATGTTAGCCTATGATGACTTAATCCAACCTGATCTAGAGTGGTGTTATCACCCTCTACTAGTATGAGGAGAGAGAAAGTACTTCTAGAGAGAGAAAGTACTTCTAGAGAGAGAAAGTACCCTTTTTAGGTGGAAACTCAATTAAAGAACTTTCAATACACATGAATGTGCATAATTAGGGTATGATCCACCTGTGTGAAGTCATAGAAACCCTAATTATGATGAATGATGAATCTTTAACTAATCTGAGAGCATCAATGATAGTGATACTCATACATGATGATGTTATGAGTTCAATTCAATGTAATGTGAATAGTAAACCCTAATTCAAGGGTAATGGCATGCAAATGAGTATTAAACTCCAATTGCTGAGAATCAGAGGAGTTAACTGTTATGATAAGAGTGGGAAATGTATTCCTTATTTTTGTATTATCTTTGTCAGTTAAATTAACCATGCAGGTTCTGATATGAAGGTAATCCTATCCAGGTATGGATGTTGATGTTATATTCCTTGAAGGCATGCTGTTAGCCTTATGAATAAGAAAAGTAACTTGACGCCTTGTCAATGGCATCCTATGATGATAATGGGCTGTGAGAGCCATGAATACCATCAAAGTCATGCTTTAGAGATGACTTGTGATGAGTATAATAAGAAATTATGATTGATATGAGTTAGGCTTGTTACATTTAGTATTCTTCTTTTATAGCTATTATGCTACTGTTATTGTTTGAAGAACAATGTATGTTGTTAAAGAATACTAAATGTACCTAACTAATCAAGTATAATGTAGAGCCCTGATCATAGATCCATCATTGTCAGAGATCAAGTGATGGTGAAATAGGTTTTCCTCAGGGAACTCCTGGAGCACATACTTTTGAGTATGTGGGGTACATGGATGTGTAGAACTTTACATCCTAGTGTAGGAATGTGATGTAGATGTGTAATCCGTCAATCCTTCACTATATTTCCATGCCATATCAGTGGTAGGTAAACATGAAACCTCCTGATAACGAAGAAATCACAGATATCCGTATCAGTGGAGATAAACATGAAATCTCCTGATGACAAAGAGAGTACAGAACGCCACTGTGACTCTAGAATGGCGAAGGACCAATTTACCCTGGTGAGCTATAGTAGTAGAGACACGAGATGTCCTACAAGTGATCCTCTTACTGACTGAGGAAGGTGAAGGTCATGAGAATCCGGCTCTCTTAATGACCTATGTATGATACTGATGTGACTTCTCAGCGATCAGTTGGAGTGTGAGTGGTATGCCTCATCTCCACAGGGCATAATGTTGTTTACAAAACATAATCAACCACATAGTATACCTGCTAGAGATAACTACGAGTTAGTTGATTGATGATACACTGTGATAGTGCTTATTTTTCTTCATGTCTCTTAAATGTTGAGCTCTTGTTTATATAGCAGCAACTGTTATTGAATACTTTGAAAGCTTTACAGCTTAAGATATTCTTTGATGATATAATAAAACTTCTGGCGGAGAGTTATAACTCTCGCTGGGACAATTATGTAAAATTGTCTCACCCCGTAGACTTCAACTTTTTAGGTGGACGTCGTAGACGGAGGAACCGGTCTACAGGTGACCAATCTCAGCAGCAGCAGCAGTACCAGGAGCAGCAGTAATCTCAGGTGGAGATTTAGCCTGCCACGTGGTGTAGTTAGAGTCAGTCCTATGTGTCCTCTGTACTCTCAGGTCTTGGAGTCTTTTGTGTGAGTTCTTGAGATTTTGTATCTTGATGTATATAATTACTCAAGAAGTAATTATCATGAGATGTAAACAGTTTATCTCTTGTTATGAAAGGAGTTTTTATAGATTCAAGCTCTTGTTCCGAAAAGTTTTAATTTTCCGTAAATTTTGTCTTCCGCTGTTTATCGAATCGCTTCCGCTAAGTTTAAATCGAGATTATATCGCGGTTTGGAGATCAGAGCCCACATGCGCTGCTGCTTGTGCTGCTAATATCTCCTGTTGAACCACAGCTCTAGCTTCTTGCATGAGTCTCTCTCTCTGTGCATTGATGGCTTGAGCCACTCTTCGGGCTACTTCTTCTTCTTGCGCCATCCTTGCTTGATTTTCTCTGATCTAACGATGGAAGGTTCTGTCTATTTCAGGATCGAAGCTTGCTATGAGTCCGGGATTGTCTGTTCGGTGCATGCACTATGCGTTGGAGAGCACCTGAAAATTAGGAGGATTTGAAAATGAGATCCACAAGTAAAATAAAATCAAGTAGATAAGCGATAATTTCAAAAAAGAAAAAGAAAATCCTAGATTAGTCTTAAAAGAACTAGATTAGACTGACTGATTCCGTTGTCCCCGGCAACGGCGCCAGAATTTGATGTGGCTTTTTGAATGCACTAACAAATTCACTCGGAGTTTATATCCCCGAGCTTTTACCAAAACCAACTGCAACAATACCACCCGCAAGCGGACGGGTCTTATCGCAGTATAGTTGAGGATCGAACCCAAAGGACAACGTTTTTAAGAATCCTTGTCAGTTGAATCTAGCTCAAGTAAAACTAATATTTAGAACAATTGGTTGATTTGGGTTTGATTAAACTAATTGCAAGAAAGTAAATGCGGAATTAATAGATGGGTTTGGATCAATAATATGGAATCGTTGGGATGGTACCAGGTTTGACCACCGCTACACACACAAACACACTCCTCTGCAAACATTCCAGGCAAGATACAACACTTCAAGTAGAGCTGCTGCAGAACCCCCCATACGGGCGTCAGGTCTGCGTAAGCATCACCATAGGCATTAGATGTCTCATCACCATCCGGATCACATGTCTTACGGCTCTGAAGATACAACATCCAACTAAGGCTGTGAACCCCCCATACGGGCGTCAGGCGCACAGAAGCGTCACCGAAGGCTAGATGGCTCGTCCCCTCGCGGATCATACACTTACAACCTCAAGGAATCCCATCGGAAGTTCTCGTCAAGGAGTCAACCGCGTCAACCGTTAAGCAAATAAGCGATTATAGTACGTGTAAACACCGACGAAAAGCATGAAGATACAAAATCCAACTAAGGCTGTGAACCCCCCATACGGGCGTCAGGCGCACAGAAGCGTCACCGAAGGCTAGATGGCTTGTCCCCTCGCGGATTATACACTTACGACCTCAAGGAATCCCATCGGAAGTTCTCGTCAAGGAGTCTAACATGCTAAACGACATCCATACCCATGCATTGAAGTTCTCGCAACATAGGGAGCACAAATATGGAAACAAACACATAACCAACCTACAAGCTTAACGATAAATGACAAAATGAAGAGTTATATACATTTCCATGGAAAGTTTAACAAAAGAACATGGTTTGCATGGGCAGCGGGGCTAGTCCCCACACCCCAGCGAAAGAGGACTACTCGCTCATGATGCGAGATACAAGAAGGATAGGAGAGAAAGATAGATCCGCCATGAGCTCGGTGCAGAGGGTGGACGCAGCCCGGTGAAGAAGATGCGCTCCTTGCTCCGTCTTCTTTCTCTTCTTGGCCTCCTTGGACGCAACACCAGCAGTAGGTGGAGTGGAACTTGATCGGGGTGGTGCTCTGGCATCCTATCGGCGTCCGGATCCGATGCTCCAAATGGGGACCTTGGGGGTCTATTTATAGGTTCAGATCTGATCCCAAACGGTTTCGGTAAGTTGCTGGAAATATCTTCTCCAAACGGTTTGGAGACCGTTTGGGGTGCCAAGCGGTCTTGAGACCGTTTGGGCACCAAACGGTTTGGAGACCGTTTGGGCACCAAACAGTTTGGAGATCGTTTGGGTATCAGAACGGTTTGCCGACCGGTCTTGGCCTTGATGTGGACGCTCTGCTTCAGTTCTTCAATCGATCCTTGCGCTTGCGTCGAACGGTTTTGGGACCGCATGAGACCAAACGGTCTTGAGACCGCATGGGACCAAACGGTCTTGGGACCGCATGGGACCAAATGGTTTTGGGACCGCATGGGACCAAACGGTCTTGGGACCGCATGGGACCAAACGGTCTTGACACCGCATGGGACCAAACGGTCTTGAGACCGCATGGGACCAAACGGTCTTGAGACCGCATGGGACCAAATGGTCTTGGGACCGCATGGGACCAAACGGTCGTGAGACCGCACGGGACCAAACGGTCTTGAGACCGCATGGGACCAAACGGTCTTGGGACCGCATGGGACCAAACGGTCTTGGGACCGCATGGGACCAAACGGTCTTGAGACCGCATGGCTTTCTTTGGCAACCAATTTTGTCTTGTTCTTCGCGTATTCCAGCAAACGGTCTTGGGACCGCATGGACCCAAACGGTCTTGAGACCGCAAGGACCCAAACGGTCTTGAGACCGTATGCATGGAGTTGCTTGATTTTCCTGCATTAAATGAAATATATTTAGTTAAAATCTTGATTATTGAATCAACTAAGTAGTTTTGTGCATTATGATTCATATTAGGGTGAAAAGATGTGGAATAGAGATGAAGTTGTTCCAAAAAGGTAATAAAATTTCATGATGAGTATGCACTCATCACATACTCCAACTATCAGACAAGGTTCTTAAGAGAACAACCAAGACTGTCGTCAGACGTCTATCACAAATGCCTCAATGGGGGTTACTGGCAACGAGAATGCAGATTGGGATGGGCCTCCAAACTATATAATACTTGTGGCCACCATCCCTTTGAATGCCCGACCAAGAGAGTACAGACACATCGCCCTTTTAGACAGTTGTATGCTCAAAGCAGCAGACCCTGAGAAGTCTACAAGCCTGCTTGGGAGACATACCATAGACTAGCTACCAAGAAGGTGATTGTTCACATGAAGGATGACACCTTACATCTACAAGACCTACAAGATTACATGAAAAGGGTGATTGTAGTATCATGCACTTCTGGGAATACATGAGTCATCATTGTAGGAAACTTCAAGTTGACATGGTCGAAAGTTATCTTATGCAAGGAATTTGCTTCACCTCTAAATAGGACACTTAGATAGCTGACATGGAAACTAATGAGTAACAATGGGTTATTGATTTTGCAATACATAGATGGAAAATAGAATGTGTCACATCTAACAGGAGAATAGGTGGTTGTGTTTCAATGATTTACCAATCCGTTACATGTCTGATGAAGCTCTTCAACTGATAGTGAAGTAGTTTGCCTCTATATTGGGAAGTCATCATGAAAAAATCCCCCCTCATATTTTTCTTGTGTCCCGGTCCCAATAGCAGCATTTGTTGATGACATCCCTATGGAAGAGTTCCTCTAGGATGATGGATACATGTTCAACATCACCACTATACATGTGGCTTACCTTGACCTGCTTTCACTAGGCCTTCAAAGACTCCTCACTATAGAAGACTTACCGCCATAGGCTCTATCTTTTGGACTTCATTGCTGTAAAATTGGAAGAGGTTGATAATAGGATGGTTGAACCAGAAATGAGAGCTGGGAAATAACCACATGCTCACAGGTGAAGGCCTCCATCGACAAGCTCTAATTAGGGCTCCCACCATAGTATGACGGGCAAAGGAGTGATGATATAAGAACTAGATTCTATTACAGCAAGCCAATCTTTAATCCTATGGCATATTGTGGTGGACATAAGGGATTCTTCTAGGCCAAGGAGATGGGTGGCAGATGCAAAAGGGAATAGATTGTGACTTTACAACCCTTCACTTTGGGATTTTGTACATAACACATTAGGGTACCATAGAGGATTGGGACTGAAGCAGTCGGAGTGGGAAGTAGAAACAACTTTTTTCTTTTAGGAAATGATAACATCCACTTTGCGGATGTTACATGCGTATTTTACCCTCATTTCTCTTAACTTTTCAAGCTTTATCTTTTTAAATTCCCCTTGTTCTAGCATTTCATGAATAATCATTTCTCTATTTTTTCTTCATCTCTTATGAAAGAAAAAGACCTAACCGAACATCACCAGCGAACGTATCTTGATAGACCTTTGAATGACAACAACTAGACTGATGGAACCCTATAGAAGAACCATTGGTCCCCAACTGATGGGCCCCTTCACAATGGATTAGCATCAATGAAACCAAAGCGTAGGATGATTGTTGGTCCCCGACTAATGGAAGAGCAATCCACCACCCTGACACTGACCCACAATCAAGACCTAAGGTGAGCATGAACCACCCACCCATGGCCATTCAGCCCGATGACTTCACAACCTGATAACTTGCGCACGGCTAGGTCACAACTCGATGAGACTCAAGTTTGATGCCCAGACAAAGCAAGGACCATCCTCGATAGAACAATAGGTCATCAACCAACGAGGACATTGACTAACAATGCAACAAACCAATGAGAGTTCAGGGAGTCAGCAATGGACTGACGATGCCACAAACATGTCTGTCAATGAAACCTCTGCAAAAAATGTCACCTCTATAGTTAGTTTGAGCATGTACCCCAAGTCACGTGCTTCAAGGTCGGCGTGGCAAGCAAAGTACCCTCCACTAAGGTGCCTCACGTATGAGTGGAGTGACCATAAATATAAAACCAAAGCTCAATTCATTGGACATTCATCTTCCATCATGAAGCATTGCCTATTCCAATTGAGAACCATTGACCAATGGTGTCGAGGACGAGAGTCAAGGCTATGCCAATCCCTTGTGCCTTCCCCAAGTTCTGAGGATCTCCTTCGGGAAAGGGACTTCTTCTGGACCTCTCTATTACTGCACCATAGCCACATCTAGCAAAGAAGGAGGTCTTGATTGTGGGTAAGACAAAGGTAATTTGATAGAGTTCTATACTACCTCAAATTATGTAGATTTCATTTAAAATGTGGATAGAATAATTGAGTAACTTTATCATTTAAAAAATCTCATAAGGTCATAAATCCACCCTACCTTTGCCTTAAGATGTGATTTTAGTTTCACATAGTAGAAATCATGTGCGCTCTTCTTTGTCTTCAATGGAGCATGGTAATCATTCAACCTATAATGAGAGAACCAATCTTTGTTATTGACCCAATTCCAAGACAATCTCATTTCAAAAGGATTCCTCACTTGCCCCCAAATCTACCAAAGCCCATTGGAGTAACAAACACACACCAAATGTTGCCCACCACACCAAATCAACATACCTAAGGTTGACACAGATAGTGGAGACGGATGGGAGGTTGGTCCCATCGAATGTGCCGCAGTAGGAGGGCTTCCTCGCCATGTCTTCCTGCTACTATGCTTGATCAAAAAGGAAGTTAGAGAGCGCGAGTATGGAGAAGGTGCCCTTTCGCCACCAACCTCCCATCCTTCAACCTCCCTTTAAACTTTCTCTCATCCACTGAACCCACCTTCTAATGTTTGTTGTTGTTCTTGCACCAACAACACTTCACGGTAGTTCTATTTTTTTCTATGGCAAAGGGTCATAGAACAAGTTTGAAACAGTCAACTCGCTTACACCAAGCGGTTGTACCAGAGTTAGAGTAGTTGAATCTTGAAGATAGACCAACAAAAAAGCTCATGCTAGGAGTGATAGAATCTATCTTGAAGATAGTGTTTCACAGACATTCGTTCCTAGACTCTGCGTGTAACATCTCAAGATTTGAGGCATTATATAAAATGATCTTAAATAGAATGATTAGATTATCCATATCATCAAGGTGCACCTCCTTTTCTGGGAGCCCATCATTAAAAAACTTTGTAGTTAAGTGTGCTCCATCGAGAGTAGTACTAGGATGGGTGACCAGTCGGGAAGTTTATTCTGGCTTGCACGTGAGTGAGGACAAAATGTACAGTTAAGGGTAGTGGTGGTCTGTGGAGCCAATCGGCATTCCATAAACCTTACTAGAGTCTTGGATCGTGGGCTTAGGTGTTAGAAATGGTATCAAAGCCAATTCTCTTCTAGTAGGTGGGCCCCACATGGGCCTATGACATGCCAGTCTTTGAGCCATACGGTCCGGGCATGTTGGAAAGGGCTATCCGAGTTGATGGAGCCACCCTTGTACTAGTAGTGTCTAGGCATGTTGGAAAGGGCTTTATGAGTTGATGGAGCCACCCTTGCATTGGTAGCCATGATTGGGAGTTGGGTGTACATGGGCCATTTGGTTCTGTACTGAAATAGGGAATGTTATGAGGCCATATAATTGAGCCTTGATGAGGACGTCAAGAGCCAAAGTGGGGGAGATTATAACATGCCATGGTTTGAGGCCTTAGATAAAATGATCTTAAATAGAATGATTGGACTACTTGTATCACCAAGGTGAACCTCCTTTTTCAGGAGCCCATCACTAAAGAACATTGTTGTTAAGCGTGATCAACCCAAAGTAGTACCTTGATGGGTGACTAGTCGGGAAGTTTATCTTAGTTTGCATGTGAGTGAGGACAAAGTGCATAGTTAAGGCTTGTAACACCCAATTTCTAAAACATGCACAACACTAAGAAGAAGCATAGATCTCATTGGGATGTCACAAGAATATTTATCATTGCACAAAAATAAAGTTCATATATAAACCAACACAAGATGAAATAACACTTCTCATACTCTAGTCCTCAACATAAAACTCACACTTTAAACTAATACATGGTTCTCTTAACATGAAAGTAAATCTAAATTAATATTCTATTATAGTTGGCACCCCACCAAGTTTTGTCTTCTAGATTTGTCATCGTGACGTAGGTTCCTTGTCTAAGCTCTTTAGTCCTTCTTTCCTACAGACATTGCGTCCCCAGCCATTCAAAGTAAAATAGATATTTTGTTAGAGTAAGTGTCAATGAGTAACATTATAAGAATATACTATACTTTTGATAAAAACATAACTTTAAACATAATAAACATTGTATCCTTGTCATGTCTTTTATATTCATATTTATTTATCTTAATCATTAACGTCATTGTATTGGGCTGAATATGTTGTCCTCCATCCTTATCTTGCTCACACATAGCTTATGCTCCTAAGAGCTCATTTCTCACACATAGCTTATGCACCCAAGTTCTCATTGCTCACACAGAGCTTATGCCAAAAAGGCATCTTAATCTTGGAAGGAACAATCATAATTCATCCATCATATACTTAACATTGCTCTAGAACATGATAGCTTAAATCTTTAAAAACTTAGAAAGCATGTGCATGTTATGATGATATCAATCTATGAAAAAGGCATAATGAGAACCATAATTTGATTCATAATCAATTCCCTTGAATGTATTCATTGAAATATGTACTTCATATCATAATAATTGAATTTCATAAATACCTACAAATATAAATCTCGTTACCCATACTTGCTAACTCATAGTGCATGAATCCACTTACCTCTCTCTCTTAGAGAAGATCCTAGTTGCTCTTGTTAAGTTTAGGAAAACTAATCACGTTCCTGGGGTTAAGAAACCCTAATTACCATGTTATAACAATTGTCATTCATTAATAGTTGATATCAACTTGATTTCTAGGGTTTTAGGGTTCTTGATTAAAATAGGAAAACACCAAGAAAAAATAGGACTTGAAACTTAGTCCAACCTTTAGATCTTGAAAAACCCTTTCCAACAGATATTTTTGGAAAATTTTGTGACAAAGCACTAAATAGATGTGAATTTTGGAATCGCTAACCAATAGAAATTCAAGAAAATAACATGTGCACTCAAGCACAACTCAGACCAGCGCTTGGCCCATGCTTAGGTGGTCAAATCCACACTGGCCAAGTTGGACTTGGTTCTATCTCTTCTCTGTGCACGTGAGAGACAGGAAGCGAGTGAAAAACCACAAAACACCCTAGCATAGCATGACATGTTGAAATCAGATCAGGGCAAAACAGATATATTAATGCCTGGGGTCTTCGTTCTCAAAAGGAAGATGAGTAACAATGAGAAGTACATCATGATTTGGAGATTCTAAGCATAGATTTGGTACACATTGTTAAAAATTGTAGTGCCCATCACCTTTGTCGTTGCCATCCAGACTAGGTGAACTAGGGCTCGTGGGGTGCGGCGGCCAGATGGAGGTATACAACCTCCCGCCATGGCTAACGAAGGGGGTCAGGTCAGAGAAGATAAACAAGGCAAGTCCATAGAAAGATATCACTTTGGACACATCCAGTACATGTCGTCGAAGACAAACAATAAGAAAATGAGACTAGGCAAGGTATCGAGAGGCGAATTTCTCAAATAGGCTGTGAAAGAACAAAAAAAGAGAAAGATGGATTGGGTACCTTTTAGGCGGAATTGCAGGTGCCAGAAGCTTCTCATGGATTTGATGATTTCTTCTGGGACAACACTGCTTGTTTTGGTGGTCAGAGTCACCTTGACGTTGAAGGTGGATGAGAAACAATGAGGTTGTTTGAGGTTAGGGTGGAAGAGAATATATCAGAGCAAGATGGCTAAGTCTGTGAGTTTCCGTTGCATCCACGATGGTTTTCGGGGGTGTCTCTTTATAGATCGGTGGTCTGAGAGAGATAGAGTCACCTAAAGAAGAGGAAACGAGGGAACACTTGGAGATTCTAGTTGACCAGGAACCCTAAAACACAAAATCCTATAGTGTTTGGGACCTGCTAATTCGAGAAGATTCGTTGGTGATGAAAAATGACGTATTTTCTCACAGATGTGACCAGAAAATAAGATTCGAGTGGGGAGAAGAAAAAGCATTCAGTGGAGTCCCATCTGCGTTGGACTCGGGTGTGGGAGATGACCTCCCCACTCAAAGTTGGATCTATGAGAGTCTGACCTAGTTTTGACCGCATGATAGAAAAATTACGTGCTATTCGATTTCAAACCAATGTCCAAAATTATAAAGATTAGGTCGATTGTTTTCTAGTTCAAAATTGGATTAGCTAGAACGGTCTAAGTCTTACCAAATTTTGTGTATTACTTAATTGGGACACAAGAAACCCAAGAATATAGTTAGTTTCCTGATTTGACCAACTTCATTTATTATGTTTTTCTTTTTAGCATAAACAGTTAAGTAATCATATATGATTACATAAAAATGAATTTGAGGATACAAATATGGATAAATAATTAAATTATCAAAACCAATTTATGGTAAAATTATGATTCCATAAAGAGACCACTAATTGGGTAAATTTCATTTTAAACTGTAAATGTCAATTATTTAATAGTTAGGGCTAAATTGATGATATTAAGTTTCAATTGAATCGATTAATTGCACAAGTTCTCAAAATTAGGATCATAATATAAGATTCAAACTTTTAGGGTGTTACAAGGCTAGTGGTGGTATGTGGGGCCAGTCATCATTCCTAAAACCTTACTAGAGCCTTAGGTAGTGGGCCCGTGTGTTACAACTAGGGTTTGCATCTCTTAATCCTTTTTGTTTTCTCAAATCCATTACTATTATATTCTTTGGTCAAAAAAAACTCTTGGGGCTTTTTTACATTTTTTGTTGATGGTGTGTACAATGAATTTCATTTCTCACAAAAAGGAGAAACAAAGGAAATTAAAAGGGGATCATATCTATACAAATGTATATCATTTCAAAGGAATGAGCTAAGGTATGTGTAAAGAAGCCATCCATGCTATAGATGATCCTCATCCCCATGATTTAGTAGGCAACATCACCTAGGGTCTTCAACTAAGCAACCAAAAGCAAGGGATGTCCCCTTTTTTAGACCAGAAGCAAGGGATGTCCCCTTTTTTAGACCATCTAGAAACTTCTACAGAATAGAATAGTCAAATATACTTGCCTCAGACCCCATCCAAGAAAAAAAGAGTTATAACCAAATCCCATCAGGTGTACCTCTTAACCTCCCTCCGTGATTCAAAAAACCAGATGATCTCAAATAAGCTCCTATAAGCAAAAATCAACCTTTCCATAACACACTTCATAACCAAAAACATCATATCAGAGAGATCACAGATGGTCACATAATCTCAAAGAAAACAAGAAACCTTATTAACATCTTTAGGCATGTCATAGTTAGAAGAATCAAACTCATTCAAATCAAATAGAAGCCATACTCCATAGCTAAAAAAAATTGCAGATAGAAAAGCACTAGAGCAAATAACCACAAAATATCATAGTCTTTTAAAAATTTCTTCCAAAAAACTTCAGCATCTAGTATAGGCCATGATGGACTCTTGTATCCCTCTCCATCCAACTATATTGGAGAATAAGTTATAGACATGTTTGTCTTTTAACAAGCTCTTCCCAACATGTAGGAATCTCATCAATTTTATTATCAAAATGAGCTAGGGTCCATAAAATATTAGTAAAAGAACACTCAAATGAAATGTGACGGGTATCCTCACAGCTAGTCATACAAAGGAAACAAGTAGATCCAACTAAACCCCCCCTTCCTATAGCATAGTTAGATGTAGGAAGCTTGTTGTGATCGCCTTCCACAGATGAATAATACAATTTAATTGACATTTGTAGTCCCAGATCCATTCAGAACTAGGATCCTCAACCCCTTTACTTCTTATATTCTCCCTAATTGACCTTATGTTAGCATTCTTTTTACCAGCTATAAATGATCTCTATCACTCAAACCAGGAAGATAGTCAATCGAGAATTTAGACAAGGAGTTATACCATCTACTCACAATAACTCTCTATTTATTGTCAAAGATAATGTCATTCAGATTAGAAGAAGGAAGACTCAGCCAGATAATCATTTCTCTCCCAATGATATCCCATAAAAACTTGCAAAACACTAAGGATCTTACTAGAGCCAGAAACTATCACCATGTTCAGTATTAAAGGTAATAAGAGGAAGATGAACCTCTCTTACTCTAAGGATATTATTAAATAACCAAGAGTGGTTAGAGGACTCATCAGCAGTCCAAAACAAGCATTTCTTCATATGTTTCTCACTAATCCACTTAACCCGTAGAATGTCCTTCTTACTAGAAACATTCCATGCATTTAAAATAAGACAAGGTTTAGAAATATCTTTACTCTTCCTCAGACAAAGGCCCCTTCCTTTTTGGAAGAGTAACAATCTTCCATTTTATTAAATGCAAGTTTCTTTTACCTTCACAGAAAATCCCTACAATTGTGATCAGTCTCTTCAAGCGTAGAACTAGGAATAGGAAAAGAGAAAACCCAGTGGAGATACATAGAAGATAAGATAGATATGATGAGCTCAACCCTCCTTATAAGAGAAAGCAATTATTCTTTCAAACTTTCCATCTGCTTCTTGATTTTATCTACTAGAGAAGAATAGTGCTTCTTGGAAATCTTTACAACAAACAAGGGTATTCCAAGATAATTATAATTACCCAGAGATCCAACCTTGATACCTAGAAGCTTAGAAATTTTGACCCCATCCACCTTCTTACTAATAAGATTAGAACTCTTCAATAGATTAATCTTCAAGACAAAATAATAGCCAAACCCATCAAATATTTTCCTGATATTATTAACACTATCCTCATCCTCTTTCGAAAACACCATCAGGTCATCTGCAAAAATAAGGTGTGAACAAAAATCTTGGAAACCCGAATAGGATGAATAAGCTTCTGTGCTACTTGCATCTTCATCATCTTAGTGAACCCATGCAGAACAATAAAAATAGATAAGGAGCAATGGGGTCTCCTTGCCTCACCCCATTCATAGGATATATAGGATCCATAGTTTCTCCATTTACAAGGACTTGATAGGAGGTAGTGTTGAATATAGCTTAAATCAATGAATCCAAGTAATAGGAAACCCCATCTTATACATTACAGAATAGAGATAAGTCCAGTTCGCAGAATCATAAACCTTTGATATTGGCCTAAATACACATAAGAGACCCAGAACCCTTATTGAAATCACTTAATATTTCATTTGAAATCATAACATCACATTTGATACTCCTACCCTTAACAAAAGCACATTGATTATCATCCGTAATAGAAGGTAAAACCAACTCAAGCTTGTTAGAAGGAATTTTTGATATTATCTTGTAAAAGGTGTTACACAAATAGATTGGTCTCCAGTTGGAGATTAGAGAGTTATCCAACCCTTTAGGGATCAAAGTAATATATGTTCTATTAGACTCCTCCAAAAGACATCCATTACAAAAGAACTCAAGAATAACATCAAAACATCATTCCTAATAAATTTCCAGGCTGTCCTATAAAAATTCCCATTAAATCCATCTGGGCCCGGGGATTTATCATCATCTAGGTTATTGACTGTATCATCAACTTCCTTTCTAGTGATCTTACTAGTGAGACATTTACGCTGAGAACCAAGAATTTAAGTCCACTCCAAGGACCTATCCATGCACCTTTGGGATCCTCCCTTTTACAAAATAAACCAGAGTAAAAGTTATGAACACAAACTTTGATGTCATTCTGATCGTGAACCAACTCACCATTAACTAATACACTTCTGATACTATTTCTATTACAACATGTTTTCAGAGAGGAGAAAAAGTATTTTGTATTGAAATTGCCGCATTTCAACCATTGTACTCTAGATTTCTGCCTCAAGAATGATTCTTCAATATCACTAGCTTCCTATGTGTCCAGTCTTAGTTTCTTTTCATTAGATCTAGCAATCTCATCAAGAGGAGATAGATCGACATTCTTTTGAGCTTTTAGAGCATTGTCTCGGGTAATATTGGCTTTCTCAATTAAGTCTCTTGCATACTTCTTGTTCCACTCTTTAAGTTTCTATTCTAAGTTCCAGAGTTTCCTATAGAGTTTGAACATAGCAAACCCTTCAACATTTAGATTCCATGCATCCTCTATAATAGAGTAGAAACCAAATATAGAAGTCCAAGCATTAAAAAAAAGAAATGGAGCACTGATCTTTCTAGGATTTCCAATAGACAAAATGATCCGTCTGTGATCACTGATAGTATTTGATATACAATCACCACTACAAGTATTAAAGATAGATAAAAATTGATTATTGTAGAGAATTTTATCTATTTTTAAGGTGAAAAATCCTCTCCATCTTGATGATTATACCAGGTAAAGTATGGACCCCCCAAATCCAATTCATACAAGCCACTGTCTAGCATAAACCCATTATTCATCAATGTATTTCTTAGAAGGAGATTGTCTTCCAATCTTCTCACAAACCTTTCTCATTGAATTAAAGTCACCCAAAATAGCTCAAGGTCTTAGAGTTTATATTCAATAAGAAATATCAAAGAATAGATCTATCTGAATCTTCGTTACGACCATAGACTGTAGTAAGAAGAGAAGAACCATCCTCATTCTGAACTCTACAATTGTCATCTTGATCACACCCACACAGTTTTTGAATGTGGCATGATTATTCTTTCCATAGAACTATCACTCTCCCAATAACATCATATTCTTGGTTTGAAATCCACTTATACTCAGAAAAAACCTATTCATGAAAGTATTGATTTTACCACTTCAGAGCTTAAACTCATTAATGATAAAGATATGGCTATTTGACCTTCTAGTTTCTCCTTGGACACCCTGAGCTTTATTAGAGATCCCCCTCATGTTCCAAGAAGAAATGCTCATGGATATATTCATTTGATCCCTTGGTCTGTTGAGCTTCGAGTCTTAGCTTCTTCACTAATAATTTCCAATCCACCAAATTCCATCTACATATGCGAGAAAATAAAATCTGTGACCCTATGAAAAATTCCCACTGCAGGCTTCACAGTACATTTTGGGGGAGACTTGTATATTCCTCTAGCCGTTAGAGACTCCTCATCATTCTTTTCTTCATCACCATAGATAGTTGGAGAGATTTGTGAGAAAATAGGAATAGGAGTTGATGGAACAGAACAACCATTAGGACTACCTTTCTACAACATATCTTTAAAGGATTATGACAACCTGTACAGGATGCCCCGGCATCCTTTGCCCAGCCATAGCCAGGATAGTTGGCGGGTGGTAAATACATCGCTTAATAGAGGGCTCGAACCCGGGATCCCCCCGGAGGGGGACACCGTGCCTACCACCTGCACTAACACTGGCCGAGTTGTACGGTGTCCCCCTCCAGGGGGATCTCGGGTTCGAGCCCTCTGTTAAGCGCTGTATTTACCACCCGCCAGCTATTCGGGCTATGGCTAGGCAAAGGACGCGGGGGCAGCCTGTAAAGGTTGTCATAATCCTACAACATATCTTTAATTAAGTCATGTTGAATACCTATTCTATTCAGTGTAAATGGCTCCTCATAAACAACTTCCTCCTAATGTACTTTAGTAGAGATAACCCTGTTCTTTTCCACCCAAACTTGGTTGGCAATGTCATCATTATCAACAACATAACAATTATCATGCCTGTATAAACCACATAGATTACATTTATAAGGAATCCAGTCATACACCAGGTCCACTACATGTTCATCACCATCATTACTCGAGAGAGTAACAAAAGAGAGAAACTTAGCATCCATAGAGAAAAGGACCAGAATTCTTGCATATTTGATCCTAGAATGGAATTTAGTAGCTTCATCCATTCTTATAGGACTCCCCAATGAAGACCCAATCCTTTCAAACATTTTCACTTCCCAAAGCTTTGGACGTAAATTATATAACCGAGTCCATACATGAACTCTTTTCAATCTAACTTTAGAAAAGTTGACACCCAGCTTCCATTTTTACATAATCAATGGCCTATTCTTATCGTACCAACTTCCAGAGAGCGCAAAATCGAGAGCCTAATAATCAGATAATCAAAAAGGAATATACCATCACCTATGTTGAACACTTGAATCATCCCTTGCAGATTCCATAAACATGCCAAGTAGTTCTCCAGGGAGGAATATGAGGCCTAAAGTTGATGAGATATCCAATGAGACATTTACTCCATCTACGAACATTCTCTAGGGCTTCAGAATAGACTATCTTGCCATTATTCACTGTTACAACCATATGCTTCAGAGAGAGCGAGGTTCGTTTGACTTGAATAACTTCAAACACCTTAGATATTGATGTAGGTTAGGTTGGAAGGACTCGTGATCATGACAATGTACTTGGCCTTCCCCTTTCCTCATCCAAAACTGGCGAGTTTCATGGGCTGGCGGCCGGTGGAGGAGTGTCACACGTTCAGTCACCCTAGCAGATCCGAACAACATCATTACTATTATTTTTACTGCTACAATTTTAGTGATTATTGTGTGCTTAAAATCTAATTAACTACTATCTAATATCCAACAAATACATAATTTGCTTGGTACATTAGATACTTGAAGATTTATTGTATATTTGATTCTCAATAATTCTTACAAACTATAATAGTTATAAAGTATGTTAAAATTATCGGAATTCGGAACGAGTTAGATTTTGGGCACGCTCACACCCTCTTACGTGCATATCATGCACAACAAAATCACTGACCAAAACCACCCCCTACTGTTGGCTAAATTGGACATTATTATAATCTTTTTGTTTTGATGATGACAAACATTTCATTCTTGTGGTTTTAACGTGCTATTTGAGTATTTCAGGAACAAGCATTTAAGGTGGTGGATAACAAAAACTTGGAAGAACAATTTGATAAAATCACTTTATTTTCATGATTGTAATCAAATGTAAAAGCTTGTACAAGTATATAATGTACAAGTAATTAGATATCATGTAAATCAAGCGTTTCAATCTTCCCTATCCACTCACAACACTTTGATAGGTCATTCCCCAAGATAGTATCACAATTGTACATTGATACACACACTTAGTAAATGAATACATTGAGTCAGTAATATTCTCGGTCGAAAAATTGTCAATCGAGAAAATATCGGTCGACAAAAACTTCGATCGAGAATAGACCCTACTAGACATTATACCTAGCAGACAAAGTAGTTGTGAGTTGAGTTGAATGTTGCAATACACTCAATCTCGGTCGACAAACTTCTCGACCGAGATACATTTCGGTCGACAATTCCTCGACCGAGAAGAGTTCTGTCTGCACTTTTCAGGGTCAATTAACTAGTCGTTGCAAATGCAATTAGTGGACACATAATGGTTAGTTGAGCACTAAGAACCCCCTAGAAAGTGTCTAGAATGTCCTTAAGCACTTGTAGGTCATTCCTATAAATAGGACATGCCTTAGGACACCTAAATTCACTCATATACACTTGTGCAATACTTGAGCTTACACTTGCAATTGGCAATTTGTTTTGAGAAATTGAGCAACACTAAAATTGGCTATTCATTCCCATTGCTCTAATTTTGTGTCCTATAGGCTAGCATCTCCTACCCACAACACTTACACTTACACATACATTGGTTAGGAGATCAAAATGCTTGATATAGGAAATCAAGCCTTGTGCTACAACGGTATTGTAATTTCCATTTTTCCTTCTTGTTCCTTTTTATCCTTTGTATTCTCCTTGCTACTCCTAGGGTTGGAGGCTGCGGATTGGAGAAGGTTCTTCTCGGTGGAGAAGGTGGACTTCAGACTACTTCAAGAAGGTTGTTGCAACGGGAAGCTACTTCAAGAGGAAGGCTACTTCAAGGGGGAGCTTGAAGTTACTTCAAGAAGGCTGCTTCAAGGTTGGTGCAACTACTTCTAGGTGAAGGCTGTACGCAGGGTTTGGTGAAATAATTGTAATTTTATGTAATATCCTTGCGAGGTAATAAAATTTAATTCTTTCAAAATCCCAGTTGGGTAAGCAACTGGGTAGTGGATTGACTGCCTTAGTATTTGCTAAGGTTGGAACCACTCTAAATCCTTGTCCCCTTGTCCAATGTTTTTGTGGTTGGTTGTTTGAGTTAAATTACTTATTAAATATTCATAAAACCCTATTCACCCCCCTCTAGTGGTTTTTCAATTGGTATCGGAGAAGGCTTCAAGGATCTCTAATCGAGTCTTGAAGAATGAAGGGTGGTGGTGTCTACAACCGCAAGCAAAGGAAAAGCATGGGCCAATCTTCAACAAGTTGCAATTGGTGCTTAGGAACAAGCCACAGGTGCTTAGGAACAAGCCACACAACACCTAGCTGCCCATGGAGATCAAAGAAGGAAGATGAGCATAAAGAGTGCCTAATTGCTACAATAAGTGAAGAAGAAGAAGAAGTAAGCCTTTTTTATTTACCTAAAGAAGATTTAATTGCTAGTCTTCAAGAAACACATGAAAAATATATTGAGTGCAAGAAGAAATTAAAGAAATCAAATAAAGAAAATGATGAGTTAAATGCCAAACTTCTTGCCCTCACATCTGAAAATGAAGATCTCAAAAAGACTATTGAAGATCATGATATTAAGCTAAAATCAGTAGAAGCAAATTGCAATCTTCTATCCCTAGAAAAGATAAATTTGCAAAGTCAAGTAAACGATATTAAAAAACAACCTGTTTTGTGTACACATCTAGATTATGATACTATCGTGAAAGAAAGAGATTATTTATCATCTAATCTAGATCAAGCAAAGCTAGATATCAAGAAGAGAATGGATGAGATTGCTAAGTTACAACAAGAAGTTAGTAGTCTAAGTAATAATGGCATTCTTGATAAAATCTTAAATGATTCTTACCATCAAGTTGGAAGGAGAGGACTAGGTTACAAGCCTAAAGGAAAATCTTATCAAAAACCTAGTTGGGGAAGAACACAAGTGCCAAAGAGTCAATCTATGTATGTACCTAGAAGCAAATATACATATGAAAAGAGTCAATCTATGTATGTACCTAGAAGCAAATATACATATGTACCCAAGAACAACCTAGAACAATCTCATAGAAAGAGACATGAGATTGACTCTATATGTTGCCATTATTGTTTGCGTCTTGGACATTATTCTTTCTCATGTCCATACAAGAAGAAGGAAGTTGAATTAGTATGGGTTCCAAAACCCCCAAACTAAATAAACAAAATTAAGTTGAGATATGACCAAAGACTCTAGTTGTATATCTCTATGTCTATCTCAACTTAACATAATGAGATAACAAAATTGATTCAAGTAATTAAAATTTCTAACTTGAAAATATACATTTCTTTTAAATCTGAAGAGACACATCTTTGAAAATTTGTCTTAATTAGGGTTCCTAAAATCTAAAGATTTAAATAATATTCGTTGAGATTTAATTAAAATGTTGCCTTTGATATTCATATGTTTTATCTTAACTAAACTAAGTTTTCAAATTGCATAATTGAATTAAAAATGAACGATGATTTACTTATAAACAATTACTGAAAAATAGTACAGACACATTCTCGGTCAAGAAAATGGTCGACCGAGAACATTGTCAGTCGAAGAATAGTCGATCGAGCAGGTTACTGTTTTTAAGTCTGCAATAAATCTGCTGAACTTGTTTTCAATTAATCTAATTTGCTATTAATTTGTTATTAATGATTGATTTAACATGCAAATCAAGAATAAACCTTGGAAGACAATTTTTGAAATAAGACATATTAATCTTTTGCATCATATAACATTATGAATATGAAACATATTGCAAAAGTGTTATAAGAAGACTGATCTTGAACTAAACTTATTCATTGATTGAAAAAGTTTATTAGTTTGTCTTCAAATTGAAACCATGAATGAGATTATTTTGGTATTATCCTCTACATGGTTTGGCTTAAAACTGAAAATTATGAATGGGTTTAAACAAGAAAATTACTATTTTATCGCAATCCACATGGTTTTTCCTAAGTACTCCTTGGTATATCTATATAGGAACCATGTGTGTTGAAATGATCATAATCATTGCATTTATGTACTTTTATCTTGATCATTGTATTGTGGATATGCTTCTACTTTTCTATCATAGTTTATGTGCCATGATCACTGTGTTTCATTGGTTTGTCTAAAATAATCTTTGATTCATATATACAAACCATGAATGGATATTATTCTTGATCATTATGTTTCAGATCATTGAAAATGCCATTAGCTTAAAAGCATCTTAACAGAATAGATAATGATTATTGTGGGCATGGCTTGTAATAAAATAATGATTCTTGTTGCTATGACAAGCCAAATAGTGTATCTTAGAACAAGAATATTAATGTTTTATCTAGTTGTTTGTTCTAAGAAATCTAAAGCACAATCTTTACTTTAAGATATCAATCTTGCTCTCAAGGATACATGCTTTTAAAGAATCCTATGAATCTGAAAATAAAGGAATTAAAATCTATGCACCCATAGTAGAGCCAAAACAATAATTAAGGACAAAAACTTCATTATGATGCCTATGTTAAATTTTTAAAAACGTCTTCATAATACATATCACTTAATGTGCTTCAAATTGATATTTATTTAATCAAGCTACCTGCAGAAATTATACTTCACATATGAATGTTCAAATGTGCAATCTGCAGAATTTTCCTCTTGGTTGAAATTAAATTTGACCAAGGGGCACTATGGTCGTAGTCAAGGTCGACCAAAAATAAGCTTGACACAATGCTTATTTGTACATCATTTTACTGCACTTAATCTTAGTATCTTGATTCAAAATGTGTTTATCATATTAAAAACATGAAGCTTTAATAAAAGGTCAAAATCAAATCTTAAAAATCAATTTGTGACCTTAGAATCCTCAAATTGTCTTAATTATAAAATTAAGGGGGAGCTCACAAAAACAAATTTGATTAAGAAGCTTACAAAACTTTGTAAACATCATTTGAAGCTTGTTATGACCTTAGTATTTTTACTCTTGGTTATGGAGAAATCTACAAATTTCATGAATATGATATATATCTTGTTCTTAATGGAATTCTCTAAACAAATTAGGGTTTAACATCCCGTGCTTTTGGTTAGAGACACTTTTCGTGTACTCTAAGCTTAAAGGATTCTCATATCATTTTCAGGACTTAACATCCCTTGTAAAATGGGTGAGAAATCAATACACATATGCCATGAACTTAGAAGGAACTCATATCATTTCAAGGCTTAACATCCTTTGCAAATGATTGAGAAACAAATTGTGGCTAAATTTGACAATAAATGGTTTACATTTATATTATTCCCTATTTTTCAAACTGAATATCTCAGTTAGGGGGAGCATAGCATAAAATTAAGGGGGAGAAATAATTGTCATACAAAATGATTTTCCTGGATATCTTTTTGAAATGACAAAGGGGGAGAAATAATATAAAATCAATAACATAAAGCAAAATGAGTTTCATAATCTTCCAGCCAGCACATACTTGGAAATAAGAGAATGGCTGCAAAAGGTAAACTTCAGGTATGAAACTCATATGATTTATATTTCCTTATTTTATATTTTAGAAATGTTTGTCATCTTCAAAAAGGGGGATATTGTTGGCTAAATTGGACATTATTATAATCTCTTTGTTTTGATGATGACAAACATTTCATTCTTGTGGTTTTAACGTGCTATTTGAGTATTTCAGGAACAAGCATATAAGGTGGTAGATAACAAAGACTTGGAAGAACAATTTGATAAAATCTCTTTATTTTCATGATTGTAATCAAATGTAAAAGCTTGTACAAGTATATAATGTACAAGTAATTAGATATCATGTAAATCAAGCGTTTCGATCTTCCCTATCCACTCACAACACTTAGATAGGTCATTCCCCAAGATAGTATCACAATTGCACATTGATACACACACTTAGTAAATGAATACATTGAGTCAGTAATATTCTCGGTTGAAAAATCGTCGATCGAGAAATTATCGGTCGACAAAAACTTCGATCGAGAATAGACCCTACTAGCCGTTAGACCTAGCAGACAAAGTAGTTGGGAGTTGAGTTGAACGTTGCAATACACTCAATCTCGGTCAACAAACTTCTCGACCGAGATACATTTCGGTCGACAATTCCTCGACCGAGAAGAGTTCTGTCTGCACTTTTCAAGGTCAATAAACTAGCCGTTGCAAATGCAATTAGTGGACACATAATGGCTAGTTGAGCACTAAGAACCCCTTAGAAAGTGTCTAGAACGTCCTTAAGCACTTGTAGGTCATTCCTATAAATAGGACATTCCTTAGGACACCTTAATTCACTCATATACACTTGTGCAATACTTGAGCTTACACTTGCAATTGGCAATCTGTTTTGAGCAATTGAGCAACACTAGAATTGGCTATTCATTCACATTGCTCCAATTTCGTGTCCTATAGGCTAGCATCTCCCACCCACAACACTTACACTTACATATACATTGGTTAGGAGATCAAAACGCTTGATATAGGAAATCAAGCCTTGTGCTACAACGGTATTGTAATTTCCATTTTTCCTTCTTGTTCCTTTTTATCCTTTGTATTCTCCTTGCTACTCCTAGGGTTGGAGGCTGCGGATTGGAGAAGGTTCTTCTCGGTGGAGAAGGTGGACTTCAGACTACTTCAAGAAGGTTGTTGTAACGGGAAGCTACTTCAAGAGGAAGGCTACTTCAAGGGGGAGCTTGAAGTTACTTCAAGAAGGCTACTTCAAGGTTGGGGCAACTATTTCTAGGTGAAGGCGGTCCGAAGGGTTTGGTGAAAGAATTGTAATTTTATGTAATATCCTTGCGAGGTAATAAAATTTAATTCTTTCAAAATCCCGGTTGGGTAAGCAACCAGGTAGTGAATTGACTGCCTTAGTATTTGCTAAGGTTGGAACCACTCTAAATCCTTATCCCCTTTGTTTAATATTTTTGTGGTTGGTTGTTTGAGTTAAATTACTTATTAAATATTCATAAAACCCTATTCACCCCCCTCTAGTGGTTTTTCACCTACAACCATTGATGGAGTTTTGCAACGCCACTAAAAATCCTAGAGGTGATGAATCTCTAGGTTTAGCCTTGCTTGTACTATGGTAAGATCTCCACCCACGTGTGCTAGGACACGCGGAAGTCTTATCGTAGTATAGTTAAGGGTTGAATCCTCAGGACAACGGTCTTGATTAGAATTAAACAAGATGGAAAACATTTTAGTCGTACCTAATTACTTAACGGTTGATATTTAGATCGAAAGGTTGATTTGGTTGTTTAAACTAAGTGCTAGGAAAGTAAAAGCAAGGAAGTAGAAATTAGGGTTGTAAACAATGACTAAAACCCACTAGGATGTTATCGGGTTTCACGCCACTACACATGGATCAAAACATGCAACATAATAAAACAACCTGCAAAGAGATTCTAATCATTTAGTATCTTGTAGACTTAGTTTCTTTTCGGATAACTAACTACGAGAAGTGTGGAGTATTACAACGCCAGCCATTCCAAAATGAATGGTCACTTGCTTTGCATTACTTCTTCATGAAGTGTGTTCCTCGACTTTGCCAAGGTTGCACTTTCATACGTCAACTGATTCCATTTCATAGTATGAAAGTGCAACGATGGGAGTGAGTTTACTCCACTCATGAAAGCACTCCTAGATACCGAAACGGACGTATGGTGACTACATACATCCAGAACCAACTTTCAATCGATATTCAGATCTAAGGGTACAAACGTAGACAATTCATACCGAGAGACAATAGGTAATACAAGTTGATGATCAAGCAACAAGCATTCATTTAACGATTGATGTTGAACTGAAAAGGAGAGTATCTCTATTGAAAACTGTTGAATTACATTGCATGAAATGAAAACATGGGTAGCGGGGCTACTCCCCGCACCCTAGTGAATGAGACTACTCGCTCATATCAAGGACAAAGAAGGAGGCGAGAAGAGAGAGAAAGAACGTCATCTCCACGGAGGAGGGAAGGATGAACCCTTGGTGAAGAGAGCAACGATCTTTGCACTTCGTGGATGCTTTGATGATGGATCTTCTCTTCCCACCTTCTTTGTTGTTGAGAGAGAAGGTAGCTTGAAGATGGAATGTGGATCTCAAACTGGCAGCCTTGGGGTGATGGATGAAAGATGGGAGTGCTCTGGAACTGGAGAGGCAGCCTTTCGGCGTCTGAGAGTTGTCCACTTTTGAGGACCCCTTTGGATCTTATTTATAGGCTTAAGTGGAGCCCAAATGGTCTTGAACCCGTTTGGGCGCTGAACACGTTTGGCCGCTGAACCCGTTTGGTCCTTGAACCCATTTGGGCGCTGAACTCATTTGAGCGTTGGACCCATTTGAGCACTAGACTCTTGGGCGCCGAACTCGTTTGGGCGCTGGACCCGTTTGGTTGCTGAACACGTTTCGGCACTGAACTCGTTTGAGCGCTGGACCCGTTTGAGCAATGGACTCGTTTGGGCGCTGGACCCGTTTGAGCACTGGACTCGTTTGGGCGCTGGACCCGTTTGGTTGCTGAACACGTTTCGGCACTGAACTCATTCGAGCGCTGGACCCATTTGGTTGCTGAACACGTTTGGGCTTATGCGGTCTCTAGACCATTTAGAGTTCATGCGGTCTTGAGACCGTTTATCCTTAAACGGTCTTGGGACCGTTTGATCTTAAACGGTCTTGGGACCGTTTGGTCTTAAACGGTCTTGGGACCATTTGGGGTTTTTGTAATTTTTTTGTGTTTTTTTGCAAGGAAAAAGAAAAGAAAACTTAATCTATTGATGTGTCAGCAATAAGGTAAAGATTTAATGGTTCTTTCTAATTTATTTACGAAAGAGTATGGAAAACAAGGGGAAAACTAACAAAATAGCATCACAAAGTGAGAGGTTATCACCCCCCCTAACTTAGAGTCTAGCTTGTCCTCAAGTTAGATAGAGCTAAGGCATGCAGTGGCGGGGCGATTTTATTTAGTTAGGGTTTCCATACTCTTGTTTCAATTCTCAACCTGAGTTCTCCTCAAATCATATCGGATCTTATTGCTTGCCTTGACTCTTTCCGGTTTTTGAGAGATGCATGGGTCTCAAGTTCCTTCCGTATCTCGTAGCTTGCATTGGGACCACTTTTTATTCTGTGCATGTTGTTGACTCTAATCAGCTTTATATCTCTCTGAGGAACCTACCGGTAACTAGAGTAGGTATGAGGGTTGGCTAAAGGCTTAAAGTGTAACTCTCCCTTTTTGTGGGAGAGGGCTTTTCTATGCTTTTTAGAGACCCACTACTGGGCACGACACATCTGCCTTCATGAGGGAAGCTGAATGTACCGGCCGGGTGAGCTCTTTATTAGCCTTCTCTTATATTTAGAAACCTTAGGGTCCCACTACCGGGCACGACACATCTGCCTTTATGAGGGCAGCTAAATGTACCGGCCGGGTGAAACCTTTATTGGCTCTTCTTATAAGTCCTTATGCATGGCACAACTCTCATGTTTTTATTCAACGCTCTGGCTTTTATTCGAGAAACTCACAGGCTTGGGATTTGGGGATTGCTTTTGGAATTTATATTGGGCGACCAAGCCTCTTTTATTTGAAGAGAGAAAAGCTGTTCTTAGAGTTTTTCAACATACACTTATTGTGTGGTCCGCTTGCAAGACTTCTTAATTCGGAAGTTGTCTGATACCCCTCTCGTCCTTGAAAGCTCAGCTTATTCCTGCCTTGATATAGACTTTGTGGAGAGTCTGATATAGAAGTGAAACAAAAGCATGAAAACCCAAGGTGGAGAGATATTATTAAGTCGCCATTGTATGTCTAAGTGCTATTTTACTTTTGAGGACTAACCTGATTCTAAAGTTAGCTGAGGGTGTAACGGAAACTGAGAAAATTTATACAAGAAAATTTAAGGAGAAGATGGAGAAAGTAGGATATAGAGATGATACCTCGCCCTTGTCTAATGTACCCCCCTAACTTATCACGCACTCTGTCCTCAGAGTGTCAAAGTGATAGGTGGAGTAGTACGAGGACAAGGGCCACAGGTTAAGCGAATGTTGTGCTTGCCCCTGGTGCTTGAAGGAGTTTAGCTGTGAATTGTCCTCGCAGGGCGTGATAGTCTATGTCAATCATATCCTCTACTGGTTTCTGAAGAACGATGATGGTGTAGATCCAATAGAGGACAAGGAAGCTGCAGTCGTTTGATTGTCGAATTTGTTGGGGACACTTGTTGTAGAAGGAAGGGCGGTGAAAATGTTGTTTGTCGTAAGCTTTTGTGTGCTGACTTAGAAAATCGATTAATTTTTCAGCACATTCTTTCGCTACTACCTCCGTGGGCATTTTTGGCGTCATGACGCAATTCTTCTATTTTGGATTGTAGTGGCTGTCGGAGCTATTATAAATTGTAATTTTTCCTTTTGGTAGGTTTGTTGCCAGAAGCAGCCAGTGTTCATGATAGAGGAAGGGTAGCATGATGAACTTCGGCGTTGTGTGTTGTAGATAGGAGATTAGTGTTTCATCTGCGCCGAAGTGCTTTAGCTTTAAAAGGTCATCCTTCAAATAAGGAGACGCCATATATGTTGTTGGGTTATCTTGGCCTAGGAGAAATTGGTAGGCTGCCATTAGGATTACAAAGAGTGATCCTTTAAATTGTAAAGTTTCTCGAAGAGTGTCTGCCATTATGAGAATGTCACCAGACATGAACACGAGTTCATCTTTTTCGGCAGAAAGCCTTGACATGATGAGACGTAGTTCGTAGTCGGAGAGGCCTTTGCAAGCACTGAGATCAAAGTCTGGAAAAGATGGTTTGATGGCAGATAGAGGATCAATGTCGTCTTTGCTTTGCTCGGTTGTTGAGACCGGTTCTTTTGATTTCTCTAACTCCTTTAGAGTTTGTCGGAAGGGTCGCCGCTGCGGTCGCTGGATAGAGGAGAAGAAGTAGTGAGGGACATCATCTGGTGCCATCGTCGGGTCCTTGAAGAACCGTCTAATACAGATGAGCTCCATGGCATAATGTCCTCGTAAAGAATGAAAATCTTCAGTAACCAGAGCAGAGAATGGGATTTCTTGGTTCAGCGCTTGGATGTGATGTATGGTGCAGAAAGCGCAATCCCCAGATTCCTCGTCAGCTTGGACTTGCGGGTTTATTATTTTGAACCAAGGCTGGCACCAGTTGTGGCGGAGAGATGGACGTGCATCCCAAATTAGCTTAAGCAGCCAAAAGGGTATACATCTTGCTTCACCGGCTGCTTCACCCATAAAGTTTATTGTACTGGCGGGTAGCTCAGCGCTGCAGAAGTTATAAACCGTGGTGTCCCGAGCCTCGGTATCAACAACCATGAATAACCAGTGATTTGAAACTTGGAAGGGCATGGTAAGATAACGTGCTCGTCGTACTAAACCGGTACGCAGACGTTCGATTGATTTTTCTTTGATGTCCTTGTATAGCAGGCCCAAAGATAGGGCAGGCGAGGCATTAAACACAGGCTACTGCCGCTTATGACTTCTGTACATTTCTATACAGTTGGCGAGAAGGACACGGAAGATGGACATTGGCATCGTCGACCGAGGTCGCAGAATGTTGCGGAAGGCTTCACGTGTCATCTTGCGCTTTGTTTTAGCATTATGGTAGATGATATTATCCCCTGCTTTTGCATCGTCCACGATAGTGTTCGTATAAAAATATCCTGAGCATCTAATGTGGAGATGGCCGCCATATCTATGTCATGCATTTTGTGCGGTAGGGGTGGTGGCGAGGGAAGCTCTCATGGAGGGGGGGAGGGAGGTAGTTCTGGAGCTTCTTCATAGCCCTGTATGTCGTTGTCTGAGTCCGAGGCAGAATCGAGCTCTTCATCAGTATCTAAACGCACTCGTTCTGATTTGTCCTCGTCACACTACTACAGAACCTACCTTTAGTGTTGGTTATTTATGGCCTTTAGTGTCGGTTTCCGAGCGACGCCTATGTGGGCGACACTAAAAGGTCACCCATTACGTGTTGGTTCCAGAACCGACACCCAAACTCTTCACGCACGACCGAAAACGCGCCATCAGGGGACTATAGGCGTCTGTTATTAGATAAGAAACCGACGCCCAAACCCTTCGCGCCACAGAAAGGGTGCCATCTTGGGCGCTATCAGTGTCGGTTATAAGCCAACAACTGACGAAATATGTCTTCGCGCCAAAAAAATATGTGTCGGTTACATTTATATAACCGACACTGTAAAGTTATGTGTCGGTTGTTTACAATTACCGACGCTTGTTATTGGCGCCAACTTGGGCACTATCAGTGTCGGTTTGTATTAAGAAACTGACACCATATATGTTCACGCCACAGGAAATAGGCGCCGGTTATATCTAAATAACCGACGCCTATTGGTTTTTTTTTTACAGACCTGCAGACCTGTTGTGGCTGGTCGTAGGATGAGAAACCTGCAGTTCAGTTAACTGAACTGCAGGTTTTACGACATCCATTGATATCAACCAACAACAAGCCACAAACCTGCAAATTTAACAACAAAAATATTCACACATGCATTTAGCAATACAACCTGCAGTTCCATTTTATTTTCACACATTTTGAAACATTCATGTAGCTAGCAATCTGTAGTTCCATTCATTCACATTCACACATGTAGAAACATTCATATAGTAACCAACACTTTCATTCATTTTCACTCAGACACATGTAGAAACATCTAGACATGTAGAAACATTCACACATATTATAATTCAGAAATTCATTTACAGAATCCCCACTATTTGTATGGTTGTTGCCCATTCTTCTCTTACTTCATTTAATTCTCCCATCGTATAGGGAGCATGTACATATGGTAAGTCCGTTCCTATAGTGGGGTCAGCTTTAAACACCTATAAAGAGAATGATGTATATATATAATTAATGAGCTATAAATAAGATTGATATATTTCATATTATCTAATGAGACTATATAATACCTGAGCAATACAATCAATGTCCATACAACATGACAGACTAACACATATATAGTACGTAACAAGAGCAGCGTCGAATTTACATACAACACTAGCTTAGTACATATATAGTGGGACTTATAAGGTGACGATCCCACCTGGTACAACAGGTTACCGACAACTACATGTTACGACTGGGAGGTCGTGATTCAGCAACAGTATGCATTAGCAGGAGGACAAACAGATCACCATATGTTTGTCCTCATATGGTGATCTCTTGTCCTCCTGCTAATGCATACGTTGCTGAATCACGACCTCCCAGTCATAACATGTAGTCGGTAACCTATTTTAGCAGGTGGTATCGTCACCTTAGTCCACTATATATGTACTAAGTTAGTGTTGTATGTAAATTCGGAGCTGCTGTTGTTATGCACTATATATGTGTTAGTCTGTCATGTTGTTATATGAATATGAATCTGAACCTCTTGTGTGTGATGCACTTTATGTATTGTATCTGTATCCTGCTTCTCTTCATTGGGGCTTCTACCTGCATATCCTGCATAGCTATGTCATGTCCGTCCTGCATATCCTTCTTCCTATATTTATTTTTCAAAGAGAATACAAACAAAAATTATTAGTGTAGAGTTAGTGAAATACTGATTAATGTCTAGAATTGGAATAGATCAAGAACCTACTCTCACCATCACGTATGTAATCTCGGGTGAGATTAGTCCTATAGTTCTTTAGCACCCTCCCACAATGTTTAGCATTTGTATTAACTAGAAGATAATGAAACATCAAATCAGAAAATGATATTGATATTAAAAAAGTAAACATTTAGCTTCAATAAAAAATATAAACATGCATGCCTCTAAAATTGTGATCTTTTATCAATTAACAATCCTTCATTGTGATCTCCGCGCACATATAAGTCATCATTAGCTTCAATATTTTCTGGAGTTGGCAACCCAACTGAGAATGGACTGGAGTCATCATATTTATCATAGTACTCTTCTTCATCTATAGGATCTTCAATGAACTGTCTTTTACCATGAAGAACAACCGACCATTTATCATTTGCAGGATCATCGATATAAAATACTTGTTTCGCCTGTGATGCCAATATGAATGGTTCATCCTTCTCGCCAATCTTTTCAAAGTTCACTAAAGTGAAACCCAATTCATCCACTATAACTCCTTTGGTGTTATCAACCCAATTACATTTGAAGAGCGGAATTCTGAAATCTATGTAGTCAAATTCCCATATCTCTTCAATGACACCGTAATATGACATTTTAGCTTCACGTGGACTCTTATCCTTTGCACTTGCAAAAAACATAGTCGATGCTTGAAGGGTGACCCCACTATTTTGGACGACACTCTTATCATCTTGGCGCTTTGTGTAATATGTGAATCCATTAATGTCATACCCTTCATAAGACATAACAGTCAACTTTGGTTTAAAGGTGAGGCATTTGATAGTTTCAGTAATATCATCTGGTGTTTGAGATAGTTGATGTAAGACTTTATCTTCAAACCACTTAATAAAAGTCTTGTTATGCTCTCTAGCAAGCCACATTGTATTGGCTCGAGGATATTGTCTTTTGATGAAATTGGTATGTTCCTCGATATAAACGTTCACTTCGTCCATGTTGTGTAAAATATACAAATGACCTTGTTCCAACTGCTCATGGCTGATTACTTTCACACGTGATCCCAAAATTCCTTTGCCAAATAGCTCGTCAATATTCTTGTCATTATCAGGAGTGTCATTACCACTGAGAAAGTCATTGCAGAAATCCATAACCTCTCTCGCCACATAACCTTCAATAATACTCCCTTCAGGCCGATAACGGTTTCGAACATCACCTTTAAAAACGCCCATGTATTGTTCAAAGGGATACATCCAATGCAAGAAAACCAGGCCCAAGATTTTCACTTCCCTAGTCAAGTGGACAACAAGATGTACCATGATATCAAAGAACGAAGGAGGGAAATACATCTCAAGCTGACATAGGGTAACAACCACTTCTCTTTGCAAATTATCGAGAGTCTCAGGGTCAATAACTTTGCTGCAGAGACTGTTGAAAAAGAAACAAAGTCTGGTGATTGCAAACCTTACATGCTTCGGCAATATAGATCGAATTGCCACGGGCAATATTTGTTGCATTAGAGTGTGACAATCATGAGATTTAAGTCCTATCAACTTCAGATCTTTCATTGATACCAATCTACGGATGTTGGATGAGTAACCATTTGGCACCTTAACATTTATCAAGCATTCACAAAAAGCTTTCTTCTCTTTTCTAGACAACGTGTAACATGCGGGAGGTAAGTATGTTCTTTTACTACCCATTTCACGTATTTCTGTTAATTCTGACCTTATTCCCATTTCACGTAGGTCCAGTCTGGATTTTATCCCATCTTTAGTCTTACCTGGTATATTTAACAGAGTACCAATGATGTTATCGTAGACATTTTTCTCAACGTGCATTACATCGATACAATGTCTGACTGTCAAAGAACTCCAATAAGGAAGATCCCAAAATATTGACTTCTTCTTGAATGAAGAATTGTCACTCCGTGTAGTACCTTGTGATCTCTTACCAAATTCATTGACAAAGTCTTTTATTCTTTCATAAACAACCTCCCCTGGTATAGGTTTAGGTGCACTGCGTTCCTCATTCAATCCATTGAATGCTTTGTGCTTCCTACGATACGGATGGAATTTTGGAAGAAACCTTCGATGACCGAGATATAAATTCTTACCGCCATGTTTTAGTCTTATTGAATCAGTGTTCTCTTCACATATAGGACACGCTTTAGCTCCTTTGACACTATATCCAGACAAATTCCCATATGCTGGAAAGTCATTAATAGTGCAAAACAACATAGCATGCAAACGAAATGTCTCTCTTCGTGAAGCATCATAGGTCATCACACCTTCACCCCAGAGTTTCTTTAAGTCATCAATCAGAGGTTCAAGATAAACATCGATGTCATTTCCAGGTTGTTTAGGGCCCGATATCAACAACGACAACATTACGTACTTATTTTTCATACACAGCCAGGGAGGAAGATTGTATATAACAAGCATGACTGGCCAAGTGCTATGTTGGCTGCTCAATGTCCCGTACGGATTCATCCCGTCTGTACAAAGCCCAAGTCTTAGATTCCTGACTTCTTCACCAAATTCAGGGTACAATACATCAATCTTCTTCCACTGTGGGGAATCAGACGCATGTCGTAGGATCCCATCATTAATTTTCTTAACATCTGCATGCCACCTCAAATTCTTCGCATCTATCGGATTGGCAAACAAGCATTGAAACCGTGATATTATAGGTAGATACCACATCACCTTGGCAGGAGAACCAGTTTTGGACTCCCCCGAAGTCGTCAATTTATACCGTGACGCACCACATTTTGGAAAATCTTTCAAATCTGCATAGTCCTTTTGATATAATACACAATCATTAGGGCATGCGTGTATCTTCTTGGCATCCATTCCCATTCGGCACAACAATTTCTTTACCTGGCATGTTGAGATTGGCAGCTCGTTTCCTTCAGGAAGCATTTCTTTCAACAAAGACAGCAATGACGTGAAGCTTTTGTCGCTCCATCTATTGTTAGCTTTCAACTTATACAATCTCAACACAGCGTTAAGCTTCGTAAACTTAGTACAACATGTGTATAACGGCATCTCAGCATCATGCACAATGTTTCTAAAAATGGGAGGTGGATCAGTGTGCTCTACCCCACAACTATCCAGCATCGCATCAACGATGTCTACTGGAATTGGTTCATTCACATCTACGTGTCATCATAGGCAATTTCTTCTTCCATACAAGCACTGCTATCGACATCCACTGGTTTCAGGTTTGAAATCTCTCCATGCCAGTGCCATTCTGTATAGCCTTGTATAATCCCGTTGCACATGACATGAGTCATGATTTCGTCACCAGTGTTGACTTTCAAGTTGTTACCGCAATGTCTACATGGACAGTAGAACCTATCTCCAGGTTGTTTCCTATGTTCCTCAGCAAATTTAATGAACTGGTGAAGACCAGAAATAAACTCTGGGGTGCAGCGATTGCGAATGGACATCCATGATCTATCCATTCTATGATCAAAGAGAAAACAAGTATATATTAGGACAAGATTAGGGTCTAGGGTTAACAAATACATGTGATGTCATTATTATATATAATAAATGTGTACCACCTATCCATTCTTGAACACCTAATCTCACTAGTAAGTGTATAATGTGTATTGGGTTTTCAAGAAAATTTTGGCAGCATTTCCCCGATGTTTTCCAAGTACATATGTACTTAGAGAACAAGCGGGGAAATGCTGCCAAAATTTTCTTGAAAACCCAATACACATTATACACTTACATCCTAAGCGAGATTAGGTGTTCAAGAACAGTCCCAAACCGGGGACTATCCAAGATTTACTCCTAATGAGTAAATCTTGGACGGGTTTCTAGGCCAACAAATAATGTATTGTCATTCTTATACCTAAAATCCTAGTTCTTCAATTTAGGGTGATTATTGATGTCTTTAAAAGCATGATTGGCAATTTAGGGAAAAGTTCATCATTTACATTCCAAGCATGTCACATGTGTGCATTACAGTTCATCATTAAGCAAGATATAAGCAAGTATGTCATATTAAAATAGACTAAACAATATGAGAAAATAGTAGTTTAATCATGCAAATGGGAACATTCATGGGAACACACACTTCAATTATAAGTATTCATGTAGCAACTTTCAGTTCCATTCATGGGAACACACACTTCAGTTATAACAATAACTAAACAAAGGGGTTGGTGTACCCCTAAACATGCGCATAATTAAAAAAACTATTACTACAGACAAGTCTAGATAGATAGACAACTAAATACTACACCAACATGGTCCCGCATGCATCAGTAACTTCTTTTTGATGATGAAGCTGTGTCACGAAGCTCCTCACTGTATTTAGAGGAATCTGAACTGACAGGGGCCTCAGATTCAGATTTGTCCGAGCTGATATGCGACGCCGTGCGCTCATACCGCAGAAGATGATCGGGGGTCTCGCAGTTGTTGTTGGTTATCCAAACTTTGATGGAATTATCGCCAATTGGACGGAGAAAAAGCCTGTTCCAACGGACCACATGCAGCTCTCCAATCCAATCACGCCAACTGGATTTTGATACAAGATTTCCCGCCAAATCATACTCAACCTCGATAACATGTGAATAATTACCAAAAGTTAGGGTCACTTTACCAGGCATGTAGTGTCTTCCTTTTAGAAAACGCCAATGTTTGGGTATGACCAATTGGTTTAAGGAATGATCATCTAGGATGATGTCCAATTGTTCTTCAATAGGGAACGTTAACATTGACATAGAGGCCCAGTTCATAGTGACTGTTATGGGTGGACAGAGACTGCACAATATTAGTATTAACAAAGTGTAAGTACATATAACGATGTTATATATTTTCAGAAAAAGTTGTATAACATCAGTTAACCTTTTATTGCTTGTCATAACCAACTTTATTGTGGTAGACATGATAGCTTGAAAAGAAGTCTACAAATGTACTTAGGGAACAAACGAGGAAATGCTCCTAATGAGTAAATCTTGGACGGGTTTCTAGGTGCTTACTAAAATAGAACCATTATATGGAACTAATCCTACATTATACACATACTTTTCCTGAGTAAGATAATGTGCACTTCATGGAATTATTAAGATCTGAATATATATAAGTTGTTTCTACCTACTTTGATGGGATTTTATAACATTCGAGTCTTCCATTTATAACATTAAGATCTGAATATATATAAGAATCCCATTTGATACACACGATTGAGAATCTTTCACGATACTAGGAAAATACACTAACTAGATATTCATTTAGGTGTTAGACATCAATATGTGTATGAGCCCTAATTAAAACTGATTCTCATAACAAGTAAATAAATTTTAAAAAAAAATGCCCAGCAATAGGGCGACACCTTGAGGGAAGACGAGCAGAGGAAGAAGAAGAAGGCAGGGCGGGCACCTTGAGGGAAGAAGAGCAGCGGCCGAGGCAAAGTCCTAGCAGCTTCCGGTGGAGAAGAGAGGAGCGGAGGAGAGGGCGGCGAGGCTAGTAGACCTAGCTGCTACCGGAGACGGCGGAGAAGAGGCCGGCGGGCGGAGAAGAGGCCGACGGCGAAGGAGAGGCCGGCAGGCAGAGAGGGAGGCCGGCGGGCAGGCGGAGAGGGAGGCCGACTGCTTCTCGCTCGACGGTGACGAGCGGCGAGCACGGAGGAAGGAGCGGCGGCGGCAGGAAGCAAGGGAAATCGCCGGAGCTAGGGAAATCGGGAACGAAATAGGGAAATGGGAAGAATCGTTCGGGCAGGGTGAGCTATTAAGTTGAAAATACGTGTCGGTTCTTTAAAAAACTGACAACTAAACCAACAGTGTCGGTTCGTTTGCAACAACCGACACCTATACTAGATTATAGTCGTCGGTTTTTGATTAAACAACAACCGACAACTATTCCTATCTCATGAATACCCTTTAGTCGTCGGTTATTTAGTTACGAACCGACGCAATATGTAAAATATTGGAGCCAATTTTTTCGCTGGAATTTTGGGTTTGGCGGTAGATTTTAGGTGTCGGTTTTTTATTAATTAACCGACACTTAATAAAAGCGGTACCCATGTCTGGTCGACCTTCACGGATTGGATGTCGGTTTCTGTTCCAAACCGACACAGTAGGGTTTATGTGTCGGTTTTTGTATACAACCGACACCTTGAAAAGTGACTTTATAAGCCATTTCTGTAGTAGTGTCATGTGGTGAAGCTGCTGGCGTGTCGAGCACCGAGGGGGGTGGGACAGATGTTGCGGGGGAGCTGGCGCTGGTTCCTATTATACATTGGTGGAACTCAGCGAAAGCCGCGTCTTTAGCAGCCTCCCCGATGGATCCCATAGCGGAATAGTCAAGAAATTGGTCCCCATATGACATGTTAACATTATCATTGCGTGGGGATTTGGGATCTTTATCACCGTCATGGTGATGCATCTGCTGTTTGGGTTTTGTTCCATGGCTGGGAACCTCCCCAGCATTATCTGTTTTATCAGAATCATCACTTGAGGAGGTACTGTTGTTGGAGTCAGCCGAAGAATTAGAATCTTCATCTTCATCGTCGTCATTTGTTGCTGATTTATCCGTTGTTTTCTTATGTGCTTTCTTCTTGCACTGTCGATCGATGGATTGAAGCTCATCGTATGCCACTTGCACGTGCTCATGTGTTTCGAGCAGTGCGTCGTGGGTTTCCTTTAAATTAGAATAACGTGCTTCAGCCGAGAGGAGTCGTGCTGTGAGGTCAGTTACTTGAGCTCGTAGCTGAGTAAGTTCATTGGTTGATGACTCCTCTTGGCGTTTGTGTAGCTGTGTGAGGGTGATGTTGATGTCGTCCAAGCGCGTGCTGAAAGCCTGTTGTTGCTGCTTGAGCTCGCAGAGGGTCTCATGTAGCAGTTGAGTCTGTATTGAGATCTTCTCAACTAGTTTTGCCATCACCTTGTGCTGTCTTTGGACTCCAAGGACCAGCTCGGGCAAGGTTTTGCAGTAGCCGTCGACGTGGTCAACTTGCTTAGCCACTGAAACTTGTCGTTGCTGGATTTCTTGGAGGATGCTTGGCAAGGTGTGGTTTTGCTCATCGATCTTGGCGACCTGCTTTGTTAAACCCTGCACATAAGAAAAAATAGAATTTAATATGTTAGAAGGGTCGGTGAGGAGGTTTCGGATGGTGTCAAATTGCCGTCTGAATTCCTCACCGACGTTAGTGAAGGGGACCCCAGTGAGAGAAGGGTGGGGCGGCTGGGCTCGGGGTGGAATGGTGGTGGTAGTGTCATGCGGAAAGGACATTGTTGATGGTCCCACGAACTGCATAGTGACTGTGGAAGGGGTCACTAGCGGTGTCGGGGCGGCGGCAGATGAGAAGGGTGGTGACATATCCGGAGAAAAAGTTTGTCCGGTAATGTTGATGGAAAGTCTGTTGAGGTGAAAGAAGTGAATTCGGGCGTAGTAGCGGAAAATGGGATGCCCGAAGGGAAGAAGGGTGATGTGGAAAAAGGTGGAAGAGTGGAGGATGATGGGGTGGTGGATGGTGTGGTGGAAGATGGTGGGGTGGTGGATGTTGGGATGGTGGATGGTGGAGCGATGGTTTCGAGATCAGCATGTAGACTCATTATGAAAGAGTCTAGTGATGATGTTGTTATGTGTTCCTCTGGAAGGGTGGGTTCTGTTTCGGGGTGGGGTTTGGAAGTTGGTGTTCCCGACAGCTCTTGTTCCTTCAAAGGCCTTCTGGAAGGTCGTTTTACAGGAATTTTTGTTGTTTTTGCTGCCGGGGCGGTTATGCTAAGCTCTGTCTGTCCCATTGTTGCTTTCTTGTCGGTGATTTTGACTGAAGACATGAGTGTTGCGATTTCGTCGTCTGAGAAAAGGAGCTTGTCTTTGTCATAATCCGCAAGTTCTGGTAGTGGGAGCAGCGTTCTGAAGGATTTTGCTGTAGGGCAGAAGACATAGTGTAGCTTGCCATCCTTGTCTTTTATGATGAAGGAGTTCTTCAATGTTTGTTCGTTTGTAAGGATGTCGCCCTTTATTTTTGTGAATCTAGGTAGAAGTCTATCCATCTTAAGGTATTTGATAATTGATGTGATAAGACCACCCATACATATTTCTTTCCCTAGGGCGTAAGCTGATAGTTTTTGGATGATAAGACGCCCAATGTTGACTGGAAACCCATTTAGGATGGACCAGATAACAAAGAGGTCTGAGAGGTTTACATTTCCTCCTTCTGACCTGGGGAAGAGTGCACCAGCAAGGATTTTGTGAAGTGTGCGCACTAGACCCGATTGAATGTTTGATGTTTTACATGTTTTTGCATCATAAACTGGTAGCCCCGTTAAAGATTTCCAGAAGTTGTGTTTGTTGAACTTGGTGTTGTCTGTGCCAACAACCTTGGCTTTCTTCAACTGCTCTTGGTTTTCTATAAAGATTTCGTTCAGCATATTTTCAGTGATGACCACTTTGTTGTTGAAGATTCTGGTGGATATTCTACGATCACCACCATCATGTGCTTTATCGAAAGTGTCCACTGCTTCTCTTGTGAAAAAAGTGAAGAATTCCATTGTAGGCTCAACGTATGAGGATTCGGTGATAAAACAAAGTCGAGAAAGATTGGAATTGTCTAGCAAGGTGAGGATTCTATTGTAAATCCCCATCTTCATAAGTATGCTTCGGCAAACATACTTTGTCGGTTTTAGAGTTTGTTTAATGGATGGGAGGGTATGGATGTGAAGATTTTCTAGTGGTGGTGCTCTGGTGGTAATGGGGGGGGGAATAGGAATGGTAATGGTGGTAGGGGTGGCGGTGATGGTGGTGGTTGGTTGAATGGAGGATGGTGGAATGAGACCTGCCAGGGTTTGTTCCCTTGCAGTGATAGGGTGAACATGTTTCCTTGCCCTCTTCTTCGGTTGTGGTGCTGAAGTGGTTTCTTGGGCCTTCCTCTTCCCCAAGGACTTTTTGGTAGGGGATTCTGCCTCCGATGAAGGCTCATATTCTGAGGGGTCATCAGATGAGATATCTTCGACCTCCTCTTCAGAAGGTTATTCTCCTAAGCAGTGGTTGATGCATTTTATCTCATGCATGACTTTGAGTAGGTACACCTTTGCTGGGACCGTTCCAGTTTGTTCATAGTGGTCAATGATTTGCTGAAACTTCGCTCGATTAGCAATTAATTCCTCCTTTGTCCAAAAAGGTTTGTCGGCTTTTCCTGTTGGTTGTTTTGCGGGGGAGGCCATTCTGAAATTTTTGGCAAGAAAACAAAAGTTAGAGATCTGAAATTTGAATTTAAACAAGTTTATTAGAAGAGAACAGTATTTTTGAGGTTTGGTTGGATCCAAACGGGTTCGAGACCGTTTCGTTCCAAACGGGTTCGAAATCATTTGGTTCCAAACGGGTTGAAGACCGTTTGGTTCCAAACGGGTTCGAAATCGTTTGGTTCCAAACGGGTTGAAGACCGTTTGGTTCCAAACGGGTTGAAGACCGTTTGGTTCCAAACGGGTTCAAGATCGTTTGGCACCAAACGGGTTGAAGACCGTTTGGTTCCAAATGGGTTCAAGACCGTTTGGTTCCAAACGGGTTGAAGACCGTTTGATTCCAAAAGGGTTGAAGACCGTTTGGTTCCAAACGGGTTGAAGACCGTTTGGGGCCAAACGGTCCGTCGTCCAAACGGGTTCGAGATCGTTTGGTTCCAAACGGGTTGAAGACTGTTTGGGGCCAAATGGTCTGTCGTCCAAATGGGTGCAAGGTCGTTTGGCACCAAACAGTTTGGAGACCGTTTGGGGCCAAACGGGTGTAAACTGGTTTGGAGCAGACCGTCGGGAAGACGACGGGCCAGGCCGTTTGGCGGCGAGGGACGGCGGGAGGGAGGCCGAAAGACGTACGTCGGCGGTGGCGACGGTAGCGAGAACCACTAGAGAAAGCTCTACCTGTTAGGTGACGACGACGGAAGAAGAAGGGCCGGAAGGAAGCGACGATGAACGAGCAGAAGAACAAAGCCTCGCACAGACGACGGCGAAGCGTCAGTCGGAGACGAGAACGGCGGTGGGAGACGGAGGTGATAACGGTAAGCTCAAAGAAGCAAAAGCGCGCGCGGAAACTAGAGTGAAACAGTAGTGGAACAGAGAAAGCGAGAGGTTCTAGAAGAAAGAAAGGAGGGTGTGGGATGCTATTTATAGGATTGGGGGGTGTCCTTACAAATTCCCGAACTCCAAATGGGTGCTAGACCGTTTGAACTCCAAACGGGTGTGAGACCGTTTGAATTCCAAACGGGTGCGAGACCGTTTGAACTCCAAACGGGTGCGAGACCGTTTGAACTCCAAACGGGTGCGAGACCGTTTGAACTCCAAACGGGTGCGAGACCATTGAACTCCAAACGGGTGCGAGACCGTTTGGGAAGGTTTTAGGTTTTTGATGTTTTTTATTTTTATGTTTATTTTGTTTATGTGGATTTTTTGTATATATGTTTCAGAAGAAAACTAAACTAAAAAGATGAAGAGGGAAGATGAAAAACGATGATACTCAAATCTTGGGTTGCCTCCCAAGTAGCGTCTGGGTTTAATGTCGCTGGCTCGACGAAATGCTGATCTGGCTATGCTGATGTTATAGGATCTTGGATCTCTATAGTTTTCTTGGAAATTTGTCTGCTGGAATGTAGTATTTCTTTAACCTATGACCATTAACGGTTCTTTCTCCCCCATTATCATCAAGGATAATAACTGCTCCTGTCGGGTAGATATGTTTGATAGTGAAAGGCCCCGACCATTTTGTGCGCAGTTTTCCCGGAAACAATTTTAGTCTGGAATTGAATAAGAGAACCTTATCTCCGATGATTATATCCTTTCTTTTTATGTGGGCATCATGCCACATCTTGGTTTGTTCTTTGTAAATTCTGGCGTTTTGGTATGTTGTCATTCGCAACTCTTCCAATTCTTGTAATTGAAGTTGTCTAGATTCACCGGCACTCTTGAGATCAAAGTTCAATTGCTTGATAGCCCACCAAGCTTTATGCTCTAATTCGACTGGTAGATGACACGACTTCCCATACACCAATCGAAATGGTGTTGTTCCAATTGGTGTTTTGAAAGCTGTGCGATAGGCCCACAGAGCGTTGGGAAGTTTGGTAGACCAGACTGTGCGGTGCCTATTAACAGTTTTTTCCAAAATGGCCTTGAGTTGCCTGTTGGAGATTTCGACCTGTCCACAAGTCTGTGGGTGATAAGGTGTGGAAACTTTATGTTTGACTCCATATTTTCTTAATAGTGCTTCGAAACTCCGCTCAAGAAAATGAGATCCGCCATCGGATATTATTGTTCTTGGAATGCCAAATCTGGGGAATATTATTTCTTTAAACATTTTGATGACTGGTTTGGAATCACAAGAAGTGATCGGTAGAGCTTCTACCCATTTAGAAACATAATCCACATCTACTAGAATGTACGTGAATCCGTAAGATGGGGGGAAAGGACCCATGTAATCCACTCCCCAAACATCAAAGAGTTCGACTTCTTGCCACATATTCAAAGGCATTTCATTTCGTTTAGTTATTCCTCCAGATAGTTGGCATTTGTCACATGATCGCACATATTCGTGTGCATCCTTTGCGATGGTTGGCCAGTAGAAACCAGATTGAAGAATTTTAAGAGTGGTTTTCTTAGAGCTCATGTGCCCCCCGCTAGGGCCTGAGTGACAGTGTTCTAAAACTGGGGTGATTTCTGTTTCTGGGATGCATCGAAGAAAAAGTCCATCTGTGCATAAGCGGAATAGGTAGGGCTCGTCCCAGAAGTACTTCTTAGCATCATGAATGAATTTCTTTTTGTCATGGTGTGATGCAGATGGATGGATGATTCCTGTTGCCAAATAATTAACAATATCAGCATACCAAGGAAATCCAGTAGTAATTTTCATTAGTTGATCATCCGGTAAAGAGTCTTGAATGGGAATTTTATCGGAGTCTTTAGCTTCAATACGACTGAGGTGATCCGCGACGACATTTTCAACCCCACTTTTGTCTTTAATCTCTAAATCAAACTCCTGAAGCATTAATACCCATCTGATAAGTCGGGGTTTAGCATCTTGTTTTTGGACCAAGTAATGTATTGCAGAATGGTCAGTATATACTATGACTTTTGATCCGATTAGGTAAGATCAAAATTTTTCAAAAGCATAGATAACTGCCAGGAACTCTTTTTCGGTGGTAGTATAGTTCTTTTGTGCCTCATCAAGCGTCTTGGAGGCGTAATATATGACGTAAGGCTTTTTGTCAATCCTTTGTCCAAGGACTGCCCCTATAGCATAATCGCTAGCGTCACACATAATTTCAAATGGTTGTGACCAGTCAGGAGCTCTTAGAATAGGGGTAGATATAAGGGCATTCTTCAGAGTTGTGAAGCTATTAATGCATTCTTGGTCAAATATAAAATCTGCTTCTTTGGTCAGTAGGTGAGTCATTGGCTTTGCTATCTTTGAAAAATCTTTTATAAATCTTCTGTAGAATCCTGCATGACCAAGGAATGCCCTGACTCCTCTAATGTCTTTAGGTGGAGTTAGCTTTGAGATGACATCGACCTTTGCTTTATCCACTTTGATCCCTTTTTCACTTACTCGATGTCCTAGGACCACACCTTCAGTTACCATAAAGTGACATTTTTCCCAATTCAAGATCAGGTTGGTGTCTTCGCATCTTTGTAGGACTTTTCCTAGATTGAGTAAACAGTCGTCGAAAGAATTTCCGTATACAGAAAAATCATCCATGAAGACTTCCATGATAGATTCTGTTAATCCGGCGAAGATAGCAGTCATACATCTTTGGAAGTTTGCGGGTGCATTGCATAACCCGAAAGGCATCCTTCTAAAGGAATATGTTCCAAAAGGACAAGTAAAGGTGGTTTTCTCTTGATCTTCAGGATGGATTGGGATTTGGTAAAATCCTGAATATCCATCAAGGTAACAAAAAAAAATTATGAGCGAGTCGTTCGAGAACCTCATCCAAGAAGGGCAAGGGGAAATGATCTTTCCTTGTTGCTTTGTTAAGTTTTCGGTAGTCGATGCACATTCGCCACCCAGTTACTATTCTAGTAGGTACTAGTTCATTCTTATCATTAAGAACAACAGTGGTCCCCCCTTTTTTTGGGACCACATGTGTGGGCTCCGATCTCCAAACCACAATATAAACACGCTTTAAACTTAAGCGGAAGCAATCGAATAACAGCGGAAGACAAAAATCACGGGAAATTAAATCTTTTTGAGATAAGAGCTTGAAACCACAAACCTTTTCCATAGAAAAAGGATTTAAACTGTTTACATCTCAGATAATTACATCTTGAGTAATTATATCAAACATGATACAAAAATCTCAAGGACTCATAAGCAAAAGACTCCAAGACCTGAGAGTACAGAGGACACATTGGACTGACTCTAACTACACCACATAGCAGGTTGAATCTCCACCTGAGATTTACTGTTGTTCCTGGTGCTGCTGCTGCTGGGATTGGTTACCTGTAGACCGGTTCCTCCGTCTTCGACGACCACCTAAAAAGTTGAAGTCTACGGGGTGAGACAATTTTTAGATAATTGTCCCAACGAGAGTTATAACTCTCCACTAGAAGCTTTATAAGCAAAACAAAGAATAACTTAAGCAGTAAAAGCTTTCAAAGTATTCAACAATAGTTTTGGTAATAAGCAAGAGTTCAACATCTATGAAATATGAAGAACATATGCACTATACAGTATAACATCAATCAAGTAACTCGTTGTTAACTCTAACAGTTATACTACACTGTTGATTATGTTTATCAAACATTATTATTATGCCCTGCGGAGATGAGGTATACCACTCATACTCCAACCGACCACTGTTAAGTTGCCTCGGTATCATACTAGGTCATTGAAAGAGTCGGATTCTCATGACCTTCACCTTCCTCAGTCAGTAAGAGGATTTCTTGCAGGACATCTTATGTCTCTGCTGTTATAGCTCACCAGGGTAATCTGGTCCTTCGCTATTTTAGAATTACAGTGGCGTTCTGTACTCTCTTCGTCATCAGGAGATTTCGTGTTTACCTTCCACTGATGCGGTATATGTGCTTTCTTCGTCATCAGGAGATTTCGTGTTTACCTTCTACTGATGCGGTATGGATTTGTAGTGAAGGGTTGACGGATTATACATCTACATCAGTACCTACACTAGGATGTAAGGTTCTACACATCCATATACCCCACATACTCAAAAGTATGTGATCCAGGAGTTCCCTTAGGAAAACCTGTTTCACCATCATTTGGTCTCTGACAATGATGGATCTATGATCAGGGCTTTGCATGGTATGATTATACTTGATTAGTTAGGTACATTTCAGTATTCTTTTAACATCATACATGTTCTCAAACAATAACATTATCATAGCAGCTCTGAAGAAAGAATACTAAATGTAATAAGTCTAACTCTCATCAATTATCATTTCTCAATCATCTTATCACAAGTCATATGTTAAGCATGACCTTGATGATACTCATGGCTCTCACAGCCCATAAATCTCATTAGATGCCACCTAACAGGGCATCGGGATATTTCACTTATTCAGAAAGCTAAGACATGCTTTCAATGAATATAGTATCATAATCCATACCTGGACATGATCATCATCTCATGACAACCTGCATGGTTAATTCAACTGATAACAATAAACAATTCATTCTAGAGGTTATTCCTTCAAACTCTTAGAAGAATCAAGTTCCCCAATTTTCATCAATCAGGGTTTACTATTTATATTACATGTCATCACCCTAGAATTAGGGTTTACTATTCACCCCATGGTGAATTGAACTCATAACATCATCATGTATGAGAAACATCATCATTAAAGCTCTTAAATAAGATTAGGATTCACTAAACATCATAATTAGGGTTTCCATGATCTCACATAAGTGGAGCATACCTTAATTATGCACATTCATGTGTATTGAAGGTATCTTACTTGAGTTTCCGCCATAAAAGGGTACTTTCTCTCTCTTAGGATACTTTCTCTCTCCTCTTACTAGTAGATGGTGATAACACCACTCTAGATCAGATTGGGTTAAGTCCTCATTGACTAGCATAAGCCAAAAACATCACTATCATGTGATTAGGGTTTGATTAAAACAAGATATTACTCAATTAAACCCCTCAAGGGTATTTTGGTAATTTACCTCATGATCACCATCATGGGTGAATTCATTACTCTCTTAGCCCCTTAATGACCTAGGTTACCATTAGGGTTTATATTAGATCACCATTGAACCAATTACACCATCAATTGATTAAGTACAAACCACCTTGAACACCTTCAAACGGTTTCAACCTTCAACCACCAAACGGTCTTGAGACCGTTTGACCTCAAACAGTCTTGAGACCATTTGACCTCAAATGGTCTTGAGACCGTTTGACCTCAAACGGTCTTGAGACCGTTTGCCCTCAAACGGTCTTGAGACCGTTTGGGTGCGTTGACCGTTTTGACTTTCAAACCGTTTGAAGCTCATGCGGTTTGAAACCGTTTGATCGACTTGTCTTGAGATCGATTGGTCCAAACGTCCCTGAGATCGTTTGAGCCCAAACAGTCTTGAGACCGTTTGGCCCCAAATGGTCTTGAGACCGTTTGGATCCAAACGGTCTTGAGACCGTTTGGTCCAAATGGGCTCAAACCGTTTGGACCTCCAAAGTGGTTCAAAAGTTACAATTGGTCATGGATATGTATGTTGAACCCCTCAATTAACCAAATCCATGATAACCACTTATAAATTGAGTTAACTAAGATTAGCCTTAATCAATTGGACATCAAATTGACCCTCAATTGAAAGCCAATTAGGGTTGATTCTAATTCAATTAGGGTTTCTAGTCGGATGGTCATCAATATTCAACAATGTGAATCAATTCAAGGTTGAACCTATCAATTGACCTCCAATTGGGCCCAAACTTGGACCAAACGGTCTTGGGACCGTTTGGAGGAACCCCAAATGGTCTTGAGACCGTTTGGGTCCTTCAACCCAAAACTCAACAAGATCTATATATGAAAACAGCAATTTCAGCCTGATTAGGGTTTGGATGTTGAAGTGCCTTCAACTCTCAATTGGTTAAGAGTTAAACTTTGATTCTTTGCAGGAATGAAATTCAATATATTACCAATAGACCCTCAAACGGTCATCCCTTGGTCAACCCTATCAAACGGTCTTGAGACCGTTTCAATCCAAACGGTCTTGCAAGGTCGTTTGAGAGCAAACGGTTTGAAACTGTTTGACCTTAAACGGTTTGCAACCGTTTGGACCAAAAGGGTCCAAGGTCGTTTGATAAAGTAACCTAGGAATTCACACCCATCATCTTCAACCTCTTTCAAGGTCGGTTATTCCACCATTTTGCTTGCAAAAGTGCAAGGAAGAAGGGAGGTAGAAGAAGAACTAATTGCTAAATTGCAAGAACAACATATGCATATAAAGCAAAGAGTTTAGAGTCATAAAACCCACCTTAGAACGTTGTTCCTAGAGCTCCAAGATTCCAAGCTTCAAGCCTCTAATGGTGTCTTGAGCTCCACAACTCGGCCAGAGGTAATTCCTCCAAGGAAAGGTAGGATTGGTCGGCTAGAACAAGAAAACTAAGTGAATTAGCCATGAAACCAACCTTACACAAGAATCTTCTCCATGAATTCGAGCTAGAAGGTGGTGTTCTCTTACCTAGAACAGGTTGGTCGCCCCACTAATCTCCAGAGCTTGCCTTAGCCGTTTGAGAAAGAAGAGAAGAAGTGAAGGAAATGAAAGATCCGTTCACTTGTTGTAAGGGAAAAGGCTTATATACTTTAGGCCATTTTACACCATAAGGACCTCTAAAGCATGGGATTTTCATCTAAGTCCCTCCTTGCTCAAGGGCACGTCCAAACTCATCTAAACGTATGCAAAGCTCATGAAATCCCAAGATCTAAGGGTAAAGAAAGCCAACTTTCAACTAGGGTACATACATGAAAGATCTCCATACCCATATTAGGTGATTTTTACCACAAAGATCACTTTTCTTATCTGATTATTCATTGATGTGTCCCTTTCATCATTTCTAATCTAAATGATGACAAGAGTTATAAAAGATGTTCTAGAAGGTGAAAATTACAAGTTGCACCCCTCAATTTGGGTAAATTGCACTTTACTCCAAATTAGGGTTTTTAAGCACAAGGATCATTCCACAAGCTGCATCTTGATGCCTAAGCTTGGAAAATCCATCATACCTAATCATATTCACTCATATGATATCTCATTATCAAAAGAGCATCTCAACCTGTGAAATTGCAAGTTAAACCCTTAAATTGGTTAATTTGCACATAGGTCCCTGCATTACAAAACAATGCTACAACTTTGTTTATAAAGGAGCAAACATGAAAGTATATGTTCATGAGGAAATTAATTACATGCCAGGGAGTATTCACAAGTATATAATTACATATTTAGGCAAAACTTCCAGGGTTAGGTTATAACCCAGGTCAGGGATGTTACAAATTATCCACCCCTTCACAAGGATTTCGTCCCCGAAATCGATAAAGCGTATTAAGAGAAAAGAGCAGGGTATTTCCTTCTCATCTCATCCTCTAGTTCCCAAGTGGCTTCTTCAATACCACGATGGTTCCAAAGGACTTTCACAAGGCTTATATCTTTCTTCTTTAACTTTTTAGTTCTGTTATCAAGGATTGATACTGGTCCCTCCTCATATGTTATATCTTCATTCAATTCTACTTCCATAGGTTGTAGAACTGACTCGGTGTCGGGGTGACATTTCCTCAGCATGGAAATGTGAAACACAGGGTGTAACTTCTGCAACTCATGAGGTAACTCTAGTATATAGGCCACCTTTCCAACTCTTTCAACAATTGGATAAGGTCCCATAAATCTAGGAGCTAACTTCCCTTTTCTTCCAAAATGAAGGACTCCTTTCCAAGGTGAGACCTTGAGATACACTCTGTCTCCAACCTAGAACTCTAGGGGTCTACGACGTTTATCAGCATACGATTTTTTCCTATCCTGTGTAGTCTTAAGATGTTGTTGTATAACTTTGATCTTCTCTGTAGTTTGTTGCACCAGATCAAGACCTAACAACTAGTGCTCACCAGTGTCATACCAACATAAGGGTGATCTACAACGTCTACCATACAAAGCTTCATAGGGTGCCATATCAATACTATGTTGATAGCTATTGTTATAGGCAAACTCTATCAAGCTCAGATGTAGATCCTAACTTCCGGTAAACTGGAGAACACATGCTCTCAACAGATCTTCCAAGGTCTGTATAGTCCTTTCAGACTGTCCATCAGTCTGTGGATGAAAGGTTGTACTAAACCTTAACTTGGTACCTAAAGCTCTGTGTAACTGCTCCCAAAAGCGACTTGTAAACTGGGGACCTCTGTCAGAAACTATTGTGACAGGAACTCCGTGCAAACGCACTATCTCTTGAACATATAACTGGGATAACCTTTCAGCAGAATAGGTTGTTTTGACAGGTAGGAAATGTGCTGTCTTTGTCAACCTATCAACAACTACCCAAATGGAATCATGTCCTTTGCTTGTCCTGGGTAGGCCAACAACAAAGTCCATTGTCACATGGTCCCACTTCCATTGTGGTATGGGTAAGGGTTGCATTGTTCCTGCAGGTTTCTGGTGCTCAGCTTTGACCTACTGACACACAGGACACCTCAGAACAAACTCAGCTACATCCTTCTTCATCCCGGGCCACCAATACATGTCTTTCAAGTTTTGATACATCTTGGTGCTCCATGGATGCATAGCATACATCGAAGAATGAGATTCCTCCATAACTAACTTCCTCAGATTATCTACATCTGGCACTATCATCCTCCCATGATAGCATGCCACTTGGTCATCTGAATCATGAAAACCTTCTCGTTTCTCATCACCAAACTCAGATCTAATCTGCTGAACTGCAGCATCTACCTGTTGTGCCTCCTTTATCTGCTCTCTTAGAGTAGGTTTAATATGCATCTCAGCTTACAATCCAGCTAACAATGACACCTTCAACTGTACATTGTTTTGCCTTAAAGAGATAAGCATATCTCTCCTAGAGCATACTAAGGAACTTAGTTGTGCTCTATCCATGGTTGATGTTGCTGATTTCCTACTCAAGGCATCTGCAACCACATTGGCCTTGCCTGGATGGTAATCAATAGTACAATCGTAGTCCTTGATTAACTCCATCCAGCGACGTTGCCTCATATTAAGCTCATGCTGAGAGAAGATATACTTGAGGTTCTTGTGGTCTGTGAAAATCTGGAAGGTTTCTCCGTAGAGATAATGTCTCCAGATCTTCAAGGCATGAACCACAACAGCTAACTCCAGATCGTGTGTCGGATAATTCTCCTCGTGTTTCTTAATCTGTCGGGAAGCAAAAGAAATCACTTGTTTATCCTGCATCAACACACATCCAAGTCCATTCTTGGAGGCATCACAGAAGACTACATATCCTTTTCCTTGCTCAGGTAGCACAAGCACAGGTGCACTTGTCAACCTCTCCTTCAACAGCTGAAAAGACTGTTGACACTTATCACTCCAGGCAAAAGAAACATCTTTCCGGGTTAACTTGGTTAAAGGTAAGGCTATAGAACTGAAATTCTTAATAAACCTTCGATAGTAACCAGCTAATCCCAAGAAACTTCTAATCTCCGTCGGTGTTTTCAGTTGTTCCCATTGTAGAACAGATTCTACCTTTTTAGGGTCAACTCAAATACCCGAAGTAGATATCACATGTCCAAGAAAAGACACTTCAGGTAACCAAAACTCGCATTTGCTAAACTTAGCGTATAGCTTATGTTCTCTTAGAAAAGTCAAAGTTTGGCAAAGATGTTGCTCATGCTGCTGAGCATCCTTACTATAAATCAGTATGTCATCTATGAAGACGACAACACACTGATCAAGGAAGGGTCGAAAGACTCTATTCATGAGTTCCATGAATGCAGCTGGTGCATTGGTTAGTCCAAACGACATAACCGTGAACTCATAGTGACCATATCTTGTCCTAAAGGCAGACTTGGATATGTCACTGTCCTTAATGCGGAGTTGATGATATCCATACCTTAAGTCTATCTTTGAGAAGACTGTTGCACCTCGCAACTGGTCAAATAGATCATCAATCCTCAGCAAAGGGTACTTGTTCTTTATTGTTACTTTATTGAGTTGTCTATAATCAATGCACAACCGCATTGATCCATCTTTCTTTTTAACAAACAAAATCGGAGCACCCCAAGGTGAGGTACTCGGTCGGATGAAACCTTTCTCAAGTAACTCTTGAAGCTGTTTCTTGAGTTCTGCCATCTCGGCAGGCGCCATCCTATACGGAGTCTGGGCTATGGGTTTCGTATCTGGGACCAAATTGATCTCAAAATCAATCTCCCGAGGTGGTGGTATACTAGGAAGTTCTTCAGGAAACACATCCTCGAATTCCCTGACTATAGGAACTTCAGTAGGGTTGGGACTCTCTTTGGTGACATCTATCACATGGGCCAAGAATGCATAACATCCTTGCCTCATCAGCTTATCAGCAACCATAGCTGATACAAGACGGGTAGGCAGAATCTTTCTTTCTCCTTGGAAGATCCATGTGTTGCTTTCATCAGCAAACACTGCCAACTTGGACTCACAATCCAAGACAACTCGATACCTTTCCAAGGTATCCATCCCGAGGATTACATCAAATCCTTGCATATCAAGCGGTATAAGGTCCACTTGAATGCAATGCTTAGAAAATAAGAGGATGCAGGGTGAACATACCTCCTGCAAAACAGCAGACCCACTCAACGGAGTCTCCAACAACAAACTATCTGCCCTATGACTAACTGTCATATTGCAGTTGCAAATCACTCTTCGAGTGATGAAAGAGTGCGTAGCACCCGGGTCAATCAGAACAGATACTACACAAGATTTAGACATATCATAATATAAAAGTTCCATCTGACCTGTCACCACTTGTGGATCGACCACTGCCTCTGGTGGGTTCATAGCATAGAATCTCGCTGTAGCCTGTTGTTGAGGTGGTGCTGATGATCCATCTTGAGACGCTTGCCCGCGTCCTTGAACTGCTCCTTGAGATTGCCTTCTCTGTGATCCCTGTTGACCTTGTCTCGGAAGTTGTGTCACACTGACAGGCTTAGATCGGCAGTCCCTCATCAAATGTCCCACCTTACCACAGTTGTAGCAACTTCTCTCCAGTTGTTGTGGTCTTGGTGGTCCAGTAACTGACATTGATGCAGAACTCTGAGTCTTCGGAGGTGGTTGTCCTCGTCCTCTACCTCTACTTGGAGACCACTGAGTCTGAGAACTAGATCTAGGTGGTGGAGGGTTAGGTGCAGAGGATCTAGGCTTCTTAAAGTCCCTAGATGAAGAACCTTGGAACTGTGGATATCTTTTCTGAGTTTGCCTCTTCTCAACCACAGATCTCTCTATCCTTCGGACTGACTCAATGAAGGTAGAGAATCTCAATCGGTTTTCTAAGGCAGACACAGGGGTAGTCATGTCAACATTCAAACCCCTCTCAAACCTCCTGATTCTTTCTTCTTCTGTGGCAGCCATGTGCGGACAAAACCGCAACAACTCCATGAACTTAGCTTCATACTCGCTAATGTTCATCATGCCCTGCCTCAGTCTCTCAAACTGAGAGATCTTCTCATCTAGGAAGGTCTTTGGGAAATATCTATGAACAAATTCCCGCCGAAAGTCTTCCCACGAGATCTCCATTCCAGGTCTCTTCTGCTCTTCCATTGTCCACCAATGACCAGCGCTTCCTTTGAGAAGATAGACAGCGTGTCTGACCTTCTCAGCTTCAGGGATATTGAGAATCCTGAAAGCCTTCTCCAACTCTGTCAACCACAGATCAGCATCTGTGGGGTCGACAGTCCCAAAGTACTTGGTAGCTCCGACACGATGTAGTCGCTCGAATGTATTCCCGATACCTTGACCTTCTGGCTGGACAGGTGCCCTGGGTGCAGGCATAGGCATCCTGTCGGTTATGTGTGTCATGACAGTCATAAACTGCCCGAACATCGTCTGAACTTCTAGATTACCCATGTCAGTAGGGTCAAACTGGGGTGGCTCCCTGGGTTGCTCAGGTACATGCTGTTCTACTTCCGGAACCCTTGCACCGCCTTGAGGTGCGGCTACGCTATTCTCTGCCACATGCTCCTCATGTGGCTCAGACATCCTTATATATCTTCTTCTCCTGAGGAGAAGAAGATTCTATTAGATAAGGAAGGAACACTAAAGATAGACTCGACTTCCTAAGTCCTATGCCTCTGTAGACTCGGCGAACCTGGAGCTCTGATACCACTTAATTGTGGGCTCCGATCTCCAAACTACGATATAAACACGATTTAAACTTAAGCGGAAGCAATCGAATAACAGCGGAAGACAAAAATCACGGGAAATTAAAACTTTTTGAGATAAGAGCTTGAAACCACAAACCTTTTCCATATAAAAAGGATTTAAACTGTTTACATCTCAGATAATTACTTCTTGAGTAATTATATACAACATGATACAAAAATCTCAAGGACTCATAACCAAAAGACTGCAAGACCTGAGAGTACAAAGGACACATAGGACTGACTCTAATTACACCACATAGCAGGCTGAATCTCCACCTGAGATTTACTGCTGTTCCTGGTGCTGCTGCTGCTGGGATTGGTTACCTGTAGACCGGTTCCTCCGTCTTCGACGACCACCTAAAAAGTTGAAGTCTACGGGGTGAGACAATTTTTAGATAATTGTCCCAGCGAGAGTTATAACTCTCCACTAGAATCTTTATAAGCAAAACAAAGAATAACTTAAGCAGTAAAAGCTTTCAAAGTATTCAACAACAGTTTTGGTAATAAGCAAGAGTTCAACATCTATGAAATATGAAGAACATATGCACTATACAGTATAACATCAATCAAGTAACTCGTTGTTAACTCTAACAGTTATACTACGCTATTGATTATGTTTATCAAACATTATTATTATGCCCTGCGGAGATGAGGTATACCACTCATACTCCAACCGACCACTGTTAAGTTGCCTCGGTATCATACTAGGTCATTGAAAGAGCCGGATTCTCATGACCTTCACCTTCCTTAGTCAGTAAGAGGATTTCTTGTAGGACATCTTGTGTCTCTGCTGTTATAGCTCACCAGGGTAATCTGGTCCTTCGCTATTTTAGAATTACAGTGGCGTTCTGTACTCTCTTCGTCATCAGGAGATTTCGTGTTTACCTTCCACTGATGCGGTATATGTGCTTTCTTCGTCATCAGGAGATTTCGTGTTTACCTTCTACTGATGCGGTATGGATTTGTAGTGAAGGGTTGACGGATTATACATCTACATCAGTACCTATACTAGGATGTAAGGTTCTACACATCCATATACCCCACATACTCAAAAGTATGTGATCCAGGAGTTCCCTTAGGAAAACCTATTTCACCATCATTTGGTTTCTGACAATGATGGATCTATGATCAGGGCTTTGCATGGTATGATTATACTTGATTAGTTAGGTACATTTCAGTATTCTTTTAACATCATACATGTTCTCAAACAATAACATTAGCATAGCAGCTCTGAAGAAAGAATACTAAATGTAATAAGTCTAACTCTCATCAATTATCATTTCTCAATCATCTTATCACAAGTCATCTGTTAAGCATGACCTTGATGATACTCATGGCTCTCACAGCCCATAAATCTCATTAGATGCCACCTAACAGGGCATCAGGATATTTCACTTATTCAGAAAGCTAAGACATGCTTTCAATGAATATAGTATCATAATCCATACCTGGACATGATCATCATCTCATGACAACCTGCATGGTTAATTCAACTGATAACAATAAACAATTCATTATAGAGGTTATTCCTTCAAACTCTTAGAAGAATCAAGTTCCCCAATTTTCATCAATCAGGGTTTACTATTTATATTACATGTCATCACCCTAGAATTAGGGTTTACTATTCACCCCATGGGGAATTGAACTCATAACATCATCATGTATGAGAAACATCATCATTAAAGCTCTTAAATAAGATTAGGATTCACTAAACATCATAATTAGGGTTTCCATGATCTCACATAAGTGGAGCATACCTTAATTATGCACATTCATGTGTATTGAAGGTATCTTACTTGAGTTTCTGCCATAAAAGGGTACTTTCTCTCTCTTAGGATACTTTCTCTCTCTATTACTAATAGATGGTGATAACACCACTCTAGATCAGATTGGGTTAAGTCCTCATTGACTAGCATAAGCCAAAAACATCACTATCATGTGATTAGGGTTTGATTAAAACAAGATATTACTCAATTAAACCCCTCAAGGGTATTTTGGTAATTTACCTCATGATCACCATCATGGGTTAATTCATTACTCTCTTAGCCCCTTAATGACCTAGGTTACCATTAGGGTTTAGATTAGATCACCATTGAACCAATTACACCATCAATTGATTAAGTACAAACCACCTTGAACACCTTCAAACGGTTTCAACCTTCAACCACCAAACGATCTTGAGACCATTTGATCTCAAACAGTCTTGAGACCGTTTGATCTCAAACAGTCTTGAGACCGTTTGACCTCAAACGGTCTTGAGACTGTTTGCCCTCAAACGCTCCTGAGACCGTTTGGGTGTGTTGACCGTTTTGACTTTCACACCGTTTGAAGCTCATGCGGTTTGAAACCGTTTGATCGACTTGTCTTGAGATCGATTGGTCCAAACGTCCCTGAGATCGTTTGAGCCCAAATGGTCTTGAGACCGTTTGGCCCCAAACGGTCTTGAGACCGTTTGGTCCAAATGGGCTCGAACCGTTTGGACCTCCAAAGTGGTTCAAAAGTTACAATTGGTCATGGATATGTATGTTGAACCCCTCAATTAACCAAATCCATGATAACCACTTATAAATTGAGTTAACTAAGATAAGCCTTAATCAATTGGACATCAAATTGACCCTCAATTGAAAGCCAATTAGGGTTGATTCTAATTCAATTAGGGTTTCTAGTCGGATGGTCATCAATATTCAACAATGTGAATCAATTCAAGGTTGAACCTATCAATTGACCTCCAATTGGGCCCAAAATTGGCCCAAACGGTCTTGGGACCGTTTGGAGGAACCCCCAAATGGTCTTGAGACCGTTTGGGTCCTTCAACCCAAAACTCAACAAGATCTATATATGAAAACAGCAATTTCAGCCCGATTAGGGTTTGGATGTTGAAGTGCCTTCAACTCTCAATTGGTTAAGAGTTAAACTTTGATTCTTTGCAGGAATGAAACTCAATATATTACCAACAGACCCTCAAATGGTCGTCCCTTGGTCAACCCTATCAAATGGTCTTGAGACCGTTTCAATCCAAACGGTCTTGCAAGGTCGTTTGAGAGCAAACAGTTTGAAACCGTTTGACCTTAAACGGTTTGCAACCGTTTGGACCAAAAGGGTCCAAGGTCGTTTGATAAAGTAACCTAGGAATTCACGCCCATCATCTTCAACCTCTATCAAGGTCGGTTATTCCACCGTTTTGCTTGCAAAAGTGCAAGGAAGAAGGGAGGTAGAAGAAGAACTAATTGCTAAATTGCAAGAACAACATATGCATATAAAGCAAAGAGTTTAGAGTCATAAAACCCGCCTTAGAACGTTGTTCCTAGAGCTCCAAGCTTCCAAGCTTCAAGCCTCTAATGCTCCACAACTCGGCCAGAGGTGATTCCTCCAAGGAAAGGTAGGATTGGTTGGCTAGAACAAGAAAACTAAGTGAATTAGCCATGAAACCAACCTTACACAAGAATCTTCTCCATGAATTCGAGCTAGAAGGTGGTGTTCTCTTACCTAGAACAGGTTGGTCACCCCACTGATCTCCATATCTTGCCTTAGCCATTTGAGAAAGAAGAGAAGAAGTGAAGGAAATGAAAGATCCGTTCACTTGTTGCAAGGGAAAAGGCTTATATACTTTAGGCCATTTTACACCATAAGGACCTCTAAAGCATGGGATTTTCATCTAAGTCCCTCCTTGCTCAAGGGCACGTCCAAAATCATCTAAACTTATGCAAAGCTCATGAAATCTCAAGATCTAAGGGTAAAGAAAGCCAACTTTCAACTAGGGTACATACATGAAAGATCTCCATACCCATATTAGGTGATTTTTACCACAAAGATCACTTTTCTTATCTGATTATTCATTGATGTGTCCCTTTCATAATTTCTACTATAAATGATGACAAGAGTTATAAAAGATGTTCTAGAAGGTGAAAATTATAAGTTGCACCCCTCAATTTGGGTAAATTGCACTTTACTCCAAATTAGGGTTTTTAAGCACAAGGATCATTCCACAAGCTGCATCTTGATGCCTAAGCTTGGAAAATCCATCATACCTCATCATATTCACTCATATGATATCTCATTATCAAAAGAGCATCTCAACCTGTGAAATTGCAAGTTAAACCCTTAAACCGGTTAATTTGCGCATAGGTCCCTGCATTACAAAACAATGCTACAACTTTGTTTATAAAGGAGCAAACATGAAAGTATATGTATCTGAGGAACTTAATTACATTCCAGGGAGTATTCACAAGTATATAATTACATATTTAGGCAAAACTTCCAGGGTTAGGTTATAACCCAGGTCAGGGATGTTACAACCTGCACGGGACTTACCCATTGAGAATCCGAGATTGGGTAGATGATACCTTCTTTCAGAAGTTTGAGAACCTCGAGGCAAACTACCTCCTTGAGATTTGGGTTCAACTTTCTTTGATGTTCCCTTGATATATTGAATTCCTCTACCATAGGCAATTTGTGCATGCATAAAGATGGATTTATACCTGTCAAGTCAGTCATCTTGTATCCGATAGCTTTCTTGTATCTCTTTAGTTCATCAAGAAGTCTGTTTTCTTGGTCCACCTCCAGGGTGGAGCTGATAATCACTGGACAAAGTTTCTCGTTGTCAAGAAAGGCATGTTTGAGTCCCTCAGGTAGAGCTTTCATTTCAGGAGCCTTAGGTGGCTCAGTTGCTTCTATAATGGTGACGGCCTTGAGTTCTTCAAAGGTGGCCGTTGGGGCTTCTTCAGCTTTTTCTAAGTATTGAAGGCATTCTTGCACAAGTTCATTTGCCGAGAATTCTACTTCCGGATTTGTCAAGATATCTTCCAATTCATCGGAGGGTTCAAACATTTCTAATTGGGACATTTGATATATAGCGTCCAGAAGAAAGACTTCCTCTTGAATGCTAGGACCTTTCATGCTATTAAGGACTTTGAACTGGAAAGCTTCCTTACCCAGTCTCAAGATAATAGTTCCTACTTCTACATCGATAAGTGCTCGGGCAGTAGCTAGGAAAGGTCTACCGAAGATTATCGGGTATCGTAGGTCTTCTTGTATGTCCGTAATAACGAAATCGCACGGAACATAAGAATTCGTTCCTATCCTGACAGGTTTATCTTCAATGATTCCAAGGGGAGCAGTTATGGTAGAGTCGGCTAACTGAATTGTCATTGTCGTAGGTAACAAATCAGTGAAGCCTAATCTTTTGCACATAGAATAGGGCATAATGGATATACTTGCTCCTAAATCCGCTAATCCCTTCTTGCTGGAGCCATTTCCAATTGAACACTGAATATCGAAGGAACCTGGGTCCTTCTTTTTCTTTGGCATTTTATTAAGCAGAATGTTTGAAGTGGTCTGAGCTAGTTTCACTGTTTTGTGCTCTTCTGTCATATATTTTTTTGACAGAAGGGTTTTCAGGTATTTGGCCCATGCGGGCACTTCGGAAAGAGCATCGAGGAATGGTATATCAATGTATAGTTTCTTCATAGCTTCTTTGAATTTCTGGAATCTAGTGTCCATTTTGGTTCCTTTCACCCTGTCCGGATAAGGGATTCTGGGTGGAACTTCTGGCATTGGTTCCTTTTCTTTTTCTCTTTCAGTGATTTTAGTAGATTTTTCCTTTTCCTGGGTTGAGCTTTCTATTGGGGAAAGAATAGCTAAATCGTTATCATCATCATGGATGATTCTAGTGGTATCAGGAAGGACACGACCATACCTTGTGGTGATAGCATTTAGTTGCTCAGGTCTATTTTGGTCATGCCTTGGGTTTGCCTCTGGTTGCCCAACAAAGGTACCTGCTGGTGGTTTCAACTGAGCGGCAATCTATGCTAATTGGGCCTCTACAGCCTTTTGTTGAGCCTGTTGGTTCGCAAGCATAGTTTGCTGAGATTGAAGCATCTGTCTAATCAAAGAAATTTCATCAGATGGTTGGGAAGGGGCATTCCTCTGTTGATATTGAGTGACTTGTTGCCCTTGTGGTTGCTGTGGAGGTGCGGTTAACTGCGGTTGTTGTGGCTGCTGCAACTGATGTTGTTGCAGCTGTGGGTGCAGTCCTGGATGGGTATATTGGTAAGAGGGATTCATAGGATAATTGGATCTTTGGAAACCATTTCTATAATTCCCCTGATTTTGGTTGAAGTTATTCTGAAATCCTGGTGGTTGTCTATTAAAAGATCCGCCTTGTGTCTGTTGTTGCGGATTGGCAGTCCCTGCAGGATTCCCATATTGAAAACCAGGGTGGTTTCTTGGTTTATCTGGATTGTAATACACCTGGCCAGGTATTGAGTGAATGGAGTTGACTTGCTCTGGCATTTGGTCCTCGGGATGTTCAATAATGGGTTCATATTGCGGCACTGGTGGTTGTAGATCCATCATAACATTGTATAGCAGACCACATGATAGTGTGGGATGATCAGATGCATGACAGGCTTCGCAAATTCAAGTAGCTTCTTTTACTTGTTGAACCTGGGAGCCTTTATTCTTGTCGTATTCTCCAAAAGAAGTTTCGAGAGCTTGTTTCTTTCTAGCAATAGTCTTCAAGGCCTCTGCAATGGCCTTGAGTTCCATAGATTCTTCAGCCTTATAGACTTTAAGAATTCCCTTGGATTGGTTAGACGACCTTCCCCAATTGGATTGGTTCTCGGCCCCTAACATAACTATATTCCAAGCATCTTCATAGTTCTTTCTCATGAAGTTTCCTCCAGATGAGGAGTCTAAAAACTGCTTGATATCATCACTTACTCCTCTATAGAATGTTTCAATCAGTTGATTTTGGGATATGCCATGGTGAGGGCACTTTCTCAGGAGTTCCTTGAATCTTTCCCAAGCTTCTGCAAGTGTTTCTCCGGGTAGTTGGGCAAAATGGTTGATCTGCCCCCTAATCTCATAGGTTAGTGAAGGTGGAAAGAATTTCTCAAGAAATTTTTCTTCTAAGGGAGTCCAAGTAGTGATGATAGGGTGCCTATCTAAAGCATTGTACCAACTTAGCACTCTTCCAGATAAGGTGAAGTGGAAGAGGTGTAACATTATTGCTTCCAAGGAAACTCCTGCTTGAGGTACAAGTCGGCAGAGTGACTTGAATCTCTTAAGATGATCCATGCAATCGTCTCCAGATCCTCCAGAGAAAGAGATGCCTTGCATGATCTGGATCCATTGCGTCCGGATTTCAAAGTTTGGTATGTTAATAATCGGTGGTCAGACTGGGTGATCATCTTCATAATTCTTTGGGACTGTGTAGTCCCGAAGTTGCTTGTTTCTTAATGCTAATTGAGCAGCGGCATTCTCGGCTTGGATGCGGGCTTGTTCCTCAGCTCGAATCTCGCCCTGCACTTGAGCACGAGTGTCAGCGATAAGTTGTGCTCGTTGTGCAGCTATGGCGGCGTTAAATCTTTCTGCAACGAGGCGTTGCTCTTCAGCCATCTGTCTGGCTCTTTGGCGGTTAAGTCTAATCCTTCGGTGGAAACTTCTTTCTACATCAGAGTCATACTCTGGTTCAGGGGAGAATCCGATGTGATGCGGGGTTAGCATACATGTTTTCTACCTGAGTAGGAAGAAATTCACTCGATTAGATGATGAAAGGAAGCAAGGAGGTCAAGAAAATTTGGAGTAGTTATCAAGGAAAAGTGTAAAATCCTAATCAACTAAGAAGTTGTTAAGTAAAAACTAAAACGTTCCGTTGTCCCCGGCAACGGCGCCAATTTTTGATGGAGTTTTGCAACGCCACTAAAAATCCTAGAGGCGATGAATCTCTAGGTTTAGCCTTGCTTGTACTATGGTAAGATCTCCACCCACGTGTGCTAGGACACACAGAAGTCTTATCGTAGTATAGTTAAGGGTCGAATCCTCGGGACAACGGTCTTGATTAGAATTAAACAAGATGGAAAACGTTTTAGTCGTACCTAATTACTTAACGGTTGATATTTAGATCGAAAGGTTGATTTGGTTGTTTAAACTAAGTGCGAGGAAAGTAAAAGCAAGGAAGTAAAAATTAGGGTTGTAAACAATGATTAAAAACCACTAGGATGTTATCGGGTTTCACGCCACTACACATGGATCAAAACATGCAACATAATAAAACAACCTGCAAAGAGATTCTAATCAGTTAGTATCTTGTAGACGTAGTTTCTTTTCAGATAACTAACTACGAGAAGTGTGGAGTATTGCAACGCCAGCCATTCCAAAATGAATGGTCACTTGCTTTGCATTACTTCTTCATGAAGTGTGTTCCTCGACTTTGCCAAGGTTGCACTTTCATACGTCAACTGATTCCATTTCATAGTATGAAAGTACAACGATGGGAGTGAGTTTACTCCACTCATGAAAGCACTCCTAGATACCGAAACGGACGTATGGTGACTACATACATCCAGAACCAACTTTCAATCGATATTCAGATCTAAGGGTACAAACGTAGACAATTCATACCGAGAGACAACAGGTAATACAAGTTGATGATCAAGCAACAAGCATTCATTTAACGATTGATGTTGAACTGAAAAGGAGAGTATCTCTATTGCAAACAGTTGAATTACATTGCATGAAATGAAAACATGGGTAGCGGGGCTACTCCCCGCACCCTAGTGAATGAGACTACTCGCTCATATCAAGGACAAAGAAGGAGGCGAGAAGAGAGAGAAAGAACGTCATCTCCACGGAGGAGGGAAGGATGAACCCTTGGTGAAGAGAGCAACGATCTTCGCACTTCGTGGATGCTTTGATTATGGATCTTCTCTTCCCACCTTCTTTGTTGTTGAGAGAGAAGGTAGCTTGAAGATGGAACGTGGATCTCAAACTGGTAGCCTTGGGGCGATGGATGAAAGATGGGAGTGCTCTGGAACTGGAGAGGTAGCCTTTGGGCGTCTGAGAGTTGTCTACTTTTGAGGACCCCTTTGGATCTTATTTATAGGCTTAAGTGGAGCCCAAACGGTCTTGAACCCATTTGGGCGCTGAACACGTTTGGCCGCTGAACCCGTTTGGTCCTTGAACCCGTTTGGGTGCTGAACTCGTTTGAGCGCTGGACCCGTTTGAGCACTGGACTCGTTTGGGCACTGAACTCGTTTGGGCACTGGACCCGTTTGGTTGTTGAACACGTTTCGGCGCTGAACTCGTTTGAGCGCTGGACCTGTTTGAGCATTGGACTCGTTTGGGCGCTGGACCCGTTTGAGCACTGGACTCGTTTGGGCGCCGAACTCATTTGGGCGCTGGACCCGTTTGGTTGCTGAACACATTTCAGCGCTGAACTCGTTTGAGCGCTGGACCCGTTTGGTTGCTAAACACGTTTGGGCTTATGCGGTCTCTGGACCGTTTAGAGTTCATGCGGTCTTGAGACCGTTTAGCCTTAAATGGTCTTGGGACCGTTTGATCTTAAACGGTCTTGGGACCGTTTGGTCTTAAACGGTCTTTGGACCGTTTGGGGTTTTTGTAATTTTTTTGTGTTTTTCTACAAGGAAAAAGAAGAGAAAAATTAATCTATTGATGTGTCAGCAATAAGGTAAAGATTTAATGGTTCTTTCTAATTTAGTTACAAAAGAGTATGGAAAATAAGGGGAAAACTAACAAAATAGCATCACAAAGTGAGAGGTTATCACCCATCAACTGTCCCCACTGGTCCCCTCACTACCTAGCCCCCGTACCACCTTTTCCATTGGTGCCACTTTCTTCCTCTTTGTCCCCACCACCTTCGATCATGTTGTATTCTTCTTTTTTGCTTTCTTTTTAGTTGAGAGAAAACATAAAACAGGAGAGAAGTGAGCAAGAAAGTAGAGAATAAATGAGAAAAGAAGAGGAAAGTAATGAGAAGAGGAGGGAAGTCGTTAAAAAGAGAGTAGGAAGGTATAAAGAAAGAGGAGGTAAGTAGTGAGGGAAGAGGGAGACAATGAGAGTAGGGGAGCAGAGGGAAGTCATGAAAAAAGAGTACAAAAGTAAAAGGAAAGATGAGGGAAGAGGGGAGTATTGAGTATGTGCCCAATAACGGTCATAAGGGCCCAAACATGTTGATATGCACCTATCAAAGCACTTACACACCCATAAATAGGTATAAGTTCTTAAGCAATGAGGATAGACAATCATTCAGATGATGATACACGCCCATAAATGGGTATACACATCCAAACATTTTGATATGCGTGCATAAAAGGGGTTACACATGCCCATAAAAGTTAATAAGCACACTGTGTATCCACACCCAAACATGTTGATATACACAAATATAAGGTTACTCGTCCATAATTTAGTATAAGCGCCCAAATAGTAAGGCTAGAGGGAGTATAAGAAAAGATGAGGTAAATAATGAGGGCATAGGGGAGTAATGAGTACATGCTCATAAATGATTATCCCAAACATGTTGATATGTACATATACAAACGGTTAAGAGGAAGGAAGTATGAAGAGATAGGAGGGAACTAATGAGTAGGCACATTTCATCATTTTCTGGCATGTAATCATCAATTTTGGGAGTTTTTAGCCATTTCTAGACAATTTATCCGTTTGTCTGGGTATATATAGCATTTTGGGAGCTTTTAGACATTTTTGGCTGCATATTCATCATGAATCAGCATTTTTTAGGCACTATTCACTATGTTTTAACACTTCTACCCATTTCTGTGCGCATGTTCAAAGTAATAGGTGCTTATTCAACAAAAATAGACGCACAACTCATCAAAGCAGGTTCACTTCTAAGCGTGTATTCATCATTTTTGGGTGCTTTTAGCCATCTGTAGGCTCATGTCCAGAATAATAGGCGTTTATTTATCAAGTATAAGTTCACATATTCATCAAGAATATGCACATCTATATTATTTGTATTTTTTGCCTGTTAATGTTAATTTGCCCCTAAAATGTGCCAAATTTATGTGTCTATGCGCCTACTTTATGTGTATTTGTGCCCATTAGTGTTAAATTTGTACCCACTTTTGATCAATTTGATTGTCTTTCAACAATCACTTTTTATCACTTAATATTTACTTGAACACTTTTTGCTCACTTTTGATCAATTTAAGCCAAATGTTGGACCTTTGACACTCACTTTTGCCATTTCGACGGAATCTTTATTTTGGAAAGTTTTATTCCCATTTCTCGTCAATTTGGGCCCACTTTTGGTCTTTCCATGCCTAGTTTTGATCATTTTGTGCTTGTTTATCGTTTTCTCATTACTTCCCTCCTCACTTTTCTCTATTTGTTACATTAAAATTCTTAATTTACTTTCATGCTCACCTCCATTTACTTCCCTCCCCACTTTCTGCATCTCCATTTACTTCCTTTACTTTCCATCTTCCCTTACTTTCCTCCTCACATTCCTCATTTCCTTTCTTTACTTCCCTCATCACTTCTGTCCTCTCTTCTTTTTATTGCCCTCATCTTCTTCTTTTTGTATGTTTATTTTTTGGGTTAGTGTGCCAGTGAGAAAATAAGTACCAATATACAAGACTCATTTTATATTTTGTAATTTTTCTCAGAAGTATATGAACATCGATCCTATTAGAATGTAACTTTCACAAAGAATCTGACAATTTTTAGTATGTTGAAAAATTTATCACTAATTAAAAGTTATAAACAAAATAAATTTCTCTCTCACCACATCACTTCTACTCTTTTTTTTTATGACTGAAAGAACCCACCTCAAATATACCCAGAATGGTAAACTCTCGAGGCATGAGAGAGTGTGGTCTGGTCATCCCCTCCCGCGTCAAATCAGCGTGAATTATCATTCACAAAGTACCTTAGGTGTGATTCGAATCCAGGTCCTTTATTGCGACTTATCGAGTTCTTACCACCCATACTACTCTGACGGGACACCTCTCCTCTTTTTTTTTTTGCAGTTATCCATTTCTTGTCCAGCCACGACTAACATCGTACTCCTAGACTACTCTAAAATTACTCTACTATGCCACCATCACTGCTACCTTAACCTCAAAAATTATTTTTTTCCCCACTCAGACAATCTATACTACTCCAACCCTGTGTGTAAGGTGTGTGTGATGCAAAATGCACATGATTGGATCATTTTCAATTTGAAACTGTTAATCCACTAAAGAAGCTGGAGAGTGTTTATTCACCCCATCCTCTCCTTGCACACAAAACAAGCATGTTCATACAAAAATAACCTTATAAAATGGCTATTCTGACAAACTTGGAACCTATTCTATCAAACTTCAGAAGATCCAAAATTTCTTGAGGCGGAAAAATAAGATGATGCACTCCCACATCTTTGGTCAGGGTAATGTTTGCCATCCGATCAGCAACCTGGTTGGCCTCCTTGTTGCTAATCCGGTATTAGTTGACAGCGACGCTGTCGTACTATTTGCGTGTCTTCTCACACACACAACTGCATATATTCCTTGTTCCGCTTGAGTCTGACTGCTCATGATATCGTACACAGACTACCACGATTTTAAAATTATTCATCCAAACCACCCCTCCTTACCGTATCATTTTTCTTTGCAATTTATACACTCCCTTCGATTTGTAAAGCTTTTATAAGAAATGCGTGTGATCCGATGACAGTGCCCTCTCACCCACAAAACCATTTACTAACTAAAATCAGGGCTCAATATGTAATCGTTTTCCTTAGTATCCACGCAATCTCCTCTTTCTTTAGCTTTATTATACGACTATAAATATCCGTATCTAACTTGTACTTTTGGAACGTTAATAGATAGATACCCGAACAGTTTTAAAACCAAAAAAGATAGATACCCGAACAACTATATTGTGTCATTTTCTATAGGTTGTTTTGTATTATTATTATTGTTTTATGTAATTTTCTTCCAAGTTACTCTTCTGGTTCGCTCGCGGGGGCTGTGGCGTGAGCGAGGCGGCTAGGGCTTCTCCGCGTGTGGTGGCTGGCTTGGGGGAGGGGGCTCCGACCGCCGGTGGGCGCCGCCTCGCTCCCCATAGGCCTCTTCTCGCCCGGCGGCGCATAGGATCTGACTACAGGAATCGGGCATCGTCAAATCGTGGCTCTCGGCGGATCCCCTTGACTCTAGCGCTGGGGCTTCAGGTCCTTCCGGTTCTGTTTTTCCGTAGCGCTGGTGAGAGGCTATTCGGTTTTGGCCGGCGATTGGGGGCCAAGCGGTGTTTTGGTGTGCCCCAAGCGTGAGCGGTTTGTCTATCCTCTTCCTGCTACCAAGTTCTACGGCGTCGGGCTCCTCCTCCCTATCTTTTTTTTCCTTTTTGTGCTTTAGTTTAGTTGTTTGTTATTGGCCGGTGGCTGTACCCGGTCTGGTTTCTCACCTCTAATCGGTGTTTGCTACTCGTCGTTCCATCAGCGTTTTGTGTCTCTCCTTCGTGAGAGTGTCGTTGCTTCTAGTCTCGGCTAGAGCTCGGATTTTGATTCAGATTAGATATGTTGTTTTACTGTATGTCTCCGCGTGTAGAGGTGAACTCCCGTTGGATCACAGGTCTTAGACTGCCCTTTGTCTGCAAATCTATGCTCGTGTTGAAGGAATCTCTTAAGGAAAGTTGGTTATATCAGCATCGAAGAAAAGATATCAATGCAGAAATGTCTTATTCGCATTTCAATATGAGTTTTTATAAGATTATGGGTGTGTCCATGATCGTTGTATGTTGTGATGGTTGTTCTCTCTCTTTATGTAGATGACGTATGGCTAAGTGATGTATTTAATCTGTTTTGCTCTAAAAAAATGTAATTTTCTTCCAACACTTTTTGGGGACGCATAGTATTTTCTGTAATATTATTCTTGGATAAGATTGTAAATGTTTTTAACGGTTTTCTTCCAGCACCTTTGGGGAACGCATGATATTTTCTATGGTATTATTCTTGGACAAGTATGTAGATGTTTTTAGCTATTTTGTTCCACCGCCTCTGGGGAACGCACGCATAGTGTTTCCTATAGTATTCGTCTTGGACAAGATCACCTTTGGGGAACGTATGATATTTTCTATAATATTGTTTCTGGAAAAGATTGCAAATGTTTTTCATTTTCTTTTGCAGTTTTCTTCCAGCACATTTGAGGAACAACTTGATATTTTCTGTAGTGTTGTTCTTGGACAAAATTGTAAATGCCTTCTGCTGTTTTCTTGGAGCATCTTTTGGGGAACACATGATATTATCTAGATGGATACTATTCTTGGACAGGATTGCAAATGTTTTTTGTGGTTTTCTTCAATAGTACTTTTAGGTAACGTGTGACATTTTCTGTAGTACTGTTCTTGGACAAGATTGCAAATTCAACTGGTCTTCTTGTGACTAAGCAGGGAAGACGTCTGGCAGACGACAAGTCCTTCTGTTCTGCCCTCCCTATCTTCTTCCGCCCACGTCTGTCATAGATATTTTGCGGCTCCTCTCCGGGCCCAAAAGCGCAAAAGCGAGAGGCAGCAGCCACGAGGGATGGGCCCGCGGGCGTCTTTTGAGCCACTAATCTGCTCGTGGCGGTGGTGGAATCAAGTTGGGCGATAATTTAATTATTAGCTGGTTTGAAAGTTGTGGTGATTTTAAACACGTAGAATGAATACGACATATCAGGTGATGGTCCGCTGGTTCGTAAACCACAACAATAACCAATTCAATTTGATTTCTTATACAATACAGCCACATAAACCATCAAATCAAGAATATCATGAAACGCCATACATCTAATTACCTGACAAGGTTTAAGAGAACTTGCTCCTCATTTCCACTGGACTTTGTCATGTGTGTCTTTCAAGTGGCATCACCAAGCCTTGTACAAGGTTCTTGCTCCTCCCTGGACACATGCAATGAAAGAATCATTGGTTTGGACTTTAAAGATAATAAGTTTGCATAAATATTGATCCCTCATGTTGCAAATACACACATGGGAATATATTGTGGAAGTTAAGGTACACATTTAAAGAGGCATATCGGTAACTCATACTTGAAATCAGATGTTTATTGTGTTGGTAAAGTAACATTAATGCAAACATACTATTAGATAGCATGGAACTAAACATATGTTAGGATTACCGAGATGATGATTGTAATGGGCCCATCATTAAATCTCAACAAATTGGAATCTAAAAAGACTTAATAATGTTGCATTAACAATGTTGTCAAACCGAGATATGACCATACAATTATCTGAACAAGTTGTTGCATTAATAATGATGTCAGACAATTATGAAAATTAGACACCACTACCCACTTACTCTCATTACTTGCTTCTTTTCTTTACTTCATTCGGTTTTTTATGCCTCATGCTCACTCACTCTTTTACATTTTCTAACACCTCCTTTTCCTTATCAATAAATCCATTTTGCTCATTCTAAGACTACTAAAAATGATGACCAAGCCGACTACTCACCTAGAAGAGGTTAACTCCTGCTTATGAACATACCATGGTAGAGTGTGCCAGGTTAGACACTTAGAAGGATGGGAGACACAAACATTGTAGTGTGGATTGCATGACTTGTTGATGATCTTAAGCATGTGTCCTTGCAAATTACATTTATGTACAAGGTTGTGGCAAAAAATGAACCCTTGGTGCCCAATGTTATTAGAACCATGTGGTATAAGATGATCAATCTACTATGATCTTGTTAAGAAATGAGTGTGCATCACTTGCAATTACACATTCACCTTCATCTTCATGTTATTCTTCTGTAACGGGATGTGAGGAATCATGACACTTAAGAAATGCATGAGCTTTTACTTGTGCTTTCACATTCTCCTTCATTTTCATTTTCTCAATAGGAATGCATGGAATCATGACACCCAAAAGTAGGATTTTGTGCGAGGGTGTAGACATGACAAGCAAAGGGGGAAGGAAGAGTGCATGCTTGATGCAAACAAACAAGGATAAAGACATAGGGGAACTAGATGTATGCATCATGAAGTGAGGGGAAGTGAGGAGGACTAATAATATATCTTCCTAGTTACGTCTCTATGACAACCCTATAATTTCATCTTAGACATAGCTCAAATGAAAAATCTTTAGTCTAAGATTTCTTTACATATGATAATGTGAACCCTAAGTTGACTTGATTTGACCTACATATGTCAACATCCATTGTGGGCACTCTGAGTACTTGAGGGTGAGTGCAGTTAGATTTCACAAATATTCAGTTCGTGACACCAATATTTAAAATCTTTATTTCCATTTACAAATTGAACAAATTCAAAATCACACACCAACTCAATATCATTGTGATAACTAAATATTCAATTGCGTACAACACAATGGACATTTTTACACCATGATTTAACAAGTAGTTATTCGACACAAACATACAAGAAAATAATTTTATGCTTAAGAAAGGATAACATATGCAGAACAAAATTTCAGTCAATTTTAATTATCATACAATGCAACCAAATTAACGATGAAATCATGTCTCCAAAGTATTACATGAAACACCACAAATCTAATTAGGTGACAAAGTTTAAAAGAAATTTCTCCTCCTTTCCACTGGATTCCCTCCTATGTCTTTCAAAATTGACATCACCAAACCTTGCAAAAAGTTTTTTCTCAAAGAAGTAGTAACTTGGACTTTAAAGATGAGAACTCAACATAAATATTGATCCATCAAGTTGCATTTTACACACACAAAATTAATGTTCGAATTAGGAAACATGTATAAGGAGACATATCAGCAACCCAAACATGAATTAGTATGTTCATCATGTTGGTAAAAAAAACATTAATATAAACATACTAATAACATGAATATGTATGGTATTCATTTGGAAAACATATTAGACCTATTGATAAGACCTACTCAAAATAGAGTAGTGATCAGTAAAATTATATACATGTAGGGCCTCACAATATTGGCCCCATTACACATAGAAACTACATGACAACAACAATAACCTTGCTACGTAGAGATCATATTACAAGACATGGTTATGTCTAACTACAAAAATGAAGAAGCTAAGAAGTAGAACTATCAGTAGAATTGAGTTTATCAATCATATATGAAATTTCTTTATAAATCTTCTTTGTAAATAGACCAGTACCAATAGATCTTGATCATCAATACTTCACAACCAATCTTTGAAACCTTGTACTTCTGTAGAAGCCAATGCTTCACTTAAACTCCAAGCTTAACTGTGAGTGGAGTAAGGAAAAGTCTTCATTTTTTTCAATACTACTTCTAATTTCCGCCCCCATCTTACCATATTTATCCACTTGCTGGTATCTCTAAGATATCTCACATCACATCTAGTTTGACAAGATGTGCTGGATTTAGTGTGATGGACAATCACCTTGTCTGTATTTGGATCAACAACATTATGAACATGATCACTATCTTCATTGTGTAATTGCCCCCCCAATTGGTTCGACATGTTTTGTAAAAGGTGACTGAGCTTATTCTTCTAAGTTGGTATCATCATTAACATTATTTAAAAAAATTGTAACTTTAGGGTTCACTTTTGAAGTTTGTTTGCATTTTAGTACCATACATTTGACTTTGAAGGATTTATGATTTCTATATGCGAAAGTATATATTCCAGTGCTTGTACCTCATACATGAAATCTTCATCATCCTAAAGCGCACATAATTTTTATCGTTTAGAACAAACTTTTTTTCTCATAGTAGAAACCATGGTCATCTTCTATGAATGTGTTTGTCACAAAGAACATGACCACATTCATCTTCTGATTCCATGATATCCCTACATGATTAAGTGATTCTGGTCATGTGTTAGCATGCAGAGATAAATCATATTTATTGTAGGAGTTTTCATAATATCCCATGATACCACATATGCAACGTAATGCATGCAATGTTACATGTTCAGTCTTATGATATGAATTGTTGATGACAATAGGTTGTAATGGTTTTGAAATCTATTTCTATAAATAATATTGAAAATCTACGTTGTGTACAATTAATGGTGTGCTCATCTACTCACAACAACTTCCCCAACCAAATGCCTACCTTCTTAAATATGACTTTCGTGTAGACTTGAATGGGAAGATAAAAAATACGGTCCCAAGCAAAAAACATTGGTGAGATTCTAGTGATTGGTAGAAAATTATTAGGCCATCGACTAACCATAATATTGCAACCAAAGATATTCCAAGGTCCATTCATAAGGTCATGCAGACAATCATGTCTACAAGTCAGTTGTAAGGATCAAATGTTGTCTATGGGAGTCAGATAACCAATAGACCTATCAATCAACCTCACTACCATTGTATAGAGGAAGACCTTGTGAATAAGAGAGTATATATCATAGACAGTGAAGAGTTCATAAAAGCCCCATCATTGACAACGAAGATGTCATCAAAATCCAAGCTTTCCGGTACATCATCATTAACAAAGGGAGAAAGATGCTTTGATAGTTACATCCCGAAAAGTGATTTTGTTAGGTATAACTAGAGACATCTCATCATCATTAGGAGATTGTGTAGTGTCTTAAACAGTTTCCATGAAAGAATAATCAGAAGAATTGTTAGTACTCAGTGGTTCTGTGCTGAGAGATTGAGCTCTTCATCATGCATTAAAGGATGTTGAACATCATTGCCTAGCAAGCCACCATAAACTAGATTCATTCCAAGTTATCCAATTGGCAGATGAAGGATATCACCCTATTGTTTGTCATCATCATCCACGAAGTCACGAACTCCATGGCAAGAATTTTACAATGAACATCATGTTTGAAGAAGCCATAGATGTGTATATACGTAGACGTGTTGAAGAATTATCTTCATTCGGACATGCCCCCTTGTAAACAATTTTTGAGGTGGTAAGCTCACCTAAGATAACCATAGCCTTATTCAACATCCAACAAAATAAAAATAATCAAACAAGTTGAGATGGATCTTACTCTAACCAAAGCATGAAGGATGTAGTTGAATTTCATGTTTTGATTTTTGTGTTTCGAAATCATCATGTGTGAGTCATGTGTGTTGCAATTTCTTGTAACTAAATAAGCCCAAAATGGACTGTAGTGTTGGTATATGTATGCCCATAGATCCATACCAAGTGATTTCATAGATTCGAATATTAATTAATCAATTAATGTGATTATTTGGTTAATTAATGAATTCCAGAATATTCTAATTAATCCACGAGCATTTTAATTAACGCAACGTTTCTGTTTATCGATGGATTTAGGAAACCCTACTTCCCTTCGTATCCTATTTAAAGGAGGATTGACAGTCGATATCCATATAAGATATCGAGAGACGCTTTTAGTTTACACTCACACACATAAACCCTAACCGTTATCGTCCTTAGGAGAGAAAGGAGAGCAACGCGCCGCTAGCACGCCGCCGTAGAGACATACTCCTTCCCGCCGGCTTGGGAAGCACGACGTGGAGTTCCGTCCATCCGCGTGGACGAAGTAGAGACGTAGACGCCTTGACGCCTGTGTTCGGAGGACGTCGAAGACCACCTGTACGCGCTACAAGTGGTGGACATCACTACCGTAAAGGAGCGCCTCCGGATCAACCTGCGACAGCAAACGGTAGAGAAGTTCCATCTGTGTAGACAAGCAGCGTTGCACCATCGTGCAATGGGACATCGCCGGACTTACTCCATGATAAGGTATATCCTGTAAACACTCCTTCCAAATACGTTGTTGTCGACGAGATCCTGTTTGGGGTTGCGTGGATTTTATTGCTTTTGCCGCGCATGTTTTCTTCACAAAACCCTATAGTGGTATCAGAGCAGCGTCGATCTACAATGTATTTGGATTCGTTTCGATATGATCGAATCGTTGTATACTATTTTTATGTTACATATGATGCGAATCAAAGATGCTAATGTGAAAATCTAAACCTAATTCCACATACGCCGCAGGCTTCTATTTTTTGACGTTTTGGACGGGGTCGACTATGGAAAATATTGATTTTCCTAAGTGCACGGAAGTAAAATTCCGTAGACCCTGTGTACCCCGCATAGTCTGCGTGGGAGTCAAAAAATTATTTAATGGGGAATGTCCCGCATTAAAAGTACTACAATTTTAATATGTATATACGTATATGTAGATATACCTATGATAGCATACACATCACCTTTAAAATCTATTTTATGTGGTGAATGCATACACGGTTATGGCCTAGTATCCCCTTTTGTGAATGTTGTGAATGAATGTAGATGTCGATCTTGTGGATATGTTTGTTTGTGAATTCTATGGATGTATAATGGTTACATATGGATCCTTTATATAAAGTATTCGGCTTGCATGCCAAGCCTCATCTCTTATTTTAAAGTGTAATTAATTCTTTCCTTTTATATTTATACTCATATGATGTAATAGAGATAGGATTAGTTTTAATTTTTGTAAACTTGATGTAAGGAGGCCACTTGAAGATCCAACTCCAAGGAGTATCCATGGAGAAGCACCATGAAGATCTAATTCCAAGAAGCAACCTGAAGATCCAAATCCAAGGAGCGTCCATGGAGAAGCAACAAGAAGATCCAATTCCAAGAAGCAACTTGAAGTTCCAACCTCACGAAGCATCCATGAAGTTGTTCATTGTAATGTTGATCATTACATGCTTACAAGTTGATTCACAGGTGTTGCATGAGATGCATAAGACCATAGGTGGACCATAATCCTTTGTTGCTCCAAAGGATTACAATAGTATGTCCATATTTGGTGTATTTGTGTTTATGATTGCATGTCTATCGTTTGTGGTTGTGGATATAGTAGTATATGATACGTACTATAAGTATGTGGTGTTTGGATATGTATATGTATTAATAAAACCCCTCAATTAATAATATTAAGTTTTAGTTGCCTTCCATAAAGCAACACACATAAAAAGCTTGATCGACTATGTGTGGGCACGCCTCCGCGTGGTACACTGTCTATCTCGTGGAAGTGTGATGGTGGGTGTGTGGGTCTATCTCCACAGGGTGCACACTCATCTTGTTGGCTTATGGGTTGGACTTAACTAGGGAACCTGATAGGATCAAGTACCTAGAGGTACACAGATGCATCATGGCAAGGAGTTGTGCATGATCATCTATCCAAGAGTTGCATATGATGTAATTGGCAAAAGTTGCCTACCTTAGTATTTGGTCTTTGACGCCGACGTTGGCTGGGCATTGATCCAATTATTTTGGATCTTGGCTCACTAGAAGGTTGTGCATTGCAATCTTCCGAGTTTATAGTGAGGGCTATCAATTTGAATAAAATAGTGGGAGCATAATTAACTAAAGGCCTATTTAATCTCGTTTATCAATCTTTACAAGTCAAAATGTTTTGGACTAAATGCAAATTTTTTCTTTTGTAGCAATCAAATGGCAAACAACACTCACACTTTCTCGTTGTGATCGCTCCTTGAGAAGGACAAACTCACCGAAACCAACTTTCAAAACTGGTTTAGGACGCTGAGAATTATTCTCACACATGAGCGTAAGCTCTATGTCCTTGAAACACCAGAGCCAGCAGAACCCGCCGTAAATGCGCCCAAGGCTGAAAAGGATGCTTACAAGAAGCACCTTGATGATGTCATGGATGTCAAGTGCCTGATGTTGTGCTCAATGAACTTTGAGTTGCAAGAGCAGAATGAGAACATGAATGTCATAGAGATGGTAACACATCTCAAGAACATGCATCAACATCAAGCAAGACAAGAGAGATATGATGTCTCAAAGGCTTTGTTCAAAAGCAAGATGAAAGAGGGAGACTCAGTTGGCACCCATATACTCACCTTGATTGGGTACGTGGAAAGCCTATCCAAGCTGGGATTTCCCCTAGGTCAAGAGTTGGCCACTGATGTGAATCTACAATCTTCTACAATCGTTGCCTGAATCATATAGTCATTTTTTCATGAACTACAACATGAACAATTTTGACAAGCTGTTGTCAGAATTGTTGGGCATGTTGAGGACAGCTGAAACACAGATGAAGAAAGACAAGCCCAAGTTTGTGATGATGATCAGCAAGACAAAGGGAAAGTCAAAAGGCAAAGGCAAGGCTAAGAAAGGTTCTAAAGCCGGGCAGAAGCCAAAGTCATCCGCGCTCAAAGATAAAGGTGGGATCTCGAAAGAAGGCAGTTGTCACCATTGTCACCAGCCTGGACATTGGAAAAGAAATTGTCCTCTCTACCTGGAGGAACTGAGGAAGAAGAAGCAGGGGATAGAGATCTCCACTTCATGTATATATGTTATTGAGATAAACTTAAATACTTCTTCATCATAGGTACTGGATATCGGATGTGGATCTCACATATGTTCTAATATGCAGGATCTGATAAGAAGTAAGCCTTTACGAAAAGGCCAAGTTGAGCTGCGGGTTGCTAATGGAGCAAGAGTTGCTGCCACCGCAGTTGGAGTTATTAGTTTATCTTTGCCTACGGGCCTTGTAATAGAATTAGAGAATTTCTATTATGTACCTGCCATTAATAGAAATATTATTTCTGTATCTTGTATGGACAAGAGTGGATTTGAATTTCACATTAAGAATGGAATTATTTATATATCTAAAGATGAGATCTTTTATGCCAATGCCCCTATGTCTTATGGTATCTACTTGTTAGAACTTGAGACTAGCGTATACAACGTAAGTACTAAAAGGTTAAAACTTGATAACTCAAACAAAACATTATTATGGCATTGTCATCTTGGGAACATAAACGAGAAGCACATATCTAAACTCCATAAGGATGGTTATCTAGACTCTTTTGATTTTGAATCATTAGAGACATGTGAGGCATGTTTATTAGGGAAGATGACCAAGAATCCTATCACTGGACATAGTGAGAGAGCCAGTGATCTGCTAGGGATCATACATACTGATGTATGTGGACCTTTTAGATCAAATGCTAGAGGAGGCTATCAATACTTCATTACCTTCACTAATGACCTCAGTAGGTATGGCTATGTATATCTTATGAAACACAAGTCAGAAACTCTTGAAATGTTCAATACTTTCATGAATGAAGTAGAGAAGCAACTCAGTAAGAGTATTAACGCACTCCATTCAGATCGAGGTGGCAAATACTTAAGCCAAGAGTTTGAAGACCTTCTGAGAGACCGTGGTATTGTATCACAATGGACTCCACCTGGTACACCACAACATAATGGTGTGTCAGAAAGAAGGAATCGTACATTATTAGACATGGTACGATCAATGATGAGTTCAGCCGAACTTCTAATATCGTTCTGGGGATATGCTCTTGGAACTGCAACGTTTACACTTAACCATGTACCTTCCAAATCGGTTCAAAAGACACCATATGAGATATGGAATGGGAATCGTGCCAATTTGTCTATGTTAAGGATTTGGGGATGTGAAGCTTATGTTAGGAAACAATTTCTTGAAAAGCTTGGACCCAAATCGGAAAAATGATATTTTGTTGGATACCCCAAGGAAACTCGGGGATACTACTTCTACACACCAACTGACAACAAAGTGTTTGTTGCTAGGACTGTTGTATTTCTTGAAAAGGAATTTATTTCCAAAGGAATTAGTGGGAGGAATGTAGAGCTCGAAGAAGTTTGAGACCAATAAGAAAGCAGAGAACCTGAGGAGGTACATAAGGAACATGAAGACTCACAAGTTGTTGTGGAATTTTAAGTTCCAAATGTAACACAGGAACCTCATAGGTCTAGTAGGACACGACTTGAGCCTGAGAGATTTGGATTTCTCATGACTCAAGACAGTGACAAATTGGGCATAGAAGATGAGCCAACTTCCTATCTAGAAGCTACGAAGGGACCAGAATCTGAGAAATGGCTCAAAGCCATGAGATCTGAGATGGAATCCATGTACACCAACAAGGTATGGACCTTGGTGGATCCACCCGAAGGGGTAAAACCCATAGGGTGCAAGTGGGTCTTTAAGAAGAAGACTGACATGGATGGAAATGTTCAAACCTATAAAGGTAGATTGGTTGCAAAAGGATTCCGTCAAATTCAAGGTGTTAATTATGACGAGACCTTCTCACCAGTTGTCATGGTTAAATCCATCAGGATCATGCTTGCCATTGCAGCTTATCATGACTATGAGATTTGGCAGATGGATGTTAAAACAACATTCCTTAATGGGAATTTACTCGAGGATGTGTACATGACACAACCTGAGGGTTTTATCGATCCAAAGGAAGCCAATAAAGTCTGTAAGCTACAAAGGTCAATCTATGGATTGAAGCAAGCATCTCGGAGTTGGAATCTACGTTTTGATGAAGTAGTCAAAATGTTTGGCTTTAGTCAAAATGAAGATGAACCTTTTGTTTACAAAAGGGTTAGTGGGAGCACAGTTTTATTTCTCATATTGTATGTGGATGACATACTATTGATGGGAAATGACATCCCTACTCTTCAGACAGTAAAAGGTTGGCTAGGGAAGACCTTCTCTATGAAGGATTTAGGCGAAGCATCCTATATACTAGGGATCAAGATCTATAGAGATAGATCTAGAAGGCTTCTAGGCCTAAGTCAGAGCACATACATTGACAAGGTGCTAAAGAGGTTTAGCATGGAGGGTTCTAAGAGAGGTAACTTTCCCATGCCCCATGGGGTTACAATCTCTAAAGCCCAGTGTCCTCGTTCATGTGATGAATGGGCACACATGAGTAAGATTCCATATGCATCAGCAATTGGATCTATCATGTACGCAATGTTATGTACTCGTCCTGATGTGTCGTATGCTTTGAGCATGATGAGCCGGTATCAGTCAGATCCAGGTGAATGTCACTGGACAGACATAAAGAACATCCTAAAGTACTTGAGAAGGACTAAGGATCAATTCTTGGTATACGGCAGTGAGGAAGAGCTTGTGGTAAAGGGTTACACCGATGCTAGCTTCCAAACTGACAAAGATGACTATAGATCGCAATCTAGATTTGTGTTTTGCCTGAACAACGAAGCTGTGAGCTGGAAGAGTTCCAAGCAAGAGACGGTTGCGGATTCTACAACAGAGGCCGAATATGTTGCCGCATCTAATGCTGCAAAGGAAGCTGCTTGGGTCAAGAAGTTCATTTCTGAACTTGGAGTGGTTCCAAGCGTTGGTGATGCAATTGAGTTGTTTTGCGACAACAATGGAGCAATTGCACAAGCTAAAGAACCAAGATCTCACCAACGTTCCAAACATATTCTATGGTGGTTCCATCTCATACGAGAGATCGTAATGAGGAGATGTGAAGATTTGCAGAGTACCTACAAAAAGCAATGTGGCTGACCCGCTCACAAAAGCACTTTCACAGTAGAAACATGATGGACATGTTCGATCACTTGGATTGAGATTCATGAGTGATTGGGTATAAGTGCAAGTGGGAATCTGTTGGTATGTATGCCTATAGAGACTATCATTCGATGATTGTAATGGGATACTATGTAAACGATTTGTAATACTACATTGATCATATCAATGAAAGGCAAGTTTCCAATCTATATGTTTGTGTTTTATATTGTGAGATGACCATAAAACTTATAGATGTCTATAGAATAATATACTCAATGACATATGTCTTCGGGTTGATGACCTGAACAGTGAGATCATATGTATGCTAAGAGTATGTATTCTTTTTTTGTCCCTAATCGGTTGTTATTGTGGAAATATCCATAGACATCAATAACACATAAGATTAGAATGTATGTTGGTTGATGGAAGAATCTCATTATCCATGATATGGAGATATCAAACCAAATACATAGATACTTGTTAGAGAATAGTGTATCGGATAGACCCACCTTGAGAGTGACACATGGATACCATGATTGGTAGTTATAGTCACATCTCATAATGATGGTGGTGATTGTGGTTCTTAGACCTGAAGTCACTACACTTATCACATGTCGTTCGGTGTACTTTGACATCATCCACCGTGGTCCTGAATAAGGATTGCCATAAAGATGGTGCTTGGGTGCACTGTGACACATGGGGATGACTGTGAGTGATGTAGATGGAATTTGTCCTTCCTACAGGAGTTTGATATTCCGACCACTTGATAAGTGAGACTGAGAAATGCATGGCCATGCTAATGCGAGTCAATATGTGATATTGAGCTTACATATATCTCAGACAGTCTGCTCTAGTTCAAGGAACATGGATTGAACGTTGAAAAGGATAACAATTCCATGACTTGAGTTCAATCGGGATATCAGCGACAAAAGAACTATACAATCACTGTAACACCAGTCATGAATGATAGGTCAAGTTGTTCTCCAACTTCTCCAATTACTTGGGTGGCAATGAAGTCTTGCTATATACCAATCATTGCTTGTGAAATCATAATATGATTATGGATATCACTTCCAATGTAATTTGGAGCCTACCGGGTCACACGCATAGGATGTGTTGGAATATGAGTATAATTGTGGATTTGATTGGAATTGCTCCGAATCACATTGATTACTAAAATGTTTATGTAATGGATTAAAATAATATTGGAGTGACTGGCTCTAAGTGCAAGTGGGAGTCTGTTGGTATATGTATGCCCATAGAGCCATCCCAAGCGATTGCATGGAGTCGGATATTAATTAATCAATTAATGTGATTATTTAGTTAATTAATGAATTCCAGAATATTCTAATTAATCCACGAGCGTTTTAATTAATTCAACGTTTCTGTTTACCGATGGGTTTCGGAAACCCTACTTCCCTTTGTATCCTATTTAAAGGAGGATTGACGGCAGATATCTATATAAGATATCGAGAGACGCTTTTAGCTTACGCTCATGCACGTAAACCCTAGCCGTCACCGTCCTTAGGAGAGAAAGGAGAGCAACGCGCCGCTAGCACGCCGCCGTAGAGACATACTCCTTCCCGCCGACTTGGGAAGCGTGACGCGGAGTTTCGTCCATCCACGTGGATGAAGTAGATACGCAGACGCCTTGACTCCTGCATTCGGATGACGTCAATGACCACCTGTACGCGCTATGAGCGGTGGACATCACTGCCGCAAAGGAGCGCCGCCGGATCAACCTGCAACAGCGAACTATAGAGAAGTTCCGTTCGTGTAGACAAGCAGCGTTGCACCGTTGTGCAACAGGACATTGTCGGACTTGCTACGCGATAAGGTATATCTCGTAAACACTCCTTCCAAATATGTTGTTGTCGACGAGATCCTATTTCGGGTTGCGTGGATTTTATTGCTTCCGCCGTGCATGTTTTCTCCACAAAACCCTACATGGAGGACCAAAATGGAGTGCATCCATGCTTATACATTCCATATTGACCCCTACTAATATATGTCAGTCCAGGTGACTAATAAAATCAATATGTACCAATTACAAAATATTATAGGGTTTAGGATTTCTAGTGCTAGGATTGGAACATGTGCAACTTTTTTTACTACCTCAAGAGTCCTATGGCATGGTGATCAACTCTCACCTTTTTTGTTTTTCATGGTACAAGAAACCTTATGAAGCTACATCAAAAGAGAGATGAACATAGTATCATTCTTATATTAAAAAATAGAGGTAGTATCATTCTTATAGTAAAAAGTAGAGGTGAAAAGATACCTTGTACCTCATTTATGTTCATGTTTGATTTTTTCACAAAAGTAGAAGGAAACACCATTGATCACTTTGAAGAGATCCTATATGCATATTCCTTGGCAACTGGATATGAATTTTATAGGGCAAAATCCACATTCTTTTCAGGAAACTTCCTAGACCACATGTGTGAAAGTAAATGCTTGGGGATTCCCTTATGGTTTGTAACCCATCCTCTATCTAGGCACTCCCTTATTTTGAGAAAGAATCCTTATTAATAACATCAAATGAATGATTGATAAAATCAACAAAAGATTGCCATCATGGGATAGTAGAATGTTATCCTTATCTAGAAGGCTAACTCATATTAGAATAGTATTTTTCCCATATAGATTTATTGCATCGAGGTGTTCATAGTACCTTCTAGTACTTTTAGAACCATAGAACAAAAGATGGTTGTCTTTCTTTGGTCCTCGAGGGAGGGGACTAGTAGGAGAGACTGGGCGGGTTGGGACAAGATTACTACTTCCATTGATGAGGTGAGCTTAGGAATAAAATAACTTTATGAGAAACAAAATGCATTACTCATGAAGGTGGCACGGGATATCCTAAAATGGCACTTGCCATGGGCCATGTTTTGTAGATGTAAAGATGCTAAATCAACATAGAATCTTGATGGAGATTACCCTTGGTTCCTTAAAAAATCCAGGGGTGTGTATCCTTATTTAAAAAAGATATAGGGGGTTTCCTCATGTTCTTATGGTCACACAGTGGGATGTTGGAAATCAAGATATCCCCTTTATAGGCACTAGATGGAGTTTGATTTTGCTTGTAGACTATAAGCTTGAGAGTGTAGTGGATTTCCCTTCTCTTAATATCAATGAGCTTCTAGATAGATTTAGGGCTTGGGACAAGTTCAAACTTGCATACTTGATAACTGAGGAAGGCCTGGGTTTTTTGAAATCAGGTAGGATTAGATATTTTAGGTCTGGGGATGCTCCCATTTGGATACCACAATATGATGGGGTATTTTATGTCATATCAACAAAAAAAATCCTGAGTAGGGATCTTCTCCCAACAGGTTTTGCTGTTTTGGGGTGCAATGGATATAACACCACTCCCTACCCAAAAAAAAGTTGGTACCTTCACATGGAAGTTTCTAAACAAATTTCTTCCCACAGACAATATAATTAGCACATGTCACATTCCGTTAGCCTCTAAATGTGAATTGTGCCGCATAGGGGGTTCAAAACTGTTGGAACACTTATCTTCATGGTGGAGGTTGCAAGATCTATTTGGGATAATGCTTGACCTCTTCTGAGGACCAATGTTTTCTACTTGGCTCCCAATATCAATCTCGACCTTCGATCTTGCTGGGCTTTGGCTCACTCACAGTCTTTGGTGGGATGTATCAAAGGTATATAACCTCTCTTGATCTTATGGTCCTTATGAGCCAACCATCTTGCTAGTAGATTTGATAATAAAAGAATGCATCATACTATTGTATGGTAGATGACAACACACATCCTGAAGTCCATAACAAAAGAAGTATCTTTAGATCAAATAGGAGAGCCTACATAGATCATGAACCTTTATAAGAGAAAGGACTTAACGGAAGAGATCATAGTTAAACAACTGACTTATAGTCCAATTGGTTGGGTGAAACCAAATTTTCCACACAAAAACTTAGGCATGATCATTTGGCACAAAAACAGAGGGAGTATGGAAGGATGGGCCAATGGAGAGATCATTCGGAACTATGCCGGAGAGATCTTAAGAGGCATTATTGGACTTATCTAGTGTTTGGATAGGTTGGATACTAGTATCAAGTCTTCATAGCTGTGATTAGATATATGTACAAAGATACATCTTGGAGGTTTGATTATCAAAGTTGGCAATATATGTATATGAATCATCTTAGAGGGTTCTAAGTGTCCTTGAAAACATTATAAGTCATTTTTGCGTATTAATTCTTTTTTGAGTCAATAAATATGGTCATGTTAGATTGTATATAAAGAAGTGAATAGATTGGTCTGCCGCCTCGTAGAATATGGATCAAGCCTTCCTTCTGGTTATAGATTCTCCCATTTTGCGGAGAAGCCCCCCCCCCCTCTTATACGGGGTACCTATCGGCTAGAGGACTTGGGGATTACCTATTCAGAGGTATAGCGACACCCAACATAGAGCTTACAACATTTTGATCTCCTAGATTGAAGTCCTCTTAGAGAGGAGAGTGATTTCTTGGGAACACCACCCCTCATGTCTTATATCTTGATAAAAGGGTTGAGCACGGTTCTGAGTTTGTAAATAACAAACTATAATCCTTGTCGCCTTTTAAATATTTGCGTAATGGGGAACGTGATGGTATATTTCCCCATGTTTCTAAAAACTAAAAATAAAATATGTACATTTAGCCTATATTTTGTTGTGTCATTTGTATCTTTCTACCATATGAATAAGACTCGATCAGCTATGTGGTTTCCTACAAGTTGCTTGTATGGTTGTCAATGGACAACCTACTTTTTGATACCTTTTCCTTTATCCATTTATCTCAATTGTCATTCTAATTTCTTGGATGGCCCTTCTAAAATGGATATTTGCATGATCACCTCATACTGTTACATAATCAACAAGGATCATTTTCAAACTACAATTGTGTCTACAACAGATCGTAATGGTCGACTTAGTTTATATCACATCACCTATGATCAAAAGCAACTGTGAGACGATATGATCCATAAACCACGATATAAACTCAGCGGAAGCATTCTATTAGCAGCGGAATATGAAAATCACTGAAAATTAAAACTTTTTGAGACAAGATCTTGAAATCATAAATCTTCTTTAATAAAACCAAGATAAATAGTTTACATCTCTATTAAATCACTTCTTGAGTGATTATACACAACCAGATACAAAACCTCAAGATTCGAACCAAAATTCTCAGACCAACTAACTCCAAGGACCTGAGAGTACAAAGACGACATAGGACTAACTAACTACATGACCCAGCAGTCAATATCTCCACCTGAGATTCACTGCTGCTCCTGGTGCTGCTGCTGCTGATACTGATCACCTGCAGACTGGTTCCTTCGTCCTCGACGACCACCTAAAAAGTTGAAATCTATGGAGTGAGACAATTTTAAATAATTGTCCCAGCGAGAGTTATAACTCTCCGCCAGAAGCTTTATTATAGCAATCAAAGAACAGCATAAGAAATGAAAGCTTTTAATATAATCAACAGCAGATTGACATTAAGTAGTACAACATCAATTAAGAAATATGAATAATAGTCAATGTAACTTCAATCATTGTATCTCATAGTTCAACCTAAGCAGATATGCTACGCGGTTAATTATGTTTTAAAAACATTATTATGCCCTGTGGAGATGAGGTATACCGCTCATACTCCAACCGATCACTGTTAAGTCGCATCGGTATCATACCTAGGTCATCCAAAGAGTTGGATTCTTATGACCTCATCTTCCTCAGTCAGAGTGAGGATAAACATGCAGGACATCTAGTGTCTCTGCTACTATAGCTTACCAGGGTATTCTGGTACTTCACTATTAGAGTCACAGTGGCATTCTGTACTCTCTTCACCATCGAAAGATTTCATGTTTATCTCTCATCGATGTGGCATAAAAGACTTCCTCGGGAGAATAGTGTTACATCACCACGATATAAACATATAGTGAAGGAATGATAGATTAAGATACATCTACATCAATTCCTACACTAGGATGTAAGGATATACACATCCATATTCCCCCACATACTCAAAATTATGTGATCCAGGAGTTCTCTTAGGAAAACTTGTTTCACCATCATTTAACTTCTGACAATGATGGATCTATGGTCAGGGCTCTACATGGTATGATTATAGTTTATTAGTTAGGTACATTTCAGTATTCTTTTAATCATCATACATGTTCTCAAACATTAATCTTTAGAACAGCAGTTATGAAAGTAGAATACTAAATGTAACAAGTCTAACTCACATCAGTTATCATTTCTTAATCATCTCATCACAATTCATCTAATTAGCATGACCTTGATGATACTCATGGCTCTTACAGCCCCTCCATCTTATAAGATGTCACTTACTAGGCAACAGGATATGTTTCTATTCATAAAGTTGATAACATGCTTTCAATGAATATGGTATCATAATCCTTACTTGGATATGATCATCCTCATATAAGAACCTGCATAGTTAATTCAACTAATAATAGTAAACAATTCATTTCAAGAGTTGTACCTTCATGCTCTTACAAGAGCTAGGTTCCCTAATTTACATCACTTAGGGTTATCCAAGCCCTTCCATTATGTTTAGGAATAGTAGTTCCTCCTTTTATACTTAAATCATGAAGATTTATGCTTAAAAGCACAACCTGTATTAGGGTATATTGTACATTTCATCATATCACTCTCAATTAGGGTTTACTATTCATATTACATGTTTTCACCCAAAAATTTGGGGTTTACTATTCACTTCATGTGAATTGAGCTCAAAGCATCATCATGTATGAAAAACATTATCATTGATGCCTTTAAATTAGGTTAAGATTCGTCAATTATCATAATTAGGGTTTACATGATCTCACATAGGTGGATCATACCCTAATCATGCACATTCATATACATTGAGGGTACTTTACTTGAATTTCAACCATACTTGGGACCTTCTCTCTCCTCTTACTAATAGGTGGTGCTCTAAATTAGGTTAGGTCAAGTCATCATTGATTAACATAAGCTAAGTCACCACTATCATGTCATTAGGGTTTGATTAAAACAAGGTATCATTTATTTGAACCCATCAGGGGCATATTGGTAAAGTACACAATGATCACCATCATGGGTCAATCTTTTAATCACTTAACCCCTTAATGTCATTGGGTATGATTAGGGTTTAGATTAGACCACCATTGAACCAATTAAACCTTCAAAGGACTAAGCAATCACAACCCTAAAGTCTCCAAACGGTTACACACTTTCAACCTCCAAACGGTCTTGAGACCATTTGGATGTGTTGACCGTTTGCTATAGTTGACTTCAAGACCGCATGACACTCAAGACCATTTGCCCTTAAACGGTCTTGAGGTCGTTTGGCTGCGTTGACCGTTTGAGCAAAGTTGACTTCCAAACCGTTTGAAGTTATGCGACCTTGAAACCGTTTGATCTTAAACGATCTTGAGATCGATTGGACCAAACGACCTTGAGACTGCTTGGGGCCGTTTGGCCCCAAACGGTCTTGAGACCGTTTGGTCCAGATGGGCTCAAACCGCATGGACCTCAAAGGTGTATCAAAGGTTATAATCGATTGGGGTTTTCTATGTTGAAGCCTTCAATTGGCCATATCCTTGTTAACTACTTATAAATTGAGTCAATTAGGGTTAACCTTAATCATTTGGACCCCAAATTGACCCTCAATTGAGAGCCAATTAGGGTTGAATCCAACTCAATTAGGGTTTACAATCAGTTAACCCTCAACATTCATCAATGTGAATTAAATTGAAGTTGAACCCATCAATTGACACTCAATTGGGCCCAAACTTGGCCCAAACGGTCTTGAGATCGTTTGGACACCCTCCAAACGGTCTTGAGACCGTTTGCCCAAGGTTTCATCAAAATCTAAGTCGATTTGATAAGGGTTGAACCCTAATTAGGTCTAAAATCAGCACTTTTAATCAATTCATCAACCTATTTTATTTGGACCCTCAATTCATCAAATTACCTTAACCCTATACCTCCAAACGGTCTTGGGTTGTCACCAAACGGTCTTGAGACCATTTGAGTGAACCCCCAAATGGTCTTGAGACCGTTTGGGCCCTTCAACCCAAAGTTTACCAAAATCTATCCTTGAAATCAGCAATTCAACCCGATTAGGGTTTAGGGGGTTGAAGTGCCTTTAACTTGTGATTGGTTTGCAATTAAATCATGATTCTTTGTAATTGATTAAATCAAAATTTATACAGAAGACCTCAAAATGGTCTTCCCTTGGTCAACCTTACCAAACGGTCTTGGAGACCGTTTGAATCTAAACGGTCTTGCAAGACCGCGTGAGATCAAACGGTTTGAGACCGTTTGATTTCAAACGGTTTGCAATAGACCAAATGGTCCAAGGTCATTTGATAAAGTTACCTAGGAATTCATGCCCATAATCTTCAACCTTGAGACAGGTCAGTTACTTCGTGGATTGCTTGCAAAAGTGCAAGGAATAATGGGGAAGAAGAAGAAGAAGAAGAACTAAGTACTAATTTACAAAAACATAGATATGCATAATAAAGCAAGAGGTTTAGAGTTATAAAACCCACCTCAAACGTTGTTCCTAGAGCTTCAAGCTTCCAAGCTTTAAGCATTTAATGGCGTCTTGACCTCCACAGGTTGGCCAAAGATGATTCTCCAAGAAAAGGTTGGGGAAGGTCGGCTAAAACAAGAAACCTAAGTGAGATAACCATAAAACCAACCTTATACAAGGAATTCCTCCATGAATTCGAGCTAGAAGATGGTCTCTTCTCACCTTAGAACAAGTTGTTCGTCTCCCTGAGCTCGAGAGCTCTGCCTTGGTTGGTTTAGCAAGATGATAAGTGAAGAAGAGAAGGGGATACGTTTACTTGGTTTGCAAAGAAAGAAGCTTATATAGCTTGGGTTAGTTTTCAACATAAGGACCTCTAGTTTCATGGTTTCTCATCTAGGTCCCTCCTTCCTTCTAAGGCACGTTCAATCTATCATGACTTAAGCAAAGTCCATCAAAACTCAAGATCTAAGGGTAAAGAAAGCCAACATGCAACTAAGGTACATATATGAAGGGTCTCCTTACTCATACTAGGTGATTTTACTACAAAGGTTATTCTTCTTATCTAATTATTTAATTAAAGTGCCCCCTTCATCATTTCTACTCTAAATGATGTCAACGACCACAAAATATACTCTAGAGGGTTTATTTTACAAGTTGCACCCCATATTTTGGGTAAATTGCACTTTACTCCAAAATTAGGGTTTTAAGCACAAGGATTGCTCCACAAGCTGCATCTTGATGCCCAAGCTTGGGAAATCCATCATACCTCATCATATTCACTCATATGATGTGTCCTCATCAGAGGAACATCTTAACCTATGTAATTTGCAAGTTAGCCCCTCTAATTGGGTAATTTGCACATAGGTCCCTGCATTACAAAATAATACCATAACATTGTTTAAAAAGGACAAAATTGAAAGTGTATGTTCCTCAGGAACTTAATTACATGCCAGAGAACAATCACAAGTATTTAATTTACATGATTAAGAAAAATACCTAGGGTTAACTTATAACCCATGTCAGGGATGTTACAAATTATCCACCCCTTACAAGGATTTCGTCCCCGAAATCGATAAAACATATTAGGAGAAAGGAGCAGGGTATTTCCTTCTCATCTCTTCTTCTAATTCCCAAGTGGCTTCTTCAACACCACGGTGATTCCAGAGGACTTTCACAAGACTTATGTCTTTCTTCTTTAGCTTTTTAATTCTGTTATCAAGGATTGACACTGGTCCCTCCTCATAAGTTATATCTTCATTCAATTCTACTTCCATAGGTTGTAGAACTGACTCGGTATCAGGGTGACATTTCCTCAGCATAGAAATGTGAAACACAGGGTGTAACTTCTATAACTCTTGAGGTAACTCTAGTCTATAGGCTACCTTTCCAACCCGTTCAATGATTTGATAGGGCCCCATAAATCTAGGAGCTAACTTCCCTTTCCTTCCAAAGCGAAGGACTCCTTTCCAAGGTGAGACCTTAAGGTACACTCTGTCTCCAACTTGGAACTCTAAGGGTCTACGACGTCTGTCAGCATAAGATTTTTGCCTATCATGTGCAGTCTTAATCTGTTGTTGTATTACTTTAATCTTCTCTGTGGTCTGCTGCACAAGATCAGGACCTAACAACTGATGTTCACCAGTCTCATACCAACATAAGGGTGATCTACAACGTCTACCATACAAGGCTTCATAAGGTGCCATGTCAATGCTATGTTGATAGCTATTGTTATAGGCAAACTCTATCAAGTTTAGGTGTAGATCCCAACTCCCTGTAAACTGAAGAACGCATGCCCTCAACAAGTCTTCCAAGGTCTGTATAGTCCTTTCCGACTGTCCATCAGTCTGTGGATGAAAGGTTGTACTAAACCTTAACTTGGTGCCTAAAGCTCTGTGTAACTGCTCCCAAAAATGACTTGTAAACTGAGGACCTCTGTCAGAAACTATAGTGACAGGAACTCCGTGCAATCGCACTATCTCTTGAACATACAACTGTGATAACCTTTCAGCAGAATAGGTTGTTTTGACAGGTAAGAAATGTGCTGTCTTTGTCAACCTATCAACAATTACCCAAATGGAATCATGTCCTTTGCTTGTCCTGGGTAGGCCAACAACAAAGTCCATGGTCACATGGTCCCACTTCCACTGTGGTATGTGTAAAGGTTGCATTGTGTTGGGTTTTAGGGGAGAAAGAGAAGGCAGCGGAAACAAAAAATTTTCTCCCCCAACCCATACTGAGGAAACGCGTCAACGTCTATATAATAGGAAAGGATGGTTTGTGGAATCATACCTTGTCCCGAGGCTTGCTCGGCGACAATACCTCGCGCAATGTGTGGTCTTCAACTCCGGTCTTCGACGGCGTCTGTGCAGCTCCTGGTCACACTGGGACTGACAACTCCTACTCGAACCGGACTGTCGGATGACAGTTGTCCTCCTAAGCGGCAGTGTCCTCCCGCCTCTGTAGTAGTCCACACGGACCACCTGGAACTCCACTCTCCTTGTCCCATAAGGAAGTGGAAGGAGTCGCACCCTCCTGTTGACGTACTAGTCGCCAACACGCTCTCCTGCCTCCTGTTGCAACTGTTGTTGTCCTTCCCTTGTTGCACCTCCCTTTTGTAGGAAGCACTTGCTCGGGCTCTCTCACGGGTACCAAAACCAGAGAGAACGACAACTTGCAGAGCAACTGGTTGCACTGAGCTGTTCTCTGAGAAGCCCCCAATACCCCTATATATATAGGAGAGTCATGGAACAGGGTTCTCCATCCCGGGCAATGCGGGACTAAAAGCAGGAGTAGAAGGGTTCGGAATTTTCCACAAAAGCAACCACCTCGCAACCTGAACCGATCGGTTCACAAGTGAACCGGTCGGTTGGGGACCTGAACCGATCAGTTCACCACTGAATCGATTGTTTGGGACCCTTGAACTGATCGGTTCACTCATGAACCAGTCGGTTGGGGTTCCAGGTTGGTTCCCGATTGACTTTCTTTCTTTTGTTTCCAATCGATATCGAATACCAATCCTATTTCCAATCAAATTGGATAATTAAAACGAAAGGAAAATTCTCACCAATCCTACTTTCCCAAGTTGCTCGATTGCACCAGTTGAACCGATCGGTTCAACACTTGAACCGGTCGTTTCACTCTGTGCATGAGCCGATCGGTTCAACAATTGAGCCGACCGGTTCAGCAACCTCATCCGACTAGTTCATCACATGAACTGATCGGTTGGGAGTGCAGGTTGTGCAGAATCAGTCAAATGTGATTTCAATCAATCCGATACTCCAATCAATGCGTCCAACACCTTGAACCATACGATATTGAGCCATCGACCGATTGAGTGTTTAATTGAACTACTAAACTCCTTTAGTAATCAATCTAAACATTGCTTGTGGACAAAACTCCTCTTCCAGGTTAAATCCTATGTGTGTGACCCTGCAGGTCCATTTCACGTTGGCAGTGAAAGTCCATAACACTTATGACTTCACAAGCAAAGAGTGGTGCCTAGTCACACATCAGTGCTACCCAAGTGAAAGTAGAAAGTTGGAGAACAACTTTCATCCTACAATCCGTGAATGGTGTTACAGCGAGTGTATAATTCCTTTGTCACTGATATCCCGAATGAACTCGAGGCATGGAACAGTCATCCTTTCAACGTTCATTCACTTTCTTGATCTCAGAGTAGATTGAAGGAGATATGTATGACATCAATATCACATACTGATTCACACATGTGTGCGCACGCCTATCTCAATCCTACTCATCAAGTGGCCTTGGATATCAAACTCCCTCAGGAGGGACAAATCCCATATCTATCACTCACCCCTCAAAAGCCCCATGTGTCAAAGCCACCCAATCATCACCTTTATAACAACCCATGTTTCAGGACTGCGTTTGATGATGTCAAAGTGTGCCCAACAACATGTGTTGAGTGTAGTGATTTCAGGTCTAAGAATCACACTCACCACCATCACTGTGAGTACTGACTGTGACTACCATCTCATGGTTCCATGTGTCAAACTCATGGTGGGTCTGTCCGGTACACTTGTTCTCTAACAAGTACCTATGTGTTTGGTTTGATATCTCTATATCATGACTAATGAGATTCTGTCATCAACCAACACCACAATCTAGTCTTGTGTGTCATTGTTGTCTATCTACCTTCCACAATGACATCCGACTAGGGACATAACAAGAATGTACAAACTCTTAGCATCCGTATGATCTCATCGTTCAGGTCATGAACCTGAAGGCATACGTCATTGAATACTGTCATTCTTTAGACATTCAATTTGTTCTATCACTATCTCATATGATTGAACCAGAAAGAATTGGAAGCTCGCCTTTGATGTTTATCAAATCAATCTTGATGTATCCCACCAATCATCACATGATTGGCTCTCAGGGCATACATACCAACAGACTCCCACTTGCACTGCGAGCCAATCACCCTTGAATCATATTCATAGTGATCTTCAGACATGTCCCACATGTTATTGTGCTCTAGTGCCAACATAGTGAGTAATGACAACACCTTGCCAAAGTCTGTACAAATTGCATGTCTCACATCTCTTCACTGTACGTCATACACATGAGATGGAGTTGTCGTAATATGCGGTCTAGTATTCCTTTGCTAACCTTTAGCCACATTGCATGATCAAGGATTCCAGACTTATCATCAATGAGCAGAATATAAGTTCATCTTATGAACTTCCAGATCCATATAGTATCCATTGTTGTTCTCTAACACATAGATACTCGGCATTTCCCTTTTAAATGGCTTTATTGGAACATTTCCAATTATCAACAAACTTTCACTTTTATACATCTTATGTATATATATTGCGATTAATTTTCTGTCCTTTCGGAAGTTCGCATCAATGTAACTCTTTACATCAAACTCTTCCTTATCTCCATAGAACTAGTACTTCACAAGCACTTATCAAGTTCTCATGGTATTCCAGTAACCCTTACTGGAAGTAGACAACCATCCACTCGTCATGTCCCACATACGAGTTATCAGGATGAGCACATCATATTGCCATGTCCTACATACAAGATGATGAATGCATTTTATTCTTGCCATGTCATACATGCAAGATAATGGGATGATTACATACATGATAGATCCATATCTATTCTTAGTGCTCCCATTCTTCATAAGAATTGGACACTTGGCCTTGGGATACTAATATCCATGTAACATGGACAAGTTTTTCTCCCACTGAATCTGTGCATACTGAACACTTCAGTACAGATTGCCAATGTATGCTCTCTCTTTTCCAGGTCAAGAGATTTGTCGAGAACTATCTCTATAGATCTCTATTCCTATCATATAGGAAACATCTCTATCTTCCTTAAAGATAATTTCCACTTTTGGATTTCCAATCTAGAACATTTCCATTTCACATCAATATGTGGAATGTGAATACGCTCCCACTAAATCACAGATCCCTTCTTTATCTTTGACATATTAGTCAAACCCTTTGACTATATCATCAAAATAAAGATCCAATTTTGAGTTGCTTGTACTCAATCAATCACATTGATTAGTCCATTGTAACTTATAGACTTCATTTGCATTAATGGATTCATAAACCTTATAGGCTGTGTCACGTACACATCCTGGTTTTATTCCTCATAGGAATGTAGTTTTAGTATCCATATGCCAAATGTCTTAGTCATTACGTTGCAATCAACAAGCATCATCCTTCTCAAAATGTTATCCATGTGTCTTAACACTTAAGACTTATTTGCACTTATGGATATGATCCAATGAGTGCTACCATCAAGGTCATACCTTATGGTTCACATGGATGTCATTTAGGATGTAATGGTCATAAACCATAACTCAAGATTCGGTTCCTCATATTAATCTTGATAGTTGACTCATCTCATGAACAACTGATCACATAGATAATTGAGGTGTATCTGTTAAAGATATAAGAACTCATAACCCTTGTGATTCTTAATTTCTTTTATTAGTGTGGGGTATTCATTTATTAAGAAGAATTCAGTTATTTGATAATCATTCTCTAACTCCTTAGAGTATGATTCCTTCTTGATTCATACATCACCATGCCTTAATCATGAGTTCACTATGATACACTATCATAATCGCTCATAAGGATCTCAAACATTTGGTCCAAGTATTTCATTCATTGATCTCATCAAGAATTAATACTTTACCAAATTTGTACTTCATTTATGATAATCTTGAACACTTCAAGATATTTATATTGGTATTTCTCTAAACACCATTTGAAGTATTAGCATTTATTCCAATAGGTATGTAAATACATCACATGTATTATACCTAATAGGATAATCACTCTCCCACTACATTAGTGAAGATTGATCAATCATGTCCAAGATATTCATGTCCTTTACTGGTTCTCTAACCAAAAGAGTCTAGTTTTATCCATCACATGGAAACTAGAATTGAATTTCTCATGATTAATGCTAATTAAAATGTTTGAGTTATCTATAACTTTAAGGTATCGTCTTATCTTATGCATATCAAATATCACAAGATAAATAAGACATTGCCACAAAGATCACATCTTTAAGATTGAAAACACAACTTTATTGATTGCCATCATTGTCATACAATATGCAAAAATAAAGTGTTTCTATCTATTGGCAAGTATGAAATAGCAGTTCATAACTGTATTACATGCCTTATTGGCTGAAAATAAACTAAAGTATTCCTATCTATAAAGGCAACACTTGCCCCGAGTAAGAATGCTTTACACTTTACATCTTGGTATCATATACCTCAAAAAGTGTTACAAGTTTATTTACATGACACCTTTAAGTAGAGGCTTCAATCGCCTCTTTCTATTTTTGTTCTTCCAGGTAGAGAGGACAATTCCTTTTCCAATGTCCTGGCTTTTGACAATGGTGGCAATTTCCTTTCTTGGTCACGCCTCCCTTGGCCTTGAGAGCTGAAGATGGCTTGGACTCCTGGCTAGCTTCATAACCTTTCTTAGCTTTGCCCTTGCCCTTGCGCTTGGACTTGCCTTTCTTGCTCGTGATCACCATCACGGACTTAGGCTTGTCCTTCTTCATCTGTAACTCGGCTGTCCTCAACATGCCCAACAACTCTGACAGTGGCCTATCAAAGTTGTTCATGTTGTAGTTCATCAAAAACTGACTGTAAGATTCTGGCAACGATTGCAGTATCACGTCAGTAGCCAACTCTTGGCTCAGTGGAAATCCCAGTCTCTGCAGGTTCTCCACATACCCAATCATCTTGAGTGTGTGAGGACCAACTGGATCTCCTTCTGTCATGACGCACTTGAACAGCGCCCCAGAAACATTGTACCTCTCTTGCCGTGCCTGATCTTCATACATGTTCCTGAGATGCTGAATCATCTCTATGACACCCATGTTCTCATGTTGCCTCTGCAACTCATGGTTCATTGAACATAGCATCAAGCACTTTGCATCAATGGCATCATCAGAATGCTTCTTATAAGCATCCCTTTCTGTCTTTGGTGCATTAGGAGCGGGTTCCTCTGGAATTGGAGTATCCAGGACATAAAGTTTACGCTCTTGAGTGAGAACAATTCTCAATGTCTGATACCAGTCGTGGAAGTTCGTCCCATTTAGCTTGTCCTTGTCAAGGACTGATCGTAAAGAAAAGTTGTTGTTGTTTGTTGCCATTTGAACTACAAAAGGAAAATATGCAATTTTAGTCCAAAACTCATTTTTGACTTATTTGATTGATTTGAAAGTTTGACGATATAATTAGGCCTTTAATTAATTATCGCTCCCACTATTTTAGTTCAAATTGATAGCCATCACCATCAATTCAGAAGATTGTAGCGTACAACCTTCTAGTGGACAAGATCCTGAAATCCTCTAAGTCATGGACCAGCTAGGGCTGTCACCCACAACATAGATCTCTCAGGTAGGCAACTTTTGCCAATTGCATCATATGAAACTCTTGATAAGATGTCGTATGCAACTCCTTGCCATGAGCATCTCCATGCCTCAAGGTGCTAGATCCTATCTAGGTCACCTTGTTAAGTCCGACCCAAAGCCAACACGATGAATATGCACCCTGCTTGGGCAGACCCACACATTCATCCTTCATGCTTCTACGAGATAGACGGTGCACCACGCTTGGGCGTGCCCACACTTGGTCGATCAAGCTTTTTACATGTGTTGCATTTGGAAGGCATCTAAAACTTAATATTTTAATGAGGGATTTGGTTTTATATACATATACATATCCAATCACCACAATACATAGTACGTATCATATACATGCTATATCCCACAGAAAACATGCACAAACGATAAAAAGCGGTGATTATGGCCATCCTAATGTGATTCCTCGAGCCAAGAGGAATCACGGTCATCTAGGTCAACATCACATGCAACCTGTACAAGATGAACATCTGTGCCTTGCCATCCGAGTTGATCAACTCATCTCATGAATGATCTATACTCTCCAGCCGGTCGTCTGGGTGCCACCAGCCGATCGGTTGGCTCCTCCAACCGATCGGTTCGCCTGGACGTCGTGCATCTCGTCATGTCCGCCACCCGCTCGTCTCGCTCCTCGAACTGGTCATCAACCAATCGGTTCACTCCTTGAACCAACCGTCTGGAACGTCAACCGATCGGTTCACTCCTTGAACCGATCGTTTCAGCTGTCGTCTTGATGTCCGCCGGTCTTTGACATAACAGGAAATAAAAAAATCTATCCTATTTATTACATTGCTTTAAAAAGGAAACCCCGAGTTACATTCGGGGGGGGAGCAAAGGTAGGAAAGAATCTCGAATTATTTCGAGTTACATCAGGAATAAGAGAGGGAAGATCGGTGCACAGACCGAGATGCAAGCAACCACACACAACCAATCACAGATAGGGGTTTATAGGCCATAATCATGCTACACACATCCACCACAAAACTCGTTTAAGGGCGACGCGTATCGAGTGCATTAATAATACATATCATATATGTAATTAGGGATTTGTGGATTTAGGATTGGACATGCATAAAGCCGATATTATTCACATCGTATGCAATAAATAAAGGCGACAAACCAAAATCGATCATATCGATATTCCTAAAATATAGAGCAGTTGACCTGGCTCTGATACCACTGTTGGGTTTTAGGGGAGAAAGAGAAGGCAGCGGAAACAAAAATTTTTCTCCCCCAACCCATACCGAGGAAACGCGTCAACATCTATATAATAGGAAAGGATGGTTTGTGGAATCATACCTTGTCCCGAGGCTTGCTCGGCGACAATACCTCGTGCAATGCGCGGTCTTCAACTCCGGTCTTCGACGGCATCTGTGCAGCTCCTGGTCACACCGGGACTGACAACTCCTACTCAAACTGGACTGTCAGATGACAGTTGTCCTCCTAAGCGGTAGTGTCCTCCCGCCTCTGTAGTAGTCCACACGGACCACCTGGAACTCCACTCTCCTTGTCCCATAAGGAAGTGGAAGGAGTCGCACCCTCCTGTTGGCGTACTAGTCGCCAACACGCTCTCCTACCTCCTGTTGGAACTGCTGTTGTCCTTCCCTTGCTGCACCTCCCTTTTCCGGGAAGCACTTGCTCGGGCTCTCTCACGGTTACCAAAACTTGAGAGAACGACAACTTGCAGAGCAACTGGTTGCACTGAGCTGTTCTCTGAGAAGCCCCCAATACCCCTATATATATAGGAGAGTCATGGGATAGGGTTCTCCATCCCGGGCAATGCGGGACTAAAAGCAGGAGTAGAAGGGTTCGGAATTTTCCACAAAAAGCAACCACCTCGCAACCTGAACCGATCGGTTCACAAGTGAACCGGTCGGTTGGGGACCTGAACCGATCGGTTCACCACTGAACCGATCATTTGGGACCCTTGAACCGATCGGTTCACTCATGAACCGGTCGGTTGGGGTTCCAGGTTGGTTCCCGATTGACTTTCTTTCTTTTGTTTCCAATCAGTATCGAATACCAATCCTATTTCCAATCAAATTGGATAATTAAAACGAAAGGAAAATTCTCACCAATCCTACTTTCCCAAGTTGCTCGATTGCACCAGTTGAACCGATCGGTTCAACACTTGAACCGGTCGTTTCACTTTGTGCATGAGCCGATCGGTTCAACAATTGAGCCGACCGGTTCAGCAACCTCAGCCGACCGGTTCATCACATGAACCGATCGGTTGGGAGTGCAGGTTGTGCAGAATCTGTCAAATGTGATTTCAATCAATCCGATACTCCAATCAATGCGTCCAACACCTTGAACCATACGATATTGAGCCATCGACTGATTGAGTGTTTAATTGAACTACTAAACTCCTTTAGTAATCAATCTAAGCATTGCTTGTGGACAAAACTCCTCTTCCAGGTTAAATCCTATGTGTGTGACCCTGCAGGTCCATTTCACGTTGGCAGTGAAAGTCCATAACACTTATGACTTCACAAGCAAAGAGCGGTGCCTAGTCACACATCAGTGCTACCCAAGTGAAAGTAGAAAGTTGGAGAACAACTTTCTTCCTACAATCTGTGAATGGTGTTACAGCGAGTGTATAATTCCTTTGTCACTGATATCCCGAATGAACTCGAGGCATGGAACAGTCATCCTGTCAACGTTCATTCACTTTCTTGATCTCAGAGTAGATTGAAGGAGATATGTATGACATCAATATCACATACTGATTCACACATGCGTGCGCACGCCTATCTCAATCCTACTCATCAAGTGGCCTTGGATATCAAACTCCCTCAGGAGGGACAAATCCCATATCTATCACTCACCCCTCAAAAGCCCCATGTGTCAAAGCCACCCAATCATCACCTTTATAACAACCCATGTTTCAGGACTGCGTTTGATGATGTCAAAGTGTGCCCAACGACATGTGTTGAGTGTAGTGATTTCAGGTCTAAGAATCACACTCACCACCATCACTGTGAGTACTGACTGTGACTACCATCTCATGGTTCCATGTGTCAAACTCACGGTGGGTCTGTCCGGTACACTTGTTCTCTAACAAGTACCTATGTGTTTGGTTTGATATCTCTATATCATGACTAATGAGATTCTGTCATCAACCAACACCACAATCTAGTCTTGTGTGTCATTTTTGTCTATCTACCTTCCACAATGACATCCGACTAGGGACATAACAAGAATGTACAAACTCTTAGCATCCGTATGATCTCATCGTTCAGGTCATGAACCTGAAGGCATACGTCATTGAGTACTGTCATTCTTTAGACATTCAATCTGTTCTATCACTATCTCATATGACTGAACCAGAAAGAATTGGAAGCTCGCCTTTGATGTTTATCAAATCAATCTTAATGTATCCCACCAATCATTACATGATTGGCTCTCAGGGCATACATACCAACACATTGTTCCTGCAGTCTTCTGGTGTTCAGCTTTAACTTGCGGACACACAGTACACCTCAGAACAAACTCAGCAACATCCTTCTTCATCCCAGGCCACCAATACATATCTTTCAAGTTTTGATACATTTTGGTGCTCCCTGGATGCATGGCATACATCGAAGAATGAGCTTCATCCAAGACTAACTTCCTCAAGTTATCGACATCCGATACTATCATCCTCCCATGATAGCATGCCACCTGATCATCTGAGTCATGGAAACCATCTCGCTTCTCATCACCATACTCAGACCTAATCTGCTAAACTGTAGCATCAACTTGTTGTGCCTCCTTAATTTGCTCTCTTAGGGTAGGTTTAATATGCATCTCAGCTAACAAACCGGCTAACAATGACACCTTCAACTGCACATTGTCTTGCCTTAAAGAGATAAGCATATCTCTCCTAGAGCATACTAAGGGACTTAGTTGTGCTCTATCCATGGTTGATGTTGTTGATTTCCTACTCAAGGCATCTGCAACCACATTGGCTTTCCCTGGATGGTAATCAATTGTATAATCGTAGTCCTTGATTAACTCCATCCAGCGACGTTGCCTCATGTTAAGTTCATGCTGAGAGAAGATATACTTTAGGTTTTTGTGGTCTGTGAAAATCTAGAATGTCTCTCCATAGAGATAATGTCTCCAGATTTTCAAGGCATGAACCACAGCAGCTAACTCCAGACCATGTGTCAGATAATTCTCCTCGTGTTTCTTAAGCTGTCGAGAAGCAAAAGAAATCACTTGCTTATCCTGCATCAACACACATCCGAGTCCATTCTTGGAGGCATCACAGAAAACTACATATCATTTACCTTGCTCAGGTAGCACAAGCACAGGTGCACTTGTCAACCTCTCCTTTAATAGCTGGAAAGATTGCTGTCACTTATCACTCCAGGCAAAAGGAACATCTTTCCGGGTTAACTTGGTCAAGGGTAAGGCTATGGAACTAAAGTTCTTAATGAACCTTTAGTAGTAGCCAGCTAACCCTAAGAAACTGCGGATCTCCATCGATGTCTTCAGTTGTTCCCATTGTAGAACACATTCTACCTTTTTAGGGTCAACACGAATACCCGAGGCAGATACCACGTGTCCAAGAAAAGATACTTCCGGCAACCAGAACTCACACTTGCTAAACTTAGCGTATAGCTTATGTTTTCTTAGCAAAGTTAGAGTCTGTCGAAGATGTTGTTCTTGTTGCTGAGCATCTCTACTATAGATCAGAATGTCATCTATGAAGACAACAACACACTGATCAAGGAAAGGTCAGAAGATTCTATTCATAAGTTCCATAAATGCAGCCGGTGCATTAGTTAGTCCAAACGACATAACTGTGAACTCATAGTGATCATACCTCATCCTAAAGGCAGACTTGGATATGTCACTGTCCTTAATATGAAGTTGATGATACCCAGACCTCAAGTCTATCTTCGAGAAGACGGTTGCACCACGCAACTGGTCAAAAAGATCATCAATCCTCGGCAGAGGGTACTTATTCTTTATTGTTACCTTGTTTAGTTGTCTGTAATCAATGCACAACCGCATTGAACCGTCTTTCTTTTTAATAAACAAAACCGGAGCACCCCAATGTGAAGTACTCGGTCGGATGAAACCTTTCTCAAGTAACTCCTGAAGCTGTTTCTTGAGTTCTGCCATTTCAGCAGGCGCCATCCTATACGGTGTCTGGGCTATGGGTTGTGTATCTGGGACCAAATTGATTTCAAAATCAATTTCCCGAGGCGGTGGTATACCTGGAAGTTCTTCAGGAAACACGTCTTCGAATTCCCTGACTACATGAACTTCAGCAGGGTTGGGATTCTCCATGGTAGTATCTACCACATGGGCCAAGAATGCATAACATCCTTGCCTCATCAGCTTCTCAGCAACCATAACTGACACAAGACAGGTGGGTAGAATCTTTCTCTCTCCTTGAAAGATCCATGTGTTGCTTTCATCAGCAAACACAGCCTGCTTGGATTCACAATCCAAGACAACCCTATATCTTTCCAAGGTATCCATCCCAAGGATTATATCAAATCCTTGCATCTCAAGTGGTATAAGATCCACTTGAATGCGGTGATCAGAAAAGAAGAGGATGCAGGGAGAGCATACCTCCTATAACACAGTAGACCCTCTCAACGGAGTCTCAAGCAACAAGATATCTGCCCTATGATTGACTGTCATATTGCAGTTACGAATCACTCTTCGAGTGATAAAGGAGTGGGTAGAACCCGGGTCAATCAAAACAGATACAACATAGGATTTAGACATATCAGAATATAGTAGTTCCATCTGACCTGCCACAACCCATGGGTTGAGTACTGCATCAAGTGGGTTCATGGCATAGATACTTGCTGTCGCCTGAGGTTGAGTTGGTGCTGACGATCCAGCTTGAGATGCTTGTCCACGTCCTCTAGCTGCTCCTTGTAACTGTCTTCTTTGTGATCCCTGTTGACTCTGTCTCTGAGGCTGTGTCACACTGATAGCCCTAGACCTGCAGTCCTTCATCAAGTGTCCCACCTTACCACAGTTGTAGCAGCTTCTTTCCAGTTGTTGTGGTCTTGGTGGTCATGTGACTGACATTGATGCTGAACTGCGAGTCTCTTATGGTGGTAGGCTTCGTCCTCTACCTCTACTCGGTGTCCACTGTGTTTGGGCACTAGATCTGGGTGGTGGAGGTGTAGGTGCAGAGAACCTAGGCTTCTTAAAGTCTCTAGATGAAGAACCCTGGAACTGCGGATATTTGTTTTGGGTTTGCCTCTTCTCAACTACGGATCTCTCTATCCTTCGGACTGACTCAACGAAGGTAGCGAACCTCTCCCGGTTCTCTAGGGTAGACACGGAAGTAGTCAAGTCGGCATTCAAACCCTTCTCAAACCTTCTGATCCTTTCTTCTTCTGTGGCAGCCATGTGCGGACATAACCGCAGCAACTCCATGAACTTAGCTTCGTATTCGCTAATGTTCATCATGCCTTGAGAAGATCTCTCAATCTCTCGAACTGAGAGATCTTCTCATCCAGGAAAGTCTTTGGAAAATATCTGTGGACAAATTCCCGACGAAAGTCTTCCCACGAGATCTCCACTCCAGGCCTAATCTGCTCTTCCATGTTCCTCCAGTGACCAACACTTCCTTTAAGAAGATAGACAACATGTCTAACCTTCTCAACTTTAGGGATGTTCAAGATTCTGAAGGCTTTCTCCAACTCGGTTAACCACAGATCGGCATCTGCGGGGTCAGCTGTCCCAAAGTATTCAGTTGCTCCGACACGACGAAGTCGCTCGAACGTCTTACCGATACCTTGTCCTTCAGGATGGACAGGTGCCCTTGGTGTAGGCATGGGCATCCTGTCGGTGTTGTGTGTCATGGCAGTCATAAACTGCCCAAACATAGTTTGAATAGCTGGGTTACCCATGTCAGCTGGGTCAAACTGAGGTGGTTCTCTGGGTGGCTCAAGTACAGGCTGTTCTATTTCCGGGTTCCTTGCACCTTCTCGAGGTGCAGCGACACTACTCTCAGCCACGTACTCTTCATCTGGCTCAGACATCCTTATATATCTTCTTCTCCTGAGGAGCAGAAGTTTCTATTAGATATGAAAGAAATACTAAGGATAGACTCGACATCCTAAGTCCTATGTCTCTGTAGACACAGCGAACCTAGAGCTCTGATACCACTAAATTGAGACGATCCGATCCATAAACCACGATAAAAACTCAGCGGAAGCATTCGATTAGAAGCGGAATACGAAAATCACCAGAAATTAAAACTTTTTGAGACAAGATCTTGAAATCATAAATCTTCTTTTATAAAACCAAGATAAACAGTTTACATCTCTGTTAAATCACTTCTTGAGTGATTATACACAACCAGATACAAAATCTCAAGATTCGAACCAAAATTCTCAGACCAACTAACTCCAAGGACCTGAGAGTACAGAGACGACATAGAACTAACTAACTACATGACCCAGCAGTCAGTATCTCCACCTGAGATTCACTGCTGATCCTGGTGCTGCTGCTGCTGATATTGATCACCTGCAGACTGGTTCCTTCGTCCTCGACGACCACCTAAAAAGTTGAAATCTACGGAGTGAGACAATTTTAAATAATTGTCCCAGCGAGAGTTATAACTCTCCGCCAGAAGCTTTATTATAGCAATCAAAGAACAACATAAGCAATGAAAGCTTTTAATATAATCAACAGCAGATTGACATTAAGTAGTACAACAACAATTAAGAAATATGAATACTAGTCAATGTAACTTAAATCATTGTATCTCGTAGTTCAACCTTAGCAGATATGCTACGCGGTTAATTATGTTTTACAAACATTATTATGCCCTGCGGAGATGAGGTATACCGCTCATACTCCAACCGATCACTGTTAAGTCGCATCGGTATCATACCTAGGTCATCAAAAGAGACAGATTCTTATGACCTCATCTTCCTCAGTCAGAGTGAGGATAAACATGCAGGACATCTAGTGTCTCTGCTACTATAGCTTACCAGGATATTCTGGTACTTCACTGTTAGAGTCACAGTGGCATTCTGTACTCTCTTCACCATCGAAAGATTTCATGTTTATCTCTCATTGATGTGGCATAAAAGACTTCCTCAGGAGAATAGTGTTACATCACCCCGGTATAAACATATAGTGAAGGAATGATAGATTAAGATACATCTACATCAATTCCTACACTAGGATGTAAGGATATACACATCCATATTCCCCCACATACTCAAAAGTATGTGATCCAGGAGTTCCCTTCGGAAAACCTGTTTCACCATCATTTAACTTCTGACAATGATGGATCTATGATCAGGGCTCTACATGGTATGATTATACTTGATTAGTTAGGTACATTTCAGTATTCTTTTTAATCATCATACATGTTCTCAAACATTAATCTTTAGAACAGCAGTTATGAAAGTAGAATACTAAATGTAACAAGTCTAACTCACATCAGTTATCATTTCTTAATCATCTCATCACAAGTAATCTAATTAGCATGACCTTGATGATACTCATGGCTCTTACAGCCCATCCATCTTATAAGATGTCACTTACTAGGCAAATAGATATGTTTCTATTCATAAATTTGATAACATGCTTTCAATGAATATGGTATCATAATCCTTACCTGGATATGATCATCCTCATATAAGAACATGCATAGTTAATTCAACTAATAATAGTAAACAATTCATTTCAAGAGTTGTACCTTCATGCTCTTACAAGATCTAGGTTCCCTAATTTACATCACTTAGGGTTATCCAAGCCCTTCCATTATGTTTAGGAATATTAGTTCCTCCTTTTATACTTAAATCATGAAGATTTATGCTTAAAAGCACAACGTGGAATTAGGATATATTGTACATTTCATCATATCACTCTCAATTAGGGTTTACTATTCATATTACATGTTTTCACCCAAAAATTTGGGGTTTACTATTCACTTCATAGTGAATTGAGCTCAAAGCATAATCATGTATGAGAAACATTATCATTGATGCCTTTAAATTAGGTTAAGATTCATCAATTATCATAATTAGGGTTTACATGATCTCTCATAGGTGGATCATACCCTAATCATGCACATTCATATACATTGAGGGTACTTTACTTAAATTTCAACCATACTTGGGACCTTCTCTCTCCTCTTACTAATAGGTGGTGATTACATCACTCTAAATTAGGTTAGGTCAAGTCATCATTGATTAACATAAGCTAAGTCACCACTATCATGTCATTAGGGTTTGATTAAAACAAGGTATCATTTAGTTGAACCCTTCAGGGGCATATTGGTAAAGTACACAATGATCACTATCATGGGTCAATCTTTTAATCACTTAACCCCTTAATGTCATTGGGTATGATTAGGGTTTAGATTAGACCACCATTGAACCAATTAAACCTTCAAAGGACTAAGCAATCACAACCCTAAAATCTCCAAACGGTTACATACTTTCAACCTCCAAACGGTCTTGAGACCGTTCGGATGTGTTGACCGTTTGCTATAGTTGACTTCAAGACCGCATGACACTCAAGACCGTTTGCCCTTAAACGGTCTTGAGGTCGTTTGGGTGCGTTGACCGTTTGAGAAAAGTTGACTTCCAAACCATTTGAAGTTATGTGACCTTGAAACCGTTTGATCTTAAACGATCTTGAGATCGATTGGGCCAAACGACCTTGAGATCGTTTGAGCCCAAACGGTCTTGTGAGCGTTTGGTCCAAATGGGCTCAAACCGCATGGACCTCAAAGGTGTATCAAAGGTTATAATCGATTGGGGTTTTCTATGTTAAAGCCTTCAATTGGCCATATCCTTGTTAACTACTTATAAATTGAGTCAATTAGGGTTAACCTTAATCATTTGGACACCAAATTGACCCGCAATTGAGAGCCAATTAGGGTTGAATCCAACTCAATTAGGGTTTACAATCGGTTAACCCTCAACATTCATCAATGTGAATTAAATTGAAGTTGAACCCATCAATTGACACTCAATTGGGCCCAAACTTGGCCCAAACGGTCTTGAGATCATTTGGACACCCTCCAAACGGTCCTGAGACCGTTTGCCCATGGTTTCATCAAAAGCTAAGTCTATTTGATAAGGGTTGAACCCTAATTAGGTCTAAAATCAGCACTTTTAATCAATTCATCAACCTATTGAAGGTGATTCAGAAGCAGCGGAATCGGAAGCAGCTTTCCTTTGTGATCTAAAAGCCATGGTGGATGATGAGATGGGTGTCAGTCTTGTGCAGCAACCTTAGTGACGTTCCATCCCTTTCAAGCACTGCAATATTAGCCTCATTTTCTAGATTGCAAAAACTTTATATTTTAAAAGAGGTTTGTCTTAAGGGGTGCCTCCCCCTGTCTACTTTCAGCTTATTTTCGTTCCCCTACAAACTCTATGTTGTTTCTTCACATTAGCAGGTCTTCACTTGCTGTATGTGCTTTTTAAATATATCATTACCTTTCCTAAAAAAAATGTATTTGGACCCTCAATTCATCAAATTACCTTAACCCTAGACCTCCAAACGGTCTTGGGTTGTCACCAAACGGTCTTGAGACCGTTTGAGTGAACCCCCAAACGGTCTTGAGACCGTTTGGGCCCTTCAACCCAAAGTTTACCCAAATCTATCCTTGAAATCAGCAATTCAACCCGATTAGGGTTTAGGGGGTTGAAGTGTCTTTAACTTGTGATTGGTTTGCAATTAAATCATGATTATTTCTAATTGATTAATTCAACATTTATACAGCAGACCTCCAAATGGTCTTCACTTGGTCAACCTTACCAAACGGTCTTGGAGATTGTTTGAATCTAAACGGTCTTGCAAGACCGCGTGAGATCAAACGGTTTGAGACCGTTTGATTTCAAACGGTTTGCAATAGACCAAATGGTCCAAGGTCATTTGATAAAGTTACCTAGGAATTCATGCCCATAATCTTCAACCTTGAGACAGGTCAGTTACTTCGTGGATTGCTTGCAAAAGTGCAAGGAATAATGGGGAAGAAGAAGAAGAAGAAGAACTAAGTACTAATTTACAAAAACATAGATATGCATAATAAAGCAAGAGGTTTAGAGTTATAAAACCCACCTCAAACGTTGTTCCTAGAGCTTCAAGCTTCCAAGCTTTAAGCATTTAATGGCGTCTTGACCTCCACAGGTTGGCCAAAGATGATTCTCCAAGAAAAGGTTGGGGAAGGTCGGCTAAAACAAGAAACCTAAGTGAGATAACCATAAAACCAACCTTATACAAGGAATTCCTCCATGAATTCGAGCTAGAAGATGGTCTCTTCTCACCTTAGAACAAGTTGTTCGTCTCCCTGAGCTCGAGAGCTCTGCCTTGGTTGGTTTAGCAAGATGATAAGTGAAGAAGAGAAGGGGATACGTTTACTTGGTTTGCAAAGAAAGAAGCTTATATAGCTTGGGTTAGTTTTCAACATAAGGACCTCTAGTTTCATGGTTTCTCATCTAGGTCCCTCCTTCCTTCTAAGGCACGTTCAATCTATCATGACTTAAGCAAAGTCCATCAAAACTCAAGATCTAAGGGTAAAGAAAGCCAACATGCAACTAAGGTACATATATGAAGGGTCTCCTTACTCATACTAGGTGATTTTACTACAAAGGTTATTCTTCTTATCTAATTATTTAATTAAAGTGCCCCCTTCATCATTTCTACTCTAAATGATGTCAACGACCACAAAATATACTCTAGAGGGTTTATTTTACAAGTTGCACCCCATATTTTGGGTAAATTGCACTTTACTCCAAAATTAGGGTTTTAAGCACAAGGATTGCTCCACAAGCTGCATCTTGATGCCCAAGCTTGGGAAATCCATCATACCTCATCATATGCACTCATATGATGTGTCCTCATCAGAGTAACATCTTAACCTGTGTAATTTGCAAGTTAGCCCCTCTAATTGGGTAATTTGCACATAGGTCCCTGCATTACAAAACAATACCATAACATTGTTTAAAAAGGACAAAATTGAAAGTGTACGTTCCTCAGGAACTTAATTACATGCCAGAGAATAATCACAAGTATTTAATTTACATGATTAAGCAAAACACCTAGGGTTAACTTATAACCCATGTGAGGGATGTTACAAACTGCAACACCTACTATTCCAGATTTTGTATAATTGCTTTCTTTATTTTAACTTACTACCACATAGAAAAATGGATTTATGGCCTCCTTCAATTCTCATATATGTTTTTTCTACTGCCATGTATAGTTATAACATTTTGGTTTTGGTTTTAGAAGTATGCATGTGTTTATCTGAAGCAGGGTGGTGAGATATGTCTACATACTTCAACATCATGTCTATGTGTTTACCACTTTGTTTATGTACTTCAAGAGTCTAATTGTGAGTTCAGGGTTCCTGTCTGTTTATGTACTTACTTGCATACCTTTTATGGTAGCATGAAAATTTGATCATCACACCCGATAGGTCGGAGGGAGTCAGTCGATAATTAATGAATTTGTTATCTTTTAGCAGTCAAACATGAATTATTGGGAGAATATATATATATATATATATATATATATATATATAGTCAGTCTAGAATACACTCGAGTGTACGGATCACACGAATACACTCAAGTGTGTTTGCATATCAAGACTATTTTTTGCAAAATGTAAACCGTTGATCTTCACCGACATACTATAACTAGGCTACATACAAATTTTGAGCCCATTTGGATGAGTGTAAGTCACTCATCTAAGGGCAACAAATTCGATGCGCGAAACTAATTTGAAATACATAATTTTTGCGGTCTTCATAACATGAGCTATACATATCCAAATGTGCTCAAATTTTGTGTATGAGTTGTTCACGAGATGTTTAAGAAGATCAACGGATTAGATTTTCAAAAAAATATTGCATCATGAAAAACTACTTGAGTGTATTCCGCTTCGGATACACTCGAGTGTATTCTAGCCTGACTCACTCTATATATATGTATATATATATGCATATATATATGTATGTATTTGTATATATATATATATGTATGTATAAGTATATATATGTATGTATATATATATGTAGGGTAAAAAACCAAAATAGCACACTTTAATAAAAATATGTACTGAAATAGCACCAAAGTTATCTTAATTCCCGAATAGCCCACTTTTTAGTGAAAGCGCCTACACTTTTGGCGTTTTACTGTATCCAGGGCCAAAAGCGCCAAAAAAATGACATTTTCAGCTAAAAGCATAAAAAACATGGCGTTTTCAACTGAAAACGCCAAAAACTAGGCGTTTTTCATGTAAAAGTGTAAAAAAACATACTTTTTGGTGTTTTCAGGTGAAAACGTCATTTTTTGGCGCTTTTGGCCCTGGATACAGTAAAACACCAAAAGTGTTGGCACTTTCACTGGAAAGTGGGCTGTTTCGGAAATTAAGATGACTTTGGTGCTATTTCAGTACATATTTTTATTAAAGTATGTTATTTTAGTTTTTTGTCCATATATGTATGTATATATATATATACGTGTGTGTGTGTAGATATGTGTGTGTACACACACACACAGATATATATATATATATATATATATATATATATATTAGGCACATTTCCAAAAATATGCACTTATAATTTTGATAATGACACCCTACACGTGAGAGGATATTGGCTAGTAATTAGTTCAGTTGTCCTCTTTTATTAGGTTTTATGAAAAAAAAATTGAACACTAACAATGTAATATTTTAGGTAGAGGTAATTTTGGCATTCACACGTACATGGAGATTATCAGTCAGTAGTTATCAAATTGTTCAGTTTTAGGGAATTATATATAAATTATTTGATTATTGATTATACATTAGCTGTCAATATACACACGCCAAATCATGAGAGCACATGTAGATTTAGAAAATACTATAAAGGCAGTCGATGATATTTGATCAAGTTGTTCTCTGTCAGTTGGTTGTCAGTTGGTTGTATCTAAATGATTGTAATTGTTTATCATAAAATTATTTATAGCAAAGGTAAATTTGACAATCATGATAAAGTTTGGAGGGAGTCAACAAATAGTTTACTAAATTGTTGTCTTTTAGCTATTTTAGTCGTTAACAAGCACATGCCTAAGAAGAAAATCACATGTATCATATAAATATCATTTATTAAATTAATTTAAACATAAAACATATGCTTAGTACGTGTCTACAGCTAGTATCTACAAAATGTATGAGCTTAGACTAGACCAAATTAGACTTCATAAGTTTCAGTCCGGTAAACTATATTTGAACTTACCGGCAGTCCGAGTTTGGCGTGGAGATTTAAAAACCAATAAATGGGCTGCTCTGCGATTCTAGACCCATCACGACTAAAGATCATCTTTAGTTAGCGTTAAGAAATTACAAATCGTGACGAGTCACAATTTCGATCAAAATTCCAGAAAGCACCTGATTCTAATAGCGGTTAACTGAACATGAAGCTGTGGGTCAGTGGGTGCATGACACTTGCAGCATGTAATACATAGCGTGTATTGGGCAGAAAGCACAGAAATCATTCCAAGAGTCGTTAGCCCACATCAGCTGACGTGTCGAAAAAGCCTAGCTAGGATTGAAAAACACAGTTAGGGCCGGATAAATTATCTAGAGATACTAAAAGCTAGATCAGAAATGAGACCCCATTTATCATCTTGCATGCATAACAACAAAAATAAAAGAGAAAATTACTTTTCTCTTCTATTTTTTTTGTTATGCATATAAGATGACAAATAGGATCCCATTTCAGATTTAATTTTCGATATATATAGCAAAACTCATAGAAACTGAAGGAAGGTAAAACTAAGAGTGCATGCCACGTCTGCTTGTGCAGCGCCATGGCCACAAGATTCTTTCGTGGCTAGCAATGAAAGAGAGCATGATAAGTGAGCCAAACATTGGGCATCAGTCGGCTCGTGGCTGGCTGCCCACCTGCACTTTTCTTATCTTCTGGCACTTTTCTTCCGTAATCCTCCTGAAATAATATGTGGGTTCAAAAGGAAATAAAAGGCCGAAACACTTCCGTCTGTTATCTGCTTTACTTCCTGTCGGATGTTAAGCCGCGTATGCTGACTGGTGAAGCTGCCAGACAGTGTTTCCTAGAGTATACATATATAGCTCAGAAATAACGTATTCATAGTCGTTTGGTTAAGTGCACTAAACTACCGGGCTCCAACCCTCTTTTCCAATTCAAAAGTATGTATACATATATACCTTAAAAGTATGTCTACATATATAGCTTAAAAGTATGTATACATATATAGCTTAGTTAAACAACGTATATATACATCTTTGTCGTATATGATATCAGATAAGTTGTTAACTAGAGTGTACCAGTGTCTCTTTTCTAATCAAATGGTCTTGATTTGAACATGCTTTAAGTATATTTTTTACATTGCTTATTTTTGTTATATATTTTGTAAATAACTTGATGTACAAACCAAGACAGAACTAGAAAGGCAAATTATATATATATATATATATATATATATATATATATATATATATATATATATATATATATATATATATATATATATATAATATTATATGTCATGCATAGGCAATCAAAAATTGTGTCTGATATAGTGGAGTGTGGCATGTTCTAATTTTTATTCTCAATATGTGAATAGTGACATGCATATTTATATGCACGTGCGGCTAGCTGTTTGATAGAGTAGTCACTGGATTAAATTTTGTTGTGTGTCTAATAATTTCTCTCAAATATGTTATTTTTAACAACTTAACGTAGAAATTTATCTTTAAGATATACTTGGCCCTCTAGCACTCAAATCCTAACTTCACCCTTGTAAGTTCACTAACTTAATTAATATAGATATATAACAACTTGAATCTTTGAGTTGAATCTTTGGCTTTAGACGATAAGGAAAAACTACAGCTAACAATTTCGAGCGCTCCACACATATATACTCGTTGTTTTTACATCTCCACACAGTTTTCCTTCACTGTTCAGTGGCGGGAGCACTTCGTTATTATCGTTCCATTTATGACCCCGCGTAAATATCCACCCTGCTTGTCTTATTCCCAAACCGGAACCGTATGTTACACCCCACACATAGTTCTTTTGGCAGTTTGCAAAGCCGACCTTCATCTTAGTCGGAACTAGGAAAGCAAAAACTATCTGCGCCGTGTGGAGAAAAAGTACAGTTTTTTTTCCAACGAAAGAAAGACCTAATATGAATTTTAAAAAGAACATGGCAGTCATTGTTCTCGTCTGGGACCAGCTTATTCTTTAGCTGACTAGACGGCAATTCCTGGCCACTGCCTCATGATGGAAAGAAAAATTTCTTTGCAAAACCGCCTCGCGCAGACCATACGAATGGATGTGGCCTCTTCGTTTCTCCCACAGATTTTTCTTGACTTGTACCTTCTCTTGGACCCACAAAACAAAAGGACATGGCTACCACGGAGCCCATCCGTGTGAGCAGCCCCCGGACTAGGGGCCGTCCTAGATACCAGGAGAGAGAGAGAGAGAGAGGGTGTTTCGTTTTTTTTCTTGGAGTCTTCTAATCAGATTTGTTGAGATTCGGTCACCTCATTCACATTTCACAGGCAGTAGATTTGACCAACTGAATTAGTTGACAAATATAATATGTGTTTGATGGTAATATTTAATTTTTACAATTTCTGCTTATTATCATGATAATTTATTATTTCTTACTGTCGTCTAAAGTTTGAGTCAGTATAAAAGGGCTGGGAGGGGCCGCACCCTGATTTTAAAAAAAAAAAACACATCATACTTTGACACCATGTTAGATTTTTTAAGATAATATTGTTATAAATTATGCCATGACCTCCATCAAATATTATCAAATTATATATAATTATAAAGAATAATTGTTCAAATAAGAGTCAAATATTATAAATTAATTTACAATATGTTTACATTATCCAATATAAAGAAATGAGAGATACGTATGATAAAATAGATGAACGAAAAATAGTCTATTGAAGTTTTTCGTACCTTTATTTCCGACGGTGGAAACACTAATGAAATAATTTAACTACTTAGTATTAAAGTTGAAATAGAAAATAATAAATGATCTAATGTATAAAATGGAAAAAAATTGATCATGCATCCTGGTGATCGAACGAGTTGTCTCCGTCCTCCATCCAGACGATCCTTTATTGTTTGTCGTCAAAGCCTTTTCGGCTGAGGTTATTCTATCTACACGCGTCGTCCATGTCCTTCCAGATTCCTTCAAAAATCTCTCTGCACTATGCTGGAACGAGAACTTATGCCAAAAGTTTCCTTTTGCGGGATTTGGATCCAAGATTGTGACGGTTTCTATGCTCATGATTGACTGCTTCCTAATGAGTTATTTGCAAAGGAGGCTGCAACACAACAAAAAAGAACAAGTTATTTGAGCGTTGGATAAGTCGGTCGACACAGAGGACAGTTCTACAGCAGACTCCAGCGCCGCAGATGGGCTGTTAGTTCATACCCACTCCATACACTCTCATGCTAATGGAACGTCGCTCGTGTTTGATCATGGGGATGGGTCGCAATCTCGTGCAACATCGTGTTGTTGCCTATGTACTTGAGGTAGGAATAATTGTCCACTCAATTGAGATAGTGATGGGATCAGAATAACATATGTAATTATTGGTTTATCACTTGGAACATCTAAAAGTTCATCTACAGTATATCCCTTAGTTGTTTCTCTAAATTTCCATTAGTTCTTTGGAGGCATGACACTTCGAGGATGCATTATTCAGGAAAATTCAAAAATGTCAAAGTTTTAGTTATGACTTTGCTGTTTGCGCTCACCACACCAATTGGGATAGTGATTGGGATCAGAATAGCATATGTGTACAATGAAAATAATTCAATTGTTTTAATTGTTGAGGGACTTTTAAATTCATTTGCAACATATATATTAATATACATGGCCTACTGGATCTTCTAGTTGTAGATTTCATGAACACTAAAGTTCAAAACTACACAAAACTCCAATATGGTGTTGACGTTTCTCTATTGTTGGGCATTGGACTTATGTCACTCCTTGATAAGTGAGCATGAAGAACAATATTTATACAATATTTAGTTAGGTCAATATGTTGTAAAAGCATGTTAGTGATGTTGAATAATTTTCTTTATAATTTTACGTTTTTGGAAAAATAGAATGTATCGGGTGACACAAATATGAAAATAGTAATTAGTTTTTAGTTAGTAAGAAACTGAACAATGTCTAAATTCATAAACTGATCAAAACTATTTACATATCAAGTTCTCATTATATCAATTCAATTATGGACACACAATTATTACAAATTATTTTGTCATTTTAATAATTCATTAGCTATTAACATATGCCTACTTTTGGTCTGTAATCGAGGATTAAAAAGGGAAGGAAAGAGTTATGTGAAGAGATATATATTTTAAGTAGTTAATTTATATGAGGAAAAGAAAATGGTATCATAGAAGTAGATAAATTATTTGCCATATAAATCTAAGTACATGCATATTTTTATATTAATTGTGGGATATAGATATATTTCACTCTATATATCTAAATATTTCTTTGAATTAAATTCTTTCAAAGTATTATGTCTTGTATCCATATTTTAGTTTCCATTTCTAAGTTACATACATTTTTTAATCAGTGATTTATATTTTCCTCCATGTGCACATCAATTTATCGCTATGTTATATACCAATATTTAATACAGATTTTATTTCTCTTTAAAAGTTTTTCTGACAAAATTACTTAAAATCTTTATTTTTATATTATTTTCACTCCTAGGTCTTCTTTCATATTTCCATTAAAGTTTTTTTTTTCTAATTATGACATATCTCCTATCACGATTTCCTCCTTTTATTTGTCTTTACTCTAATTTGAAAGAAAATGATGTGGTAGAAGATTCATAAGAATTTTCTTGTTCTTTTCTATCTATTCTTTCTTTTACCTATCAGTTTGTCTAATCAAATATACATTTTCCTCTTCTTCTCCTGTCCCCATCATTACCCTCCTATGGTACTAACTTAGTCACTTTCAGGAAGCTATATTTGTTATTAAGACTTATTATTTGGATATTTCTTTAAACATTATTCTTTTATTTAGCATTGGTCGGTTAATTTTTTCAAAATGCTTCAACTTACTACTAGTTGCATAATAGTCAAATATTCTCATACATCATCTTTGTCTTATGAGTTTAGAAGTGGTATTTTTCAAACCATGTATGATTGTTGATCTTCATGTGCATCATCATGTTTCTTCTTTTATAAATGTGCGAGTTTGTATTCACTTATAATATAGTTCTAATTGTCTTGTTTTGACTCTTTTGAGTTTTGTCACCTTGTTATGTGCCAATGTCAACAAAAATATATATTAAGACAAAACACCATGATAAAAGGGATAATCAATTACTTGTTAATATTATAATTGTTTGTTTTCTAAGAAACATTGGTCCAACCTTTGAAAACAACTTGTTTGCCTATTACTTCAAATATATAAAGAAACAAATGTCATATTGTAAAAGTAAAGAAGACACATGCTAACGTCAAAATAATATGTTCGTTTTCAAAATTTTATGTTTTGCTTTTACTAATGGTAGTTGCTTTTTAATATTAAATGAAATGAAAGGGAACACTTAGATGGAAGGAAAACAAACAACAAGCCAAGTCAATATGCTTTTATTGATGACAACAGTAATGCAAATGCAAGAGAGAAACTACACTTTAATTATATAAAGTTATTTTTGGCCCCTCCAAGATTTCATGTCAAGATCCACCACTCTCTATAACTATGTTTTATTATATAATCATGCATTGGGACTAGTACATGAAGAGTCAGACTAGCATTTGTGTCATAATCTTATTTTTTACCTTATAATATAATAAGTTTTCCCCTCTAGTTGACCTATATATGCCTCGACAAACAAACCATCTATGGTGTTTTAAGACACATGAAGATAACACTATATCACTTTGTGTTGTCATGTCTTAGTCACATCACTACATTTATTGACAAAATAAGTCTACATCCAATTAAGATCTAGGTTCCGTGCCATGCCGAACATGGGCCTAGCTTCTATTTGGAATGGATTGGATCAGGATTGGGTTAGTTTGAGATGGGACAAGTGTAGCCTAAAATTATGTAAAAGATTTTTTGAAAACTCAATCATGTTTTGGTTAAAATTTTGTGTCACATCAATGTCAAAAACATAGAGAATGATCTTTATTGCACAGTAAAATCCCGCGAAGAAGGATTTTCTAGATAAAACCCAAGTCGAGGACTGAAATTGGCCTCGTCGGTATAGTTTCAACCATGTTTTATTATTTGCATTGCCAAACACATAAAGCAATAGTATCTATGCAATTATTAACTAAACACATACCCAAATCTGCTTGGATCTAGATTCAGTCCAATGTCAAATAGGACATAGTGTCTGCACGAGACAATCTACATACATTAGTGCAAATGTCATGAATTTTCCCATTGTAAGTGCAACTAAATTGTAACACGATACAATCAACCTCCTCACATTTTCATCCAAGAGAGGAAATAGAAGTTCAACAAGATGAATGGAAAAAAGGACGTCGAGGCAACCGATTACAACTAAAATTTAATTCTTTAGAGGAATATATCCTACGCATCTCATCTTCTAACTCCCGTGTGACTTCATCTACACCATGATGATGCCAAAGCACCTTCACTAAAGCTATATCCTTGTTCCTCAGCTTCTACACATGCCTGTCTATGATCAACACTAGACCCTCAACATAGGTAACATCTTCCTACAACTCTACCTCCACTGGATTTAACGTTTGGTTTGTATCCAGATAGCACTTCCTCAAAATTTAAACATGGAACAAGTAGGGTAATTGGTGTAACTCTTTTGGCAACTTCAACCTATAAACTGCCTTCCCAATACGTGCTAGGATAGGGTAAGGTCCCACGAACCTAGGAGCCTGCTTACCTGACACGACCCAAACCACTAACCTGAGTTAGGGCCCGCCAAGGTGGTGTTACAATAAACTATTCTCTTTATCACATGATGTAAATTGTCTTAACTTTTTCCTTTCATTACCCATAAAGAAACTTGCAGAAGCATGTACTTATCTGAACTAACTACATCAGATAATAACAAGAACTGACCAATATTTTATTGAATTATCACTAAAGGATACCATAGAGTTCAATTTTACGTTAAAGAAAGAGTTCTCATTTAAACTTCAATAAAATTTATTTCAAACTAAACTCTTTTCTCATTCACTCTTCCCAGGATCTAAAGGAAGGATAAGAGACCACTACCTAAGCTAACTATTCTTCTTGAGGCCTCTACTGATTTAATCCTGATAAAAGCTAGCTTTTGACTGCTCCTGCAAGGCTGGAGCTTTTTCAGTAGGTTGATGAGCTACTAGCTCTGTGGGTAGAAAATCAACATGTAACCAAGATTTTTTTATTTTTATTGTTAATAAAACTTACATACATAAGCATGTAAGTATGGTGGTTTAAAAAAATTGTAATGTGGATTGCATGACTTGTTGATGATCTTAAGCATGTGTCCTTGCCAATTACATTTTTGTACAAGGGTGTGGAAAAAAATGAAGCCTTGGTGCCCAATGTTATTAGAACCATGTGGTATAAAATGATAAGTCTACTATGATCTTGTTAAGAAATGAGTGGGCATCACTTTCACTTACACATTCACTTTCACTTATACATTCACCTTCATCACCAAGCCTTGTATAAGGTTCTTGCTCCTCCCTGGACACATGCAATGAAAGAATCATTGGTTTGGACTTCAAAGATAATAAGTTTGTGTAAATATTGATCCCTCATGTTGCAAATACACACATGGGAATATATTGTGGAAGTTAGGGCACACATTTGAAGAGGGAAATTGGTAACTCAAACTTGAAATCATATGTTTATTGTGTTGGTAAAGTAACATTGATGCAAACATACTATTAACATGCTTATGGATGGTTATTTCTAGCATGGAACTAAATATATGTTAGTATTACCGAGATGATGATTGTAATGGACCCATAATTAAATCTCAACAAATTCGGCATTGGTAAAGTAACATTAATGCAAACATACTATTAACATGATTATGGATGGATATTGCTAGCATGGAACTAAATATATGTTAGGATTACCCAGATGATGATTGTAATGGACCCATCATTAAATCTCAACAAATTTGAATCTAAAGAAGACTTAATAGTGTTGCATTAACAATGATGTCAAACCGAGATATAACCATACAATTATTTGAACAAGTTGTTGCATTAATAATGTTGTCAGACAATTCTGAAAATTAGACACCACTACCAACTTAATCTCATTACTTGCTTCTTTTCTTTACTTCAGTCAGTTTTTTCTGCCTCATGCTCACTCACTCTTTTACATTTTTTGACATCTCCTTTTCCTTATCAATAAATCCATTTTGCTTATTCTAAGACTACTACAAATGATGACCAAACCGACTACTCCCATGGGTGAGGTTAACTCATGCTTATGAACAAACCATGGTAGAGTGTGCTAGGTTAGACATTTAGAAGGATGTAAGACACAAGCATTGTAGTGTGGATTGCATGACTTGTTGATGATCTTAAGCATGTGTCCTTGCCAATTACATTTTTGTACAAGGGTGTGGAAAAAAATGAAGCCTTGGCGCCCAATGTTATTAGAACCATGTGGTATAAGATGATAAGTCTACTATGATCTTGTTAAGAAATGAGTGGACATCACTTTCACTTACACATTCACATTCACTTTCACTTATACATTCACCTTCATCACCAAGCCTTGTACAAGGTTCTTGCTCCTCCCTGGACACATGCAATGAAAGAATCATTGGTTTGGACTTCAAAGATAATAAGTTTGTGACTATTGGTACTTATCAAATAAAAAAAAATCTCTTCACATTGTATCAAGAGAAATTCTCTAACCCTCAAGGTTTAATAGGAGAAGCAGCCCCATCCCTACTACCCCTCTCCTCTCTTTCTTCTTCGTATTCTTATTTTTCTTCCTCTATCCTTTCCCTACCCCTACCGTCTATCTCTTTCCCTATCGTCATCTAGCTTCTTCCCACCTAACACTCCTCCATTGGTGTGACATGCAACTGCTATAGCAGCTGACAGCAACACCAAGATACATTGTTATGCACCCTCCGTGTTAGGTGTTGTGGCCTGCTATTGATGGATTGGCTCTAGCTAGGAACTAATCTACCATTTTTCACCTCCTCTATTGCTCTCTCTCTCTCTCTCTCTTGGGTTTCTCTATTCTAGTCCACTTGAACTTTCTAGAAGGGAAGTCGTAGGTCACTATCCTCTTAGGAGTTGCACCAGTTGCTCCTTGACAGGGTGCTCTCTACCCTAAGAACCTTCAAAATAATATGTCTAGTACTCCTCCCCTTATCTGTCACTCAGTATATCTGACAGTGTTTATTTTGACACTATAGATATCATTTTGAAAAAGTTTATAACAACCTCCACACTTCATCTCTTTTCTTTTCATCCTCATGTATTATCCCTATGTACATGGATGATATCTATAATGGTTAGTGTCATTTATCTTTTTCCTATACACTAACTTTTCCTATGATAGTGCTTCATAGGAACTTCTTTTTGTTTATATGTTTCCTATCATCGTGCATCCACCACCATTCTACCACCTCGATTGATTCTTAGACTGTAACGTCCTAGGATTTAAGGCATATGATAAAATGATCTTAAAAAGAATGATTTGACTATCCATATCACCAAGGTGCGCCTCCTTTTTAGGGAGTCCATCACTAAAGAGATCTGTAGTTAAGTGTGCTCAGACCAGAGTAGTACTAGGATGGATGATCAGACAGAAGTTGATCCCAGCTTGTACGTGAGTGAGGACAAAGTACACAATCAAGTCTAGTGGTGGTATGTGGGGTTAGTCATTGTTCTTGAAACTCTACTAGAGCCTTGGACAATGGGTCCAAGCTTTTTAAATGGTATTAGAGCCAAAACCCCTCCAGTAGGTCAAGCCCACATGGGCATGTGGCATGCCGATCTTTAATCATTCTATCCGGCGTGTGGAAGGGGGTCCATTGTAATGTAGCCACCCTTGCAGTAGTAGATTTGATCGGGAGATGGGTGTCCATGGGACATTCTAGGCATGTACTGAGATGGAGAAATATCAACATGCCATAAATTTAAACCTTGAAGAGGACGTCAAGAATCTAATTGGGGGAGATTGTAAAGTCCTAGGATTTGAGGCCTCAGATAAAATGATCTGAAAAGGAATGATTGGACTATCAATACCACCAAGATGCACCTCCTTTTCAGGGAGTCCATCCCTAAAAAACTCTATGGTTAAGCGTGCTCATCCCATATTAATGGATGGGTGACCAGTCAGGAAGTTGCTCCCAACTTTGTGTGAAGTGAGGACAAAGCACACAATAATGGCTAGTGGTGGTATGTGGGGCCATTCGTCATTCCTAAAACTCTACTAGAGCCTTGGGAAGTGAGCTTAAGATTTACATAGACCATGGGATATAATGATAATGATCCTATCTCCATCATAAAATTAAATGAGAGAACTACTTGCTATGGATGAATTCAATTCCAAAAATTCATGACCCAAAGACAAGGTGAAGTTCATAGAGAAGTCCATTGAGGATACCCCTAAATAGAATCGGGGACACAACCAAGTCAAAAGCTAAATTTAGAATAGTATGGAGTCATTTATTGCCTCGAAATTTATGTTCTATAAAACTATGGAAGAATTGTGAGACGTTTCTTGCCCTCACTGCATGTAGAAAAAGAATGCATTGCAAATCTACAAATTTTGGGATAACCTCTTTAGTGGAAACTAGAGAGACATGATTCTTGATTAATATTATGACTATATTGTTAGCCTATCCCAACAACTTTAATACTTTAAGCATGTCACTTCTGAGGATCAAACAAAAGAGCATGCTAATCTCATCACATCCACCTTTCTCAACCGCCTCTATTAGCTTCTTCAAGCCTTACAACAAGCTCCTCAACAACCCCCCATGATCCTGGGGTTTTGTGACCATGCAATCTATTGCAACATATTTGACACATATGGCATCCAACCAAGGTAATGTCGAGGCCCCATGATATCATATAGTTCCTATGGGTTGGTGATTTAGGGGCCACTCCAAAAATGACAGGTATGAGACATCTTCTCTCTTCCAATGAATCATATATTCTGACTTCATCTATCATTATGGAATATGGGTCCATTAAAAGTATTCAACAATGTGAGAATGTTAACAACTCATTGAACCTTAAACTTCAATTTATCCACTTTATTCCCAATTTTCCATTTGATTTTTCATATTTTGCTAAATTAGTTGATGCCTTTACTTGCAATGTCACCTTTGGTAGACATGGTATCTTGATGCAAGATTCTTAGACTTCAACAAAAATTGATTTGAGTTCTAGAGACAAGCAACTTGTACTACTTTGGTGATGGAACCCCTCCATTTGGACTTCTTTTGTGCACACTTCTCCAACTATATCAACACACGATCACACCTACTTTAAAAATCTAAAGTACTTATAACGTTCTTTATCTAATTTACAAAGTCTTCCATGTGGCTCTTCTATATTTGAAAAGCATAATAGGAGTTGTTTTCCTCACAAAACTAAGTTATGTTCTAAAATTGTTTTTATGTGATTCAATGACATTGTTAGTTCTTTTGGAACCACTACTTTGATTGATTTTTGTTATTTAATTACCTTTGGTTATTATTTTTCTCACATGAATTTGTTTTACTTATCTAAGTCATGTAATTAGAAGCTTGGTGTTTACGAGACCTTTCAAAAAATGAAATCAACACAATTTCAATAATCCACTAAAATCTTCCATATAAACAATGCTTTAGAATACGTTTGGGTCAGGTGTTCTCATTTTTCTCAAGCATTCAGACCATTCATCAGCTTTATTACGATCACACTCCATAATAAAATGTATTTGCAGAACATAATACTCATCATTTACTTGACATTTTTTGCACTCTTGTTTTTAAATCCAAATTATATAAGTCCTATTGGTACGAAGTTGTACTAACAAGCTGCTAACATATCAATCAACAACTATCTACAATTTTATGAAACAAGATACCTTTTTAGGTTGTTTTTCCCATTGATAAGGTTTATCACCTTCCTCTTTGTGTTTTGGGTGTACTTGCCTTTGTTGATAACTTTGATCCAAAACATATAAACTTTATTACAAGCTCTATAAGAACAATTTTCCTTGAAAATTATACCTTTTAATACCCTTGTTATAACCTAAGAAAGTGTGAGATGTACATCTTTTCCAACATCATGTCTCATGAATTGCACGTGTTATTTTATTCTCCTTTGTAATCCTCTTCACCTCGTCTTGAGTTTGTTGAGTTGTATTTTTCTTCACCAGAGATAGTTGGACATCTTTTTGAGAAAATGGGAATAGGATTTGATGGAATAGAACAACCATTAGGGCTACCTTTCTACAACATATCTTTAAAGGATTATGACAACCTTTACAGGCTGCCCCCGCATAGCCCGGATAGCTGGTGGGTGGTAAATACAATGCTTAACAGGGGGCTCGAACCTGGGATCCCCTCGGAGGGGGACACTGTGCCTACCACCTGCGCTAACGCTGGCCGGGTTGTACGATGTCCCCCTCCGGGGGGGATCCTGGGTTCGAGCCCCATGTTAAGCGTTGTATTTACCACCCGCCAGCTATCAGGGCTATGGCTGGGCAAAGGACGCGGGGGCAGCCTGTAAAGGTTGTCATAATCCTACAACATATCTTTAATTAAGTCATGTTGAATACCTATTCTATTCAATGTAAATGGCTCCTCATAAATAACTTCCTCCTGATGTACTTTAGTAGAGATAACCTTGTTCTTTTCTACCCAAACTTGGTTGGCAAGGTCATCATTATCAACAACATAACAATTATCATGCATGTATAAACCACATAGATTACATTTATAAGGAATCCAGTCATACACCAGGTCCACTACATGTTCACCACCATCGTTACTCGAGAGAGTAACAAAAGAGAGAAACTTAGCATCCATAGAGAAAAGGACCAGAATTCTTGCATATTTGATCCTAGAATAGAATTTAGTAGCTTCATCCATTCTTACAGGACTCCCCAACGAAGACCCAATCCTTTCAAACATTTTCTCTTCCCAAAGCTTTGGACGTAAGTTATATAACTGAGTCCATACATGAACTCTTTTCAATCTAACTTTAGAAAAGTTGTCGCCCAGCTTCCATTTTTACAGAATCAATGGCCTATTCTTATCATACCAACTTCCAGAGAGCACAAAATCAAGAGCCTAATAATCAGAGAATCACAAAAGGAATATACCATCACCTATGTTGAACACTTGAATCATCCCTTACAGATTCCATAGACATGCCAAGTAGTTCTCCAGGGAGGAATATGAGGCCTAAAGTCGATGAGATATCCAATGAGACATTTACTCCATATACCAACATTCTCTAGGGCTTCAGAGTTTGGATAGACTATCTTGCCATTATTCACTATTACAACCATATGCTTTAGAGAGAACGAGGTTCGTTTGACTTTATTAACTTCGAACACCTTAGATATCGAGGTAGGTTAGGTTGGAAGGACTCCTGATCATGAAAATGTACTTGACCTTCCCCTTTCCTCATCCAAAACTGGCGAGTTTCATGGGATGGCGTCCGGTGGAGGAGTGTCACACGTTCAGTCGCCCTAGCAGATCCGAACACCATCATTACTATTATTTTTACTACTACAATTTTAGTGATTATTGTGTGCTTAAAATCTAATTAACTACTATCTAATATCCAACAAATACATAATTTGCTTGGTACATTAGTTACTTGTGGCTTTATTGTATATTTGATTCTCAATAATTCTTACAAACTATAATAGTTGTAAAGTATGTTAAAATTATCAGAATTCGGAACGAGTTAGATTTTAGGCACGCTCACACCCTCTTACGTGCATATCCTGCACATCAAAATCACTGACCAAAACCACCCCCTACAACCACCAACTATCCCCACTGGTCCCCTCACTACCTAGCCCCCGTACCACCTTTTCCATTGGTGCCACTTTCTTCCTCTTTGTCCCCACCACCTTCTACCATGTTGTATTCTTCTTTTTTGCTTTCTTTTTAGTTGAGAGAAAACATAAAACAGGAGAGAAGTGAGCAAGAAAGTAGAGAATAAATGGGAAAAGAAGAGGGAAGTAATGAGAAGAGAAGGGAAGTCATTAAAAAGAGAGTAGGAAGGTATAAAGAAAGAGGAGGTAAGTAGTGAGGGAAGAGGGAGACAATGAGAGTAGGGGAGCATAGGGAAGTCATGAAAAAAGAGTATAAAAGTAAAAAGAAAGATGAGGGAAGAGGGGAGTAATGAGTATGTGCCCAGTAACGGTCATAAGGGCCCAAACATATTGATATGCACCTATCAAAGCGCTTACACACCCATAAATAGGTATAAGTGCTTAAGCAATGAGGATAGACAATCATTCAGATGATGATACACGCCCATAAATGGGTATACACATCCAAACATTTTGATATGCGTGCATAAAAGGGGTTACACATCCCCATAAATGTTAATAAGCACACTGTGTATCAACACCCAAACATGTTGATATACACAAATAAAAGGTTACTCGTCCAAAATTTAGTATAAGCGCCCAAATAGTAAGGCTAGAGGGAAGTATAAGAAAAGATGAGGTAAATAATGAGGGCATAGAGGAGTAATGAGTACGTACATGCTCATAAATGATTATCCCAAACATGTTGATATGTACCTATACAAACGGTTAAGAGGAAGGAAGTATGAAGAGATAGGAGGGAACTAATGAGTAGGCACATTTCATCATTTTCTGGCATGTAATCATCAATTTTGGGAGTTTTTAGCCATTTCTAGACAATTTATCCGTTTGTCTGGGTATATATAGCATTTTGGGAGCTTTTAGACATTTTTGGCTGCATATTCATCATGAATCAGCATTTTTTGGGCACTATTCACTATGTTTTAACACTTCTACCCATTTCTGTGCGCATGTTCAAAGTAATAGGTGCTTATTCAACAAAAATAGACGCACAACTCATCAAAGCAGGTTCACTTCTAAGCGTGTATTCATCATTTTTGGGTGCTTTTAGCCATCTATAGGCTCATGTCCAGAATAATAGGTGTTTATTTATCAAGTATAAGTGCACATATTCATCAAGAATATGCGCATCTACATTATTTGTATTTTTTGCCTGTTAATGTTAATTTGCCCCTAAAATGTGCCAAATTTATCTGTCTATGCGCCTACTTTATGTGTATTTGCGCCCATTAGTGTTAAATTTGTACCCACTTTTGATCAGTTTGAGTGTCTTTCAACAATCACTTTTTATCACTCAATATTTGTTTGAACACTTTTTTCTCACTTTTGATCAGTTTAAGCCTAATGTTGGACCTTTGACGCTCACTTTTGCCATTTCGACGGAATCTTTATTTTGGAAAGTTTTATTCTCATTTATCGTCAATTTGGGCCCACTTTTGGTCTTTCCATGCCTAGTTTTGATCGTTTTGTGCTTGTTTATCGTTTTCTCATTACTTCCCTCCTCACTTTCTCTATTTGTCACATTAAAATTCTTAATTTACTTTCATGCTCACCTCCATTTACTTCCCTCTTCACTTTCTGCATCTCCATTTACTTCCTTCACTTCCCACCTTCCCTTACTTTCCTCCTCACATTCCTCATTTTCTTTCTTTACTTCCCTCATCACTTCTGTCCTCTCTTCTTTTTATTGCCCTCATCTTCTTCTTTTTGTATGTTTATTTTTTGGGTTAGTGTGCCAGTGAGAAAATAAGTACCAATATACAAGACTCATGTTTATATTTTGTAATTTTTCTCAGAAGTATATCAACATTGGTCCTATTAAAATGTAATTTTCACAAAGAATCTGACAATTTTTAGTATGCTGAAAAATTTATCACTAATTAAAAGTTATAAACAAAATAAATTTCTCTCTCACCACATCACTTCTACTTTTTTTCTATGACTGAGAGAACCCACCCCAAACATACCCAGAACGGTAAACTCTCGAGGCATGAGAGAGTGTGGTCTGGTCATCCCCTCCCGCGTCAAATCAGCGTGAATTATCATTCACAAAGTACCTTAGGTGTGATTCGAATCCAGGTCCTTTATTGCGACTTATCGAGTTCTTACCACCCACACTACTCTGACGGGACACCTCTCCTCTTTTCTCTTTTTCGCTGTTATCCATTTCTTGTCCAGCCACGACTAACATCGTACTCCTAGACTACTCTAAAATTACTCTACTATGCCACCATCACTGCCACCTCAACCTCCAAAATTATTTTTTTCCCCACTCAAACAATCTATACTACTCCAACCCTGTGTGTAAGGTGTGTGTGATGCAAAATGCACGTGATTGGATCATTTTCAATTTGGAACTGTTAATCTACTATTTCTTTTTAATAGAAGCTGGAGAGTGTTTTTATTCACCCCATCCTCTCCTTGCAGACAAAACAAGCATGTTCATACAAAAATAACCTTATAAATTGGCTATTCTGATAAACTTGGAACCTATTCTATCAAACTTCAGAAGATCCAAAATTTTCTTGAGGCGGAAAAATAAGATGATGCACTCCCAGATCTTTGGTCAGGGTAATGTTTGCCATCTGATCAGCAACCTGGTTGGCCTCCTTGTTGCTAATCCGGTATTAGTTGACAGCAACGCTGTCGTACTATTTGCGTGTCTTCTCACACACACAGCTGCATATATGCCTTGTTCCGCTTGAGTCTGACTGCTCATGATATCGTACACAGACTACCAGGATTTTAAAATTATTCATCCAAACCACCCCTCCTTACCGTATAATTTTTCTTTGCAATTTATAGACTCCCTTAGATTTGTAAAGCTTTTATAAGAAATGCGTGTGATCCGATGACAGTGCCCTCTCACCCACAAAACCATTTACTAACTAAATCAGGGCTCAATATGTAATCGTTTTCCTTATTATCCACGCAATCTCCTCTTTCTTTAGCTTTATTATACGACTATAAATACCCGTATCTAACTTGTACTTTTGGAACGCTGATAGATACCCGAACAGTTTCAAAACCAAAAAAGATAGATATTTGAGGAACAACATGATATTTTCTGTAGTGTTGTTCTTGGACAAAATTGTAAATGCCTTCTGCTGTTTTCTTCGAGCATCTTTTGGGGAACGCATGCTATTATCTAGATGGATACTATTCTTGGACAGGATTGCAAATGTTTTTTGTGGTTTTCTTCAAGAGTACTTTTAGGTAACGTGTGACATTTTCTGTAGTACTGTTCTTGGACAAGATTGCAAAATCAACTGGTCTTCTCGTGACTAAGCAGGGAAAACGTCTGGCAGACGACAAGTCCTTCTGTTCTGCCCTCCCTCCCTATCTTCTTCCGCCCACGTCTGTCATAGATATTTTGCGGCTCCTCTCCGGGCCCAAAAGCGCAAAAGCGAGAGGCAGCAGCCACGAGGGATGGGCCCGCGGGCGTCTTTTGAGCCACTAATCTGCTCGTGGCGGTGGTGGAGTCAAGTTAGGCGATACTTTAATTATTAGCTGGTTTGAAAGTTGTGGTGGTTTTAAAAACGTAGAATTAGTGGCCAGGCTTCGTTTCGGAGTCGCGGCGGGTGCTTGTGGTGGTCCGCTGGTTCGTTTCCTCTCCAACTAAGGAAACAAGATCCAATCACAGGCTGTGCAATAACAAAACGGTGGGCTGGACTTGGAGGTTAAAGCGGTGCCGTAAACCGGCAGCTGGCATGGGACACGTAGCATGGGAGCAGGAGCGCTGAGACGTGACCTAAAAGCGCACTCTGGAACCCAGTCACCCACCCAGTCACCCACTTTTTACGTGTAGGTTCTTAGTCTTAGTAGCTAAGGGGCCGTTTAAGGTGACCCGCATTATATTACTGTACTAGTTATATCAGTGGCGGATCTAGAAATCTACCATAGGGGGGGCTGAATTACTATGAGTAGTGACGATAAGGAAAATAAAAACAAAAATACACCTAATAAGTGTCTCATTGTCTCCAACATATAAAATAAGCTATTTGTAAAAAAATCTAACATAAATGAAATGATAAAATGCACTATTCAAAATAATGAATTTGTTTAAATGTCTAAGGTCATAACAAACACATTATTTGACATGTCTTTTAGATTAAACAACTAGATGATCAACAATATAATCATAATTCATTATCACTTGATCAGTGCAATGTCCATACAATTGGCAATGCATAAGAAAAATAATAGTTATTTTAAAATGGGAATAAAATCATCTTTTAAGTAGAGAACAAGCATTAAAATATAATATGACATCATTTAGTGGATGATGTCATACTTGGAAGAACTAAAAAATTATAGCAGTCAAATCTTATACTATAAAGGATATAAACATAATGTACTTGGTATATTATAAGATCTTGACACAATGATCAGTTGAAGGAAACTTCAAAAAGAAAGAAGAAGAAAAATATTTAATGTGATTGTATGAACAACATATGATGAAGATACACATTGAGAAATAAAAAGTGAAGAGAATGAAGAGGAAAGATCTATGCGTATTTTTTATTTAAAAGTTGAAGAAGAGAGATATGAAAGAAAAATTATATATTTTTATTAACATCCACTCTACATGTCATCCTCATTTTTCTCTCTCCATTTGATTAAAGTTATATTTACTAGATGGATTTTCTCACATTTTCTTCTCCTTCTTACCCCGTGATTTATATATTTTTCTGTACTCTTTTTTTACCTTATGCCAATTCAATCATCTTCTTTTCTTTTATAGATAGAAATATTATCATTATCTTCTTAAGCTCTTATAAATTTGTAATAATTGTTATTTATCAAACTTATAATATCTAAATTTTATGTAACTAAAAAAGTTTGTGAAATACTATGTAACAATAAATATTATTTGGATGTATTTCTATATAGTAATATAGATCTTTTCTTAATTTGAGAGTGATTGATTATTAAAAGTTTGAAAGAAAAATATATAAATAGAAGGTGATAGTTGTGCATATATGGTTATTATTTTTCCCAATGGTGTATAATTATAATTGAGTGAACTTACTAAATTTATAGCTAATAATATTTGTTAATTAATAAGTCAACTATATTACATCAAATTTCAGTCAATAGGTCAAGATGATGCATGATATATTTTTATAAACTTTATTTTGTATAACTACTTTCATCTTTTAAGGGTACATACCCCCTAGTCTTATAGAGATTCACATTCAAATAGTGGAGTCAATTTGTGTAAGTCTTACCACAATTAATATTAAACTATTAACAAAAAATTTAGTAGGATACAGACTAAATATATGACTTCTTAAACTCATAATTGATGACATACATATTAGGACGATAAATTTTATAATTTGTGAGTATATAAAACACACAATCTACAAATATATTAAGTTTAACCATTACGTAGTTCATACAAATAAGTATGATAGGATTGTCTAAAATCATAAAATTAAAGTTGCATTTTATACAGTGTAATATTTTTTTAACAAAATACAAATATGTACATGGTATCATAGTAATAATAAAAATATTTTTTGGAGGGGGGCTGCCCCTCTAGCTACGCCCCTGAGTTATATAGTTAACAAAGTCTGGGATCTAGATTGAATCAACAATAACGTCTGTAGCTTTTTATCATGTTGTTTGGATGAAGTGGTGTTTATAAATATCGGGTAATTGAAAATTCTATCATTTACATTATTTATCTGGTAAACGTAGTATTTAGAATGCGTATTTGTAATAATCTGATTATTTATATGTTTACTAGTATTGATACATGGTATAAGAATCAACTTGCGTCAACATATGGCATGGCATACGGAGTACTTGAGGCTCCTGAGTTTCAGCCAAATTTCACAATTTTTTAATTCATGGCACCCATATTTCGAACCTTTCGTTTTCCTCCACTAGTTGACCCAATTCAAAATCACGCACCACCTCTTTATCATTTGTGATTCTAAACATTCAATTCGCTAACCACAGCGGATGTTTTTACACTATAGTTTAATAAGCAATTATTCGACACACAGAACATACAGGAAAATCTGTATTTACTCAAGCAATGATAACATAAACCACAACAATAACCAATTCAATTTGATTTCTTCTACAATACAGCCACATAAACCATCAAATCAAGAATATCATGAAACGCCATACATCTAATTACCTGACAAGGTTTAAGAGAACTTGCTCCTCATTTCCATTGAACTTTCTCATGTGTGTCTTTCAAGTGGCATCACCAAGCCTTATACAAGGTTCTTGCTCCTCCCTGGACATATGCAACGAAAGAATCATTGGTTTGGACTTTAAAGATAATAAGTTTGCATAAATATTGATCCCTCGTGTTGCAAATACACACATGGGAATATATTGTGGAAGTTAGGGTACACATTTAAAGAGGCATATCGGTAACTCATACTTGAAATCAGATGTTTATTGTGTTGGTAAAGTAACATTAATGCAAACATACTATTAGATAGCATGGAACTAAACATATGTTAGGATTACCGAGATGATGATTGTAATGGGCCCATCATTAAATCTCAACAAATTGGAATCTAAAAAGACTTAATAATGTTGCATTAACAATGTTGTCAAACCGAGATATGACCATACAATTATCTTAACAAGTTGTTGCATTAATAATGATGTCAGACAATTATGAAAATTAGACACCACTACCCACTTACTCTCATTACTTGCTTCTTTTCTTTACTTCATTCGGTTTTTTATGCCTCATGGTCACTCACTCTTTTACGTTTTCTAACACCTCCTTTTCCTTATCAATAAATCCATTTTGCTCATTCTAAGACTACTAAAAATGATGACCAAGCCGACTATGACCAAGCCAACTACTCCCCTGGGTGAGGTTAACTCCTGCTTATGTACATACCGTGGTAGAGTGTGCCAGGTTAAACACTTAGAAGGATGGGAGACACAAGCATTGTAGTGTCGATTGCATGACTTGTTGATGATCTTAAGCATGTGTCCTTGCAAATTACATTTATGTACAAGGTTGTGGCAAAAAATGAACCCTTGGTGCCCAATGTTATTAGAACCATGTGGTATAAGATGATCAATCTACTATGATCTTGTTAAGAAATGAGTGGGCATCACTTGCAATTACACATTCAACTTCATCTTCATGTTATTCTTCTTGATGGGGATGTGAGGAATCATGACACTTGAGAAATGCATGAGCTTTTACTTGTGCTTTCACATTCTCCTTCATTTTCATTTTCTCAATAGGAATGCATGGAATCATGACACCCAAAAGTAGGATTTTGTGCTAGGGTGTAGACATGACAAGCAAAGGGGGAAGGAAGGGTGCATGCTTGATGCAAACAAACAAGGATAAAGACATAGGGAAACTAGATGTATGCATCATGAAGTGAGGGGAAGCGAGGAGGACTAATAATGTATCTTCCCAGTTACGTCTCTATGACAACCCTATAATTTCATCTTAGACATAGCTCAAATGAAAAATCTTTAGTCTTAAGATTTCTTTACATATGATAATGTGAACCCTAAGTTGACTTGATTTGACCTACATATGTCAAAATCCATTGTGGGCACTCTGAGTACTTGAGGGTGAGTGCAGTTAGATTTCACAAATATTCAGTTCGTGACACCCACATTTCAAACCTTTATATCTGTTTACAAATTGAACAAATTCAAAATCACACACCAACTCAATATCATTGTAACATCCCTGACCTGGGTTATGTGTTAACCCTAGATGTTTTGCCTAATAAAGTTGAGTATATACCTAATCTTATCTTGGGAAAAGTAATTAGGGCTCATGAGAAACTTATGTTTTAATTTTGGTCCTGTTTGAACAATGTTGAAGCAATGTTTGCTTATCTTGGACTAAAGTGCAAATTACCCAAGTTGAGGGGTTAAATTGCAAATTGTACATGATAATATGTTCCTCTGATGTTGAGACATCATAAGAATGAATATTATGTAGTGGTATGGTTTTTACAAGCTTGGGCACCAAGATTAAGCTTGTAAAGCAATCCTTGTGCAATAAAACCTAGTTTTGGTGTAAAATGCAATTTACCCAAAACCTAGGGTTCAATATGAAAATTACCACTTCAATAAGGTCCCTAATGTTTCTTGGAATCATGTAGAGCAAAGAAAATGAGAGGGGCGCCTCATTTGAATTAAGTTGGAGGAGAGAGAATCTTGATATTAAAATAATCAAGATTTAATCCTAATTGAAACCCTAATTCAATTTAGGGAAAAAATGAATGTATTAATTAAAGGGCCTTCAACCAAAAACGAGATGGTTGAATTTGCTCAAGTGTGAACACCTTTGTGCCTTTTCTAGGCCACGAAAATATCCAAGGGAGTGGATAACTCACTCACAATTTTATAAGAAAAAGAAATATCCACTCACATATGGATATTAATATAATATGATTTGAGGTGCTTAATTTTATTTTCTTTAAATCATGGATAATTGAGAGGAATAATAGGAAAACAAGATGTCTTCGTGGCCAAGGAGTTGAGGGGGAAGAGGCGGCACCATTTTTGGGATTATATGAATTTTTATAAGGCACTTTCTCTCTCCTTGAATTTCTTATAAAAAGACCCTTTACAAGCCAAATGAAAGCCTTTTTCGTTTGCACTTCTTCTACTTTTTTGGGAAACGACCAAGGAAGCTTTGGAGGAGCAGGAGGACGACCCCAACCTGTTGGTAAGCTTCTTGACCTCCTTTCACCTTGAATCCATGGTGAAAATTAAAAATCAATGTATGAATTCTTCATATCTCGATCCCCTCTTCAATTCTAACCATTCCTTTTCACTCAAAGCTTGAGGACGACCCTTGGAATAGTGAAAGGATTTGCATCCACTATTTTTGCCGTGAGCTTGGAGCTCAATTGGAGGCGGGTTTTATAACTTGATTGTTGAATATTTTCTTCCATTTGGTACTCTTGTGATTCATTGCTGAAATTTCCATGAAAAACAGCTGTTGTTCTTGGATGCACGAAGGAAGAAGATGATGACATCATCATAGATCCTTATCCGAAGAAAATCTCAGGTCAAACAGTCTCCTTAGTTGCTCAAACGGTTTACCAAACCGTTTGGGAGCAAACAGTTTCAAACTGTTTGGAATGAAACGGTTTCATCAAATTGCATGGAGGGAAACGGTTTCAAACCATTTGGTGAGGTTGACCAGGGTTGACCGTTTGGGGATTTGTTAAAAATAGTCCAGGTGAATGACCTATCAACTATATTTGATTATATTTAATCGGTTCATGAGTTGAAGGCCTATCAATCACCAAAACCCTAATCGGGTTAAGTGCTGAATTCATAAGTGGTTAAGTTGATGGTTTGGGTTGATTGACCCAAACGGTTTCAAAACCATTTGGGAATCACCCAAACGGTCTCAATACCGTTTGGGGGTCACCCAAGACCGTTTGGATGTCTAGGGTTAAGTATAGCTAAGTGTTTGAAGATCCAAATATATGGTATCAACCCTAATCGGCTAAGTGCTGATTTTGCAATTGAACAAGTTGATGGTTTGGGTTGATTGACCCAAACGATTTCAAAACCATTTGGGAATCACCCAAACGGTCTCAAGATCGTTTGGGGGTAACCCAATACCGTTTGGAGGTCTAGGGTTAATTATGGTTAAGTGTTTGAAGGTCCAAAGGTACCAAATTGAATTGCAACTAAGTGTTAATTTGATAATCAATCCAATGGTCCAAAACCCTGATTGGATGCCATGGTTTTTGATAATGGAATGGGAAAATGGTCTCAAGACCGTTTGTGGTCATCCAAGACCGTTTGAGGTCAGGTCATATCATGTGATGATGATAGTTCATTGATTTCAATTGATTTGGTTCCAAAATGTCAATCATTGATGGATCCTCGATTTCAAAACCCTAAGTGATGGATTCTTGATTATCAAACCTAGTTCAATTGGGTTCAAAACCCTAAATTAAAGGTCTAATTGAATGGGGATTCAGTGGTCGAATTGATGAATACTTTAGTGGATCAATTAATAATTGGTTCATGGATTGAAACCTTGAATCGATTGAGTGTTGAAGTATCTTTTTGGTCCATGCGGTTTTGAGAAGGTCTGGACCAAACGGTCTCAAGACCTTTTGGGACCAAACGATCTCAAATCGTTTGGAGACCCAAAGTGCAAACAGTTTCAATACCTACTTTGTCCAATTGGTTTCAAGTATAACTTGTTCAAATGGTTTTCAACCAATTGAATTATGAGAACCAAGATTATTGAGGGTCTAAGAAATTAACATTGTGAAGACCAACATGGTTAATCCATTTGAATATCTCATATAATTGAAGGTCCAATATGGTGAACCTATTTAGATACTTAACGCATTTGAAGATTTCAATGGTTAACCCAATTGATCACTTTGTGGAATTGAAAGTTTAATTGGTCAATTCTTTTGGATTCCTTATATAATTGATGGTTTAATTGATTAGACCATTTGGACATCTAATATGATAAAAGGTCAATCAGCTATGTGATTATTAAAGATGTAGACCCATGATGATTGTAAAGGTTAACCCTAGCTATGTGTACTCAAGTGAAGAGTTGACCTAGATCAATCTTGGAGTATTTAACATCCTAGAGAGGATGAGAGAGAGTGAGAGAGAGATTAATGTTATTATAATTAAGCCCTAATTCTCTCACTATGAATAAAATATGTGATAAGGGTTTGATCCATAATAGTGAGATCATGAAACCCTAATCAATGGGCCCTAACCCCAATTTAGGGCAATTCTGAGTGAAAACCTAATTGGGATGAATAGTAAATCCTAATCGAGGGTTATTGAATGTACACCCTTTTCTGAAGTGAAATCTATGTGTAAAACCCTAATTTAGGGCAAAGTTGAGTGTTATCATAAATCCAGGGTGATAATCTATGCATGAGCTTTTACTTGTGCTTTCACATTCTCCTTCATTTTCATTTTCTCAATAGGAATGCATAGAATCATGACACCCAAAAGTAGGATTTTGTGCGCGAGGGTGTAGAGATGACAAGCAAAGGGGGAAGGAAGGGTGCATTCTTGATTCAAACAAACAAGGATAAAGACATAGGGAAACTAGCTGTATGCATCATGAAGTGAGGGGAAGCGAGGAGGACTAATAATGTATCTTCCCAGTTACGTCTCTATGAAAACCCTATAATTTCATCTTAGACATAGCTCAAATTAAAAATCTTTAGTCCTAAGATTTCTTTACATATGATAATGTGAACCCTAAGTTGACTTGATTTGACCTACATATGTCAACATACATTGTGGGCACTCTGAGTACTTGAGGGTGAGTGCAGTTAGATTTCACAAAATATTCAGTTTGTGACACCCACATTTCAAACCTTTATTTCCGTTTACAAATTGAACAAATTCAAAATCACACACCAACTCAATATCATTGTGATAAATAAATATTCAATTGCGTACAACACAATGGGCGTTTTTACACCATGATTTAACAAGTAGTTATTCAACACAAACATACAAGAAAATAGTTTTATGCTTAAGAAAGGATAACATATGCAGAACAAAATTTTAGTCAATTTTAATTATCATACAATGCAACCAAGTTAACGATCAAATCATGTCTCCAAAGTATTACATGAAACACCACAAATCTAATTAGGTGACAAAGCTTAAAAGAAATTTCTCCTCCTTTCCACTGGATTCCCTCCCATGTCTTTCAAAATTGACATCACCAAACCTTGTAAAAAGATTTTGCTTAAAGATGTAGTAACTTGGACTTTAAAGATGAGAACTCAACATAAATATTGATCCATCAAGTTGCATTTTACACACACAAAATTAATGTTTGAATTAGGAAACATGTATAAGGAGACATATCAACAACCCTAACATGAATTAGTATGTTCATCATGTTGGTAAAAAAACATTAATATAAACATACTAATAACATGAATATGTATGGTATTCATTTGGAAAACATATTAGACCTATTTATAAGACCTACTCAAAATAGAGCAGTGATCAGTAAGATTACATACATGTAGGGCCTCACAATATTGGCCCCATTACACATAGAAACTATATGACAACAACAATAACTTTGCTACGTGGAGATCATATTACAAGACATGGTTATATCTAACTACAAAAATGAAGAAGCTAAGAAGCAGAATTATAGTAGAATTGAGCTTATCAATCATATATGAAATTTCTTTATAAATCTTCTTTGTAAATAGACCAGTACCAATAGTTCTTGATCATCAATACTTCACAACCAATATTTGAAACCTTGTACTTCTGTAGAAGCCAATGCTTCACTTAAATTCCAAGCTTAACTGTGAGTGGAGTAAGGAACATTCTTCATTTTTTTCAATACTACTTCTCATTTCCACCCCCATCTTACCATATTTATCCACTTGCTGGTATCTCTAAGATAGCTCACATCACATCTAGTTTGACAAGATGTGCTGGATTTAGTGTGATGGACAATCACCTTGTCTGTATTTGGATCAACAACATTATGAACATGATCACTATCTTCATTGTGTAATTGCCCCCCAGTTGGTTCAACATGTTTTGTAAAAGGTGACTGAGCTTATTCTTCTAAGTTGGTATCATCATTAACATTATTTTAAAAAAATGTAACTTTAGGGTTCACTTTTGAAGTTTGTTTGCATTTTAGTACCATACATTTGACTTTGAAGGATTCATGATTTCTATATGCGAAAGTATATATTCCAGTGCTTGTACCTCATACATGAAATCTTCATCATCCTAAAGCACACATAACTTTTATCATTTAGAGCAAACTTTTTTTCTCATAGTAGAAACTATGGTCATCTTCTATGAATGTGTTTGTCACAAAGAACATGACCACATTCATCTTATTGATTCCATGATATCCCTACATGATTAAGTGATTCTGGTCACGTGTTAGCATGCATAGATAAATCATATTTATTGTAGGAGTTTTCATAATATCCCATAATACCACATATGCAACGTAATGCATGCAATGTTACATGTTCAGTCTTATGATACGAATTGATGATGACAATAGGTTGTAATGGTTTTGAAATCTATTTCTATAAATAATATTGAAAATCTACTCTGTGTACAATTAACAGTGTGCTCATCTGCTCGCAACAACTTCCCCAACCAAATACCTACCTTCTTAAATATGACTTTCTTGTAGACTTGAATGGGAAGATAAAAAAATACGGTCCCAAGAAAAAAATATTGGTGAGATTCTAGTGATTGGTAGAAAACTATTAGGCCACCGACTAACCATAATATTGCAACCAAATATAGTCCAAGGTCCATTCATAAGGCCATGCAGACAATCATGTCTACAAGTCAGCTGTAAGGATCAAATGTTGTCTATGGGAGTCAGATAACCAATAGACCCGTCAATCAATCTCACTACCATTGTATAGAGGAAGACCTTGTGAATAAGGGAGTATGTCTCATAGACAATGAAGAGTTCATAAAAGCCCCATCATTGACAATGAAGATGTCATCAAAATCCAAGCTTTCCGGTACATCATTATTAACAATAAGGGAGAAAGATGCTTTGATAGTTACATCCCTAAAAGTGATTTTTTTAGGTATAACTAGAGACATCTCATCATCGTTAGGAGATTTTGTAGTCTTAAATAGTTTCCATGAAAGAATAATCAGAAGAATTGTTAGTACTCAGTGGTTCTGTGCTGAGAGATTGAGTTCTTCATCATGCACTAAAGGATGTTGAACATCATTGCCTAGCAAGCCACCATAAACTAGATTCATTCCCAGTTATCAAATTGGCAGATGAAGGATATCACCCTATTATTTGTCATCATCATCCACAAAGTCACGAACTCCATGGCAAGAATTTTACAATGAACATCATGTTTGAAGAATCCATAGATGTGTATATACGTAAATGTGTTGAAAAATTATCTTCATTCGGACATACCCCCTTGTAAACAATTTTTGAGGTGGTAAGCTCACCTAAGATAACCATAGCCTTATTCAACATCCAACAAAATAAAAATAATCAAACAAGTTGAGATGGATTTTACTCTAACCAAAGCATGAAGGATGTAGTTGAATTTCATGTTTTGATTTTTGTGTTTCGAAATCATCGTGTGTGAATCATGTGTGTTGCAATTTCTTGTAACTGAACAAGCCCAAAATGGACTATAGGACCAAAATGGAGTGCATCCATGCTTATACATTCCATATTGACCCCTACTAATATATGTCAGTCCAAGTGACTAATAAAATCAATCTGTACCAATTGCAAAATATTATAGGGTTTAGGGTTTCTAGTGCTAGGAAAGGAACATGTGTACGTTTTTTTACTACCTCAAGAGTCCTATGGCATGGTGATCAACTCTCACCTTTTTTGTTTTTATGGTACAAGAAACCTTATGAAGCTACATCAAAAGAGAGATGAACATAATATCATTCTTATATTAAAAAGTAGAGGTATTATCATTCTTATATTAAAAAGTAGAGGTGAAAAGATACCTTGTACCTCATTTATGTTGATGTTTGATTTTTTTGACAAAAGTAGAAGGAAACACCATTGATCACTTTGAAGAGATCCTATATGCATATTCCTTGGCAACTGGATATGAATTTTATAGGGCAAAATCCACATTCTTTTCAGGAAACTCCCTAGACCACATGTGTGAAAGTAAATGCATGGGGATTCCCGTATGGTTTGTAACCCATCCTATATCTAGGCACTCCTCTATTTTGAGAAAGAATCCTTGTTAATAACATCAAATGAATGATTGATAAAATCAACAAAAGATTGCCATCATGGGATAGTAGAATGTTATCCTTATCTAGAAGGCTAACTCATATTAGAACGGTGTTTTTCCCATATATATTTATTGCATCGAGGTGTTCATAGTACCTTCTAGTATTTTTAGAACCATAGAACAAAAGATGGTTGTATTTCTTTGGTCCTCGAGGGAGGGGACTAGTAGGAGAGAATGGGCGGGTTGGGACAAGATTACTACTTCCATTGATGAGGTGAGCTTAGGAATAAAAAAACTTTATGAGAAACAAAATGCATTACTCATGAAGGTGGCACGGGATATCCTAAAATGGCACTTTCCATGGGCCATGTTTTGTAGATGTAAAGATTCTAAATCAACATAGACCCTTGATGGAGATTACACGTGGTTCCTTAAAAAATCTAGGGGTGTGTATCCTTATTTAAAAAATATATAGGGGGTTTCCTCATGTTCTTATGGTCACACAGTGGGATGTTGGAAATCAAGATATCCCCTTTATAGGTGCTAGATAGAGTTCGATTTTGCTTGTAGACTATAAGCTTGAGAGTATAGTGTATTTCCCTTCTCTTAATATCAATGAGATTCTAGATAGATTTAGGGCTTGGGACAAGTTCAAACTTGCATACTTGATAACTGAGGAAGGCCTGGGTTTTTTGAAATCGGGTAGGATTAGATATTTTAGGTCTGGGGATGGTCCCATTTGGATACCACAATATGATGGGGTATTTTATGTCATATCAACACAAAAAAATCCTGAGTAGGGATCTTCTCCCAATAGGTTTTGTTATTTTGGGGTGCAATGGATATAACACCACTCCCTACCCAAAAAAAAGTTGGTACCTTCACATGGAAGTTTTAGAACAAATTTCTTCCCATAGACAATATAATTAGCACATGTCACATTATGTTAGCCTCTAAATGTGAATGGTGCCGCATAGGGGGATCAAAATTGTTGGAACACTTATCTTCATGGTGGAGGTTGCAAGATCTATTTGGGATGATGCTTGACCTCTTCCGAGGACCAATGTTTTCTACTTGGCTCCCAATATCAATCTCGACCTTCGATATTGCTGGGATTTGGCTCACTCACAGTCTTTGGTGGGATGTATCAAATGTATATAACCTCTCTTGATCTTATGGTCCTTATGGGCCAACCATCTTGCTAGTAGATTTGATAATAAAAGAATGCATCATACTAGTGTATGGTAGATGACAACACACATCCTGAAGTCCATATCAAAAGAAGTATCTTTAGATCAAATAGGAGAGCCTACATAGATCATGAACCTTTATAGGAGAAAGGACTTAACGGAAGAGATCAGAGTTAAACAACTGACTTATAGTCCAATTGGTTGGGTGAAACCAAATTTTCCACACAAAAACTTAACTTAGGCATGATCATTTGGCACAAAAATAGAGGGAGTATGGAAGGATGGGCCAATGGAGAGATCATTCGGAACCATGTCGGAGAGATCTTAAGAGGCATTATTGGACTTATCTAGTGTTTGGATAGGTTGGATACTAGTATCAAGTCTTCACAGCTATGACTAGATATATGTACAAAGATACCTCTTAGAGTTTTGATTATAAAAGTTGACAATATATGTATAGGAATCATCTTAGAGGGTTCTAAGTGTCCTTGAAAACATCGTAAGTCATTTTTGCGTATTAATTCTTTTTTGAGTCAATAAATATGGTCATGTTAGATTGTATATAAAGAAGTGAATAGATTGGTCTGCCGCCTCGTAGAGTATGGATCAAGCCTTCCTTCTTGTTATAGATTCTCCCATTTTGTGGAGAAGCCCCCCCTGCTCTTATATGGGGTACCTATCGGCTAGAGGACTTGGGGATTACCTATTCAGAGGTATAGTGACACCCAACATAGAGTCTACAACATTTTGATCTCCTAGATTGAAGTCCTCTTAGAGAGGAGAGTGATTTCTTGGGAACACCACCCCTCATGTCTTATATCTTGATAAAAGGGTTGAGCACAGTTCTGAGTTTGTAGATAACAAACTATACTCCTTGTCGCCTTTTAAATATTTGCCTAATGGGGAATGTGATGATATATTTCCCCATGTTTCTAAAAACTAAAAATAAAATATGTACATTTAGCCTATATTTTGTTGTGTCATTTGTATCTTTCTACCCTATGAATAAGACTCAATCAACTATGTGGTTTCCTACAAGTTGCTTGTATGGTTGTCAATGGACAACCTACTTTTTGATACCTTTTCCTTTATTCATTTATCTCAATTGTCACTCTAATTTCTTGGATGGCCCTTCTACAATGGATATTTGCATGATCACCTCATACTGTTACATAATCAACAAGGATCATAGTCAAACTACAATTGTGTCTACAACAAATCGTAATGGTCGGCTTGGTTTATATCATATCACCTATGATCAAAAGCAACTGACACACCTGCTATTCTAGATTTTGTATAATTGCTTTCTTTATTTTAACTTACTACCACATAGAAAAATGGATTTATGGCCTCCTTCAATTCTCATATATGTTTTTTCTACTGCCACGTATAGTTATAACATTTTGGTTTTGGTTTTAGAAGTATGCATGTGTTTATCTGAAGCATGCTGGTGAGATATGTCTACATACTTCAACATCATGTCTATGTGTTTACCACTTTGTTTATGTACTTCAAGAGTCTAATTGTGAGTTCAGGGTTCCTGTCTGTTTATGTACTTACTTGCGTACCTTTTTTGGTAGCATGAAAATTTGATAATCACACCCGATAGGTCGGAGGGAATCAGTCGATAATTAATGAATTTGTTATCCTTTAGCGGTCAAACATGAATTATTGTGAGAATATATATGTATGTATGTATATATATGTATGTATGTGTGTAACTATATATATATATATATGTATATATACGTATGTATATATATGTAGGGTAAAAAACCAAAATAGCACACTTTAATAAAAATATGTACTGAAATAGCACCAAAGTTATCTTAATTCCCAAAATAGCCCACTTTCCAGTGAAAGCGCCAACACTTTTGGCGTTTTACTGTATCTGGGGCCAAAAGCGCCAAAAAATGGCGTTTTCAGCTAAAAGCATAAAAAACATGGCGTTTTCAGCTGAAAACGCCAAAAACTTGACGTTTTTCATGTAAAGGGTTAAAAAAAACTACTGAAAACACCATTTTTTTGGCACTTTTAGCCCCGAATACAGTAAAACGCCAAAAGTGTTGACTCTTTCTCTGGAAAGTGGGCTATTTCGGGAATTAAGATGACTTTGGTGCTATTTTAGTACATATTTTTATTAAAGTGTGCTATTTTAGTTTTTTGTCCATATATGTATGTGTGTATATATATATATATATATCTATATATATATATGTGTGTGTAGATATGTGTGTGTGTACACACACACACACACACACACACAGATATATATATATATATATATATATATATATATGAGTGTGTGTGTGTGTGTGTGTGTCTAGATATGTGTGTGTACACACACACACACACACACACACACACACACACACATATATATATATATATATATATATATATATATATATATATATATATATATATATATATATATATATATATATATATATATATATATATATATATATATATATATAGTAGGCACATTTCCAAAAATATACACTTATAATTTTGATAATGACACCCTACATGTGAGAGGATATTGGCTAGTAATTAGTTTAGTTGTCATCTTTTAATAGGTTTTATGAAAAAAAAATTGAGCACTAACAATGTAATATTTTAGGTAGAGGTAATTTTGGCATTCACACGTACATGGAGATTATCAGTCAGTAGTTATCAAATTGTTCAGTTTTAGCGAATTGTATATAAATTATTTGATTACTGATTATACATTAGCTGTCAATATACACACGCCAAATCATGAGAGCACATGTAGATTCAGAAAATACTATAAAGGCAGTCGATGATATTGGATCAAGTTGTTCTCTGTCAGTTGGTTGTATCTAAATGATTGTAATTGTTTATCATAAAATTATTTATAACAAAGGTAAATTTGATAATTACATGATAAAGTTTGGAGGGAGTCAGCAAATAGTTTACTAAATTGTTGTCTTTTAGTTATTTTAGCCGTTAACAAGCACATGCCTAAGAAGAAAATCACATATATCATCTAAATGCCATTTATTAAATTAATTTAAACATAAAACATATGCTTAGTACGTGTCTACAGCTAGTATCTACAAAATGTATGAGCTTAGACTAGACCAAATTAGACTTCATAAGTTTCAGTCCGGTAAACTATATTTGGAACTTACCGGCAGTCCGAGTTTGGCGTGGAGATTTAAAAACCAATAAATGGGCTGCTATGCGATTCTAGACCCATCACGACTATAGATCATCTTTAGTTAGAATTAAGAAATTACAAATCGTACCGAGTCACAATTTCGATCAAAATTCCAGAAAGCACCTGATTCTAATAGCGGTTAACTGAACATGAAGCTGTGGGTCAGTGGGTGCATGGCACTTGCAGCATGTAATACATAGCGTGTATTGGGCAGAAAGCACATAAATCATTCCAAGAGTCGTCAGCCCACATCAGCTGACGTGTCGAAAAAGCTTAGCTAGGATTGAAAAACACAGTTAGGGCCGGATAAATTATCTAGAGATACCAAAAGTTAGATCAGAAATGAGACCCCATTTGTCATCTTACATGTATAACGACAAAAATAAAAGAGAAAAGTACTTTTTTCTTCTATTTTTGTTATTATGCATATAAGATGACAAATATGATCACATTTCTGATTCAATTTCTGATATAAATAGCAAAACTCATAGAAACTGAAGGAAGGTAAAAGGAAAAGTGCATGCCACGTCTGCTTGTGGCAGCGCCATGGCCACAAGATTCTTTCGTAATCCTCCTGAAATAATATGTGGGTTCAAAAGGAAATAAAAGGCCGAAACACTTCCGTCTGTTATCTGTTACTTCCTGTCGGATGTTAAGCCGCGTTATCTGCTTTACTTCCTGTCGGATGTTAAGCCGCGTATGCTGACTGGTGAAGCTGCCAGACAGTGATTTCTAGAGTATACATATATAGCTCAGAAATAACGTATTCATAGTCGTTTGGTTAAGTGCACTAAACTACCGGGCTCTAACCCTCTTTTCCAATTCAAAAGTATGTCTACATATATAGCTTAAAAGTATGTCTACATGTATAGCTTAAAAGTATGTATACATATATAGCTTAGTTAAACAACGTATATATACATCTTTGTCGTATATAATATCAGATAAGTTGTTAACTAGAGTGTACCAGTGTCTCTTTTCTAATCAAATGGTCTTGATTTGAACATGCTTTAAGTATATTTTTTATAATTGCTTATTTTTGTTATATATTTTGTAAATAACTTGATGTACAAACAAAGACAGAACTAGAAAGGAAAATTATATATATATATATATATATATATATATATATATATACATATATATATACATACATATATATACATATACATATATATATACATATATATACATATACAACCGGCAAGGGAATAGTCCGGTTGGCGAATTCCGCTGGTCCCCAATGAAGGGACCCGGGTTTGAAACCACACGGAGAAGTATCTCTTGATTTATCACCCTCCCGGGCGTCTGGCCTCCGTCACGGGTTATGGGAGAGGGGGGGGGATCTTTCTCTTTTAATCCCACATATATATACATATACATATACATATACATATATATACATATATATATACATATATATATATATATATATATATATATACATATATATATATATACATATACATATATATATACATATATATATATATATGTGTTATAATATATTATATGTCATGCATAAGCAATAAAAAATTGTGTCTGATATAGTGGAGTGTGGCATGTTCTAATTTTTATTCTCAATATGTGAATAGTGACATGCATATTTATATGCACATGTGCGGCTAGCTGTTTGATAGAGTAGTCGCTGGATTAAATTTTGTTGTGTGTCTAATAATTTCTCTGAAATATGTTATTTTTAACAACTTAACGTAGAAATTTATCTTTAAGATATACTTGGCCCTCTAGCACTCAAATCCTAACTTCACCCTTGTAAGTTCACTAACTTAATTAATATAGATATATATCAACTTGAATCTTTGAGTTGAATCTTTGGCTTTAGACGATAAAGAAAAACTACAGCTAACAATTTCGAGCGCTCCACACATATATATACTCGTTGCTTTTACATCTCCACACACAGTTTTCCTTCCCTGTTCATGGCATTTTCAGTGGCATTCGATGAAATATCTTGTGATTGTAGGCATTTTCAGTTTATTGGCATATTGTGTTGTCTCTCAAGGTACTATTATTTCTCAATTATCATAAGATTCCACCATCGTATGTCTTGGAGCGTTGGACAATCAATGCAAAAATAAACCACAAAGTTGATCATGCTCAAGAAACTCAAGTAGAGATAGGTGATAGTACCATGTTGAGTAGGTATAACAGCTTGTGTAGATCAGCCCTGAGATTGGTTGGTTTAGCTTCTAAAGAAAAAGATACTTACATGATGGTGCAAAAGACCTTTGAAAATTCATATGCTGACGTTTTGAATATGCAACAGAAAGTGGATTCAGTTTCTACAGATGAAAGGATACCATCATCCCAGACCTACATTCCTACTCAGGCAAGTTAATATGTGTCACTGCTTCTAGAATCACAACATCAAATCAATGCAAAAGATCCAATAACATCACAATGTAAAGGAACTAGAAAACCACAAAGGTTCAAACCACCTCCTGAAATGAAAGCAAAAAAGCAAAGAACATGTAGTACGTGCAATGCAAAAGTACATAACAGTAGGACATGCAAACAAGGGGTATTATTGCCTACTAATTTAATTCATTTATTACAAATATGGTAGATCCTCACAAATAGTTTTTTTGATCTTTTTTTGCTTGGTGGGAAGGAAAACAAGGAGGCATAAACCTCATATGGGATCAAAGAAGATGATGAAGAGTCAAGCGAAGACTAATTCGATAGTGTCTTAAAAATGAATTCAACGGTGTTCATTTTATGATTGATGTAACAAGTGCATTTGTTGACACTTATGCTTGATGTAACATTTTGAACATGGTGGTTATTCAAATTGCCTTCAAACAAGCTTTAACTTTTATGCTTTAAGGAGTATTCCATTCAACACATTTGCAATTTTTATTCACAACATACACATTCAAAGATGAGACAAGATAGTAACCAACATTGCAAATTCCATTCATTAACGAACAATCTCATTACAAATTTTGTAGTAACAACATAGAAAGCATACATCAACTAATTATTCCCATATAAATTACAAAGGAGTAAAATCCAAGTCATGAGCAATAACACCAAACAAAAATTATATTTTCTTGTTGCTCAGACTTCTTTCATCTTGGTCAGGTTCAGTTGTTCTTCAAGTTGGCTGATTTTGATGATCAACTCTTCAGGAACATTGACAAGTGCATCATCCCACTGAAAAAAGTCACAATGCGGAAGTCCCTCCTTATTGAATTTAGGACAACCATAGAACTTTCGTCCAAAATTTTTCTGTGTCTTGGCTGTTCTAAGTTTAAGCAAATCTCCACAATCACAATGCACTCTTTGTTGAGCCGATGTAAGACTGTATCTGCAACTTGAAACAAAGTTGCTTCTACTCTGCGAACTCTGTGAAGACATAGTTGCTTCTCCCTTGAAAGAAACCTGCTTCAAAATTTATGGGACAAGAAAATTTCAGATGATCAGAAGAAGAAAGTAAAAGAGAAGAGGGATAAACCAAAATGCAGCAACCCAGAATGGCTCTCATTGCCTGTGTAGTTTGGACGTTGGCTCTGGAATTAACAATGACACAAAACACACAGTAGATTACTATCAGTGTTAGTGTCTTTATTGTGACCTCTCTGTGTGGTAAAACCACAAACACCTGAAAGGTGCACGAGTCCAAGAGGGAGCATGGGTAGTTACCAGTCCAAGAGGGCGGGAGAGAGAACTCACATAGGATGATTTCTTAGCTGACATACTCGTATCGCATAGGATGATTTCTCATGTAGATGATTGCAATTTTGTTGTACCTGGGGCAGACAGACCGTGGAGGCTGGATCTCCCTGGCGAGGTCGGAGAGGGTGGGTGCGTTAGAGAGAAAAAAAGGGGTTCCGCCGTCGGGCACTGGAGTGCCGCCGTCAGGAAGGTGTGAAGCCGTCGGACACTGGAGCGCCGCCGTCAGGAAGGTGTGCCGTCGTCGGGCACTGGAGCGCCGTCGTCTGTGGAGAAATGGCGGATGAGAAGGATCACCAGAGAGGGTGCGCCTGAGAGAAGGGTCACTGATCGGGCGCTGCTGGTCCTATGACCGTGAAGGGTCACCGATCGGGCGCTGCTGGGAAAAGCCGCAGGTCATGCAGTAGGCAGAAGAGCCGCACTAGCCCTATGGCGCCGCCCTGATTTGTGTTGGCCTGAGAAGAGGACTGAGGAGAGAGGATGGGAGTGAACGGAGAGAGGGGTCTCGTGAGTTTGGAGAGACAGGGCAGTGACAGACGGGGGTCGGGCCCTAGTTCACGCCGTTTAACGGCAGACATGATGCAATGTCTGGATCTTGATCTAATAGATATAAACTGGGTTGTATAGAGGCCCCTATACACTCGAGTATATTGTAGCTCAACTCTCTCTCTCTCTCTCTATATATATATATATATATATATATATATATATATTATATGTCATGCATAAGCAATCAAAAATTGTGCCTGATATAGTGGAGTGTGGTATGTTCTAATTTTTATTCTCAATATGTGAATAGTGACATGCATATTTATATGCACATGTGCGGCTAGCTGTGTGAATAGTGACATGCATATTTATATGCACATGTGCGGCTAGCTGTTTGATAGAGTAGTCGCTGGATTAAATTTTGTTGTGTGTCTTTAATAATTTCTCTCAAATATGTTATTTTTAACAACTTAACGTAGAAATTTATCTTTAAGATATACTTGGCCCTCTAGCACTCAAATCCTAACTTCACCCTTGTAAGTTCACTAACTTAATTAATATAGATATATATCAACTTGAATCTTTGAGTTGAATCTTTGGCTTTAGACGATAAAGAAAAACTACAACTAACAATTTCGAGCGCTCCACACATATATATACTCGTTGCTTTTACATCTCCACACACAGTTTTCCTTCCCTGTTCAGCGGCGGGAGCCCTTCGTTATCGTTCCATTTATGACCCCGCGTAAATATCCACCCTGCTTGTCTTATTCCCAAACCGGAACCGTATGTTACACCCCACACGCAGTTCTTTTGGCAGTTTGCAAAGTCGGCCTTCATCTTAGTCGGAACTAGGAAAGCAAAAACTATCTGCGCCGTGTGGAGAAAAAGTACAGGTTTTTTCCCAACGAAAGAAAGACCTAATATGAATTTTAAAAAGAACATGGCAGTCATTGTTCTCGTCTGGGACCAGCTTATTCTTTAGCTGACTAGACGGCAATTCCTGGCCACTACCTCATGATGGAAAGAAAATTTTCTTTGCAAAACCGCCTCGCGCAGACCATACGAATGGATGTGGCCTCTTCGTTTCTCCCACAGATTTTTCTTGACTTGTACCTTCTCTTGGACCCACAAAACAAAAGGACATGGCTACCACGGAGCCCATCCGTGTGAGCAGCCCCTGGACTAGGGGCCGTCCTAGGTACCAAGAGAGAGAGAGGGTGTTTAGTTTTTTCTTGTAGTGTTCTAATCAGATTTGTTGAGATTATCTCAACACCTCATTCACGCTTCACAAACAGTAGAACTAGTTGACAAATATAATGTATTTGATGGTAATGTTTAATTTTTACAATTTCTGCGTTCTTACTGCCGTCTAAAGTTTGAGTCAGTATATAAGGGCTGGGAGGGGCCGCACCCTGATTTTTTTTAAAATACATCATACTTTGACAAATATAATGTGTTTGATGGTAATATTTAATTTTTACAATTTCTGCTTATTATCATGATAATTTATTATTTCTTACTGTCGTCTAAAGTTTGAGTCAGTATATAAGGGCTGGGAGGGGCCGCACCCTGATTTTTTTAAAAAAACACATCATACTTTGACACCATGTTAGATTTTTTAAGATAATATTGTTATAAATTATGCCATGACCTCCATCAAATATTATCAAATTATATATAATTATAAAGAATAATTGTTCAAATAAGAGTCAAATATTATAAATTAATTTACAATATGTTTACATTATCCAATATAAAGAAATGAGAGATACGTATGATAAAATAGATGAACCAAAAATAGTCTATTGAAGTTTTTCGTACCTTTATTTCCGACGGTGGAAACACTAATGAAATAATTTAACTACTTAGTATTAAAGTTGAAATAGAAAATAATAAATGATCTAATGTATAAAATGGAAAAAAAATGATCATGCATCCTGGTGATCGAACGAGTTGTCTCCGTCCTCCATCCAGACGATCCTATATTGTTTGTCGTCAAAGCCTTTTCGGCTGAGGTTATTCTATCTACACGCGTCGTCCATGTCCTTCCAGATTCCTTCAAAAATCTCTCTGCACTATGCTGGAACGAGAACTTATGCCAAAAGTTTCCTTTTGCGGGATTTGGATCCAAGATTGTGACGGTTTCTATGCTCATGATTGACTGCTTCCTAATGAGTTATTTGCAAAGGAGGCTGCAACACAACAAAAAAGAACAAGTTATTTGAGCGCTGGATAAGTCGGTCGACACAGAGGGCAGTTTTACAGCAGACTCCAGCGCCGCAGATGGGCTGTTAGTTCATACCCACTCCATACACTCTCATGCTAATGGAACGTCGCTCGTGTTTGATCATGGGGATGGGTCGTAATCTCGTGCAACATCGTGTTGTTGCCTATGTACTTGAGGTAGGAATAGTTGTCCACTCAATTGAGATAGTGATGGGATCAGAATAACATATGTAATTATTGGTTTATCACTTGGAACATCTAAAAGTTCATCTACAGTATATCCCTTAGTTGTTTCTCTAAATTTCCATTAGTTCTTTGGAGGCATGACACTTCGAGGATGCATTATTCAGGAAAATTCAAAAATGTCAAAGTTTTAGTTATGACTTTGCTGTTTGCGCTCACCACACCAATTGGGATAGTGATTGGGATCAGAATAGCATATGTGTACAATGAAAACTGTTCAATTGTTTTAATTGTTGAGGGACTTTTAAATTCATTTGCAACATATATATTAATATACATGGCCTACTGGATCTTCTAGTTGTAGATTTCATGAACACTAAAGTTCAAAACAACACAAAACTCCAATATGGTGTTGAAGTTTCTCTATTGTTGGGCATTGGACTTATGTCACTCCTTGATAAGTGAGCATGAAGATCAATATTTATACAATATTTAGTTAGGTCAATCTGTTGTAATAACATATTAGTGACGATGAATAATTTTCTTTATAATTTTACATTTTTGGAAAAATAGAATGTATCGGGTGACACAAATACGAAAATAGTAATTAGTTTTTAGTTAGTAAGAAACTGAACAATGTCTAAATTCATAAACTGATCAAAACTATTTACATATCAAGTTCTCATTATATCAATTCAATTATGGACACACAATTATTACAAATTATTTTGTCATTTAATAATTCATTAGCTATTAACATATGCCAACTTTTGGTCTGTAATCAAGGATGAAATGGGAAGGAAAGAGTTATGTGAAGAGATATATATTTTAAGTAGTTAATTTATATGAGGAAAAGAAAATGGTATCATAGAAGTAGATAAATTATTTTCCATATAAATCTAAGTACATGCATATTTTTATATTAATTGTGGGATATAGATATATTTCACTCTATATATCTAAATATTTCTTTGAATTAAATTCTTTCAAAGTATTATGTCTTGTATCCATATTTTAGTTTCCATTTCTAAGTTACATACATTTTTTAATCAGTGATTTATATTTTCCTCCATGTGCACATCAATTTACCGCTATATTATATACCAGTATTTAATACATATTTTATTTCTATTTAAAAGTTTTTCTGAAAAAATTACTTAAAATCTTTATTTTTGTATTATTTTAACTCCTAGGTCTTCTTCCATATTTCCGTCAAAGATTTTTTTCTTCTAATTATGACATATCTCCTATCATGATTTCCTCCTTATATTTGTCTTTACTCTAATTTGAGAGAAAATAATGTGGTAGAAGATTCATAAGAATTTTCTTGTTCTTTTCTATCTATTATTTCTCTTACCTATCAGTTTGTCTAATCAAATATACATTTTCCTCTTCTTCCCCTGTCCCCATCATTACCCTCCTATGGTACTAACTTAGTCACTTTCTGGCAACTATATTTGTTATTAAGACGTATTGTTTGGATATTTCTTTAAACATTATTCTTTTATTTAGCATTGGTCGGTTAATTTTTTCAAAATGCTTCAACTTACTACTAGTTGCATAATAGTCAAATATTCTCATACATCATCTTTGTCTTATGAGTTTAGATGTGGTATTTTTCAAACCATGTAAGATTGTTTATCTTCATGTGCATCATCATGTTTCTTCTTTTATAAATGTGCGAGTTTGTATTCACTTATAATATAGTTCTAATTGTCTTGTTTTGACTCTTTTGAATTTTGTCACCTTGTTATGTGCCAATGTCAACAAAAATATATATTAAGAAAAAACACCATGATAAAAGGGATAATCAGTTACTTGTTAATATTATAATTGTTTGTTTTCTAAGAAATATTGGTCCAACCTTTGAAAATAACTTGTTTGCCTATTACTTCAAATATATAAAGAAACAAATGTCATATTGTAAAAGTAAAGAAGACATATGCTAACGTCAAAATAATATGTTTGTTTTCAAAATTTTATGTTTTACTTTTACTAATGGTAGTTGATTTTTAATATTAAATGAAATGAAAGGGAACACTTAGATAGAAGGAAAACAAACAACAAGATGAGTCGATATGCTTTTATTGATGACTACAGTAATGCAAATGCAAGAGAGAAACTACACTTTAAATATATAAAGTTATTTTTGCCCCCTCCAAGATTTCATGTCAAGATCCACCACTCTCTATAACTATGTTTTATTATATAATCATGCATTGGGACTAGTACATGAAGAGTCAGACTAGCATTTGTGTCATAATCTTATTTTTTACCTTGTAATATAATAAGTTTTCCCCTCTAGTTGGCCTATATATGCCTCAACAAACAAACCATCTATGGTATTTTAAGACACACGAAGATAACACTATATCACTTTGTGTTGTCATGTCTTAGTCACATCACTATATTTATTGACAAAATAAGTCTACATCCAATTAAGATCTAGGTTCCATTCCCCGCCGAACATGGGCCTAGCCTCTATTTGGAATGGATTGGATCAGAATTGGGTTAGTTCGAGATGGGACAAGTGTAGCCTAAAATTATGTAAAAGATTATTTGAAAACTCAATCATGTTTTAGTTAAAATTTTGTGTCACATCAATGTCAAAAACATAGAGAATGATCTTTATTGCACAGTAAAACCCCGCGAAGAAGGATTTTCTAGATAAAACCCAAGCTGAGGACTGAAATTGGCCTCGTCGGTATAATTTCAACCATGTTTTATTATTTGCATTGACAAACACATAAAGCAATAGTATCTATGCAATTATTAACTAAACACATACCCAAATCCGCTTGGATCTAGATTTAGTCCAATGTCAAATAGGACATAGTGTCTGCACGAGACAATCTACATACATTAGTGCAAAGGTCATGAATTTTCCCGTTGTAAGTGCAACTAAATTGTAACATGATACGATCAACCTCCTCGCATTTTCATCCAAGAGAGTAAATAGAAGTTCAAAAATATGAATGGAAAAAAGGACGTCGAGGCAACCGATTACAACTAAAATTTATTTCTTTAGAGGAATATATCCTACGCATCTCATCTTCTAACTCCCGTGTGACTTCATATACACCATGATGATGCCAAAACACCTTCACTAAAGCTATATCCTTGTTCCTCATCTTCTACACACGCTTGTCTATGATCAACACTAGACCCTCAACATAGGTAACATCCTCCTACAACTCTACCTCCACTGGATTTAACGTTTGGTTTGTATCCAGATAGCACTTCCTCAACATTGAAACATGGAACAAGTAGTGTAATTGGTGTAGCTCTTTTGGCAACTTCAACCTATAAACCGCCTTCCCAATACGTGCTAGGATAGGGTAAGGTCCCACAAACCTAGGAGCCATCTTACCTGACACGACCCAAACCACTAACCTGAGTTAGGGCCCGCCAAGGTAGTGTTACAATAAACTATTCTCTTTATCACATGATGTAAATTGCCTTAACTTTTTCCTTTCATTAGTCATAATGAAACTTGCAGAAGCATGTACTTATCTGAACTAACTACATCAGATAATAACAAGAACTGACCAATGTTTTATTGAATTATCACTAAAGGATACCATAGAGTTCAATTTTACGTTAAAGAAAGAGTTCTCATTTAAACTTCAATACAATTTATTTCAAACTACTCTCTTTTCTCATTCACTCTTCCCAGGATCTAAAGGAAGGATAAGAGACCACTACCTAAGCTAACTATTCTTCTCGAGGCCTCTACTGATTTATTCCTGATAAAAGCTAGCTTTTAACTCCTCCTGCAAGGCTGGAGCTTTTTCAGTAGGTTGATGAGCTGCTGCTCAGTGGGTAGAAAATCAACATGTAACCAATATTTTTTTATTTTTATTGTTAATAAAACTTACATACATAAGCATGTAAGTATGGTGGTTTAAAAAAATTGTAAATCAATCAACATGCTAGTTGATCCAACATTGACTGTAGTAGAAGGATAAACTAAACCCATTGACATAATTTATTGACTATAGTAGAAGGATAAAATAAATACATTTACATAATTTTTAGTCCACTTATTATACCATTAGACCCACATGGGGTGCACCACAACATGTGAAAGTATCGCAACAAGATATGATCTCATCGTACAAGACTTAGAAACTTGTCCGAGATCCTAAGTCTTTAATCTTAATACCACATATGCAACTGACATCACCACGTATGGCCTCGATAGATAATGGGAGCGGTCAGATATTTTGAATCCTCCTCTCAACCTAGGTACTTAGGTGGGGAGTCAAAACCCTCATGATTATTGTGCACTAGTGAACCTACCAAAGATGTCCATTGATCAACACAAATCTACATTGGTGAACCTACCAAAGTTGTCCATTGATCAACACAAATCTACATTAATAATGTTGTCAAACAATTCTAAAAATTAGACACCACTACCAACTCACTCTCATCACTAGCTTCTTTTCTTTTACTTCATTCAGTTTTTTCTTCTCTCACTCTTTTTCATTTTCTGACATCTCCTTTTCCTTATCAATAAATCCATTTTGCTCATTCTAAGACTACTAAAAATGATGACCAAGCCGACTACTCCCCTGGGTGAGGTTAACTCTTGCTTATGAACGAACCATGGTAGAGTGTGCTAGGTTAGACACTTAGAAGGATGGAAGACACAAGCATTGTAATGTGGATTGCATGACTTGTTGATGATCTTAGGCATGTGTCCTTGCCAATTACATTTTTGTACAAGGGTGTGGAAAAAAATGAAGCCTTGGTGCCCAATGTTATTAGAACCATGTGGTATAAGATGATAAGTCTACTATGATCTTGTTAATAGATGAGTGGGCATCACTTTCACTTACACATTCACTTTCACTTATACATTCACCTTCATCACCAAGCCTTGTACAAGGTTCTTGCTCCTCCCTGGACACATGCAATGAAAGAATCATTGATTTGGACTTCAAAGATAATAAGTTTGCGTAAATATTGATCCCTCATGTTGCAAATACCACATGGGAATATATTGTGGAAGATAGGTCACACATTTGAAGAGGGAAATTGGTAACTCAAACTTGAAATCAGATGTTTATTGTGTTGGTAAAGTAACATTGATGCAAACATACTATTAACATGCTTATGGATGGTTATTGCTAGCATGGAACTAAATATATGTTAGGATTACCGAGATGATGATTTTAATGGACCCATAATTAAATCTCAACAAATTGGGCATTGGTAAAGTAACATTAATGCAAACATACTATTAATATGATTATGGATGGCTATTGCTAGCATGGAACTAAATATATGTTAGGATAACCTAGATGATGATTGTAATGGACCCATCATAAAATTTCAACAAATTGGAATCTAAAGAAGACTTAATAGTGTTGCATTAACAATGTTGTCAAACTGAGATATAACCATACAATTATCTAAACAAGTTGTTGCATTAATAATGTTGTCAGACAATTCTAAAAATTAGATACCACTACCAACTTAATCTCATTACTTGCTTCCTTTCTTTACTTCAGTCAGTTTTTTCTGCCTCATGCTCACTCATTCTTTTACATTTTTTGACATCTCCTTTTCCTTATCAATAAATCCATTTTGCGCATTCTAAGACTACTACAAATGATGACCAAACTGACTACTCCCCTGGGTGAGGTTAACTCATGATTATGAACAAACCATGGTAGAGTGTGCTAGGTTAGACACTTAGAAGAATGGAAGACACAAGCATTGCAGTGTGGATTGCATGACTTGTTGATGATCTTAAGCATGTGTCCTTGCCAATTACATTTTTGTACAAGGGTGTGGAAAAAACGAAGCCTTGGTGCCCAATGTTATTAGAACCATGTGGTATAAGATGATAAGTCTACTATGATCTTGTTAATAAATGAGTGGGCATCACTTTCACTTACACATTCACATTCACTTATACATTCACCTTCATCACCAAGCCTTATACAAGGTTCTTGCTCCTCCCTGGACACATTCAATGAAAGAATCATTGGTTTGGACTTCAAAGATAATAAGTTTTTCACTATTGGTACTTATCAAATAATAAAAAAATCTCTTCACATGGTATCAAGAGAAATTCTCTAACCCTCGAGGTTTAATAGGAGAAGCAGCTCCATGGCTACTACCCCTCTCCTCTCTTTCTTCTTCATATTCTTCTTTTTCTTCCTCTCTCCTTTCCTTACCCCTACTGTCTATCTCTTTCCCTACCGTCATCTAGCTTCTTCCCACCTAACACTCCTCCATTGGTGTGCCATGCAGCAGCTATAGCAGCTGACATCAACACCAAGATACATTGCTATGCACCCTCCGTGTTAGGTGTTGTGGCCTGCTATTGATGGATTGGCTCTAGCTAGGCACTAATCTACCGTGTTTCACCTCCTCTATTGCTCTCTCTCTCTCTCTCTCAGGTTTCTCTATTCTAGTCCACTTGAACTTTTTAGAAGGGAAGTCGTAGGTCACTATCCTCTTAGGAGTTGCACCAGTTGCTCCTCGACAGGGTGCCCTCTATCCTAGGAACCTTCAAAAGAATATGTCTAGTACTCCTCCCCTTATCTGTCACTCAGTAGTCTGACGGTGTTTATTTTGACACTATAGATATCATTTTGAAAAAGTTTATAACAACCTCCAAACTCCATCTCTTTTCTTTTCATCCTCATGTATTATCCCTATGTACATGGATGATATCTATAATGGTTAGTGTCATTTATCTTTTTCCTATACACTAACTTTTTCCTATGATAGTTCTTCATAGGAGCTTCTTTTTATTTATATGTTTCCTATCATCATGCATCCACCACCATTCTACCACTTTGATTGATTCTTAGACTGTAACGTCCTAGGATTTAAGGCATATGATAAAAGGATCTTAAAAAGAATGATTTGTCTATCCATATCACTAAGGTGCGCCTCCTTTTTAGGGAGTCCATCACTAAAAGATCTGTAGTTAAGTGTGCTCAGACTAGAGTAGTACTAGGATGGATGATCAGACAGAAGTTGATCCCAACTTGTACGTGAGTGAGGACAAAGTATACAATCAAGTCCAGTGGTGGTCTGTGGGGTTACTCATCGTTCCTGAAACTCTACTAGAGCCTTATACAATGGGTCCAAGATTTTTAAATGGTATTAGAGCCAAAACCCCTCCAGTAGGTCAAGCCCACATGGGCATGTGGCATGCCGATCTTTAATCATTCTATCCGGTGTGTGGAAGGGGGTCCATTGTGATGTAGACACCCTTGCAGTAGTAGATTTAATCGGGAGATGGGTGTACATGGGACATTCTAGGCATGTACTGAGATGGAGACATATCAATATGCCATAAATTTAAACCTTGAAGAGGACGTCAAGAATCTAATCGGGGGAGATTGTAAAGTCCTAGGATTTGAGGCCTCAGATAAAATGATCTGAAAAGGAATGATTGGACTATCAATATCACCAAGATGCACCTCCTTTTCAGGGAGTCCATCCCTAAAAAACTCTATGGTTAAGCATGCTCATCCCAGATTAGTACTAGGATGGATGACCAGTCGGGAAGCTGCTCCCAACTTTTTGTGAGTGAGGACAAAGCACACAATAATGGCTACTTGTGGTCTGTGGGGCTATTTGTCATTCCTAAAACTCTACTAGAGCCTTGGGAAGTGAGCTTAAGATTTACATAGACCATGGAATATAATGATAGTGATCTTATCTCCATCATAAAATTAAATGAGAGAACTACCTGCTATAGATGAATTCAATTCCAAAAATTCATGACCCAAAGACAAGTTGAAGTTCATAGAGAAGTCCATTGAGGATACCCCTAAATAGAATCGGGGAAACAACCAAGTCAAAAGCTAAATTTAGAATAGTATGGAGTCATTTATTGCCTCCAAATTTATGTTCTATAAAACTATAAGAATTGTGAGACGTTTCTTGCCCTCACTACATGTAGAAAAAGAATGCATTGTAAATTTACAAATTTTGGGATAACCTCTTTAGTGGAAACTAGAGAGACATGATTCTTGATTAATATTATGACTATATTGTTAGCCTATCCCAACAACTTAAATACTTTAAGCATGTCACTTATGAGGAACAAAAGAGCATGCTAATCTCATCACATCCACCTTTTGCAACTGCCTCTATTAGCTTCTTCAAGCCTTACAACAAGCTCCTCAACAACCCCCCATGATCCTGGGGTTTTGTGACCATGAAATCTATTGCAACATATTTGACACATATGGCCTCCAACCAAGGTAATGTCGAGGCCCCATGATATCATATAGTTCCTATGGGTTGGTGATTTAGGGGCCACTCCAAAAATGACAGGTATGAGACATCTTCTCTCTTCCAATGAATCATATATTCCGACTTCATCTATCATTATGGAAGATGGGTCCATTAAAAGTATTCAAAAATGTGAGAATGTTAACAACTCATTGAACCTTAAACTTCAATTTATCCACTTTATTCCCAATTTTCCATTTGATTTTTCATATTTTGCTAAATTAGTTGATGCCTTTACTTGTAATGTCACCTTTGGTAGACATGGTATCTTGATGCAAGATTCTTATACTTCAACAAAAATTGATTTGAGTTCTAGAGACAAGCAACTTGTACTACTTTGGTGATGGAACCCCTCCATTTGGCCTTCTTTTGTGCACACTTCTCCAACTATATCAACACACGATCACACCTACATTAAAAATCTAAAGTACTTATAACGCTCTGTATCCAGTTTACAAAGTCTTCCATGTGGCTCTTCTATATTTGAAAAGCATAATAGGAGTTGTTTTCCTCACAAAACTAAGTTATGTTCTAAAATTGTTTTTATGTGATTCAATGACATTGTTAGTTCTTTTGGAACCACTACTTTGATTGATTTTTGTTATTTAATTACCTTTGCTTATTATTTTTCTCAGATGAATTGGTTTTACTTATCTAAGTCATGTAATTAGATGCTTGGTGTTTAAGAGACCTTTCAAAAAATGAACTCAACACAATTTCAACAATCCACTAAAATCTTACATATAAACAATGCTTTAGAATACGTTTGGGTCAAGTGTTCTCGTTTTTCTCAAGCATTCAGACCATTCATCAGCTTTATTATGATCACACTCCATAATTAAATGGGTTTGCAGAACATAATAATCATCATTTAATTGAAATTTTTTGCACTCTTATTTTTAAAGCCAAATTACATAAGTCCTATTGGTATGAAGTACTAACAACCTGCTAACATATCAATCAACAACCATCTACAATTTTATGAAACAAGATACATTTTTAGGTTGTTTTTCCCATTGATAAGGTTTATCGCCTTCCTCTTTATGTTTTGGGTGTACTTGCCTTTGTTAATAACTTTGATCCCAAACATATAAATCTTATTACAAGCTCTACAGGAACAATTTTCTTTGAAAATTATACCTTTTAGTACCATTGTTATAACCTAAGAAAGTGTGAGATGTACATCTTTTCCAACGTAATGTCTCCTGAATTGCACATGTTATTTTATTCTCCTTTGTAATCCTCTTCACCTCGTCTTGAGTTTGTTGAGTTGTATTTTTCTTCCTAGAATGTACCCATAACCCATTCTCCTATGACTGATGTTGTTCCTACATCACTGGCATAGGACATGGAATAATCATCCACTTTTGACTATCCATCACGACTCATGGCTCACCACAAAGGTATATGTTTGTGTACTCTCTATCATTCAGTTTCTTGTACATCTTGCCTATCCAAACTTTCACATGCTGCTAAAACCATTGCCATTAACTTGATTCCATTCAGATTATGGAAAGTTATAATTTGGCCCTTTAACACCCTGGTTGGAAAGTTGTAATGCTTAAGGAAATGACAACATTGCATGTGAATGGGACGTGGGATCTTGTTGCACCACCCCCAAACAAAAGTATTTTAGGCTTACAATGTGTATTCTCTATCAAATTCAAGTGATATGGATTGGCTAAACGACTCAAAGCATGTCTTATTGACAAAGGTTTCACCCAAACTTATAGTAGGGATTTGTTTGAAACCTTCTCACCGGTCACTCACATTGCTTCTATTGGGATCATTATCTCTCTTTCCACTCACATGGATTGGCCTCTGTTCCATATCAATAAAAAAATTCCTTCCTCCATGATGATTTAGATGAGGAAGTATAAATGCAAAAACTCTAGGGGGTCTTCAAGAAGAGCCTTCCCACTCAAGCACTTTTTGTGTAGCCTCAAGCAATCACCAAGGGCCTGGTTTACAAAACACAATGGAGTTCTTGCTAGCCTAGGTTTTCCTAGACCTTCCAACGATCGTAGCCTTTGCTTCCATCATAACTTGGAACAATTATCCTCTTCTTCTGCGTTGATGATATCATCATCATTGGTATTAATGCTCCTCGGATTGCAACATTGAAGAAGGAAATCCAATACACTTTCATACCAAGAATCTGGGACAACTTCGTTACTTCTTGGGAATTGAAGTGCTACACTCTTGTCATGGAAATTATTTATCTAAGCAAAGTATGTCCTCGACTTCTTGAGAGATTTTGATATGCTTAATTTTAAACCTATTTCTTCTCCTATAGACTCTCACACCAAAGTTATGTCCAAGGGTAAGGACTTTCCAATCTTGAGTAGTATAAATGCATGGTTGGGAAATTCATTTATCTTACTTTTCCCCATAACATATAGCCTTTGATGTTGCTATTGTTAGTCAACACACCAAACCCCTTGTATGCCACTAGAGTAGGGTACAACACATTCTATGATATCTAAAAATGCACCTAGTCAGTATCTCCTATACAAGAAAGCACATTCTTTAGATTCTCTTTGAGTTCCTATGTTGATGCCAATTGGGTCAGAGATGTGAATGATAGGATATCCATATCTAGATTCTGTATTCAATTATTGGGCCATCCCATCAGTTGGCAGAGTAAGAAAAGTCTATGGTGGTGTGTTCCAATACTAAGGAAAAACATTGTGCAGGGACACTATCTTGTTGTGAAATATCAATGGGTGACATCCATTCTTCAAGAACTAGGTCTCTCTCTCATTCCCAACAAATATCAAATGTGTAACAACCAGCAAACTACTCATATAGCCAATAATATAGTTTCTTATGAACATACCAAGCACATTGAGGTTGAATTCTACTTCATGAGAGATCTAACTTGCATCAAAAAGATCAGTCCACCATATATGAAGACTAGAGAACATACTGTTGGTATTTTCACCAAGCCACATGCACCTTCATCATTGTCATATTTTTGGCAAGCTTGGAACACATGATTTGTATGCTCCAACTTGGGGGTGTCGGTGGCATTTTGTTTTATTAACTATCTATATAATAACTATAAGCTTGTTAGCAATTTTTAGTCTATGTTATGTCATGTCTTTAGTACACTATACCTCAAGACAAGTCTATATATGACTCAATACTTCTCACTGAACATGATAAGAATTTCTCTTCACAATTGATAAGGACAGACTGGTGCCCTCTAATTCATGCGGAATCACTCTTCCAAGTCTCTATTTAAGGAAAGGACAAGAGGTTTCTCACTATAATGGGAAACAAAATTGGTGTGTTGTAATTCTCCATGGAGAGAACACATATCTCTCCCAACAAAGTAGACATTGACATGTGTCTTTCATCAATATTATGAATCCTAGTTTCGAAATTGGAATTGAAATTGATTCTTGTTCATATTGGTAACCCTTATCTATAACTTGATACTTGCCTATATGTTCAATTCCTTTAACATTCTCATTACAAGTTCCTGGTAGTTAGTAGAATAATTACTTTTCAAATAATTTTCTTTGTACCAGTCCTTGTGACTTGTCCATTTTCATTATGTTTCACATATGAATATGTTTCCTTTAGGGAAATGTATGAACATATTTGGTGTTCTAAAATGACATAGGAGATACAACATGAAATATGTAGGAGATACTATTTGTTGGAGACTAGATAGGTATAAATTTTAAAATTTAAATCCCAATGTATAGAAATTTAGAGCTTCTGTATACTCTTTTTAAATGTATGATGTACACGATTGTTATATTTACTTACAAATAAAATAATGCTGAACTTTAGTTTTTTCTTGTAGTGTTCTAATCAGATTTGTTGAGATTATCTCAACACCTCATTCACGGTTCACAAACAGTAGAACTAGTTGACAAATATAATGTGTTTGATGGTAATGTTTAATTTTTACAATTTCTGCGTATTATCATGATAATTTATTATTTCTTACTGCCGTCTAAAGTTTGAGTCAGTATATAAGGGCTGGGAGGGGCCGCACCCTGAATTATTTTTTTAAAAAATACATCATACTTTGACACCATGTTAGATGTTTTAAGATAATATTGTTATAAATTATTCCATGACCTCCATCAAATATTATCAAATTATATATAATTATAAAGAGTAATTGTTCAAATAAGAGTCAAATATTATAACTTAATTTACAATATGTTTACATTATCCAATATAAAGAAATGAGAGATACATATGATAAAATAGATGAACGAAAAATAGTCTGTTGAATTTTTTCGTACCTTTATTTCCGACAGTGGAAACACTAATGAAACAATTTAACTACTTAGTATGAAAGTTGTTTGAGCGCTGGATAAGTCGGTCGACACAGAGGGCAGTTCTACATAAGACTCCAGCGGCGTAGGTGGGCTGTTAGTTCATACCCACTCCATACATTCTCATGGTAATGGAACGTCGCTCGTGTTTGATCATAGGATGGGTCACAATCTCGTGCGACATCGTGTTGTTGCCTATGTACTTGAGGTAGGAATAATTGTCCACTCAATTGAGATAGTGATGGGATAAGAATAGCATATGTAATTATTGGTTTATCACTTGAAACATCCAAAAGTTCATCTACAACATATCCTTTGGTTGTTTCCCTAAATTTCCATTAGTTCTTTGGAGGCATGACACTTCGAGGATGCATTATTCAGGAAAATTCAAAAATGTCAAAGTTTCAGTTATGACTTTGCTGTTTGCGCTCACCACACCAATTGGGATAGTGATTGGGATCAGAATAGCATATGTGTACAATGAAAATAGTTCAATTGTTTTAATTGTTGAGGGATTTTTAAATTCATTTGCAACATATATATTAATATACATGGCCTACTGGATCTTCTAGTTGTAGATTTCATGAACACTAAAGTTCAAAACAACACAAAACTCCAATATGGTGTTGAAGTTTCTCTATTGTTGGGCATTGGACTTATGTCACTCCTTGATAAGTGAGCATGAAGATCAATATTTATACAATATTTAGTTAGGTCAATCTGTTGTAATAGCATATTAGTGATGTTGAATAATTGTTTTTATAATTTGACATTTTTGGAAAAATAGAATGTATCGGGTGACACAAATATGAAAATAGTAATTAGTTTTTAGTTAGTAAGAAACTGAACAATGTCTAAATTCATAAACTGGTCAAAACTATTTACATATCAAGTTCTCATTATATCAATTCAATTATGGACACACAATTATTACAAATTATTTTGTCATTTTAATAATTCATTAGCTATTAACATATGCCAACTTTTGGTCTATAATCAAGGATGAAAAGGGAAGGAAAGAGTTATGTGAAGAGATAGATATTTTAAGTAGTTAATTTATATGAGGAACATACAATGGTATCATAGAAGTAGATAAATTATTTTCCATATAAATCTAAGTACATGCATATTTTTATATTAATTGTGGGATATAGATATATTTCACTCTATATATCTAAATATTTCTTTGAATTAAATTCTTTCAAAGTATTATGTTTGTATCCATATTTTAGTTTCCATTTCTAAGTTGCATACATTTTTAATCAGTGATTTATATTTTCCTCCATGTGCACATCAATTTATCGCTATGTTATATACCGGTATTTAATACATATTTTATTTCTCTTTAAAAGTTTTTCTGACAAAATTACTTAAAATCTTTATTTTTATATTATTTTCACTCCTAGGTCTTCTTCCATATTTCCGTCAAAGATTTTTTTCTTCCAATTATGACATATCTCCTATCATGATTTCCTCCTTTTATTTGTCTTTACTCTAATTTGAGAGAAAATGATGTGGTAGAAGATCCATAAGAATTTTCTTGTTCTTTTCTATCTATTCTTTCTCTTACCTATCAGTTTGTCTAATCAAATATACATTTTCCTCTTCTTCTCCCGTCCCCATCGTTACCCTCCTATGGTACTAACTTAGTCACTTTCTGGAAACTATATTTGTTATTAAGACTTATTATTTGGGTATTTCTTTAAACATTATTCTTTTATTTAGCATTAGTCGGTTAATTTTTTCAAAATGCTTCAACTTACTACTAGTTGCATAATAGTCAAATATTCTCATAAATCATCTTTGTCTTATGAGTTTAGAAGTGGTATTTTTCAAACCATGTATGATTGTTGATCTTCATGTGCATCTTCATGTTTCTTCTTTTATAAATGTGGGAGTTTGTATTCACTTATAATATAGTTCTAATTGTCTTGTTTTGACTCTTTTGAATTTTGTCACCTTGTTATGTGCCAATGTCAACAAAAATATATATTAAGAAAAAACACCATGATAAAAGGGATAATTAGTTACTTGTTAATATTATAATTGTTTGTTTTCTAAGAAACATTGGTCCAACCTTTGAAAATAACTTGTTTGCCTATTACTTCAAATATATAAAGAAAAAATGTCATATTGTAAAAGTAAAGAAGACATATGCTAACGTCAAAATAATATGTTCGTTTTCAAAATTTTATGTTTTACTTTTACTAATGGTAGTTGATTTTTAATATTAAATGAAATGAAAGGGAACAATTAGATGGAAGAAAAACAAACAACAAGATGAGTCGATATGCTTTTATTGATGACAACAATAATGCAAATGCAAGAGAGAAACTACACTTTAATTATATAAAGTTATTTTTGCCCCCTCTAAGATTTCATGTCAAGATCCACCACTCTCTATAACTATGTTTTATTATATAATCATGCATTGGGACTAGTACATGAAAAGTCAGACTAGCATTTGTGTCATAATCATATTTTTTACCTTGTAATATAATAAGTTTTCCCCTCTAGTTGGCCTATATATGCCTCAACAAACAAACCATCTATGGTGTTTTAAGACACATGAAGATACACTATATCACTTTGTGTTGTCATGTCTTAGTCACATCACTACATTTATTGACAAAATAAGTCTACATCCAATTAAGATCTAGGTTCCATTCCACGCCGAACATGGGCCTAGCCTCTATTTGGAATGGATTGGATCAGAATTGGGTTAGTTTGAGATGGGACAAGTGTAGCCTAAAATTATGTAAAAGATTATTTGAAAACTCAATCATGTTTTGGTTAAAATTTTGTGTCACATCAATGTCAAAAACATAGAGAATGATCTTTATTGCACAGTAAAATCCCGCGAAGAAGGATTTTCTAGATAAAACCCAAGCCGAGGACTAAAATTGGCCTCGTCGGTATAATTTCAACTAAAATTTATTTCTTTAGAGGAATATATCCTACACATCTCATCTTCTAACTCCCGTGTGACTTCATCTACACCATGATGATGCCAAAACACCTTCACTAAAGCTATATCCTTGTTCCTCATCTTCTACACACGCTTGTCTATGATCAACACTAGACCCTCAACAAAGGTAACATCCTCGTACAACTCTACCTCCACTGGATTTAACGTTTGGTTTGTATCCAGATAGCACTTCCTCAGCATTGAAACATGGAACAAGTAGTGTATTTGGTGTAACTCTTTTGGAATCTTCAACCTATAAACCGCCTTCCCAATACATGCTAGGATAGGGTAAGGTCCCACAAACCTAGGAGCCAGCTTACCTGACACGACCCAAACCACTAACCTGAGTTAGGGCCCGCCAAGGTAGTGTTACAATAAACTATTCTCTTTATCACATGATGTAAATTGTCTTAACTTTTTCCTTTCATTAGTCATAATGAAACTTGCAGAAGCATGTACTTATCTAAACTAACTACATCAGATAATAACAAGAACTGACCAATGTTTTATTGAATTATCACTAAAGGATACCATAGAGTTCAATTTTACATTAAAGAAAGAGTTCTCATTTAAACTTCAATACAATTTATTTCAAACTACTCTCTTTTCTCATTCACTCTTCGCAGGATCTAAAGGAAGGATAAGAGACCACTACCTAAGCTAACTATTCTTCTCGAGGCCTCTACTGATTTATTCCTGATAAAAGCTAGCTTTTAACTCCTCCTGCAAGGCTGGAGCTTTTTCAATAGGTTGATGAGTTGCTGCTCAGTGGGTAGAAAATCAACATGTAACCAATATTTTTTATTTTTATTATTAATAAAACTTACATACATAAGCATGTAAGTATGGCGGTTTAAAAAAATTGTAAATAAATCAACATGCTAGTTGATCCAACATTGACTGTAGTAGAAGGATAAACTAAACCCATTGACATAATTTATTGACTATAGTAGAAGGATAAAATAAATACATTTACATAATTTTTAGTCCACTTATTATACCATTAGACCCACATGGGGTGCACCACAACATGTGAAAGTATCACAACAAGATATGATCTCATCGTACAAGACTTAGAAACTTGTCCGAGATCCTAAGTCTTTAATCTTAATACCACATATGCAACTGGCATCACCACGTCTGGCCTCGATAGATAATGGGAGTGGTCAGATATTTTGAATCCTCCTCTCAACCTAGGTACTTAGGTGGGGAGTCAAAACCCTCATGATTATTGTGCACTAGTGAACCTACTAAAGATGTCCATTGATCAACACAAATCTACATTGGTGAACCAACCAAAGCTATCCATTGATCAACACAAATCTACATTAATAATGTTGTCAGACAATTCTAAAAATTAGACACCACTACCAACTCACTCTCATCGCTTGCTTCTTTTCTTTACTTCATTCAGTTTTTTCTTTCACACTCTTTTTCATTTTCTGACATCTCCTTTTCCTTATCAATAAATCCATTTTTCTCATTCTAAGACTACTAAAAATGATGACCAAGCCGACTACTCCTCTGGGTGAGGTTAACTCCTACTTATGAATGAACCATGGTAGAGTGTGCTAGGTTAGACACTTAGAAGGATGGAAGACACAAGCATTGTAATGTGGATTGCATGACTTGTTGATGATCTTAAGCATGTGTCCTTGCCAATTACATTTTTGTACAAGGGTGTGGAAAAAAAATGAAGCCTTGGTGCCCAATGTTATTAGAACCATGTGGTATAAGATGATAAGTCTACTATGATCTTGTTAAGAGATGAGTGGGCATCACTTTACACATTCACTTTCACTTATACATTCACCTTCATCACCAAGCCTTGTACAAGGTTCTTGCTCCTCCCTGGACACATGCAATGAAAGAATCATTGATTTGGACTTCAAAGATAATAAGTTTGCGTAAATATTGATCCCTCATGTTGCAAATACCACATGGGAATATATTGTGGAAGTTAGGGCACACATTTGAAGAGGGAAATTGGTAACTCAAACTTGAAATCAGATGTTTATTGTGTTGGTAAAGTAACATTGATGCAAACATACTATTAACATGCTTATGGATGGTTATTGCTAGCATGGAACTAAATATATGTTAGGATTACCGAGATGATGATTTTAATGGACCCATAATTAAATCTCAACAAATTGGGCATTGGTAAAGTAACATTAATGCAAACATACTATTAACATGATTATGGATGGCTATTACTAGCATGGAACTAAATATATGTTAGGATTACCCAGATGATGATTGTAATGGACCCATCATTAAATCTCAACAAATTGGAATCTAAAGAAGACTTAATAGTGTTGCATTAACAATGTTGTCAAATTGAGATATAACCATATAATTATTTGAACAAGTTGTTGCATTAATAATGTTGTCAGACAATCCTAAAAATTAGATACCACTACCAACTTAATCTCATTACTTGCTTCTTTTCTTTACTTCAGTCAGTTTTTTCTGCCTCATGCTCACTCATTCTTTTACATTTTTTGACATCTCCTTTTCGTTATCAATAAATCCATTTTGCTCATTCTAAGACTACTACAAATGATGACCAAACTGACTACTCCCCTGGGTGAGGTTAACTCATGATTATGAACAAACCATGGTAGAGTGTGCTAGGTTAGACACTTAGAAGAATGGAAGACACAAGCATTGCATTGTGGATTGCATGATTTGTTGATGATCTTAAGCATGTGTCCTTGCCAATTACATTTTTGTACAAGGGTGTGGAAAAAATGAAGCCTTCGTGCCCAATGTTATTAGAACCATGCGGTATAAGATGATAAGTCTACTATGATCTTGTTAAGAAATGAGTGGGCATCACTTTCACTTACACATTCACATTCACTTATACATTCACCTTCATCACCAAGCCTTATACATGGTTCTTGCTCCTCCCTGGACACATGCAATGAAAGAATCATTGGTTTGGACTTCAAAGATAATAAGTTTTTCACTATTGGTACTTATCAAATAAAAAAAAATCTCTTCACATTGTATCAAGAGAAATTCTCTAACCCTCGAGGTTTAATAGGAGAAGCAGCCCCATCGCTACTACCCCTCTCCTCTCTTTCTTCTTCATATTCTTCTTTTTCTTCCTCTCTCCTTTCCCTACCCCTACCATCTATCTCTTTCCCTACCGTCATCTAGCTTCTTCCCACCTAACACTCCTCCATTGGTGTGCCATGCAACCGCTATAGCAGCTGACATCAACACCAAGATACATTGCTATGCACCCTCTGTGTTAGGTGTTGTGGCCTGCTATTGATGGATTGGCTCTAGCCAGGCACTAATCTACCGTGTTTCACCTCTTCTATTGCTCTCTCTCTCTCTCTTGGGTTTCTCTATTCTAGTCCACTTGAACTTTTTAGAAGGGAAGTCGTAGGTCACTATCCTCTTAGGAGTTGCACCAGTTGCTCCTCGACAGGGTGCCCTCTATCCTAGGAACCTTCAAAAGAATATGTCTAGTACTGCTCCCCTTATCTGTCACTCAGTAGATCTGACGGTGTTTATTTTGACACTATAGATATCATTTTTAAAAAGTTTATAACAACCTCCAAACTTCAACTCTTTTCTTTTCATCCTCATGTATTATCCCTATGTACAAGGATGATATCTATAATGGTTAGTGTCATTTATCTTTTTCCTATACACTAACTTTTTCCTATGATAGTTCTTCATAGGAACTTCTTTTTGTTTATATATTTCCTATCATCATGCATCCACCACCATTCTACCACTTTGATTGATTCTTAGACTGTAACGTCCTAGGATTTAAGGCATATGATAAAATGATCTTAAAAAGAATGATTTGACTATCCATATCACTAAGGTGCGCCTCCTCTTTAGGGAGTCCATCACTAAAGAGATCTGTAGTTAAGTGTGCTCAGACCAGAGTAGTACTAGGATGGATGATCAGATAGAAGTTGATCTCAACTTGTACGTGAGTGAGGACAAAGTACACAATCAAGTCCAGTGGTGGTCTGTGGGGTTACTCATCATTCCTGAAACTCTACTAGAGCCTTAGACAATGGGTTCAAGCTTTTTAAATGGTATTAGAGCCAAAACCCCTGCAGTAGGTCAAGCCCACATGGGCATGTGGCATGCCGATCTTTAATCGTTCTATCCGGCGTGTGGAAGGGGGTCCATTGTAATGTAGCCACCCTTGCAGTAGTAGATTTAATCGGGAGATGGGTGTCCACGGGACATTCTAGGCCTGTACTGAGATGGAGAAATATCAATATGCCATAAATTTAAACCTTGAAGAGGACGTCAAGAATCTAATCGGGGGAGATTGTAAAGTCCTAGGATTTGAGGCCTCAGATAAAATGATCTGAAAAGGAATGATTGGACTATCAATATCACCAAGATGCACCTCCTTTTCAGGGAGTCCATCCCTAAAAAACTCTATGGTTAAGCGTGTTCATCCCAGATTAGTACTAGGATGGATGACCAGTCGGGAAGCTGCTCCCAACTTTTTGTGAGTGAGGACAAAGCACACAATAATGCCTAGTTGTGGTCTGTGGGGCCATTCTTCATTCCTAAAACTCTACTAGAGCCTTGGGAAGTGAGCTTAAGATTTACATAGACCATGGGATATAATGATAGTGATCCTATCTCCATCATAAAATTAAATGAGAGAACTACCTGCTATGGATGAATTCAATTCCAAAAATTCATGACCCAAAGACAAGTTGAAGTTCATAGAGAAGTCCATTGAGGATACCCCTAAATAGAATCGGGGAAACAACCAAGTCAAAAGCTAAATTGAGAATAGTATGGAGTCATTTATTGCCTCCAAATTTATGTTCTATAAAACTATGGAAGATTTGTGAGACGTTTCTTGCCCTCACTACATGTAGAAAAAGAATGCATTGCAAATTTACAAATTTTGGGATAACCTCTTTAGTGGAAACTAGAGAGACATGATTCTTGATTAATATTATGACTATATTGTTAGCCTATCCCAACAACTTAAATACTTTAAGCATGTCACTTATGAGGATCAAACAAAAGAGCATGCTAATCTCATCACATCCACCTTTCTCAACTGCCTCTATTAGCTTCTTCAAGCCTTACAACAAGCTCATCAAAAACCCCCCATGATCCTGGGGTTCTGTGACCATGAAATCTATTGCAACATATTTGACACATATGGCCTCCAACCAAGGTAATGTCGAGGCCCCATGATATCATATAGTTCCTATGGGTTGGTGATTTAGGGGCCACTCCAAAAATGACAAGTATGAGACATCTTCTCTCTTCCAATGAATCATATATTCCGACTTCATCTATCATAAAGGAAGATGGTTCCATTAAAAGTATTCAACAATGTGAGAATGTTAACAACTCATTGAACCTTAAACTTCAATTTATCCACTTTATTCCCAATTTTCCATTTGATTTTTCATATTTTGCTAAATTAGTTGATGCCTTTACTTGTAATGTCACCTTTGGTAGACATGGTATCTTGATGCAAGATTCTTATACTTCAACAAAAATTGATTTGAGTTCTAGAGACAAGCAACTTGTACTACTTTGGTGATGGAACCCCTCCATTTGGCCTTCTTTTGTGCACACTTCTCCAACTATATCAACACACGATCACACCTACTTTAAAAATCTAAAGTACTTGTAACGCTCTGTATCTAGTTTACAAAGTCTTCCATGTGGCTCTTCTATATTTGAAAAGCATAATAGGAGTTGTTTTCCTCACAAAACTAAGTTATGTTCTAAAAATGTTTTATGTGATTCAATGACATTGTTAGTTCTTTTGGAACCACTACTTTGATTGATTTTTGTTATTTAATTACCTTTGCTTATTATTTTTCTCAGATGAATTGGTTTTACTTATCTAAGTCATGTAATTAGATGCTTGGTGTTTACGAGACCTTTCAAAAAATGAACTCAACACAATTTCAATAATCCACTAAAATCTTCCATATAAACAATGCTTTAGAATACGTTTGGGTCAGGTGTTCTCATTTTTCTCAAGCATTCAGACCATTCATCAGCTTTATTATGATCACACTCCATAATTAAATGGGTTTGCAGAACATAATAATCATCATTCAATTGACATTTTTTGCACTCTTATTTTTAAATCCAAATTACATAAGTCCTATTGATATGAAGTACTAACAGCCTGCTAACATATCAATCAACAACCATCTACAATTTTATGAAACAAGATACATTTTTAGGTTGTTTTTCCCATTGATAAGGTTTATCACCTTCCTCTTTATGTTTTGGGTGTACTTGCCTTTGTTAATAACTTTGATCCAAAACATATAAATTTTATTACAAGCTCTACAGGAACAATTTTCCTTAAAAATTATACCTTTTAGTACCCTTGTTATAACTTAAGAAAGTGTAAGATGTACTTCTTTTCCAATGTCATGTCTCATGAATTGCACATGTTATTTTATTCTCCTTTGTAATCCTCTTCACCTCATCATGAGTTTGTTGAGTTTTATTTTTCTTCCTAGAATGTACCCATAACCCATTCTCCTATGACTCATGTTGTTCTTGCATCACTGACATAGGACATGGAATAATCATCCACTTCTGACTATCCATCACGACTCATGGCTCACCACAAAGGTATATGTTCGTGTACTCTCTATCATTCAGTTTCTTATACCTCTTGCCTATCCAAACTTTCACATGATGCTAAAACCATTGCCATTAACTTGATTCCATTCAGATTATGAAAAGTTATCATGTGGCCCTTTAACACCCTGGTTGGAAAGTTGTAATGCTTAAGGAAATGACAACATTGCATGTGAATGGGACGTGGGATCTTGTTGCACCACCCCCAAACAAAAGTATTTTAGGCTTACAATGTGTATTCTCTATCAAACTCAAGTGATATGGATTGGCTAAATGACTCAAAGCATGTCTTGTTGACAAAGGTTTCACCCAAACTTATAGTAGGGATTTGTTTGAAACCTTCTCACTGGTCACTCACATTGCTTCTATTGGGATCATTATCTCTCTTTCCACTCACATGGATTGGCCTCTGTTCCATATCAATAAAAAAATTCCTTCCTCCATGATGATTTAGATGAGGAAGTATAAATGCAAAAACTCTAGGGGGTCTTCAAGAAGAGCCTTCCCACTCAAGCACTTTTTGTGTAGCCTCAAGCAATCACCAAGGGCCTGGTTTACAAAACACAATGGAGTTCTTTCTAGCCTAGGTTTTCCTAGACCTTCCAACGATCGTAGCCTTTGCTTTCATCATAACTTGGAACAATTATCCTCTTCTTCTGTGTTGATGATATCATCATCATTGGTATTGATGCTCCTCGGATTGCAACATTGAAGAAGGCAATCCAATACACTTTCATACCAAGAATCTGGGACAACTTCATTACTTCTTGGGAATTGAAGTGCTACACTCTTGTCATGGAAATTATTTATCTAAGCAAAGTATGTCCTCGACTTCTTGAGAGATTTTGATATGCTTAATTTTAAACCTATTTCTTCTCCTATAGACTCTCACACCAAAGTTATGTTCAAGGGTAAGGACTTTCCATTCTTGAGTAGTATAAATGCATGGTTGGGAAATTCATTTATCTTACTTTTCCCCATAACATATAGCCTTTGATGTTGCTATTGTTAGTCAACACACCAAACCCCTTGTATGCCACTAGAGTAGGGTACAACACATTCTATGATATCTAAAAATGCACCTAGTCAGTATCTCCTATACAAGAAAGCACATTCTTTAGATTCTCTTTGAGTTCCTATGTTGATGCCAATTGGGTCAGAGATGTGAATGATAGGATATCCATATCTAGATTCTGTATTCAATTATTGGGCCATCCCATCAGTTGGCAGAGTAAGAAAAGTCTATGGTGGTGTGTTCCAATACTAAGGAAAAACATTGTGCAGGGACACCATCTTGTTGTGAAATTTCAATGGATGACATCCATTCTTCAAGAACTAGGTCTCTCTCTCATTCCCAACAAATATCAAATGTGTAACAACCAGCCAACTACTCATATAGCCAATAATATAGTTTCTTATGAACATACCAAGCACATTGAGGTTGAATTCTACTTCATGAGAGATCTAACTTGTATCAAAAAGATCAGTCCACCATATATGAAGACTAGAGAACATACTATTGATATTTTCACCAAGCCACATGCACCTTCATCATTGTCCTATTTGTGGCAAGCTTGGAATACATGATTTGTATGCTCCAACTTGGGGGTGTCGGTGGCATTTTGTTTTATTAACTATCTATATAATAACTATAAGCTTGTTAGAAATTTTTAGTCTATGTTATGTCATGTCTTTAGTACACTATACCTCAAGGAAAGTCTATATATGACTCAATACTTCTCACTGAACATGATAAGAATTTCTCTTCACAATTGATAAGGACAGACTGGTGCCCTCTAATTCATGCGGAATCACTCTTCCAAATCTCTATTTAAGGAAAGGACAAGAGGTTTCTCTGTATAATGGGAAACAAAATTGGTGTGTTGTAATTCTCCATGGAGAGAACACATATCTCTCCCCACAAAGTAGACATTGACATGTGTCATTCATCAATATTATGAATCCTAGTTTTGAAATTGGAATTGAAATTGATTCTTGTTCATATTGGTAACCCTTATCTATAACTTGATACTTGCCTATATGTTCAATTCCTTTAACATTCTCATTACAAGTTCCTGGTAGTTAGTAGAATAATTACTTTTCAAATAATTTTCTTTGTACCGGTCCTTGTGACTTGTCCATTTTCATTATGTTTCACATATGAATATGTTTCCTTTAAGGAAATGTATGAACATATTAGGTGTTCTAAAATGACATAGGAGATACAACATGAAATATGTAGGAGATACTATTTGTTGGAGACTAGATAGGTATAAATGTTAAAATTTAAATCCCAATGTATAGAAATTTAGAGCTTCTGTGTACTCTTTTTAAATGTATGATGTACACGATTGTTATATTTACTTACAAATAAAATAATGCTGAAATTTGGTCTTATAAAGACTGAGTTGTTACACTCATAACCATGGTTTTGTTGGTGAGGAATCACCTTCTGCAGATTAGCAGTGGCAATAGGTTGGCCATTACATTTTCAAGATATATAGATGTTGTCCATGTATCTTAGGTCTGGGAATGGTGTTTCAATATCAAGATTTATGACTTTGTTTTGCTTATTTGTCATGTATATATGTCTTTGTTATAAAATATGAAAAATGTATAATTTTTATAAACAAGTTGTGATAATGGTCACATACAATGGCAATATACAACTAAATATGGAAGTTGACATATGATGCCCTTTTATGTGCACATGTGTGAACTTATGGATGAAATTTATCTTATATATTTCCTTGCGTAAAGAAGTTGAATAGGATCATTTATGCAGTCCTATTTTAGGGCTTCATCATTTGTCTTTTTGCATTATTATCACATCTGAAAATGTTAGATTGCAAGTTATTCCCTCAACATGTATTTTTCTATCAAATGCACTTATGGACACTTTTTGCATGTTTTCAGGTACTTGGACCATGTTTGGATGGACAAGAGAGATAGAGGGGCCCAAAGAAGACAACAAAGCTTCCCCAACCTACACCTAGTGGCCAAGGGTCAAGATTAAGAAAAGACATCCACATATTCAAGAATGGAGTGCAAAGTGCCATTGAAGATCTCAGCACGACTGCGGTGCCAAGTAACGACTGTGCTCACTAATGCCAAAATCATTAATGCAAAGATCAACATGTTACAACAACAACCCCAAAATGGTCGTGCTAGCCAACACGGCCGTGCCAAGATGCCCCTAGAACTATCATGCTAGCTAGCACGGCCGTGCCACCAAAGATAAAAATGGCCATTCCATGTAGAACAACCTCCACTTCATCTTGCCCACCACGACCATGCTACCAAGCATGGTCGTTCTACCTAGCCCGCACTGTGGCTGTGCTGCACAATATGGTCGTGCTACCGACCTTCATTTCACCACCTTTAAACTTGACATTTTCCACTTCCAAGCATGGTCGTTCCCTTCCACCACGACTGTGCTACACTCCACCCACCATAGCTGTGATGCTGGGCATGGCCATGCTGCTACCTAAACCCTAGGTTTTCTACATTGTTTACCCATTCTACCCGAACTTATCCTAGTGCTTCCCTACCACCTATATATATGATAGTGGCAGCCACAACACTAGGTTATGTACCTCTAGCATTCATTTTTTATCCCACTATGCATTCAAGAGCTCTACCTACCTTCCTTCTTCCATATCCACCTCATTTCCACCCAAAAACCCTAGTTTTCTAGGATTTTCACCACCGAACCTCACCCATTCATGCCATTTCCGACCTTGTAGGGAGGTTCTTTGTCATCTAAAACAAGGAGGTGAAGGAGGGTATTCCACCATATGCCATGGCCTTCTACCTCTTTCTTCTTTCCCTTTTGCTTTTTTGCTTGATTATGTGTAGCTAAGCCCCCCTGGTGGGCTGTTTCAGGGGATAAAATGTTACTTTGATACCATGTTGGGGGAAAATAACTTGTAATCAACATATTTCCATTCTATGATGATTGTCACTTGCTTCTATCTCATTCCCATTGTTTGACTTGTGATTTATGCTTCTAAACATGGATTGCTTGTTGTGTGATGCTTGAAAACACCAAGCTTCTAAGGGAAAATGGATTGTATGTCACTATCTTAGGAATTTCTCCTAGGTCCAACTAGTGGATCCCTAGCTAGCACCCTATATTCCTACATACCAATACCTTCTCCTACAACTAGGTGTCAGATCTAAGTAGCTAGTGTAAGAGTGATTAGTGCAATTTCTTAGAGTTTTATAAAGTCGAGATGGTGAGTAACATAGGGTGAAACATCTTCATCTCTACCCACATTCCTACCCTTGGATATCAATTGCCCTAAAACCTCTTACCCTAGAAACCTATACTTGCCTAGTCCTATTAGAATTACACCTAGCCCTAGTCCTCAACTAGTAGCTTAGGGTAAATTCAAATAGCACTTGTCTTGTTGTTTGGTTTGGCAATCTGGAATGAAAATATAGGAATCGCATGCTATATTAACCCCCAAATATGATTCTTGTGACATTCCCCCGAATGACCCACTCTCCCCATAATTTGCTAAAACCATCTTGTTTTCTTATCTTGCTTATGCTAGTTTAGTTAATTGCTTTTGTTGCCTGTGAGTTAATTACTTAGATTTGGATTGTTAGGTCTTGCTTGAGTAGTTAATGCTCTTTTAAGCTTTCTAGTGTTACTCTTGGTAGTTCATGATTACCTAAGTCATTAATTGCTCTAGTGCTTAATTTGTCTCTCTAGTGTTAAACTTGCTTCATTAGGGTAACTTAGTTGTAATTTCTTGCCCTTGCTTAGTTAGTTGCCTTATTTTGTTAGCTAGACTTAACTTGTTTAGGGTAACATAAGGTTTGTTTTTCTCATCTTGTTCTCTTATTTAATTGCTTGCATCATTATTATAATCAAATTAAACCAACATCAAACCTTAAAAACCCTACTCTCTGCATTAGGAACATATCCCACTCTAACCTAGATCTAATGCCCCTCTCTCCCTATGGATGGACCCCTCACTTTCCATACACCTATAGATGACACAACCCCATGCGCTTGCATGTGAGTATTTTAGTATTGTGAGTGAGCCTTGTCTAGGGCTTTATAAATTCAAAAGATCTAAGTGCATGAAAACCACACCAATATTTTTGGCACTGTTGTCGGGGACTGAAAGCTCCATAGATACCTAGTAGCTGTGATGTTAACTCTACCCTTTGGTGCCATCTTTTACAAGTTTACTTTTCTGTGTTTCAGAAACACACCAAGCTTTATGGCATCATTGTCGGGGACTGAAAGCGCCATAGCTAGTTAGAGTAGCTTTGCTTTTCCTATTGCAATCACCATTGCTATTCTTTATTCTTTGCTTACTTTTGCATATCTTCTAACTTATCTCTTACTGCTTGTTTGTGAATTGTGCAGGTGACAACTATGCATGCTTGGAAGATATTCTACTTCTACTACCTTGGTTCCCTTTGACCCTGAGATAGGTAGAAGAAGATGTTAGCACCACCACAAGCAACACCAAGCAGCAAAAATGGATGAGAAAGGTCCTGATGGGGAAGCTCAACCACCATCCAACCACCCCCTCCATGAATACTTCACTCTAGGGAACTACACCTCTCCCATTACCATCCTCGTTGACCAAATGTCGGGTCAACGATTTTCCATCCCACAAGCCCTTGTTGGACTCCTACCCACTTCCTATGGGATGGAGAATGAGAACCCATGCTACCATATTGATACTTTTCTGGAGTCCTATTCCACCTTCCTCACACTTGCAACCACTAATGATTCCATAAGAACAACCCTCTTCTGTTTCTCCCTCAAGGAAAAGGCTAAGGAGTGGTTCATGTCTAAGCCTGAGCCGGTGACCTGGATGGTAGTGAAGAACGTGTTTATGAAGAAGTTCTATCCAATCTCCAAGCTAACTCAGATGAGGAGATGCATCACATCCTTCACGAAAAGTGAAAATTAGCCTTTCCTTGAAGCCTAAGAAGATTCCAAAAGCTCCTGTGAGACTGCCCTCACCATGAAGTTCCTCTATGGAAGCTAGTGTAGTCTTTCTACACTGGACTTATTGAACTGAGCCAGACTACAATTGAATCTTCTTGTGGCAGAACATTCATGGATAGACCTCCAGAGGTGTCTTGGCTACTCTTTGAGCACCTTGATGGAAACTCAAACCACTGAGCTTCAAGCAAGTATGAGAACTGTGATGAAAATTGGACACCTCCCTCTCCTCCTCCTCCTCCAACTCTAGTAAGAGAAGAGGCCAATCCTCAAATGATGAAGATCCTTGCTGATATGATGAACTTGATGAAACATCAAGCTAGAGGGTCTTCTAGCCACTCTGCCAACGCTATGGAGGCTATCTATGAAGAAGTACAAGCCTTGAAATATTTTGGGAACAGGAACAACCAAGGCCCCATGTCAAAATCCTATACTCCAGAATGGAGGAATCACCCAAATTTTTATTGGAAGCTACATGGTGATGAAGGACAAGGGCACAAAGATAGCACCAACGGTCAAAGTACAACTCTAAGTTTGTAGAGGAAGTTCTTGGAAGACTAAGGAGCCTTGATGATGTGATGAAATATGTGTCCGCTCTAGGGTAAAACATTAGCCGATTGGAGTAAAAGATTGATTAGATCGCTCTTTCTCTTGCCCATCGTGTGGAGGGAAGACTCCTTTACCAACCCATGTCTAATCTAAACAATGAAGGTAGTTCTATGAGCACTCCTCAAGGTGCTTACATCCCACCACAAGGGCAAGTGCCCATTCTGCAACAGTACTAAGGTCCTCCTAATCCCTATGCCCCCACCTCTACAACCCATTTTCAACTATCACTACTCTCCACCTGTGCCTCACTCATACCTACAACCCCGTCCATAATATCACCCCATCAACAACAACAACGACCACAATCTCAGCCACAATTCATTCTCCAAGACCCGAACCCACAACATTGAAGACCACCATCACCTCAATAACCACAACAACCACCACAAGCTTCCTCCTCTACCACCCATGAGCAAGTGAAGGCTGTGAGAGTGTTGAGCAGTGGGAGGACTTTAGAGAAGCCCAGAGTTGAAACAATTGATAGTGTATCAAGTGAAGCTAGAGTTGATATCGTGATTCGAGGTAGTGATACTGAGATTCAGGGTGATGATGTCATGATAGGGAACCGAGTTGATATTGTGATCCAGAGTGATGCTATCATGATTCATGTGATACTGCTTGGCAATTATGTTGATGCGAGACAGTCAGGAACACAACTCCCTCCTTTTCCGGATGCACTTGAGGAGCCATCTATCAAGAAAAGAAAGAAGAAGCATATTGAGGATATCATGAAGACCTTTAAACAAGTGAGGATCAATATCCTATTGCTAGATGCCATCAAGAAAATTCTATCCTACACAAAATTCTTGAAAGATTTGTGTACCTCTAAAAGAAAGACAACATGGAGGACACCGGGGAGAGTCAATCTCACTGAGCAAGTGAGATCCATTTTGCAACAATCCACACCACAAAAGAGAAAGGATCTCAGTGAAACCATCATTTCTTGCTATACTAGAACTCACCATATAGATCAAGCACCCCTTGACTTGGGTTTTAGCATGAATTTGATGCCCTATGATGTGTATGCCGAATTGATCTTGGGAAAATTGCAATCGGCTAATTACACCTTGCAATTGGTTGGTTATTCTGTGAAGACACCTCGAGGGCAAGTTGATGATGTTTGGTGAAGCTTGACGATGACACCTCTACATTCTTTCCTACTGATTTTATTGTGCTTCATATGGAAAAAGACTCAATGGAGGTGTCGATTATCTTGGAAAGAACCTTCCTAGATACAACTGATGCACTGATTCATGTGAGAACATGCACCATATATGTGGCATTCATGTGCATGAAGATCTGGTTGAACATTTTTACGGCTTCTGTAAAAGCCGAGGTAATAGGTTCCACTGAAGAAGATTTCTATCTAATTGACTACCTTGAGAAAATTGTAGAAGAATACTTGCCTACATGGATTCAGATTGCAACCTAAGGTAGGGGTCTAGAGCCCATTGTGAAATTTCCCAATGATGATGAGGAGGAGAAAGATGAACTAGCCCTAGTGGCTGCAAGTGAGGACCTCTGATCCATTTCTGAAAAACTTATTAGGAACTCCATTGAAGAACCTCTAGTCCTTGAGCTCAAGTCTCTTCCCAGAGGCTTAAAGTATGCTTTTATAGGTTCCAATGACAATCTCCTGGTGATCATTTCTTCTGTCCTATATCCTAAAGAAGAAGATGTTGTTATTTTTGTGTTGAAGAGAAACATTCAGGCCATAGGATGGTGTATTGCTAATTTGAGGGGTGTTGACCCATCCATTTGTGTTCATAGAATCTAGATTGAAGATGATGCCAGACCAACTCAACAAATGCAAAGGGGATTGAATCCAAAGATAAAAGAGGTTGTAACATAAGAAGTGGTCAAGTTTCTAGATGTTGGGATCATCTATCCCATTTTTGATAGCCCTTGGATGAGTCCCATCCAGGTTGAGCCCAAGAAGGGTGGGATCACCGTAGCTAAAAATGAAGGTGGAGAGTTAGTACCAGTGAGAGAGAAATCCAAGGGGAGGATGTGTGTAGATTACAAGAAATTGGATGAAAAGACAAAGAAGGTCCATTTCCCTCTCCCATTCATTGACCAAATCCAAGAGAGATTTGCAAGATAGCTTCTTTTGCTTTCTTGATGGTTACTCATGTTACTTTCAAGTAGTAGTGCACCTAGCTGATCAAGAAAAGACCACGTTCTCTTGTCGAAATGGTACTTTTTTTAGAGAAGGATGCCATTTGGATTTTGTAATTCCCCATCCACATTTCAAAGATGTGTTACATTAATCTTTGCAGATATGACAGATTCATCTCTTGAGGTCTTTATGGATGATTTCTTATTTTTTGGAAAAACTTTTGATGATTGTTTGCTCCATCTCACTGCTATTCTTGAAAGATGTGTCAAAGTCTATTTAGTTCTATCTTGGGAGAAGAGTCATTTCATGGTCCCAGAAGGTATAGTCTTGGGACATAGAGTTTCAAAGCTGAGATTAAGGTTGACAAGCCCAAATTGGGCCTAATTTCTACTCTTACTATTCCTTCCACCATAAGACATGTCCATTATTTTGTGGGGCATGCATGTTTCTATCGTTGTTTCATCAAGGATTTTAGCAAAATTTCAAGACTGTTGTGTCATTTGCTTGAAAGGGATGTTGAGTTCAACTTTGATGACAAGTGTGTTGAAGCCTTCAACCACTTGAAGCATAAGTTAGTTTCTTCTCCTATTATGTAGTCCCTAGATTTTTCTTTGACATTTGAGATCATGATCGATGCTTCAGATATGGCAGTGGGGGATTTGTTGAGCCAAATGATTGGTTGGATTCCACACACCATCTACTACATAAGTAAAACCCTTGATGAGGCTCAAAGAAACTACACCACCACCAAGAAGGAGGTACTTGTCATAATTTTTGCACTTAATAAATTCCATTCTTACCTGTTGCAAAACAAAGTCATTTTCTACATGGATCATATAACCTTGAAGTATCTAATGGAAAAGAAAGATCCTAAACCAATATTGATGCGTTGGATCCTATTTCTCCAAGAGTTTGATTTAGAGATTGTTGACAAGAAAGGAATTGAAAATTGTACAGTAGATTACCTTTCCCGCATTGAGGCGCCATATGATGATGCCAATTGAATCAAGGAGATAATGCCATGTGAGCAGCTCTTCTTACTTTTCTCCACCCAAAGACCATGGTATGAGCACATAGCCAACTTCTTGGATAGTAAGAGGATGCCAAACACTTGGACTATGGATGAGATATAGAGATTGTTTTCCATGATGAAGAACTATGTATGGGATGACCCACATCTTTTCAAGTATTGCTCTGATCAGCTCATATGAAGGTGTGTCCCTGAAAGTGAGCAACAAGAGATTATCTCCACGTGACACTCCAACATTTTTGGAGGGCATTTTGGTGGAAAGAGTACAACCATTAAAGTTCTTAAAAGTGGATTCTATTGGCCGACTTTGTTCAAAGACTCCAACAAGTATTGCAAGTGTTTCTTGAAGTGCCAAAAGGTGGAAACTATCTTGAAAAGGGACATGATGCCTCTATTACCCATTTTAGTGGTTGAGGTGTTTGATGTTTGGGATATTCACTTTATGGGTCCGTTTCCCCCCTCTTTTAGATATGTGTAGATCTTGGTGGTTGTTAACTATGTTTCCAAGTGGATTGAAGCAACTACTATACATACCAATGATCACAAGGCAGTATGTGAATTTGTCAAGTCTAATATCTTCAACCAATTCGGTGTGCCAAGGGCAATGATTAGTGATTTTAGAGGCCACTTCATTTATAGAATCTTTGAAGGTCTACTGAAAAGACATGGTGTGAACCATCTCTCCTTACCACCCTCAAACTAATGGTCAAGTTGAGTCGGCCAATCAGGAGATAAAGCTCATTCTTGAGAAGATAGTGAGATCGGACCAAAAGGATTGGTCTCTACGCCTTAATGAAGCTTTATGGGCATATAGAACAACATTCAAGGCCCCGATTGGCACCACACCATTCAAGGTTATATATGGTAAGAGCCTCCATCTACCCGTTGAGATGCAACACAAGGCATTACAGGCTTTGAAGTCCATGGACATGGATGTAGATATCGTAGGAGTAAGAAGGAAATTGAAGCTCCATGAATTGGAAGAGATGAGGCTTGAAGCCTATGAGTTGTCGAAAAGCTACAAAGAGAGAACAAAATTCTTACATGACAATTTGATCAAAAAGAAGAATTTTGAGCCCAGACAAAGGGTATGCTTGTACAATTCAAGGATGAAGTTCTTTCCCAGAAAGCTTAGGTCTAAATGGGAAGGACCTTATCTAGACAATCACATGTATCCATCCAGAGCTATTGTGATATTTGAGAAGGAAGGAGCAAAGGAATTCATGATCAATGGACAAATATTAAAGGTAGTTGTTGAAGTCAATCCAGATAAGGCAAATCAAAATTTTGATATTATGATGCTAGTTGAGGAACACCCCATTGATGAAGAGTTGTGCTTGAATGCACAAGAGAAGGGCATATATTACAAAGATGCTTGGAAGGTTCTGAGAGGATGATTGAATAAAAAATCAATAAGCCTGGCTGAAGGTGTAAAATTTAGCGCTAGTGGGAGGCATCCCACCTAAGTTTGGGAACTTTTGCACACAACCTTCAATTTTTGATACTTTTGATTTGTTTTTACACATTCCAAAAAGTGCACACACACTTGTGTTTAATAGGTTTTGGTTTAGTTTTTGTGATGAGACAGGTGAAATAGGTTAAAGATTGAGAAGAAGGGTAGACTTTAGTGAAAAGTATTGATAAAATATCAAGTGGATCAAATTTATTGATTGGATTATGGATGATTGAGAGAATTGAGAAGTTTGAAATTTTTTTGAACTTGGAGGATCTAGCACGGAACATTCCTATTGGCACACTCGATTTTGCAGTAACAAACTCAAGTTTTGGGTCTGGTTAGCACGACCGTTCTGACCAACACGGCCATCTTGGAACTTTGCCAGAATGGTCGTGCTGGCTCAGACTCTCAACTTAATTAACTCGATCCTTTTCTCCTTAGCACAATCCTCAATTCATTCTCTAGACCCAGCACACCCATTCTATGACAAGTGGCTACTAGGGAAACTTCAGTTCTTCCCCAAATTGTCCCCCTTTCTCCTAAACTCCATATTCGAGCCTCCCTCGACCTCCATTCATCTTCCCCTACCTCCAACTCCTCTTTCCACCCTCCCCCCACCTCCATTTCCCCATATCCAAGGATAATTCACCCCAACCTTCTAGAGATACGAAAATTGCTTTTCTCACCCCTTTCTCCACCAAATCCACTGCAAAGATGAAGGAGGTAGGGGAAAGCAATCAAGAAAGGCTTCAAAGGTGGCATCAAGCCATCAGCGGAAGGGAAATCCATCTTCACTCAGCCCTACTCCACCACTGTTGAGTTTGATTTACCAATCTCTCCCAAGGTTGGCATCTATGAGTGGTGCCTATCTTTGATCCTCCTCAAGCCACCACACCTCAGATCCAAGCTACAACTACCCTGAGGAAAAGGAGGAGGAAGAAGAAGAAATGGAAAACATTGTTGATTCTGTTGAAGTTGATGCACCAAATCGAGAGAGGAGCCAACAAAGATGTTGTTGTGTCATCTTCGTGCTTGCCTCCACAACTGACTTTGGTGAGGCACTCCATGTCCTCGGCTCAACCACACGCTGCACAACAACCTGCTAGACGTTGGTAGTTGATTGAATAAGAAGAGGATGATGTGCTGATTGAGATGGTGCCCTGGAACTTGGACACAAGCTCGGGGTCACAAACTTATGAAGAGGAAGAAGTAGATGACACTGAGAGTGAAGAAATGGAGGATGAGCCTGTTGATTTTCTATCAAATTTGGATGAGGAACAGATGAAATGGGTTGGGAAATAGCTTGAGGGAGTTGCATATGGAAGAGGCACATCAAAAAGAGTGTTAGTGAGGCCTTTTCATCCCGAGTGCATGACAAGATGAGGGATTCCTATAAGGTATGCGTGTGTGCATACCATGCAATATCTAGGAGTTTTCAACTATTATGATGAATGCATATTCATCCATCTTTTTGCATACTTTCTAAGTCATTTTCATTTGATTTTCTCCTTTTTAGTAATTTCTAGTCTAAATTTCAATTTACCCACTTCTTGATTTATTTATGCAAACACTTATCCATTTTCTCAAATTTTGTAGGGATTTTCTCCAAAGTTATTCTGACCCACTGAGTCAGTGAGACGATCGTCTCACTGGTCCCATACGATCAGTTCACACCCCTGAAGACCCTCATTTTAGAGCCAAATGACCACCTTAGCCTTAGCTCAATCAGCTAACTTAGCATGCCAAGCGGTCATCTTGCCTTAGTGATACGGTCATCTCATGGAGCCAAATGAGAACAAGCCAAACAGCTAGTTTGACCTAACCTAGCTTCACATCACAAAGTAAGCTTCCAGCTACTTGATTAGGTTTCCAACATTTTGTTTACACGCATGGCAGCACGAGACAAGTGCCTTATTTTGCCAAATGTTTGTTTCGACGACTTACTTTGAAACCAAGAAATGAGATACGGGTGTCACCACTAGATTTTAGTCACTACTTCAAGGTCTCCCCATGTCGCACGTGATTATGTGAATTTTCTAGCCGTAGATGTATTGCACCCCAAATATAAGGGACATTCTAAGGCTAAATTTTTGCATGATTGAAAACAATAGTATTTGGATGATCTATATCTGTTTAGATTGTGTTTAGACAAACTTTATCGTAGGTCTGTTACTAAGGAAGATGCTCATGACATACTTGAGAAATGCCACAATGACCCCACTGGAGGGCATATGAGATCTCAGAAAATTTCTAGGAAAGTCTTACAATCTGGGTTCTTTCACCCTACTCTATTCAAAGATTCATAACATTTTTTCCTTGCTTGTGATGAATGTCAAAGGACCGACAACATATCCAAGTGAGACCAAATGCCCATGACTTCTTGGCAGGATATTGAAATTTTTGCCATGTGGGGGTAGATTATATGGGCCCATTTCCTTCTTCTTGCAGGTAAAAATATATCTTGGTGGTTGTTGACTATGTTTCCAAATGGATTGAATCCATCCCTAACAAAACATGTGATTCCAAACCAGTAAAGAAACTCTTCAAAGATATCATTTTTCCTTGGTTTGGGGTGCCTCATACTGTAATTCTCGATGGAGGTTCCCACTTTTTAGAGAAGAGTTCTGAGTCCTTGTTGAAACGATATGGAGTCCATCATAAGGTTTCCACCCCTTACCACCCTCAAACTAGTGGTCAAGTTTAGGTGTCAAATAGGAAAATCAAGTCCATCCTAGAGAAAATGGTAAATCACACTAGAACCGATTGGGATTTAAAACTCAATGATGCCTTGTGGACATAGAGGATCGCCTACAAAACCCCCATAGGCATGATTCCTTTAAAATTGATTTATGGGAAATCATGCCATCTACCCATAGAATTAGAGCATAAGGCCAATTGGGCCATTAAAACTCTTAATTTTGACTTAACTGCAATAGGTGAAAACCGCTTTTTGCAAATGTAAGAGTTGTATGAGCTCCAAATGATGGCCTATGAAAATGTTAAAATTTACCAAATAAAACCGAACTATGGCATGATGGTCACATTAGGTGCAAGGAAATTAGGGAAGGCAATCAAGTTTTAATGTATAACTCTAGATTAAGACTTTTTCCTAGAAAACTCAAATCTAGATGGTACGAGCCCTACCTTTTCAACCATGTCTACCCTCATGCACTAGTACAAAAATGGTCTATAGCGTCGATTTTTTTAAGCCTATAGCATCACTTTTCAGCCGACGCCTAAGTGGTCGTCGCTACAGTAATTGCTCTGTAGCGTCGGGTTTTTTAACCCAAAAAAACCGACCTTACATAGTAAACAACCGACCCTATAGGCTCTCAAAAATTAAACTCAAATGAGAAATGAAACTGTACCTGAACCCTATAACGTCGGCTTTTAATAAATAACTGACTCTATAGATTATATCTAAGGACCTATAGCATTGGTTTTCTTAAAAAACTGACGCTATAGGTGTTTTGTCCGTTCAGCGTAGAACGGTCGTACTGCATAAAACGGCCATGTTGGGAGGAGGTAGAACGGCCGTGCCCCCTAGCACGGCCGTGTTTATTATAATAGCACGGCTGTGCTATACGACACGATCGTTCTACCATATCTCAACACGACCGTTCTACGCGGAACTGCCATTCTACCTCCTCCCAACACGGCCGTGTTATGCAGTACGACCGTTCTACGCTGAACGGCCAAAACATCTATAGCGTGGGTTTTTTAAGACAACCGACGCTATAGGGTCGGATTTTTTTTAAAATTTCTATAGAAACTGAACAGAACAAAATAGAAGAACAAGAATATATAAGATATGGGAGAAGGGAGCATTGATGCTCAACCGTCACCATTCGAAACCACACATTCATAACAAAAATAATTCATATATATTGAGTTGAGTACACATAGTCACATCATACTTTATAAAATGATAGATTGCAAGTCTGAGATGATATATATTAAATGTCAGATACAAAAGTAAATATGAAAGAGTACTGAAACCACATACATAAATGGAACGTAACTGACATGTTTATTCCAATGCTATATTGACTTCATTTAGAAAAGCATATGATCACTCTACTCGGAATTCATTTAAGTCCTCACATGTGTAAGGCTGAGTTGTAAAGATCTGTAACAGAAAATGCACATGCTAATATTTTATTAAATGACTACAACTCATTTGTAAATTTATGATGTTATTCTTTATTACCTGATCTATAGTCTGAATGTCATTTGATGCTTGTTTGACAATAGCTTGCATATATTTCATTACATAGTAACCACAAGCCCAATCATTATTTTGTATAGGACACTACAAATAACAAATTATTCTTAATGTTAGTAACTACTATAAATAGAAGACTATAAGAGTTGACATATAAGAGTTGAAATTAATACATATAAGACTAAGCAGTTGTCAAAGTAGCTACCTTGACATTTTTCAAAGTCAATGTCTTTAATTTTGTGGGTATTTGTCCTCCGCCTTCATGAAAAGCTTTTATACCCCTATCAATTAAACGATAGTTGGTAAAATAGAAATTCTAAATAGAAATATCATGTTGAAGCATTGACTATATTTATGCTTACGCCATAGCTGGCAATTTTAGTTTGTGACCCCTTGTTGTTTTTCCCATTGGGTCAAGATAATAAAGAGAAAATTATATTGAATAATAATACTTACTCAACGTTAAAAGGAATTAGGATAATTTCCTTTCCCACAGTAGCAAAATATTTGAATGCATCAGATAAGTAATCGCTCACTTCCTCAATATGTGTCTCCACCTGACTAGTGACCAAAGGAACTAAGAATCCAACATTCTTTATATCAAAGTTTGTGTCCTCGGTATATAAATGGCTGTTAAACATTTGTAATTATTTCCACATGTAGAAATAAGCTAAAAATATGTATTGGAATTTTCTATATTGATAGATCCTTACCTTATTCATACTTCTAATATCAAAGTATTCAGCCAATCATAACGGAACAACTCTATAATATCATCAAGAAAAATATAATTGTCAAAGTCCCTCCCAGTTGCATCTTCTGTTAAATTGATCAACATTTGTAGTCCAGAGCTTTGGTTGGCTAAGTATTGACACAAATATTTACATTTACTTCCCAACTCGTCGAATGTGGATTCTGGAATAATAGATGGCTTGGGCATAGAAGGACGACTAGTAGATTTTTTACTTTTTGGTTTGCAAACCTATTAATTAAATTACATACTTCTATTACACGAGTTCATATATGCAGTCAAATATGAAAAATATGGTAGAATTCAAGTATACCTTGTCATTGATAACCAAGTGTCTAGGCCAACCCACCATAGCACCCTCTGCTTCTTCAACTGTACTATATTTAGGATTAGGTATGGGTAGTGGTTTGTCCCCCATTCCGTCATACACAAGATGGATGGACACACGACAAATGTCATCAGTAATTTGTTGGCAATGCAATGTTCCACCAAGGTTGTACACCTTGCCCGCTGCCACAACATTATATTCTGGAACCTCCATTGCAAGTTTATAGTTCATACCAACCTAGATTGAAATAATATAGGTTATATAAGAAGAAGTAGAACAAATACATGTTACAACTATATATATTATCATATATCATACTAATAACACAACATATACAATAAAAACTTACTGCAGATTGTTGTGGTGGGTCATCGGGAGTGCTCCCATGACCTTCTACAACTAGAGTACGGGCTTGTACCTCATCACTTGAGAGATGCACAGTTGTTAAGGTTGAGAAGGTTGAGTAGGATGAAATGAAGACATTATTTCTTTTACTTTCTGTGCTACTAATGCTTCAACCTCCTCTTGTGTAAGACCTCCTGCATGACCTTTTTTAGATTGTGAAGGGCCAAAATAAGACTTGAATCCTATGTCAGCTCCTAATCCCCTAACACGGACAGGATGCTCTTTCGTACCAAGCGCAATTGATAGTTCATCCATGTGGCCAGTTGGGATGAACTTTCCCTCCTTCCTTTGCTCGTGGAGATCAATCTATTCATAGTTAATAAAAATATTAAAACACAATATCAATTATATATAAATAAATCTAAGTTTGTGGGAGTTACTCTTAGTTACTTAGTTAGGATAAACCTACCATCTTTTGTGCCACCTCCTTGGTTGCAGGGCTGACAATTTCACCTGCTCGATTCTTTCTAGCATCAATCCATGTCAAGTGTCGACGTGGACGCTCAACTTGAGTTGTACTAGATTCTTCTCTAGAAGAGGATTGCTTTTCTTGTAGTTGGCAGTGGAAGGCATAACCATCGGGCCCCAAGTGATGGTTACGCACATTTTTGGCCCGTATTTCCTTTTGAGCCTGGTGGATAGCCTGATCATTTAAAATGAAGTATTGTAATTTAGACTTGGCAAACAAGTATAAAAAGATTCACCTCCTTAATTGTATAAAATTAAAGATTCATAAAATACATCACAATCTTTATTACCTGAAACTCTTCCAATCTCCTAGCTGCAACAAATCTTTCCCACACCTCAGGATCTATAAAAATATATACATATGTTGCTTTCTTCTTTTGTTTAGGATTATCTATAAATTCCCTTGCGATATATGTCTTAATACCCTCCATCGTACACCACAACGTTGTAGCACTCTTTTCTTGTGATCTTTTTCATTTAAATGAAAAACACCCTATACATACAAAAGAAGCATTTAATAATGTTGTTTTAAAAAGAAATTAATTCCAAGCAAACTAAATTAGAATCAATAGATAAAAAACATATTAAAATAATATCACTTCCACTCACAGATATATCTTTCCATATGGGGTCTTTTTTGGCATTAGGAACATCATGCCAATTTTCTATATCTATTGGCACCTTACTGCGTGCGGTTGCCCCTACGTAATGCTTGAAAGCACTAGCATGTTCCCCAACAGGTGCTCCTGTGATATCAAACTGGAGTGGAAATTTCTCCCCTTTAGCCCTGAGCTCCTGCAGCCTACGCATTAGTGTGGGACCTCTACTTTTCTTAGCATCACCACTACCATCCTCATGGTGCTCATGCTCATGCTCAAAATGTTCATCTTCACTCTCCATTTTAGAACCTGCAAGTATACATGATAAAAAAATAAGTGATAATAAAAGCACAAGTGGTAAGGTATACTAGATTAAATGATAATAAAATTAATAATTCAAGGAATACATGCCTCTAGTATTGGTTGAGTTGTTAGTCAAGGAAAATTCCTTTAACATGGTCTTGACATTTATAATATTCATCGGTGTTATCTTCAACATTTACACTTGGCAAACCAACTGAGAATGGACTGGAATCATCATACATTTCGTAGTATTCTTCTTCATTTATAGGATCTACAGTAAATTGTCTTTTTCCATGAAGAACGACAGACCAATTTTTATTTGCCGGGTCATCAATATAAAATACTTGTTTTGCTTGGTCTGCCATGATGAATGGCTCATCTTTCTCACCAATCTTTTCAAAATTCCCCAATTTGAAACCCAACTCATCCAATAAAGCTCCTTTGTTGTTGTCAACCCAATTATACCTAAATATAGGAACTCGAAAATTTGTATAGTCCATTTCCCATATGTCCTCAATGACGCCATAATATGACATCTCAGCTTCACGTGGTCTTTTATCTTTGGCACTAGAAAAATACAACGAACAAGCTTGAACAGTGACCCCACTATTTTGAACTACACTACTTTTATCTTGACGCTTTGTGTAGAATGAAAATCCGTTTATGTCATAACCTTCATATGACATGACATACATTTTTGGCTTAAAGGTGAGCCATTTTATGTTCTCAGCAACATTATTTGGTGATTTAGATAGTTGATTAAATACTTTCTCTTCAAACCTCCTAATAAATGTTTGATTATGCTCTCTTGTAAGCCACATTGAACTTGATCGTGGATGATTTCTCTTGATAAGATCATTGGGTTCTGTGATGTAGCTACTAACTTCATCGATGTTGTGTAAAATATACAAATACGCTTGTTCCCACAACTCACGACTGATTCCTTTCACTCGTCCTCCCAGAGTTCCTTTTCCACAATAAGATCCAGTGTGATGGGAATTTTTTAGATCGCTACAAGTTTCATTGCAATTCAAAAAATCATTACAAAAGTCCATCACCTCCCTAGCCACGTAACCCTCAACAATACTCCCTTCAGGATGATAACGATTCCGAACATCACCTTTAAAAACACTCATGTAGCGTTCAAGTGGATACATCCAGTGTAAGAAAATTGGACCCAACATCTTCACCTCCCTTGTAATATGTACTACAAGATGAACCATGATATCAAAAAATGAAGGAGGAAAGTACATTTCAAGCTGACACATGGTAACCGTTACATCTTTCTATAATTTATCGAGAGTCGGGATGTATCACTTTCTTGCATATTTCATTGAAGAAGAAATAGAGTCTTGTGATTGCAAACCTTACATGCTTTGGCAATATAGATCGAATAGCCATAGGTAAAATTTGTTGCATTAAGGTGTGACAATCGTGAGATTTGAGACCTATCAGTTTCAGATCCTTCATTGATACCAATCTACAAATATTAGAAGAGTATCCTTATGGAACCTTAATATTATACAAGCACTCACAGAAAGTCTTTTTCTCCTTCTTTGACAAAGTGTAACAAGCCGGTGGCAAATATGTGCAGCGACCCCTGATCTCCACTGATAATTCTTTTCTTATACCCATTAATTCTAAATCTTTTCTAGATTTGATGCCATCTTTAGTCTTTCCTGGTATGTTCAATAGTGTACCGATGATGCTATCACAAATATTTTTTTCAACATGCATGACGTCAATGCAGTGTCTAATTGCCAAAGATCTCCAATAAGGAAGATCCCAGAATATTGACCTCTTCTTGTATAGAGATTTGTCACATGCAAGTGTATGACTACTTGAACTCTTTCCAAATTCATTAACAATATGTTTCACCCTATCATATACAACATTTCCTGGTATAGGTTTAGGAGCACTTCGTTCCTCCGTTGACCCATTAAAGGTTTTGCGTTGCCTTCGATAAGGATGCACTGGTGGGAGAAATCTCCGATGACCAAGATATATGATTTTATCACCATGTTTCAGTCTGATTGAATCAGTATTTTCCTCACAAATAGGACATGCTTTGTAACCTTTTATGCTATATCCAGACAAATTTCCATAAGTTGGAAAGTCATTAATCGTGCAAAACAACATAGCACACAAACTGAACGTCTCTTTACGTGAAGCATCATATGTCATAATACCTTCTTGCCATAGTTTTATTAGGTCATCTATTAGAGGTTGAAGGTAAACATCAATATCATTTCCAGGTTGCTTGGGCCCTGATATCAATATTGACAACGTGACAAACTTATTTTTCATACACAACCAAGGAGGAAGATTGTATATAACAATTATAACAGACCACGTGCTATGTTGGCTGCTTAATGTACCATAGGGATTCATTCCATCTGTACAGAGTCCAAGTCTTAAGTTTCTTGGTTCTTTACCAAATTGAGGGTATAATAAATCAATTTTCTTCCATTGTGGTGAATCAGATTCATGTCCTAGGACGCCATCATCATTGGCCTTTAACTCCCCATGCCAAGAAAAATTTTGTGCATCTTCTGTATTAGCAAATAAGCGTTGAAATTGTGGTATTATTGGTAGATACCACATCACCTTGGCAGGAGAGCCATTTTTAGCCTTAGCTGAATTTGTGGTCTTATACCTTGACGCACCACATTTTGGACAATTTATTAAATTACTATAGTCCTTCTGAAATAACACACAATCATTTGGACATGCATGAATCTTCTTAGCCTCCATTCCCGTTGGGCACATTATTTTCTTTGCTTGATATGTTGAAATTGGAAGCTCTTTGCCTTCAGGAAGAATTTTCTTTAACAAAGACAACAGTGAAGTGAAACTCTTATCGCTCCAGCAGTTTTGAGCTTTAAGAGTATATAATCGCATCACAACACTCAACCTCGTGAACTTAGTACAACCCTTATATAAAGGTTTTTCAGCATCATGGACTATGTTTGCAAATAAAGAAGGTGGATCAATGACATTGTCCCGACAACTACGTAGCATCTCATCAACCATATTTTGAATCGGGTCATCCTGAATCGGTTCATCATTGAAATTATCATCATTATCTATATCTTCTATGCCACAACTATTAGTATCGAAATTTTCTGATCCATTATTAATTTTCTCTCCATGCCAATACCATTCATTATAACCTTGTATGATCCCATTGTATATGACATGATCCTTAATTTCCTCAGCAGTATCAACTTTCAAATTGTTACCACAATTTCTACATGGACAATAGAACCTATCTGTAGGTAGTTTCCTATGTTCCTCAATAAATCTGATAAATTCATCAAGACCTTTGGCAAACTCTGGACTACAACGGTTCTTGATAGACATCCAACTTCGATCCATTTTCTATATCACATTAAAAATTAATTATAAAACTAAGCATTTAATATTGATACTATAAGATGTAAGTTTTTATTGATAGGAAGTTAATTACTTTTATACTAAACTGTATCACCTATCCCATTTTTTAATATTTAATCTCATTAGTAACTGTATAATGTATGTTTAGTTTTGAAGAAAATTTCAGCAGCATTTTCCCTAAGTTCTCCAAGTACACCGATGCAAATGGTAAATAACCACTCACATATGTACCCAGAGAACAAATAAGGAAATAATACTAAAATTTTCTTCAAAACTAAACATACATTATACAGTTACATCCTAAGTGAGATTAAATATCCAAAAAGAGTCCCAAACCGGGGACTATCCAATATTTACTCTTATGAGTAAATTTTGAACGGGTTTCTAAGTTGATACAGGCATAAATGTATTATTGTCTTATTTATATATTAAGTTAAACATCATGCATTCAATGATCTCATATATAAACCCTAAAGTGTCAATCTGACACTACACAATGTCTACCCTCATATTTCTAGAATGTCTACCAAGTGCTACCGTACATGTATTAAATATTTGAATCAAAATGAAGCATAATGGCACATTGGGAGAGTGAGAATATTATACCTCACTTGAAGGCTGAAAAAGAAATATATGCAAGTCAACAACACCTGCAACAACACAAATGCCCGATTCAATTCTCTTATAATGTAAGGCATTAGGGTCAATATACATCAATATTAGAGGAGCAGAAAGATTTTAACAAATGCAGTTCAACAACTCAACCAACATGGCCGTACTACCCAGTACGGTTGTGCTACCTGATAAATACATTTACTCAGCCACAACCACCATGGCTGTGCTACCCAGCACGGCCGTGCTACCAACCAACATGGCCGTGCTACCCAGCACGGCCGTGCTACCTAACAAATACATTCACTCAGCCACAACCACCACGACCGTGCTACCCAGCACGGCCGTGCTACCTAACAAATACAATCACTCCGAACCTTTCCTCAATCGCGGCAGTACAATAAGAAGAAAAACGGTCATGGTTATGGCACGATCGTGCTACTACCACCAGCACCCATCGCTACCCAACCACAATAGCCCCCACCTGCCCCGCCTCTCCTTTCCAACCGAGAAATCTTTTTCGACGGCGGCACAACACGTACAACCGAGAAGCTTGTGACCGATTTTCGGTTAATAGAATGTACCTTACAACCGAGAAGCTTCCTCCTTGGCTCGACGGCGGCACGACTAGACGGAGGCACAACACGGCTCGACGGTGGCACAACACGGCTCGACGGCGGTACACGACTGGACTCCTTGGATAGGGCGGCGGCGTCGGAAGCGGAGATGGGCTCCTTGGACACGGAGATGGACGCCGACGTCGGAAGGAGGGGTCTCTAGCACCATGCTTTCAAGCAAAACAAAATGAAACAGAAGTCGATATGTCCTAGGTCGCGTGTGTATTTGCTAGCAGCCCAACCTGTAGCATCGGTTAACTGCAAAAACTGACGCTACAAGTCATATCTATATAGTCAGTTAACTGCAAAAACCGTCGCTACAGCCTAAGTGGTGCTCGAATTTTCGTAAACCATCTATAAGTTCGGTTATTTTAAAAAACCGACCCTAGAGGTCAATATCTATAAGGTCAGTTATCCATAAAAAGAGACGCTAGAGTTCCAAAGTGGTGCCCACGTTTTTGTTTGACGCTATAGCATCAGTTATTTGGAAAAATCGACGCTATAGATCGACGTGCGAAGCCAAAATCACGTGAATGTTTTCCGCGGAAAACCTGTAAGGTCGGTTTTTATGATAAAACCGATGCAACAGTCTATTAGGTCGGTTATCCTAATAAAAATGACGCTATGGGCAGCGACGTTACTGGCCAAAAATGTAGTAGTGATGACACTTTTCTTCTTTGGGACAAAGTTTTAGGGGAGTTTAAGGTTAATGGACATCAGCTTAAATTATACATCATTATTGAGGATTTTCTATCTTCTGAGGCACATCAACTCTCCTTACTCAAATACTTCGACTTGCATGAACCCCACCTCCCCCTCCCGACTCTAAAATGACTCCCTGATCTACTAGCTATATCAGGCCTTTGACATTAAATTAGGTGATTGTTGGGAGGCAAACAAATCTTTTAAATTTTTACAAAAATATTTTATATTTGCATTAGCTAACACTTTTGTTTACATATTATTTCAGACACTTTGTTCTTTTCTTCAAAAAAAAAGTTGGTTATCCAACCTATTGTATATTTATGATAGCCAGCCATTTACATTGGCCAGATGACCGTATGGTAAAGGCGAGACACTCGTCTCACTCTTTCTGACAGCCACTCCAATGACGGCGGCCGATTGAAATTCAAAATTTGAAAGGGTTCCTTAAACACCACCCGATCATTTTGTTCTACCGAGCCAATTGTTTTGCTCGCTCCTATGTGCATTCAAACACATTCAAACTCATTATCGTTTTGGCACTTGTGGCACCATTTGACCACCTGAAAACTCAAAACTACCATCTAGGTGACACCAACCAATCATCTTGTGCACCCTGGGTCTTATATATTGAATGGTTGGGGAGGAGACATTTCACCTGCAAATGCCTCTGTCTCCTCCCCGAGCCCTAGGTTCTCCAACAACATTACCGCCATCTTTAGACGGTTGCCTGATCAGCGTGATCGGCCATACAAACACCTCCTCCCTTGCATCCAAGCATTTAAAGGCCACCTCATCTCCATGGCCAATCATCCCTACATCTCCTCCCTGAGCCCTAGTTTCGACGGTGATGTCCCGCCACCTTTGGATGACCGCCCCACTTCTCCTTGACGATCGGTGGGTCCGCTCCTTCTTTTCTTCCCTACCAACTAGTTTGCCTCGACGACTAGCGCTCCGGTGCCATCTGGCCATCTCACAAATAATGACGGTGTCACGGATCTGTTCTTACCCTAATCCCGATTCCACTGTCCAAAAGGGCAGTGTTAAAGGTATTAGAGCGCCCGTCCCTGAGTGGCCCGAAAATCACACACATATAATATGCAAAAATGAAATAACATTATTCTTTATTAAAATGAACCCAAAGGTTTAGTACATAAGGCCCGTAGGCAACATGGAAAGAGAAAAAGATAAGAAGCTAGCCAACAACTACATCCCTTTTACAATTAGCTCCCATGTAGAGTCCATAGTTGATGTAGCAGTCTTTATTGTAGTGGATAATTGAGTAGATGAAAGTAAATCTCTAGTTCCTGGCATTACCTAAAATTAAGAAAATCAAGACACAATGTCAATGCCAATGCATGGTATGATATATTAAAACAAGTAAATAAATTTATAAGAAAACTAGTATGCTTGGTAGGACTTATGTTTTAAAAGCATATCGAACGATCTTCCAAAAACCAAAATGTTATTCAACAAGGATTTTATTACGAATTTCCCATTATGCTGTAATCATGAAGCATGCTTATATTCGTTTATGTGACTCTATTACCCCAACGTGATGGGGAGGTCACCAAGCTCCTTCTCACTAAGGAGATAGGAGGTCTGTATCATCCAACTGACAAAAACATAATTAACTAAAGCGGAAGCGATCACTAAGCAGAGGATTACTAAAAATTAAAACAATTTTACAAAAATATTCACACATAGGAAAACTCTTTCATAAAGAACCGGAGTAACTTAATTACATACCGGATCACAAGTACATGGCATGTATCATCTTTTTCTGAAGATTACATTCATCAAATGCTCTGTTAAACTAAATATAGGAAGTATGAAATCTTGAGGCACTAAGCCAAAATCTCAAAAGCATTAACTACTAGTCTGAGGACCTGAGAGTACAAAGATGACACATAGGACTCTATGCACATCTATACAAGACATATCAGCCAGTGTCTCCACTTGAGACTTCACTGTTGTCCATGTTACTGTTGTTTCTGTCGTTGACCTACTGAAGGATTCCTACCTCCTCGTCCGCGTCCACCTAAAAATGTGGTTCCCATGGAGGTGAGACAATTGTAAATTGCTCCAGCGAGAGATATAACTCTCCACCAGAAACATTGTTATTACAGTTTAATAAAATAAATCTGAACAGAAGAATCATTATTGTTTAACAACAGTTACTTCATTGTCTAACACATTTGTACATTATTCTTATCTAAAGCATTGCAGCTACAACTTGATAGAGCAGCATGTCACTTATCCATATAGGAATATGTATAACATTTATTCACTATAGAATTATAACTGCATCATATACTTTCTTCAAGATTAGATCACATAGCTAATGCCTGGCATTGTCTTTGTGGAATCATGGCTTGTAGCCATATTCTTTTAACAAAGTATTGGGATCTTAATCCGTCATCTCATCAAGTACATTTCCATCTCTTAACAAGTTCATCATCATGATTATAGAATATAGGTATTCAAACCTTTAACTCATCATAGAATACTTGTTACTACTTATTAGGTAACTTAATACCTTCAGGTCAACTGACCTAGGACATTATGATTCTTGCTTCACAAAGTATTCCACATAGTTCACAAAGTTCATATCACCTCTTATTACCCCTTAAGAAGCAACAAGGCATATTATGGCTTATGAAGCCCATAAAACATTTTCAATATACAGAGAATCATAGCCCATACCTGGCTATGCTCATCATCTCAACATACCTGCATGAATAGTACTCATGATAGCGATTATATATCAGTACCATGCAATACAAGGGTTTTCTTATTACATTCATAACTCATCAATCTGTACTTGAGCTTCACATAGGATTTCTCTGTGTTAGGACTTCACATAACATCACCTTGTATTAGGGTTTCACATAGCATCATCTTGTGTTAGGGTATCACATAGCATTACCCTATATTAGGATTTCACTTAACATTACCCTGTATTAGGGTTTCCCATAAATAACCATATAAGTTCTTAAGATCATATTATTAATGATCAAGTCCTATTCCATTACTTCACCCAGCTAGGAATCAATATGGGTAACATAAGTATTCAATCATACTTATTTATTCTCATCATTCATCATTTAAATGAATTATCATCACAAAGTATAAGTTTCTCTCTCATCTTTATCAGAATATGATTGTATCATAGTCTATTGATTTGGATTAACCTTTTCATAAGGTATGCTAGCCTACACTTATCAAAGTGCATTACATCTCAAGGAGACAACTAACATGACACATTTCATGTGTGACTCATCCACATATATTGGATTTAAAGCGCATCAAGGTATATCAAGATTGAGGTGCTGGATGTGATATCTGTCATACTTTGATGTATCACTTCCCTCATCACCTTTATCTTACTTTAATTCATCCACTTATCTTGTATTAGGGTATTTCCCATCCTAATACCTTATACACTAGTTCATCACATTTATCATGTAATGTGTTGGTCACAAGCCACTGTATTTAGAGAATACAATCATTGGTAATGATATGGACTCATCTTTGAGTTAGGAACTATTGATATAAGGATATCCACTATCAACCTCCTAAAGTGTTACACTTGTCAATATATGAATCACTATTCCATTATTAGGAATAGGATTTTCCATGTTTACAAATTAAGGTTCACATAACATCTCCCATAAATATGTATTTCATCTAATATCACTCTTTATTAGAGTTTCACATAACATCCTTCTTTATCAGGGTTTCACTTAGTATTACCTGAAATTAGGATTTCACTTACCATCTTCCTCAATTAGGGTTTCATCTAGCTTTTCCCTAATTTAGGGTTTCATTTAGCTTTGCCCTAATTTGGGATTAAGGCTCATTAATCTTCACAATTAAAGTTTCATGATCTCATTATTATGGATCAAACCCTAATCATATATTTTATTCATAATGAGAGAATTAGGGCTTAATTATATAAGCATTCATCTCTCTCTCTATCATCCTCTCTCGGATGTTAAGTACTCTAAGATTGATCTAGGTCAGCTCTTCTTTTAAGTACACACAATTTAGGGTTAATCATTATGATCACCATTAGACTACATCATTATCAATCAAGTAACTAACTGACATTTAATCATATTAGGTGTCCAAAAGGTTTAACCAATTTGAACTTAAAAAATTCTTGGTCACTTAGACCCCAAACGGTCTTGGTCATTTAGACTTCAAACGGTTTTGTACAATTAAGTTCAAACGGTTTGAAACTGTTTAGCAAGGTTGGTGCTTGAAACCGTTTAGACAAAACATATTGAAACCAAATGAGCTTGGGTCACCAAATGGTTTGAGACCATTTGGTCCCAAACGGTCTTGAGACTATTTGATCCCAAATGGTCTTGAGACCGTTTGGACTCAAATGGTCTTAAGACCGTTTGGTCTAAACTCTCTCAAAACCGAATGGAACAAAAGGATCTTCCAACACTTAGTCAATTTAGGGTTTCAATCATTGAACTATCTATTAATTGGATCACTGATTTATTATTCAATTGAACCTTCAATTAAGGTTTTGAACCCAATTGAACTAGGGTTTATAATCAAGAAACCATCACTTAGGGTTTTGAAATCGAGGAACCATCAATGGTTGACATTGTGGAACTAATTCAATTGCAATCATTGAACAACCACTTAGCTATGACATGACCTGACCTAAAACGGTCTTTAGGTCATTTGGATGACCTCCAAATGGTCTTGAGACTGTTTGACCAAACCATCATTAAAATCTATGGAATTCAATTAGAGTTTGCATCATTGAATCAATCATCAATTAAGCTATTGATTGTATTTCAATGCAATATCATTGGATCTTCAACCATCCAATCATACTTCCTCAAAAACTTCCAAATGGTCTTGGTTGACCTCAAAATGGTCTTGAGACCGTTTGGGTGATCTCTAGATGGTCTTGAGACCGTTTGGGTTAGTCAACCCAAAAATCTCAATTAACCAAATTGAAATCAACACTTAACCCGATTAGGGTTCCCACTTGGAGGTTTGTCTTTATATTGAATTAATCAATTGGAACCCTTGGATCATCATCCGAAATTTTCTAGGGTCTGACCTCAAACGGTCAAACCATCCAAACGGTCAACACTCTTATGCAGTTTGGGACTCAAATCACCAAACAGTTTGCAAATCGTTTGGTCTCCAAACGCTTTAGTGAAACCATTTGGACCAACTCATTAAAACCGTTTGGTCCAACAATTGAAACCGTTTGCCTATGATATTTTTGAGGTGTGTGCTTAGGATGATGTCATCATCATCAAGATCCAAACCCACGAAACTTGCTGTGATTTTCATGGTGATTGCATCAATCAACCAAGTAAGATTTCGGACACAAAGAAAGAATCAACAATTGATAAGAAATTGCATGCAATAACAATATTAAGGGTTCAAGTTATAGAACCCGCCTCCTATTGATCTCCAAAGCTTCAAGTTCACGTCAACAATGGTGGATGCAACTCCTTTCACTATCCTAAGGCTCGTCCTCAAGCTTTGAGTGAAAAGGAATGGTTAGAATTGAAGAGGGGATCGAGATATGAAGAATTCATGCATTGATTTTCGATTTTCACCATGGATTCAAGGTGAAAGGAGGTCAAGAAGCTTACCAACAGGTTGGGGGTCGTCCCCCTGATCCTCCAAAGCTCCTTTGGTCGTTTTCAAGCAAGGGAAAGAAGTGGATTCCGAAAAAGCCTTTGGTTTGCTTGTAAAGGGTGTTTTTATAAGAAAAACAATGACAGAGAAAATGCCATATAAAAATCATTTAATTCCAAAACTAGTGCTACCTCTTCCCCCTCAACTTCTTGGCCAAGAAGACATCTTCTTTTCCTTACAAAACTTCTTCATTATCCAAGAATTAAAGGAAAAGAAATTAAGCACCTTAAATCATTTTATAATAATATCCATAAGTGAGCGGATATTTCTTTTTCTTATAATAATGTGAGTGAGTTATCCACTTCCTTTGGATATTTTCGTGCCTTTGCAAGGCACAAGATCGTCCACCATCTTTGCAAATTCATCCTTCAACTTTTGGTTGAAGGGCTCTTTAATTAATATATTTATTTTTGCATTAAATTGAATTTGGTATCAATTATGCATAAATCTTGATTATTTTAATATCAAGATTCTCTCTCCTCCAAATTAATTCAAATGAGGCTCCCCTCTCATTTTATTTGATCTACATGATGCCAAGAATACGAGGAACTATTTTAAAGTGGTAACTTGCATATTGAATCCTAGGTTTTAGGTAAATTGCACTTTATACCAAAACTTGGTTTTAATGCACAAACATTACTTTATCAGCTCTTTCTTGGTACTCATGCTTCTACAAGCCAGACCTCTACATCATATTCATTCTCATGATGCTTGAACACATGAAGAACATCTTATCATGCACAATTTGCAATTTAACCCCTCAACTTAGGTAATTTGCACTTTAGTCCAACACAAGCAAAACATTATTTTCAACATAGTTCAATGTGGACTAAAATTGAAATATAAGTTTCTCTTGGGCTTTAATTACTAATCAAGAGATAAGAGCAAGCATATAATCAACTTTATTAAGTAAAACATCTAGGGTTAAGCATAACCCAGGTCAGGGATGTTACAACTATAAACCCTTAACAAGGATTTCGTCCCCAAAATCCCAGGAAAAGGAAAGATGATTTTTTTAATCATTTATCATACCATCAAGTCTCTACATAACATCTTATTTTCATGGAGATACCATAGATCTTTAATCCACACAAGGTTCCTTCCATTAGTTCAACCTTATCAATGTTTATGTTTATGCAGAGCATAAACCCCTGACATATGATGTCCATATTATTTTAGGTAACAAGATTGATTTCACAGTTGGCTAATATAGATAACCAACATAAATCATCTACTATTTCTCAGATACCAGAATCCTTACTTTGGTATTCACCATATGTGTTGGAAACACATCTCATCCTTATCATATTCATTTCTCTGCTATTACCACCAAAAGCACATGCACACAATATTTCTTTTATCTTAGGACATTGCTTGCTCCATATATCATTATCTTGGAACCAAAGTCCAAAACAAACTGATACTTTTCTAAGTATCCTTCAACGGATTATTTCTAACCCATGCACATCGAATGACATAATACTTGCTTGATTTCCATGTTAATTGAAAGGAATAAACACAAAGTAACATAATCCTATCATCACCCAAGATTGTTTATCAAGGGAGAAACATATACATATAACAGAAGTATTCCACTCAGCAATCTTTTATTTGTTTGGGAAAGTTCACTTCGAAAACCTTATATGGTTGAAAAAATTCACTTTGTAATCCCTAAGTAATTGGGGAAACTCACTCAACAGCTCCTATGTAATTGGGAAAGTTCACTGAGCAATTTAATTGGGAAGGTTCACTGAGCAATTTAATTGGGAAGGTTCACTAAGCAACTCTTATTTAATTGGGAAAATTCACTGAGTAATTCCTATTTAATTGGGAAAATTCACTGAGTAATTTTAATTGGGAAAGTTCACTGAGCAATTTATTAGGGAAAGTTCACTGAGAAAGTTCACTGAGCAATTTATTTGGGAAAGTTCACTAAGAAAGTTCACTGAGCAATTTATTTGGGAAAGTTCACTGAGCAATTTAATTGGGAAAGTTCACTGAGCAATTTTAATTGGGAAAGTTCACTAAGAAAGTTCACTGAGCAATTTATTTGGGAAAGTTCACTGAGCAATTTATTTGGGAAAGTTCACTGAGAAAGTTCCTATTTAATTGGGAAGGTTCACATAGCTCTTCCTATTTAATTTCATTATACTATCTAGATTGTTTCAAAATGACTACTTGATCAGGGTAATCAGAAAGATAACAATCTAAGAGTTCCATACTTGCCTTATCTCCAATAATCATATACGTGGACAGGGTATACAAGTATTGAGATTAGGTAGTATGCACTTCATTTACTACCATATTCCTCACTCTATGTATCATTATACACATAAAATTTTTCATTCCTAGATTTTTCTTCTGACATCACTTCTATATCTCATCTTTTATCACATAGATAAGTGAGATTATAAAGCATTTTAAAGAATACTTAGAAAAATATAAGTTCTCATCTTCCTTGTGTCCTTCTAGGACTAGTTAGAGGAAGCTCAAAACAACTACTTTCTTATTTTTAACACATAGAATCATGAAATGAAATATCAAAATGAAACTATTTCATCTAACATGTCTGGGACGTCTGTCCACGTCCTCTATTATTACTAGAAGACTGTCTCCTCTACGAGTCTTGCTGACTCTGCCCCTGGGGTTGAGTCATCATCGAATTTCCATCTGGACAATCCTTTGTCAAATGTCCCAGTTGTCTACATTGGTAACAGATCATGGGTGCAAAATGTCTGTGAGATCCAGTCACCGATGTTGATGCTATGTCGCGGGCTCTACTTGAAGCATTACTATGATCCCTACCCCTACTTGACGTTAATTGTGTCTGGGTATGGAATCTCGAGGGTGCTGCCGATGCAGAAAATCTCGACTTCTAAAAACTTTCAAATCTTTGTCCTTGAGACTGAGTGTACACCTTCTTGCCACTGGTATGTCGTTTCTCGATTTCAGACCTCTCTATCCTCCTTACTGACTCCACAAAGTAGCAAACCTCTCCCTGTTCTCTAAAGCAGACACAGGGGTGGTTAGCTCAGCGTTCAACCCCTTCTCAAAATGCCGAATTCTTTCCTCATCACTGGCTGCCATCGCGGACAAAACCGTAACAGTTCCATGAACTTAGCTTCATATTCACTAATATTCATCTATCCTTGTCTGATCCTATCAAATTGAGAGATATTCTCATCTAGATACATCTTAGGGAAGTATCTACTAGTGAATCCTTGTTGGAATACCTCCCATCCAATCTCTTCACCTGGTCTTTTAACTTCTTCTATCATCCACCAATGACCAACACTCCCTTTTAGGAGGTACACAATATGTGTTACCTTTTCAGCTTTAGGAATATCAAGGATCCTAAAAGCCTTCTCCAACTCTGTCAACCACAAATGAGCATATGTTGGATCAGATGTACCAACATAATCTATGGCTCCAACCCGACGAAGCCTTTCAAAAGTCTTGCCAGCTCCATATCCCTCATGGTGGGCTAGTGCCTTAGGTACAGGTAGTGGCATCCTGTCTGCCATGTGTGTCATGGTTGTCAGAAATTTATCAAATAGAGCATGGAGGGCTGGGTTTTCTATCACAGATGGGTCAATCTGGGGCTGTTCAGGTACATGCCCTTCCCTATTCTGGTCTCTTGCACCACCTCCTGGTGCAGCAATACTACTATCAGCAGTGTGTTCTTCATGTGTTCTAGACATCTTCAAGTTTTTCTTCTCCTCCTATATGAGCAGAAGTCACTATCACATAACTGGAAGACACTAGAACAGACTCAACAACCTTAGTCCTATGTCTCTGTAGACTCAACAAACCTAGCACTCTCATACGACTAAATTGTAGCATCCAACTCATAAAACATAATTAACTAAAGCAGAAGCGATCACTAAGCAGCGGATTACCAAAAATCACTAAAAATTAAAACCATTTTACAAAGAGATTCACACATAGGAAAACTCTTTCATAAAGAACCAAAGTAACTAAATTACATACTGGATCACAAGTACATGTCCTGTATCATCTTTTTTTGAAGATTACATACATCAACTACTCTGCTAAACTAAATACAGGCAGTATGAAATCTCGAGGCACTAAGCCAAAATCTCGAAAGCATTAACTACTACTTTGAGGACCTGAGAGTACATAGACGACACAGAGGACTCTATGTACATCTATACAAGACATATCTGCCAATGTCTCTACCTGAGACTTCATTGTTGTCCCTACTGCTGCTATTGTTGTCCTTCACCTATTGAAGGATTCCTGCCTCCTCGTCCACGTCTACCTAAAAATGTGGTTCCCATGGGGGTGAGACAATTGTAAATTGCCCCAGCGAGAGATATAACTCTCCGCCAGAAATATTGTTATTACAGTTTAATAAGATAAATCTGAAAAGAAGAATCATCATTGTTTAACAACGGTTACTTCATTGTGTAACAAATTAGAACATTATTCTTATCTAAAGCATTGCAGCTACAACTTGATCCATATCGCAATATGTATAGCATTTATTCACTATAGAATTATAACTACATGATATACTTTCTTTAGGCTTAGATCACATAGCTAATGCCTGACATTGTCTTTGTGGAATCATGGCATGTAGCCATATTCTTTTAACAAAGTATTGGGATCTTAATCCCTCATCTCATCAAGTACATTTCCATCTCTTAACAAGTTCATCATCATGATTATAGAATATAGGTATTCAAACCTTTAACTCATCATAGAATACTTGTTACTACTTATTAGGTAACTTAATACCTTCAGGTCAACTAACCTAGGACATTATGATTCTTGTTTCACAAAGTATTCCACATAGTTCACAAAGTTCATATCACCTCTTATTACCCCTTAAGAAGCAACAAGGCATATTATGACTTATGAAGCCCATAAAACATTTTCAATATACAGAGAATCATAGCCCATACCTGGCTATGCTCATCATCTCAACATACCTGCATGAATAGTACTCATGATAACGATTATATATCAGTACCATGCAATACAAGGGTTTTCTTATTACATTCATAACTCATCAATCTGTACTTGAGCTTCACATAGGATTTCTCTGTGTTAGGACTTCACATAGCATCACCTTGTATTAGGGTTTCACATAGCATCATCTTGTGTTAGGGTATCACATAGAATTGCCCTATATTAGGATTTCACATAACATTACCCTGTATTAGGGTTTCCCATAAATAACCATATAAGTTCTTAAGATCATATTATTAATGATCAAGTCCTATTCCATTACTTCACCCAGCTAGGAATCAATATGGGTAACATAAGTATTCAATCATACTTATTTATTCTCATCATTCATCATTTAAATGAATTATCATCATAAAGTATAAGTTTCTCTCTCATCTTTATCAGAATATGATTGTATCATAGTCTATTGATTTGGATTAACCTTTTCATAAGGCATGCTAGCCTACACTTTTCAAAGTGCATTACATCTCAAGGAGACAACTAACATGACACACTTCATGTGTCACTCATCCAAATATATTGGATTTCAAACACATCAAGGTATATCAATATTCAGGTGATGGATGTGATATCTATCATACTTTGATGTATCACTTCCCTCATCACCTTTATCTTACTTGAATTCATCCACTTAGCTTGTATTAGGGTATTTCCCATCCTAATACCTTATACACTAGTTCATCACATTTATCATGTAATGTGTTGGTCACAAGCCACTGTATTTAGAGAATACAAGCATTGGTAATGATATGGACTCATCTTTGAGTTAGGAACTATTGATATAAGGATATACACTATCAACCTCCTTAAGTGTTACACTTGTCAATATATGAATCACTATTCCATTATTAGGAATAGGATTCTCCATGTTTACAAATTAAGGTACACATAGCATCTCCCATAAATATGTATTTCACCTAATATCACTCTTTATTAGAGTTTCACATAACATCCTTCTTTATCAGGGTTTCACTTAGTATTACCTGAAATTAGGATTGCACTTAACATCTTCCTCAATTAGGGTTTCATCTAGCTTTTCCCTAATTTAGGGTTTCATTTAGCTTTGCCCTAATTTGGGATCAAGGCTCATTAATCTTTACAATTAAGGTTTCATGATCTCATTATTATGGATCAAACCCTAATCATATATTTTATTCATAATGAGAGAATTAAGTCTTAATTATATAAGAATTCATCTCTCTCATTCTATCTCTCATCCTCTCTAGGATGTTAAGTACTCTAAGATTGATCTAGGTCAGCTCTTCTTTTAAGTACACACAATTTAGGGTTAATCATTATGATCACCATTAGACTAAATCATTATCAATCAAGTAACTAACTGACCTTTAATCATATTAGGTGTCCAAATGGTTTAACCAATTTGAACTTCAAAAAGTCTTGGTCACTTAGACCCCAAACGGTCTTGGTCATTTAGACTTCAAACGGTTTTGATCAATTAAGTTCAAACGGTTTGAAACCGTTTAGCAAGGTTGGTGCTTGAAACTGTTTAGACCAAACATATTGAAACCGGATGAGCTTGGGTCACCAAATGGTTTGAGACCATTTGGTCCCAAACGGTCTTGAGACCGTTTGGACTCAAACGGTCTTAAGACCATTTGGTCTAAACTCTCTCAAAACCGAATGGACCAAAAGGGTCTTCCAACACTGAGTCAATTTAGGGTTTCAACCATTGAACTATCTATTAATAGGATCATTGATTTATTCTTCAACTGAACCATTGAGTCACCCTTCAATTGGACCTTCAATTAAGGTTTTGAACCCAATTGAACTAGGGTTTATAATCAAGAAACCATCACTTAGGGTTTTGAAATTGAGGAACCATCAATGGTTGACATTGTGGAACTAATTCAATTGCAATCATTGAATAACCACTTAGCTATGACATGACCTGACCTCAAACGGTCTTGAGGTCTTTTGTATGACCTCCAAATGGTCTTGAGACCATTTTCCCAAACCATCATTAAAATCTATCGAATTCATTTAGGGTTTGCATCATTGAACCAATCATCAATTAAGCTATTGATTGTATTTCATTGCAATATCATTGGATCTTCAACCATCCAATCATACTTCCTCAAAAACTTCAAAACGGTCTTGGTTGACCTCCAAACGGTCTTGAGACCATTTGGGTGACCTCCAAATGGTCTTGATACTGTTTGGGTTAGTCAACCCAAAAATCTCAATTAACCAAATTGAAAATCAACACTTAACCCGATTAGGGTTTCCACTTGGAGGTTTGTCTTTATATTGAATCAATCAATTGGAACCCTTGGATCCTCATCCAACATTTTCTAAGGTCTGACCTCAAATGGTCAACCCATCCAAATGATCAACACTCTCATGCGGTTTGGGACTCAAATCACCAAACAATTTGCAAACCGTTTGGTCTCCAAATGGTTTGGTGAAACCGTTTGGACCAACTCATTGAAACTGTTTGGTCCAACAATTGAAACCGTTTGCCTATGGTATTTTTGAGGTGTGTGCTTAGGATGATGTCATCATCATCAAGATCCAAACCCACGAAACTTGTTGTGATTTTCATGGTGTTTGCATCAATCAACCAAATAAGATTTCAAACACAAAGAAAGAATCAACAATTCATAAGAAATTGAATGCAATAACAATATTAAGGGTTCAAGTTATAAAACCTACCTCCTATTGAGCTACAAAGCTTCACGTTCACGTCAACAATGGTGGATGGAACTCCTTTCACTAACCCAAGGCTCGTCCTCAAGCTTTGAGTGAAAAGGAATGGTTAGAATTGAAGAGCGGATCGAGATATGAAGAATTCATGCATTGATTTTCGATTTTCACCATGGATTCAAGGTGAAAGGAGGTCAAGAAGCTTACCAAAAGGTTGGGGGTCGTCCTCCTGATCCTACAAAGCTCCTTTGGTCGTTTGTAAGCAAGGGAAAGAAGTGGATTCCGAAAAAGTCTTTGGTTTGGCTTGTAAAGGGTGTTTTTAAAGAAAAACAATGAGAGAGAAAATGCCATATAAAAATCATTTCATTCCAAAATTAGTGCCGCCTCTTCCCCCTCAACTCCTAGTACACGAAGCCATCTTCTTTGCCTTGCAAAACTTATTCATTATCCAAGAATTAAAGGAAAATAAATTAAGCACCTTAAAGAATTTTATAATAATATCCATAAGTGAGTGGATATTTCTTTTTCTTATAATAATGTGAGTGAGTTATCCACTTCCTTTGGATATTTTCGTGCCTTTGCAAGGAACAATCTCGTCCAACCTATTTGAAAATTCATCCTTCAACTTTTGGTTGAAGGCCTCTTTAATTAATATATTTCTTTTTGCATTAAATTTAATAAGGGTTTCAATTATGTATAAATCTTGATTATTTTAATATCAAGATTCTCTCTCCTCCAAATTAATTCAAATGAGGCTCCCCTCTCATTTTATTTGATCTACATGATTCCAAGAAATATGAGGAACTATTTTGAAGTGGTAACTTGCATATTGAACCCTAGATTTTGGGTAAATTGCACTTTATACCAAAACTAGGTTTTAATGCACAAACATTGCTTTATTAGCTCTTTCTTGGTACTCAGGCTTCCACAAGCCATACCTCTGCATCATCTTCATTCTCATGATGCTTCAACACATGAAGAACATCTTATCATGCAAAATTTGCAATTTAACCCCTCAACTTAGGTAATTTGCACTTTAGTCCAACACAAGCAAAACATTATTTTCAACATAGTTCAATGTGGACTAAAATTGAAATATAAGTTCCTCTTGGGCCTTAATTACTTATCAAGAGATAAGAGCAAGCATATAATAAACTTTATTAAGTAAAACATCTAGGGTTAAGCATAACCCAGGTCTGGGATGTTACAAGGTCAATGCACAAAACCCCCACCCTTCAATCAAGGGGGGTTTTACTTATATTCAATATCAACATCATCAAATTTTCCAACATCATTATCAACATCAATATACAGGCAGTCATAATGGGTATCACAATATAGGGTTTCATGTTTCTCAAAATATAGTATAAAAGAAAAACGGAAGACTACTCATAGGGAACAATAGTTCATCCAAATAAATAGCCAAGCATAAGTCAAGAGATACCTAGAAATATCATCATTACAATCAAGGAGGAGTTGTATAATAGCACACCTTTCTATAAGAGTTTTTGGAGTATGATCCCAAGAAAGAGTAGATCAACCCCTTGATTCAGATGCTAGATCAAAATATTGGATCAAGGGTCAAGATCATAGTTTTAAAAAGATCATGCTTTGCTATTCGAGATTAGGGTTACATTTTCCTATTTCTACCTGAGGTTTAGGTCATCAACAATATTTCCCAAAAGTCCAACAAATATTCAAGTATCAAACATGTTTCATGAATGGATGACCTACCTAGGTATATTTAGGAATACATGTCAACCCTAATTATTAATATCATTATTCAAATCTATAGATCATTTCCAATATGAAATAGCACAATTAGACTCAAAATTAGATCAGGGAGGCATATGATTAAGAGGGCTTTCTAGATTAAGGTAGAGCATCATTATATCAAGAATAAACCTTATTTCAAAGTATATGATTCATATTTTAGGGTAAAGATTTAAGAATATTATATCTAATCCTTATTTTGTCAAAAAATGATTTGGTGTCTGAGGATGATCATTAGAATTAGGAATAAGAGTTTCTCAAAGATTAGTCATCATGGTTCAATCATTAGACAAGTTAAATAAGTAAAGGGACAATATTTAGGGATATCAGTGATAAACATAAATAATTAAGCTTCAAAAGTATTTTTAAAAGCTTTATTGGATTTTTCTAATTAAGATGGACTACTTATTTATAATTTTCAGAGTTCGGATGTATTTTCTATGATTAAAATGAGACATGGGCATTTAATTGAATATCTTAGCAGAGGAGGGGTATACAGTACCAGAATCGAAAAGCCGAGAAAAGGATGGATGTTGGATTCCTCGATCAGATTTGATCAGATCCAGATCTTGCGGTTGGGAGGCTGCCCGCTGCTGATCACTTGCGTGAGATCGAAGAAGCAAAGGAGGCGCGAGGACCGTTGATCCCGGGTTAGATCAGCGTGGACCCTGATCCTAGGGTTGCTGCTGGTCGTATCAGACAACAGATCTCTCCCGCGAGCAAGCTTGCTCCACGGAGGCACACAGATCGGAGAAGAAGGGAAACATAGGTGAGGGAGATATAAGGAGAGGCGAGGTGCCGATTGGGGTCTAAGGGCCTCGTTGAACGTGATGGCCCAACTTTTATAGCCTAAAGGAGCTAGGGTTAGGGTTATCGGGGAGGTATGTTCCCATGGTGGCGGCCTAGAGAGGTGGCTCACACCTACCCTAGCTGCATGGGGATTTGAGGGGGGAAAAAGAATGTGATTGCATCCGGATTGGTAGGGGAAGCATCCTGGTTCGTTTAATTTTTGAAATGGTCAAGGTAGGAGTGAAATCGGGTCTCGGCCCCTCCCCCTGGTCTCCTCCGCTGATTGCGGGAGGTAGGGGACAACCCTGAGACCGTCTGATTAAGGCCCCAATCCATGGGTGCCTGATCCAAGGGTCAGGGATCGCCCCTGTCTGCCTCACAGGATCGCAGGCCCATAAAAGGCGAGAATAAAAGGAAAACAAGAGGAATTTCATGATTAAACTTCAGAAAATCATAGAAATTAGTAGGAGTGTCCAATTTGAGTGAAATTTGGACCATAGCTTCACAAAATTGTGTAGAGCATATAGAAAACGTTTGAGGACAAGATAATGAAGTTTGAGGAACGAATTTATTTTTTGAGTAAAGTGATCATTAAATCTAATTAAAATTTTATAAAGTGTAAACAAGCCATATTGGTCACCAAATTTTGTAATCGAGTCTCAAAATTAATTATGTAGCCAAGAAAAATAGATTGGGACTAAAAGTGAACATAAGGAGGTCAAAATTGAAAATTGGACAAAAGTATGAGTAAAAATTCTCTATATCACATCCTCCCCTCCTTATTAGGAATTTTGTCCTTAGAATTCAGGCCTCTTTGAAAAGGTCAGGAAATCGTTCCTCCATGTCTAACTTCAACTCCCAAGTAGCATCATCACTATCATGGTGCTTCCATAACACTTTAACCATCTCGATCTTCTTGTCTCTGAGCTCCTTGGTGCAAATATCAAGTATCTTGACTAGAGCTTCTTGGTATACATGGGTGTCCTTTAGTTCAATTGGTTCATGATTGAGGACATGGATAGGGTATTTGACATACCACTTTAGGTTTGACATATGAAAGACGTTGCACATCATGCTATATTGTGGAGGTAGAGCCAACCTGTAAGCACATTCCCAATACGATCCAAAATTTCAAAAGGGCCCACATAACTAGGGCTGAGTTTTCCTTTGTTCTTTGCAATGGCCCGAATCGGTAAAATCTTTAGGAAAACATGATCACCTACTAGGAACTGAGTGTCAGTCCTATGTGCATCAGCATAAGACTTTTGACGATCTTTTGCCCTTTTTAACCTTTGTTTGATTAGGTTGACATTGTCAGAATAGAGTTGTAGTTCCTCAGATTTCAGAATTTTGTTGGTATGTGTGCCCTGAGCGCCAATCATGGGATGATTGGTGGGATACATTAAGATTGATTTGATAAACATCAAAGGCAAGCTTCCAATTCTTTCTGGTTCCATCATAGGAGATAGTGATAGAACATATTGAATGTCTAGAGAATTACAGTACTCAATGACGTATGCTTTCAGGTTGAGGACCTGAACGATGAGATCATACGGATGCTAAGAGTTTGTACATTCTTGTTATGTCCCTAGTCAGATGTCATTGTGGAAGGTAGATAGACAACAATGACACACAAGACTAGATTGTAGTGTTGGTTGATGACAGAATCTCATTAGTCATGATATAGAGATATCAAACCAAACACATAGGTACTTGTTAGAGAAAAAGTGTACCGGACAGACCCACCGTGAGTTTGACACATGGAACCATGACATGGTAGTCACAGTTAGTACTCACAGTGATGGTGGTGAGTGTGATTATTTGACCTAAAATCACTGCACTCAACACATGTCGTTGGGCACACTTTGACATCATCAAATGCAGTCCTGAAACATGGGTTGTTATAAAGGTGATGATTGGGTGTCTTTGACACATGGGGCTTTTGAGGGGTGAGTGATAAATATGGGATTTGTCCCTCCTGAGGGAGTTTGATATCCAAGGCCACTTGATGAGTAGGATTGAAATAGGTGTGCGCATGCATGTGTGAATCAGTATGTGATATTGATGTCATACATATCTCATTCAATCTACTCTGAGATCAAGAAAGTGAATGAACATTGACAGGATGACTGTTCCATGCCTTGAGTTCATTTGGGATATCAGTGACAAAGGAATTATACATTCGCTGTAACACCATTCACAGATTGTAGGATTGAAAGTTGTTCTCCAACTTTCTACTTTCACTTGGGTAGCACTGATGTATGACTAGGCACCGCTCTTTGCTTGTGAAGTAATAAGTGTTATGGACTTTCATTGCCAACGTGAAATGGACCTGTAGGGTCACACACATAGGATTTAACCTAGAAGAAGAGTTTTTTCCACAAACAATGTTTAGATTGATTACTAAAGGAGTTTAGTAGTTCAATTAAACACACAATCAATTGATAGCTCAATATCATAGTGTTCGAGGTGTGGACACATTGATTGGAGTATCAGATTGATTGAAACCGCAATTGACTGATTCTGCACAATCTGCACTCCCAACCGATCAGCTCATGCGATGAACCGATCGGCTCAGCTTAGTGAACCGGTCGGCTCAGGTGGTGACTCGATCGGCTCATGGTCAGGGTGAAACGATTGCTTAAAGTGTTGAAACGATCGATTCAACTGGTGCAACTGAGCAAGTTGGGAAAGTAGGATTGGTGAGAATTTTCCTTGCATTTTACTTGCCCTATTTGATTGGAAGAAGGATTGGTCCAATTAGAAACAAAAGAAGGAAAGTCAATCGGGAACTGATCAGGACCACACACTGACCAGTTCAGAAGTGAACCGACCGGCTCATGGGTCCCAACAGATCGGTTGAGGTGTCAACCGACCGGCTCATGTCCCCAACCGACCGTTTCAGTTGTGAAACGATCCGTTCAGGTTGCGAGTTGGTTGTTTTTGTGGAAAATCTCGAACCCTTCTACTCCTGCTTTTAGTTCCACATTGCCTGGGATGGAGAACCCTATCCCATGACCCTCCTATATATATAGGGGTATTGGGGGCTTCTCAAAGTACAACTCAGTGCAACCAGTTGCTCTGTAAAGTTGTCATTCTCTCTGGTTTTGGTAACTGAGAGAGCCCGAGAAAGTGCTACCCGATAAGGGAGGCATAGCAAGGGAAAGACAACTGCAATTGCGACTGGTGGTAGGAGAGTGTGTTGGCGACTAGTACGCTGACAGGAGGGTGCGACTCCTTCCAATTCCTTGTGGGACAAGGAGATTGGAGTTCCAGGTGGTCCGTGTGGACTACTTCAGAGGCGGGAGGTTTCTGCCTCCCGGAGGACAACTGTCAATCCCGACAGTCCCAGTGAGACCAGGAGTCGTCAGTCTCGGTGTGACCAGGAGCTGCACAGACACCGTCCAAGACCGGAGCTGAAGACCGTGCAAGCCGCAAGGTATTGTCACCGAGCAAGCCTCAGGATAAGGTATGATTCCACAAACCATCCTTTCCTATTGTATAGACGTTGACGCGTTTCCTTGTTCCGGGTTTGGGGGAGAAAATTTTTGTTTCTGCTGCCTTCTCTGCCTCCCCTAAAACCCGACAGTGGTATCAGAGCCATGTCAACTTCTCTATACTTTAGGAATATCAATATGATCGATTTTGGTTTGTCATCTTTATTGCATACGATGCGAATAAAATTGGCTTTATCCATGTCGAATCCTAAATCCACAAATCCCAAATTACATATATGATATGTATTATTAATGCACTCGATACGTGTGTCCCTTAAATGAGTTTTGTGGTGGATGTATAGCGTGGTTATGGCCAATAAACCCTATCTGTGTATGGTTGTATGTGGTTGCTTGCATCTCGGTCTGCGCACCGATCTTCCCTTTCTCCTATTCCTGATGTAACTCAAAATAATTCGAGATTTCTTTCCTACCTTTGCTTCCCTCGAATGTAACTCGAGGTTTCTCTTTTACAATGTAAAATAGGATAGAATTTTATTTCCTGTTATGTCAAAGAACGGAGGACATCCAGACGACATCTGAGACGATCAGTTGACGTTCCAGACGATCGGTTCAAGGAGTGAGCCGATCGGTTGATGACCGGTTCAAGGAGCGAGACGAGCGGGTGGCGGCCATGACGAGATGCACGACGACCAGGCAAACCGATCAGTTGGAGGAGCCAACCGATCGACTGGTGGCACCCAGCCGACTAGTCTGATGGCGAGCCGATCATTCATGTGATGAGTTGATCAAACCCAAAAAGGCAAAGCATAGAGTTCATATTGTACAGGTTGCATGTGATGTAGACCTAGATGACCGTGATTCCTATTGGCTCGAGGAATCACATTAGGATGGCCATAATCATCACTTTTACCGTTTTTGCATGTTTTCTGTGGGATATAGCATGTATATGATACGTATTATGTATTGTGGTGATTGGATATGTATATATATATATATAAACCAAATCCCTCATTAAAATATTAAGTCTTATATGCCTTCCATTAGAAGCACACATGAAAAACTCGATCAACCAAGAGTAGGTTACGCCAAAGCGCGTTGTCTATCTTGTGGAAGTGTGAAGGGTAGACATGTAGGTTCTGCCAAAGTAGGGTGCATGTTTACCGTGTCGGCTTTTGGGTTAGACTTAACTGGTGATTCTTAGAGCGTCTAAGCCTAGAGGCAAGGAATGTTCATGGCAAGGTGTTGCACATGTTCATTCATCAAGAGTTGCATATGATGCAATTGGCATGATGGCCTACCTAAATAGTCAAGATTGTGGGCGATCAGCCAAAGCTGACTCATGACTTGATGAAATATGGATCTTGCCCACTAGAAGGTTGTATGCTGCAATCTTCCGAATTGATGGTGAGGGCTATCAATTTGAAGTAAAATAGTGGGAGCGATAATTAATTAAAGGCCTAATTTTATCGTCAACTTTTCAAATCAATCAACAAGTCAAAAGAGTTTTGAACTAAAATTGCATAAATTTCCTTTTGTCAAAATAAATGGTTAATCAAAAAATCACTTTATTTGCGATCAGTTTTAGAGACCAACAAATTAAATGGGAATAATTCCACAAATGGTTAGGATGATGAGAAGTGTTCTCAAAGAGCAAAAGCTCTAAGTCCTAGTTATACCAAAACCAGATGAACTCAATCCCACCACATCAATGGCTGAAAGTATGCTTATGGAAGCATACTGAGGGTGACATTGATGAGGAGTTCTTGATGTTGTGTTCTCTAAACTATGATGCAGAGACAACATGAGACATATGATGTCTCAAGGACACTGTCCTAGTGTGTCATGACAGAAGGAGATCCAGTAAGGTATTCACGCACTCAATATGATTGGGTATGTGGAAAACCTGACTAAGAAGGATTCCCTCTGAGCCAAGGGTTGGCTATTGGTATGAAACTGCAAATGTTGTGAGAATCATACAATTCATGATAAGCTACAACATGAACAACTTTGACAAGCATTGATAGAGTTGTTGGACATGTTGAGGATAGTAGAGGCACAGATGAAGAAAGACAAACCATAATCTTTGATGTGATCAAAGAGAAAGGTAATTCTTAAGGGCAAGGATAAGGGCAAAGCAAAGAAGTGTTCTGATGCTAGCTAGCAATCCAAGCCGTCTTCAGCCTCAAGGCACATGGGGAAAGGGTGTACGAGGGAATTGCCCTCTATATCTGGAAGAACAATAGAAGATGAAGGAGGGGATGGAGATCTCCACTTAAGGTATCATGAAATGAACCGCTTCTTTATCTGAGGTATATGATACCAAGATATGGATATGTCACATATGATATGCAATATCCACAAAGAAGTGATGGCCTTTGTCAAAGGACCAAGAAAGGAGTACCCATCATTGGAGCAAGTGTTGCTGCCATAGATAGGAGTACCTTTCAGTTTATTTCAGCCTAAAGGGAACGAAATAGAGTTGTGAACTGCTATTTCATATTTGCCAATAGATAGAAACACTTTATTTTTGCATATTGTATGACAATAATGGCAATCAATAAAAAGATGTTTGAATTTCTAAAGATATGATCTTTATGGAAATGCCTTGTTTATCTTGTGGTATTTGGTATGCATAAGATAAAATGATACCTAAAAGTTATAGATAACTCAAACAATGAAATTAGCATCAATCATGAGAAATTCATTTCTAGTTTCCACGTGATGGATGAATCTAGACTCTTTTGGTTAGAGAACCAGTAAGAGACATGAATATCTTGGACATGATTAATCAATATTCACTAAAGGTAGTGGGAGAATGATTATCCTATTAGGTATAATACATGTGATGTATTTACATACCTATTGGAACAAATGCTAATACTTCAAATGGTATTTAGAAAAATATCAATATGAATATCTTGAAGTGTTTAAGATTATCATAGATGAAGTACAAATTTGGTAAAGTGTTAATTCTTGATGAGATCAATGAATGAAATACTTGGACCAAATGTTTGAGATCCTTATGAGTGATTATGATAGTGTATCATAGTGAACTCATGATATTAAGGCATGGTGATGTCTAAATCAAGAAGGAATCATACTCTAAGTAGTTAGAGAATGATTATCAAATAACTGAATTCTTCTTAATAAAAGAATACCCCACACTAATAAAGGACATTAAGAATCACAAGGAGTTGTGAGTTCTTATATCCTTGACAGATACACCTCAATTATCTATGTGATGAGTTGATCATGTGATGAGTCAACTATCTAGATGAATATGAGGAATCGAATTTTGAGTTATGGTTTATGACCTTTACATCCTAAATGACATCCATGTGAACCATAAGGTATGACCTTGATGGTATCACCCATTGGATAAAATCCATAAGTGCAAATGAGTCTTAAGTGTTAAGACTCATGGATAACATTTTGAGAAGGATTATGCTTGTTGATTGCAACCTAATGACTAAGGCATTTGGCATATGGATACTAAAACTGCATTCCTATGAGGAATAAAACAAGGATGTGTATGTGACACAACCTATAAGGTTTATGAATCCACTAATGCAAATGAAGTCTATAAGTTACAATGGACTAATCAATGTGATTGATTGAGTACAAGAAACTCAAAATTATATCTTTACTTTGATGATATAGTCAAAGGGTTTGACTGATATGTTAAAGATAAAGAAGGGATCTGTGATTTAGTGGGAGTGTGTTCACATTCCACATGTTGATGTGAAATGGAAATGTTCTAGAATGGAAATCCAAAAGTAGAAATTATCTTTAAGGAAGATAGAGATGTTTCCTATGTGATAGGAATAGAGATCTATAGAGATAGTTCTCAAAAACCTCTTGACCTGAAAAGAGAGAGCATACATTGGCAATCTGTACTGAAGGGTTCAGTGTACACAGATTAAGTGGGAGAAAACGTGTCCATGTTACATGGAGTTAGTATCCCAAGGACAAGTGTCCAATTCTTATAAAGAATGGGAACACTAAGAATAGATATGGATCTATCATGTATGTAATCATCCCATTATTTTGCATGTATCGACATGGCAAGAACAAAATGCATTCATCATCTTGTATGTAGGACATGGCAATATGATGTGCTCATTTCGATAACTCGTATGTGGGACATGACGAGAGGATGTCTGTCTACTTCCAGTAAGGGTTACTGGAACACCATGAGAACCTGATAAGTACTTGGGAAGTACTAGTTCTATGGAGATAAGGAAGAGTTCAATGTAAAGAGTTACATTGATGCGAACTTCCAAAAGGACAAAAAATTAATCGCAAAATATATATAGGATATATAAAAGTGAAAGTTTGTTGATAATTGGAAGTGTTCCAATAAAACCATTTAAAAGGAAATGCCGAGTATCCATGTGTTAGAGAACCGCAATGGATACTGTATGGTTTTGGAAGTTCATGAGATGAACTTATAGATATTCTGCTCATTGATGACAAGTATGGAATCCTTGATCATGCAATGTAGCTAAAGGTTAGCAAAGGAATACTAGATCGCATATTACGACAACTCCATCTCATACGTGTGACGTACAAGGAAGAGATGAGAGACATGCAATTTATACTGACTTTGGCAAGGTGTTGCCATTACTCACTATGTTGGCACTAGAGCACAGTAACATGTGGGACATGTTTGAAGATCATTATGAATATGATTCAAGGGTGATTGGCTCACAGTGCAAGTGGGAGTCTGTTGGTATGTGTGCCCTGAGAGCCAATCATGGGATGATTGGTGGGATACATTAAGATTGATTTGATAAACATCAAAGGCAAGCTTCCAATTCTTTCTGGTTCCGTCATAGGAGACAATGATAGAACATATTGAATGTCTAGAGAATGATAGTACTCAATGACATATGCTTTCAGGTTGAGGACCTGAACGATGAGATCATACGGATGCTAAGAGTTTGTACATTCTTGTTATGTCCCTAGTCAGATGTCATTGTGGAAGGTAGATAGACAACAATGACACACAAGACTAGATTGTGGTGTTGGTTGATGACAAAATCTCATTAGTCATGATATAGAGATATGAAACCAAACACATAGGTACTTGTTAGAGAACAAGTGTACCAGACAGACCCACCGTGAGTTTGACACATGGAACCATGACATGGTAGTCATAGTCAGTACTCACAGTGATGATGGTGAGTGTGATTCTTTGACCTAAAATCACTGCACTCAACACATGTCGTTGGGCACACTTTGACATCATCAAACACAGTCTTGAAACATGGGTTATTATAAAGGTGATGATTGGGTGGCTTTGACACATGGGGCTTTTGAGGGGTGAGTGATAGATATGGGATTTGTCCCTCCTGAGGGAGTTTGATATCTAAGGCCACTTGATGAGTAGGATTGAAATAGGCATGCGCACACATGTGTGAATCAATATGTGATATTGATGTCATACATATCTCGTTCAATCTACTCTGAGATCAAGAAAGTGAATGAACGTTGATAGGATGACTGTTCCATGCCTTGAGTTCATTCGGGATATCAGTGACAAAGGAATTATACATTCGCTGTAACACCATTCACGGATTGTAGGATTGAAAGTTGTTCTCCAACTTTCTACTTTCACTTGGGTAGCACTGATGTGTGACTAGGCACCGCTCTTTGCTTGTGAAGTAATAAGTGTTATGGACTTTCACTGCCAATGTGAAATGGACCTGCAGGGTCACACACATAGGATTTAACCTGGAAGAGGAGTTTTGTCCACAAACAATGTTTAGATTGATTACTAAAGGAGTTTAGTAGTTCAATTAAACACTCAATCAATAGATAGCTCAATGTCATAGTGTTCAAGGTGTTGGACACATTGATTGGAGTATCAGATTGATTGAAACTGCAATTGACTGATTCTGCACAATCTGCACTCCCAACCAATCGGCTCATGTGAATAACCGATCGACTCATCTTAGTGAACCGGTCGGCTCAGGTGGTGAGTCGATCGGCTCATGGTCAGGGTGAAACGATTGCTTCAAGTGTTGAAACGATCGATTCAACTGGTGCAACCGAGAAAGTTGGGAAAGTAGGATTGGTGAGAATTTTCCTTGCGTTTCACTTGCCCAATTTGATTGGAACAAGGATTGGTATTTGATACCAATTAGAAACAAAAGAAGGAAAGTCAATCGGGAACTGATCAGGGCCATGAACCGACCGGTTCAGAAGTGAACCGACCGGCTCATGGGTCCCAGCCGATCGGTTGAGGTGTCAAACGACTGGCTCATGTCCCCAACCGACCGTTTCAGTTGTGAAACAATCGGTTCAGGTTGCGAGTTGGTTGTTTTTGTGGAAAATCTCGAACCTTTCTACTCCTGCTTTTAGTCCCACATTGCCCGGGATGGAGAACCCTGTCCCATGACCCTCCTATATATAGGAGTATTGGGGGCTTCTCAAAGTACAACTCAGTGCAACCAGTTGCTCTGTAAAGTTGTCGTTCTCTCTGGTTTTGGTAACCGAGAGAGCCCGAGCAAGTGCTACCCGATAAGGGAGGCATAGCAAGGGAAAGACAAATACAGTTGCGTTTGGTGGCAGGAGAGTGTGTTGGCGACTAGTACACTGACAGGAGGGTGTGACTCCTTCCAATTCCTTGTGGGACAAGGAGATTGGAGTTCCAGGTGGTCCGTGTGGACTACTTCAGAGGCGGGAGGTTTCTGCCGCTCGGAGGACAACTGTCAATCCCGACAGTCCCGATGAGACCAGGAGTCGTCAGTCCCGGTGCGACCAGGAGCTGCACAGACACCGTCCAAGACCGGAGATGAAGACCGTGCAAGCCGCAAGGTATTGTCGCCGAGCAAGCCTCGGGACAAGGTATGATTCCACAAACCATCCTTTCCTATTGTATAGACGTTGACGCGTTTCCTTATTCCGGGTTTGGGGGAGAAAATATTTGTTTCCGCTGCCTTCTCTGCCTGCCCTAAAACCCAACAAATTCGTCTTTTCCCTACTTCATCCCAGTAAAGTGGAGATCTATACGGTCTTCCATACAAAGCTTCATAGGGAGGCATGTCTATACTAGACTGGTAGCTATTGTTGTAGGCAAATTCAACAAGAGGAAGGTAGTGGTCCCAAGAACCACCCCAATCAAGGACGTAAGATCTCAGCAAGTCCTCAAGAACTTGGATTGTCCTCTCATACTGTCCATCAGTTTGTGGGTGATAAGTAGACTAAAATTCATCTAAATTCCCAATTCTTCTTGTACCTGCCGCCACAAGTGAGAAGTAAACTTTGCATCACGATCCGATACTATAGATACAGGAATTCCATGCAGCCTGACTATCTCCTGAACATAAAGTTCTGCTAACTTAGGAACCTTGTTCGTTGTCTTGATCAGAATAAAATGGACTGATTTAGTCAGACGATCAACTACAACCCAAATGGCGTCACTCCCTTTTCTGGTCCTGGGTAGATCCACCACAAAATCCATGGTGATGTTTTCCCATTTCCACTCAGGGATAGGCAGGGGTTGTAGAAGACCTCCTCGACGTTGATGTTCAGCCTTGATCTGTTAGCAGGTCAGAAACTTGGAGATGAAAGTAGCAATGTCAGTCTTCATATTCCTCCACCAGAAGTGCCTTTGCAGATCCTTGTACATTTTAGTCGATCCAGGATGCACAATATATTTCGATCTGTGAGCTTCTTGTAACACCTTTTCTATCATGATTGAATCTTGTGGGACCCATATGCTTTGTTTGTATCAGATTCCACCATCCATACCGACTGTTAGATGAGTTTGGAGCTTCTCTAATAGCTTAGTCATTTCATCAAGGCTCTTGCTATTGTTTTGGTCTAACAGGATTTAAGACTGGAGGCCTGGTTTTACACGGACACTAGCCAATCTAAGAACGTTGCCCATATGCCTCGGGGCCCAAGGTGACATAACTTCCATGTTCTTCCATTCAGAAGTAAAGACAGCAGCACATTTAGCCTACTTCCTACTGAGTGCATCGACCACCCCATTTGCCTTACCGGGGTGGTAGGCAATGGTGAAGTCATAGTCTTTAAGGTACTCAAGCCAACGCCTCTGTTTGAGATTGAGATCCTTCTGTGTTAGGATATATTTCAAACTCTTATGGTCGGTGAGGATGTCGAAGGTGGCACCATACAAGTAGTGTCACCATATCTTCAAAGCATATATGATGGCGGCAAGCTCGAGGTCATGAGTTGGGTAGTTGACCTCGTTTGGCTTCAATTGTCAAGAGGCATAAGCAACCACCTTTCTCTCTTGCATGAGAACACAACCCAGACCGAATCTTGATGCGTCAGTGAAGATGACGAACCCATCATTTCCCGAGGGAAGAGTCAAGACAAGTGCAATTGTCAGTTTTCTCTTTATCTCTTGAAAATTAGACTCACACTCTTTTGACCGGATAAACTGTTCTCCTTTCTTGGTGAGCTTAGTGAGAGGCAACGCAGTCCTACTGAAGTTCTGAATAAAATGTCAATAATAGCCAGCAAGACCCAGAAAACTGTGAATCTCAGAAACTAGGGCTGGCCACTCTAGAACAGCTGAGACTTTGGTGGGGTCAACAGGAAGTTTCCCACCAGAAATTATGTGGCCTAAGAACATGACTTCAGAAATCCAAAATTCACATTTTTACAACTTTGCATAGAATTTCTGAGATTGGAGGATGTCAAGAACTTTGCGAAGGTGAATATGGTGTGATTCAGCATCAGTCGAATATATCAATATGTCATCAATGAAGACCACTACAAGCTCATCGAGGAAAGGTTGGAAGACACTATTCATCAAGTTCATAAACACACCAGGAGCATTGGTCAACCCAAATGGCATGACAAGGAATTTGTAATGCCCGTATTGGGTTTGAAAGGCTGTTATAGGAATGTCTTTGTCCTTAACTTTGAGTTGGTGGTAACCAAAACGGAGATCAATTTTTGAAAAGACATGGGCAGAACGGAGTTGATCGAAAAGGTCATCAATTCTGGGCAGCAGATACTTGTTTTTCACAGTAGCTTGATTGATCAGACGATAGTCAATACACATGAGAAGGGAACCATCCTTTTTCTTGACAAATAGAATGGGGGCTCCCCAAGGAGAGGTACTAGGGTGGACGAAACCCTTGTTAAACAATTCCTACAACTGCGTTTTCAGCTCAGTCAATTCAGCAGGAGCCATCCGATAGGGTGCCCGAGAAATGGGTGTGGTACCAAGTGCTATATCAATAGAAAAATCGACATCACGATCTGGTGGTAGCCCAGGGAGCTCCTCAGGAAAGACACTCGGGTATTCCCACACTATGTCAATGTTTTCTAGGGCACTCGTATCAGGATTGACTATGGTTACAGTTGCTAGGTATGCTTTGCACCCTTTAGCTATCAAGTTTTGGGCTTTAATAAGAGAAATAACAACATTTTGATTTCGATATTTCCTTCCAAGAATTACAAGAATAGGGACGTTGGGTTTGGAAATAATGACTTTCTTGGCACGACAATTGATCAAAGCATGATTTTTATGGAGCCAATCCATCCCTAAAATAAGGTCAAAGTCTTTCATTTCTAAGATTATAAAATCTGACTCAAAACTACGTCCAACATAAGATAGAGGGAATTTTTTGAAAATATAGTAGGAGACTTTCATCTTCCCACTTGGGGTAGTTACATCAAGTACGTACCCTAAGTCCCTTGTTTCAAGATTCAACATAAAGGCAAGATTCTTAGACATGAAGGTGTTTGTTGACCAGAAGTCAAAAAGAGTAACAACAAAATGGTCGGAGATTTGCATCATACCTACGTATACATATATTTTGTGCAAGGATTTTTGTACAAGATAATCATGATATAATGTTCTGGAAATAATTTTGAATTTAAAAGGTACCTTCCATGAGTTTGTTTTCATTGGATTTCGCCTCATCTGCATTCACAGCAAAGACACAGGCATGTCGATGTTCACCTTGCCCGGCCCATACTGGAGGAGGGTGGGGGTAGCTGTCTCTGAAGTGACCCTCTTGCTTGCAGTAAGGGCAGACTGGGGATGGATACTTGCACTGGCCAGTGTGGAAGTTACCACAGTTGCGGCAACGAGGAATATTTGCATCCCGGCCTTGACCACTGTTTTGGCCATGATTCTGGTTTTGTGCAGTACCACAATTGTAATTCTGGTTTTGGCCTTGATTGTAGTTCTGGGCAGGGGGATTTCTCTGGTTCTTCTATCGATTCTTGTTCTTATTGGCACCAATATGGGGTTTTCCCTTCTGTTCGGATTTTGCAGGTACAACCTCAGTCAGGCCTAGATAGGCAAGGGTAGGTAATGGTTTCCCGTGTCCCATCCCTAGGGTTCTCTCCATGGACAAGGCATGGTCATAGGCATCTTGAAAATTGGTGGGTTTGGATGAGGATACAAAAGCTTTTAGGGTAAGGAAGAGCCCATCAATGTAGCGGTCAAGTTTTTGTTCTTCAGTGAGGTTGGTGACATGCCTCTCCAAAAGGCGGAACTGTCAGCTATATTCATCCACTGTGTTAGTTCCTTGGGTAAGGGTGAGGAATTGTTTTTGTTTCTCCTTTCTCTCAAATGTGGGTTGGAAACAATTGGTGAAAATGGGTTTGAAGGCTTTCCTAGTTGACAGGGATAACCTGTTGTGACCGGATATAATTCTCCCACCACAACTTGGCCGCCCCCTTCAACTGGTAGGTAGAAAAACCAACCTTATCTTGTTCAGGGCACCTCAAAACCCTAAAGGTGTTTTCCATGGACACTAACCAGGCATCAACCTTGTCTAGGACATCATCTTTGTCTTCCCCATAGAAGGTTTATGGCCTGAGTTTCAGAAAATCTTGGATAGTGATGGGTTTTGGGTTATGGGTTGGCATAAGGGATGTTGTACGAACGGCTATGTCATGGAGGGCATCCATAATGGCCTTCTGTTTCAACTCCCACTCCCCCATATCGGTGGTCTTATTGGAAGAACCGACATCTTCATCATCATTCATACGGGGCTTCTTCCCCTTGTCTTTAGTATCAGAGGTCCCTTCACCATCCCTATTGTTCCTGATTTTTGGGGCCATCTGCAAGAGTCCAACTGATATAAGTTTTCTTATTTATAACTTTCAAAGCAAAAATATGATAGATCATGGAAATATTGTAACACATTTTCTCAATTTATTTTCGGATTTTAGTTGTTCATGTCTTTAAATTACCCAAAATAGAGAGAGTACATAGATCAAGTCATGACACCTTAAAGAGAATGAGAAGATGAAGAGTCATCCTACTTCCTTCTAATAGGTGGCTTGGGAAATCCTTAAAGAAGAGATAAGATGCTAGAAGACTCTCTAGGGTTATAGGAAGTCCTTTCATCCATTTCTGGATCAACTAAGGCCATGTGGAGTAGGAGGAACCTCAGCCACCGTGAAGACGAATAGGAGGAATTATGCCAGAACCCCCTTTGTGCTCTTTCTAGACACCATATTTTTCACCATAGTGAATTTCAGGGCTTCCTTGGTTCAGCAATTAAGAACATCATTTCACTAATGCATATGAAGTGTGTTATGGCTCTGATACCAACTATTACGAATCTGTTCTTACCCTAATCCCAATCCCACTGTCCAAAAGAGCAGTGTTAAAGGGATTAGAGTGCCCGTCCCTGAGTGACCTGAAAATCACACACAGATAATATGCAAAAATGAAATAACATTCTTCTTTATTAAAATGAACCAAAAGGTTTAGTACATAAGGCCCATAGGCAACATGGAAAGAGAAAAAGATAAGAAGCTAGCCAACAACTACATCCCTTTTACAATTAGCTCCCATGTAGAGTCCATAGTTGATGTAGCAGTCTTTATTGCAGTGGATAATTGAGTAGATGAAAGTAAATCTCTAGTTCCTTGCATTACTTAAAATCGAGAAAATCAAGACACAATTTCAATGCAAATGCATGGTATGCTATATAAAAACAAGTAAAGCAATTTATAAGAAAACTAGTATGTTTGGCAGGACTTATGTTTTAAAAGCATATCGAATGATCTTCTAAAAACCAAAATGTTATTCAAAAAGGATTTTATTACGAATTTCCCATTATGCTGTAATCAAGAAGCATGCTTATATTCGTTTCTGTGACTCTATTACCCCAACACCATGGGGAGGTCACCAAGCTCCTTCTCACCAAGGAGATATGAGGTAAATGTACAAAAACGCCACCCTTCAATCAAGGTTTTTTTTGCTTATATTCAATATCAACATCATCAACTTTTCCAACATCATTATCAACATCAATATACGGGCAGTCATAATGGGTATTGCAATTTAGGGTTTCATGTTTCTCAAAATATAGTATAAAAGAAAAACGGAAGACTACTCATAGGGAACAATATTTCATCCAAATAAATAGCCAAGCATAAGTCAAGAGATGCCTAGAGATATCATAATTACAATCAAGGAGTTGTATAATAGCGTACCTTTCTAAAAGGGTATTTGGAGTATAGATCCCAAGAAAGAGCAGATCAACCCCTTGAGTCAGATCATAGATCAAAATATTGGATCAAGGGTCAAGATCATAGTTTTAAAAAGATCATGCTTTGCTATTCGAGATCAGGGTTACATTTTCCTATTTCTACCTGAGGTTTAGGGCATCACCAATATTTCCCAAAAGTCCAACAAATATTCAAGTATCAAACATGTTTCATGAATGGATGACCTACCTAGGTATATTTAGGAATACATGTCAACCCTAATTATTAATATCATTATTCAAATCTCTAGATCATTTCCAATATGAAATAGCACAGTTAGACTCAAAATTAGATCAGGGAGACATATGATTAAGAGGGATTTCTAGATTAAGGTAGAGCATCATTATATCAAGAATAAACCTTATTTCAAAGTATATGATTCATATTTTAGGGTAAAGAGTTAAGAATATTATATCTAACCCTTATTTTTTCAAAAAAATGATTTGGTGTCTCAGGATGATCATTAGAATCAGGAATAAGAGTTTGTCAAAGATTTGTCATCATGGTTGAATCATTAGACAAGTTAAATAAGTAAAGGAACAAGGTTTAGGGATATTAGTGATAAACATTCACAATTAAGCTTCAAAAGTATTTTTAAAAGCTTTATTGGATTTTTATGATTAAGATGGACTACTTATTTATAATTATCGGAGTTCGGATGCATTTTCTATGATTAAAATGAGACATGGGCATTTAATTGAATATCTTAGCAGAGGAGGGGTATACAGTACCAGAAATGAAAAGCCGAGAAAAGGATGGACGTTGGATTCCTTGATCAGATCTGATTAGATCTTGATCTTGCAGTTGGGAGGCTGCCCACTGCTGATCACTTGCTCGAGATTGAAGGAGCAAAGGAGGCACGAGGACCGTTGATCCCGGGATAGATCAGCGTGGACCCAGATCCTAGGGTTGTTGTTGGTCGTCTCAGACAACAGATCTCTCCTGCGAGCAAGCTTGCCTCATGGTGGTGCACAGATCAGAGAAGAAGGGAAACGTAGGTGAGGGATATATAAGGAGAGGTGAGGTGTCGACTGGGGTCTAAGGGCCTCGCTGAAGGTGATGGCCCAGCTTTTATAGCCCAAAGGAGCTAGGGTTAGGGTTATCGGGGAGGTATGTTCCCATGGCGGTGGCCTAGAGAGGCGGCTCACACTTTCCCTAGTTGCACTGGGATTTGAGGGGGAAAAAGAATGTGATCGCATCCGGATTGGCGGGGGAAGCATCATGGTTCGTTTAATTTTTGAAATGGTCAAGGTAGGAGTGAAATCGGGTCTCGACCCCTCCCCATGTTCTCCTCCGCTGATTGCGGGAGGTAGGGGACGAACCTGAAACCATATGATCAAGGCCCCAATCTGCGGGTGCCTGGTCCAAGGGTCAGGGATCGCCCCCGCCCGCCTCACAGGATCACAGGCCCATAAAAGGCGAGAATAAAAGGAAAACAAGAGGAATTTCATGATTAAAATTTAGAAAATCATAGAAATTAGTAGGAGTGTCCAATTTGAGTGAAATTTGGATCATAGCTTCAAAAAATTGTGTAGAACATATTGAAAAATGTTGAGGACAATATAATGAAGTTTTAGGAACGAATTTATTTCTTTGAGTAAAGTGATCATTAAACCTAATTAAAATGTTATAAAGTGTAAACAAGCCATATTGGTCACCAAATTTTATAATTGAGTCTCAAAATTAATTATGTAGCCAAGAAAAATAGATTGGGACTAAAAGTGAGCATAAGGAGGTCAAAATTGAATATTGGACAAAAGTATGAGTAAAAACTCACTTTATCACATACGATCATCTCGTGTGGCGCAGCTCTTCTACACCCTCACCAACAGCTTCACGACTTCCAAGCCTTTTACGTTCTGATCGTTTGCCACCTCTCTGACACTAGACGGGTGTCTCAATCATCAAGACGACTGCTTAGTGATTGTCCACCCAACAGCAACAACTAGAACCACACAAGTAACAGCCTCAGAACAACCCTTTGGCACTCTCAACCAATCGTCCAGATAGCCCAGACGAGCGTCTCAGCTTTCTAGACCCCCGTCTCGTCCCTTGCAACATGTTCAACCACTTCTGAAAGAACAAGGGAAAGTCCCCCGCTTCCTTGATGCTCCCAGTTGCCGCTCCCACTCTGCACTAGGCGTTCATATCTGAGAGCTTATCAGTGAATATTCTCCTGAGGTGGCCAAGGAGATGCTCCAAGAAATCCACAATGTGGATAGACTCATTGACGAGGTCATAGGTGGTCAATCCTTATTAAACCATGATCTTAATTCCACTTCTCCCCGATCACCTCACATTGCTCTGCATCCTAGCACTTACGTCCAATTTGTTTGTGATTAGCTCTCCAAGAGATTTATGCATTTATCTTCGGTCGAAGTCTCCCTCCCAAGATGGGCATGTGGCCCTACTTTGACTGCACTTGGCATCAAAATGGTGGTTGACAAGATTCTTCGATGCATCCACATTGTGACTTTGTCTACCATGTTCTTCTAGTGTACAGTGATCTTACCCTTCAGTTCATGTCCACTTTTTGATATTACCACTGCTCCCAAGGTAATTCTAGTTGGAAAATCTAGATATTCGGGGAACGCCTAGAGATCTCTGCCTACCAGTTTACTCCCTCATCATCGATGAAGGCACGTTCGATTATCTATCTCATTGCATGAGTCGCTGCCATGATGGCTATTATGAATCCTATAACATGGAGAAATTTTGGGCAAACATCAATGTCCTCCTACCCAAGATTCCCAACGGTACAAAAGCATCCAACATCAGCAATCCCGTGGTGTGCTATCTTCATTGTATCCTAGCGTGCACTATTTTTAACAGGGAGGGAACCTAAGGAGCAACTAACCAGCTCGACCTATACACCTTATGTGTCTGATGAATGAGGAGCCTTTCAATTAGGGGAATGCTATGGTTTCACATGCCAACTATCAAGCTACCTGCAACACCTCCTCCTAGATATGTATTGGTCATGTTGGTACTATGGTGGGCAAGTACTTAGGCTTCACTTACATCCCCTTTCCACCACTAGAGAACATGCATCATCTACTCAACCTCGTATATTTGAATGATTGAAAGTTCATCCACTATGGAGCAGGCAAGGATGTCTTTAACTTGACATTCAAAGGCATTGCCCTTGGTCTACAACTTCCTTGACATGCCATGTTTGCGGTTGCAAATGTCGTGTAACATCCCTGACCTGGGTTCTTCTTTAACCCTAGATGTTTTGTTTAAGAAAGATAATTATATGATTTATCTTATATTTTCAAAAGTAATTAAGTCTCAAGAGGAGCTTATGTTTCAATTTTAGTCCTTTTTGAATAATGTTGAAAACAATGTTTTGCCCGTTTTGGACTAAAGTGCAAATTACCCAAGTTGAGGGGTTAACTTGCAAATGTTACATGATAAAATGTTCCTCAAGTGTTGAAACATCATAATAATCAAAATGATGCAGAGGTATGACTTGTGGTAGCCTGAGCACCAAGAAAGAGCTTATTAAGCAATGTTTGTGCATTAAAGCCTAGTTTTGGTATAATGTGCAATTTACCCAAAACCTAGGGTTCAATATGCAAAATACCACTTCTGAAGAGTCCCTAATATTTCTTGGTAACAATCAGAGACAAGAAAATAGGGGGTGTCTCAATTGAATCTCTTTGGGGGAGAGAGAATCTTGATATTAAAATAATCAAGATTTAAGCATAATTGAAACCCTAATTCAATTTAATGCAAAAAAATAAATATATTAATGGAAGTGCCCTTCAACCAAAAATTTGATGGTTGAATTTATATAAGTATGGACGTCCTTGTGCCTTGCAATGACACCGAAATATCTAAAGTGAGTGTAGATCCCACTCACATTAGTTATAGAAAAAGTAATATCCACTAATTTTTGGATATTATTAATATATTGATCAAGGTGCTTAAAGTGGTTTCTTTTAATTCATGGATAAAGAAGAGGATTTCGAATGGATGGATGATGTCTTCGTATGCAAGGAAGTGAGGGGGATAAGTGGCACCAATTTTGGGAGTTGAAGGAATTTTCTATTACTTTCTCTCTCTGGAATTTCCCTTACAGATACCCCATTTTCCACCCACATGAAAGACTCTTTTTCGAATCTACTTTCTTTCTTTGCTTGGGCCAAATACAAGGGAGATTAGGAACAAGAGAATAACTCACCGCAACCTATAGGTAAGCTCCACAGTCATCTTCAACCTTGATTTCATGGTGGAAATCGAAATTCAATGCTTATATTCTTTTTTTCTCCATTCAGTGCTCAATCTTGATCATCCTTTGCATCCAAAGACTTGAGAACGGGCCTTGGACAGTTGAGAAATCTTCATTCACCATTTAGGACGTGAGGCTTGAAGCTTGAAATCAACTTTAAAGGCGGGTTATATAACTTGAACCCTTAAACATCATTATTGATTTCATTTCTTCATCATATGTTGATTCCTTTTTCTTTCCTGAATTTCCTTTTGATTAATTGTTGAAATCACTACAAAGATCACATCAAATTTCGAAGATTTGTAACTTGAAGATTATGATGTCATCTTAGCACACACTTCAATAAATATCATGAGCAAAAAATCTTCAATTTTGACGACCAAACGATCTCAAGACCGTTTGAGGTTAAACGGTGTCAATACCATTTGGGGTCAATTGCTGATGCGGATGAATGAAGATCCAATGGTTCAAATTGATATAATTATAATGGATTTAAGAATGGATGATCCATTGATTACAAACCCTAATCGGATTGTTTGGTTGAAACCCTAAATTGATTGAGTCGATTTCTATGTTGAATGGTCCAAACGGTCTCAAGACCGTTTGAGGCCAAACGGTCTGAAGACCATTTGGAGGTCAAGGGTTGTGATGGATGGTTGGAGATCCAAGGGTTGTAATTTGATGTACTCTCAATGGTCCAATTGATGAAAGATTCAATGAAGCAAACCCTAAATTGATTGGTTGAAGGAAACCCTAGATGATCCTTTCGGTTTCAAGGTAGTTTGGACCAAACGGTCTTGAGACTGTTTGAGTCCAAACGGTCTTGAAACCATTTCGGATCAAACGGTCTTCAAACCGTTTGAGACCAAATGGTCTCAAAACCGTTTGATGTTCAATAATTTTCAATGATGGGTTGTTCATTCAGTCTCAAGGTTAATTTGATCAAACGGTTTCAAGGGTTGAAAGAACCAAACCATTTCAAAATCGTTTAAGAGAAAACAGTCTCAATCCTAGATGCCCAAATGGTCTTCAAACCGTTTGGAGGTCAAACGGTCTCAACCTTAGATGCCCAAATGGTTTCAAAACCATTTTGAGGGAAAACGGTCTCAAAATCATTTGGAGGTTGAGGGGTCAGTACCATTTGGAGGTTCAATGCAACCAAAACCATTTGAATACCTAATGTGATGAAAGATCAAGTAACCCTATGATTGTTAATGACGTTTATTAAAGATAATTACAATGGTTGTACCTCTCAAGTACTTAGGTGATTAATACCTTTTGAATGGTTAACCTTTGATGCTTATGGAAGCAATATCTCAATACACCATGCTAACCCTAAATGTATGTACTTGAATGAAGTGTTGACCTAATCTAATCAAGCTTGAAGTAATCAACATCCTAGAGAGGATGAGAGAGAGAGGAATTCATACATGTATAATAATCATGTAGTAGTAAGCCTCAACACTTTCAACATGAATAAAATATGTAATTAGGGTATGATCCTTGATAAAGAGATCATGAAACCCTAATTGAGGCGGTTGATGAGCCCCAATCCTAATTTAGGGCAATTCTAGGTGAAACCCTAATTTAAGAGGATGCTTCATGAAACCCTAATTTCGGGTAAAGTTACATGAAACCCTAATTTGGGGAAAAGCTATAAGGAACCTTAATTCAAGATAATGATGTGTGAAACCCTAATCTAGGGTGATGCCATGTGAAACCCTAATGCAGTGATGATGTGTGAAACCCTAATCTAGGGTGATGCCATGTGAAACCCTAATGTAGTGATGTGATATGAAACCCTAATCTAGGTTGATGCCATGTGAAACCCTAATGCAGTGATGTGATGTGAAACTCTAATCCAGGGTGATGTTATGTAATGCTATATGAAACCGTAATATAGGGTGAAGGTATGTGAAACCCTAATTTTGGGTTATAGTGCATGAAACCCTAATCTTAGGCAATATGATGATAAACAATATCCCTAATTTTGGGTAATGGGATGAGTATCCTTAATTGACATGAATTGGGAAACCCTAACCCTAATGAGGGAATAGTAATGCTACCCTTATATTGCATGGTGATGATATGTAATTGATATAACTGTTATCATGTGCACTAATCATGCATGTATCATGAGATGTTGGGCATAGCCAAGTATGAGCTATGATGTTTTATTATTGAAATTGTTTTATGGGCCTTGTGAGCCATAATATACTTTGTTGCCTAGTAATAGGTGACAAAGATAAAATGGGCCTTGAAAGCCATGTGAGATGATTGTGTAGCAAGTAAAATGATTACCTTGGTCAGATGACCTGAAGGTATTAGTTGCCTGATAAGTGGTAACAAGTGCTCTTTGATGAACTGAGGGTTTGAATACCCATATTCCATAATCATGATGATGAGATGTTAAGGGATGAGAATGCCCATGATGTGACAAGGGATTGAGATCCCAATATTTTATAAAGCTTCCAAAAGGACTTGATAGAAGTATTACACATTCTTTGTAGCATTTGTTACAATAAATTATGGTTGAAAACCTGACAGATGCTAAAGGAATATGTAATACACTTAATTAATCAAGTGAAATCTTATCATGTAGAGCCCTGACCATAGATCCATCATTGTCAGTGTTTGTTGATCGAGAAGTAGGTTTTCCTATGGGAATTCTTGGAATGCATATTTTTGAATATGTTGGGGTAATGGGCGAATATATCCTTAAGCCTCACAGGAATGACTGCGGGCCATATCCTATACACATGAATGGTTATGGACCATATCCCAATAAGAGTATGTCTATGGGATATAACTCCACAATACCAGACATTGGCTAAGGGCCATATCCTGAAGAGAGTATATGCTATGGGCTATAACTCTATAGCGAAGATGCCAGTATACCCTAGAAAGCTATTTAGCAGAGACACAAGATGTTCTGCATGGGATCTCGTACTGACCGAGATAAGGGAGGTCATGGAAATCTGGATCTTCCTTGACCTTTGTATGGTACCGATTTAAATTTCGCAATGGTCGGTTGGAGTATCAGCAGTATACCTAATCTCCTCAGGGCTTAAATATGATTCTAAAATGTAATCAGTCGTATAGCGTATTTTCTTAAGGTTGGAATATGAGAATCATTGGTTGATGTTACCTTGCTTAATATATCCAAGATGGATAATTATTATACATATTCTTCAATTCCTTATTGGATAAGTGACATGCTACTTTATCAAGCTATAAGCTGAAATGCTTTGAATAAGAATATTGCTCTAATCTGTTTAGACATTGATTTATCTGCTGTTGATTATATATGATTCCTCTACTCAGTTTTATTCCATTAAACTGCAATAATAATGTTTCTGGAGGAGAGTTATATCTCTCACTGGGACAATTTCAATTGTCTCACCCCCGTGAGATCCAACCTTTTTAGGTAGACACGGAAGAAGATCCAGAAACCCTATACCAGGAGAAGAGCAGCAGCAGCAACAATAGGGACAACAGTGATATTCCAAGTGGAGGCACTGGCTGTCATATTTTGTGTAGAGAGTCCTATGTGTCGTCTCTGTACTATCAAGTCCTCGGAGTTAGTAGTTAGTACTTTTAATGAATCGATCTGAGATTTCAGTTTGATGCCTCGAGGTTCTTATGCTGCCAGTGTATAGTTTTAACAAAGTAGTTGATGCTTGTAACCCTCGAGAATGGATGGTACATGATATGTACTTATGAACCAGGATGTAAATAAAATACTTTGGTTCTTGATAAAAGAGTTTTCCTGTATTTGGATCTCTTTGTAAATGGTTTTCATTTTTAGTGATTTTCAGTAATCCACTATTAATGATCATTTCCGCTTAATTAATGATGTTTTGTTCGAATAGTGCATCACAGTTTAGTGGTATCAGAGCTCTAGGTTTGTTGAGTCTACAGAGACATAGGATTAAGGTTGTTGAGTCTGTTCTAGTGTCTTCCAGTTTATCTCGTAGTGTCTTCTGCTCATATAGGAGAAGAAGAACTTAAAGATATCTGGATCACGCGAAGAACATGCTGCTGAAAGAAGCATTGCTGCACCAGGAAGAGGTGTAAGGGACCAGACTAGGGAGGAACCAGAACCTGAACATCCCCTACTTAACCAAGTTGCACTGTAAAACCCAACTTTCCATGATTTGTTTGGGCAGTTCATGGAAACTATGATGCATATGGAAGATAGAATGCCACCACCTGCATCAAGGGCACCAACCCATAATGAAGGACATGGAGTCGACAAGACTTTCAAACGACTTCGCCGAGTTGGAGCCACAGATTATGCTGGTACAGCTGACCTAGAAAATGCTGACTTGTGGTTGACTGAGTTGGAGAAGGCCTTTAGAATCCTCAATATCCCTGAAGTAGAGAAGGTGAGGCATGCAATGTACCTTCTAAAAGGGAGTGTTGGCCACTGGTGGACAATAGAAGAGGGCAAGAGGCCAGGTGTTGAAATCATATGGGAAGAATTCTGATGAGAATTCATCAGTAGATACTTCCCCAAGACATATCTAGATGAGAAGATCTCTCAGTTTGAGCGGATAAGGCAAGGACCACTAAATATTAGTGAATATGAAGCTACATTTATGGAGCTTCTACGGTTCTGTCTGCATATGGCTGCTACGGATGAGGAGAGGATTCAGCATTTTGAGAAGGGTTTGAACGCTGAATTAACCACACCAGTGTCTGCTCTAGAGAATAGAGAGAGATTTTCCACCTTTGTGGAGTCAGTTAGACGGATAGAAAGGTTCATGACTGAGAAGCGTCAGACCAACAATAAGAAGGTGTATAGACAGTTCCAAGGGTAGAGGTCTGAGAGTTTTAAGAAACCAAGGTTTTCTGCACCAACAACACCAGCAAGGTTCAATACCCAGATGCAATGGATGTTGAGTAAGGGTAGGGGCCATAGTTTTCCTCCAAATAGAGCCCCCAATACAACATCAACGTCAGCAACAGGACCTTTTAGACCATATCAAGAGAATAGAACCCGTCACCAGTGCAGACAGGTAGGACATCTAGCAAGGGATTGTCCAGTTGGAAATACAATGGTAACCCAACCACTGAGGCAGAGTCAACAAGATCATCAGAGGAAATAGATTTCGGGTGGTGCTAGAGGATGTGGACAAGCATCCCAAGCTGGTTTGTCGGCACCCAACAACTGAGCACAGGGTCAACAACAAGCAACAACGCGATTCTATGCGATGAATCAACCTAAAGCAGTAGTCAACCCTCGAGTTGTGATAGGTCAGATGGAACTATTTCATTCTGATATGTCTTCATCCTACTTTGTATCTATTTTGATTCATCTGGGTGCTACACATTCCTTTATCACTAGAGAAGTGATCCTTGACTGCAATATGACTGTCAGTCATAGAGTAGATAAAAGTTTCTTAGAAACTCCATTAGTTGGATCTGCAGTGCTGCGAGGGGTGTGTTCTCCCTGCATTCTTTCCTTTTCTGAACATCACATTCAGGTTGATCTTATACCACTTGAGATGCATGGGTTCGATATAATCCTTGGGATGGACACCCTAGAAAAATATAGATGACGGTGACACATGGATCTTTCAGGGTGATAGAAAGATTCTTCCAACCTGTCTAGTGTCAGCTATGGTAGCTGAGAATCTGATGAGACAAGGATGCTTTGCATTCTTGGCACATGTGGTAGACACCACAATGGAGAGCCCTAATCTTTCTGAAGTTTCGATAGTTCGGGAGTTTGAAGATGTGTTTCCTGAGGAACTTCTAAGTGTTCCTCTTCCTCGAGAGATTGATTTTGTGATTAATCTAATCCCGGGTACGCAACCAATAGCACAAACACTGTATAGAATGGCACCTGCTGAGATGGTAGAACTCAAGAAACAACTGTAAGAGTTGCTTGAGAAAGGTTTTATCTGACCAAGTACTTCACCATGGGGTTCTCCAGTTCTCTTTGTTAAGAAGAAGGATGGATCTATGCGGTTATGCATTGATTACAGACAATTGAATAAAGTAACCATAAAGAACAAGTATCCTTTTCCAAGGATCGATGATCTATTTGATCAGTTGCGTGGTGCAACTATCTTCTCTAAGCTAGATCTGAGGTCGGGATATCATCAGTTGCGTATTAAGGAGAGTGACATACTTAAGTCTAACTTTAGGACAAGGTATGGTCACTATGAGTTCATAGTTATGTCGTTTGGACTAACTAATGCACCAACTGCATTCATGGAACTCATGAATAGAATATTCTAGCCTTTTCTTGATCAGTTCATAGTAGTCTTCATAGATGACATCTTGATATACAGTAGAGATGCTCAACAGCATGAGCAGCACCTCCGTCAGGCTTTAACTTTGCTAAGAAAACATAAGATGTATGCTAAGTTTAGCAAATGTGAGTTCTGGTTACCAGAAGTTTCTTTTCTAGGACACGTAATATCTGCCTCAGGTATCCGTGTTGATCCTAAGAAGGTAGAAACTGTCCTACAATGGGAACAGCCAAAGACACCGACAGAGATACGCATTTTTCTAGGACTGGTAGGCTATTACAGGAGGTTCATTAAGAACTTTAGTTCTATAGCTTTACCCCTAACCAAGTTGACAAGGAAGGAGGTTCTTTTTGTCTGGAATGACAAGTGTCAACATTCTTTCCAACTGTCGAAAGAAAGGTTAACAAGTGCACCTGTGTTGGTGTTACCTGAGCAAGGGAAGGGGTACATAGTTTTTTGTGATGCATCTAAGAATGGTCTAGGATGTGAGTTGATGCAGGATAATCAAGTGATTTTATTTGCCTCTCGACAGCTTAAGAAACACGAGGAGAATTATCCAACACATGATCTAGAACTAGCTGTTGTGGTCCATGCTTTGAAGACCTGGAGACATTATCTCTATGGAGAAACATTCAAGATTTGATGGAGCTGGGACTTACACCAAAAGATTTTCAGTCTTCCAATGGGAGTCCCAGAGTTCTATCACCAAAAACCCTAGAGAGGATTGATGTCTTCCCTAGGTTTACCTAGAACTGGTGCTTAGATAACAACTCCAACCCCATAAGAGTATGGAAGCCTTATCATAGTACAGATTTAGGATCGAACCCAAAAGACAACGGTCTTGTTGCAAGCAACAAGATGGAAAACGTACAACACTTCACTTAGTTATTTTACTAATTGGCACTTATATCAAAAGGTTGGATTTTGATTGGTTTTTAGACTAAAGCATGAAAAGTAATAAAGCAAGTAAAACTAAGATTTAACAAATGATGATGAATCACTGGGGTTAAGCAGGTATTTACCACCGCTACACATGCATTGTATATGTACTAAGCAAGCAAGACTTATAAGCTAGATGCATGGATGTTCCACAAGACCGATGCCTTATAAGACAAGAGCGATGCATTGCATCCAAGGATGTTCCACAAGACCGATGCCTCGTAAGACAAGAGCGATGCATTGCATCCTTTGATGTTCCACAAGACCGATGCCTTATAAGACAAGAGCAATGCATCACATCCTTCAAGGGTTAAGTAGCTCTCATTCGGTACATTTCTACGTGTCAATGAAGATATGTAGTCTTCCAAAGAGAGAATCTTACTCAACCTCATGAAACGTGCATCTAAAACTAACAAGCGAGCGATAATTATCAAATCGAATAGTATCTTTGTAGGCCTAGTCTCCTATTCGGATAACCTAGCTACGAGAAGTGCGGGAATGTTGCAACGCCAGCCATTCCCGATCAAATGGTCACATGCTTTACATCATTCCCCTCGCAAAGCGTGTTCCTCGACTTACCAAGGTTACTTCCATACAGATGGAAGTGCAACGGATGATAGTGAGTTTACTCCACTCTTTGAGATACACTCCTAGACACCGAAACGGATGCGTGGTGGATACACACACCAGAAACCAACACTAAATCAGTATTCGAGTCTCGAGAGCGGTCATAGACAAACCACAACAAAAGACAATAGATGCATACAAGAACGTGGCCATCATTCAAGCATGTATGAAACGATTTAGTATTAAAACGAAAGGATAACATCTTTTTAGTACAAAGTACAAGACATGGGCAGCGGGGCTAGTCCCCGCGCCCCAGTGGATGGAACTACTCGCTCCTCATAGAGGGAGCAACAAAGGAGGAGGCAAGAAGAGATAGAAAGAACATCATCTCCACTGAGGAGAGAAGGTTGAACCCTTGGTGGAGAGAGCAACGATCTTCACCCTTCGCGGCTTGCTTGACGACGGATCTTCTCCTCTCACCTTCTTTGTTGATGAGAGAGAAGGTAGCTTGTAATGGAACGTGAGTCTCAGACCGGCAGCCTCGGGCGGTGGATGGAGTTGTTCTGGTAGTAGAGAGACAGCCTATGGACGTCTGGACCCCCCTCAGGGATGGCCCTTGAGGTCTTATTTATAGGCCTTGAGTGAGGTCAAACGGTCTGGAGACCGTTTGGGTTCAAACGGTCTTGAGACCGTTTGGCGTCAAACGGTCTTGAGATTGTTTGGCGTCAAACGGTCTTGAGATCGTTTGGCGTCAAACGGTCTTGAGACCGTTTTGGCGTCAAACGGTTTTGAGATCGTTTGGCGTCAAACGGTCTTGGGACCGTTCGAACTCCATGCGGTCTTGGGACCGTTTAGCTTCATGCGGTCTTGGGACCGTTTGAACTCCATGCGGTCTTGGGACCATTTGGCTTCATGCGGTCTCGGGACCGTTTGAACTCCATGCGGTCTTGGGACCGTTTGGCTTCATGCGGTCTCGGGACCGTTTGAACTCCATGCGGTCTTGGGACCGTTTGGCTTCATGCGGTCTCGGGACCGTTTGAACTCCATGCGGTCTTGGGACCGTTTGGCTTCATGCGGTCTCGGGACCGTTTGAACTCCATGCGGTCTTGGGACCGTTTGGCTTCATGCGGTCTCGGGACCGTTTGAACTCCATGCGGTCTTGGGACCGTTTGGCTTCATGCGGTCTCGGGACCGTTTGAACTCCATGCGGTCTTGGGACCGTTTGGCTTCATGCGGTCTCGGGACCGTTTGAACTCCATGCGGTCTTGGGACCGTTTGGCTTCATGCGGTCTCGGGACCGTTTGAACTCCATGCGGTCTTGGGACCGTTTGGTTTCACTCGACCTTGAGGTTGGTTTATTCTTTTATGATTTTTTTGTGCTTTTTCTACAAGTGTAAAAGGAAAAAGTTAGTTTGATGATGTATTTACAAAAAGGGGTAAAATTAGGTTTATGTACCGTATAAACGTAAAAAGAGTATGGAAAACTAAATAAAAAGACTAAGATAAACTACTAAAATAGGAGGTTATCACCCCCCCTAACTTAGAGTCTAGCTTGTCCTCAAGTTAGATAGAGCAGAGACATGAAATGGCGAGGTGATCTTAATTAGGGTCTCCATACTCTTGCTTATTGCATGCCTTGATTCTTTTGGATTTCGAGAGTTGCTTGGATCTCAGGGTTTTTCCGTATCTCAAAATTTGTCTTGGGACCACATTTATTTTGTGCATGCCGTTGACTCTAATCAACTTTATACCTCTCTGGAGACCTACTGGAAGCTAGAGAGGGTATGAGGGTTGGCTAAAGGCTTTGAAGTGTAGCTCCCCTTCGAGTGGGGGAGGGGCTATCTATGCTTTTTAGGATCTCACTACCGGGCACGACACATCTGCCTTTATGAGGGCAGCTGAATGTACCGGCCGGGCAAGTCCTTTATGAGCCTTTTCGTATACTTGGAACTTTTAGGGTTTCACTATCGGACGCGACACATCTGCCTTTGTGAGGGCAGCGGAATGTGCCGGCCGGGTGAGCCCTTTATCAGTTCTTCATATAGGTCCTTATGTGTGGCACAACTCTCATGATTTTATTCGTCTCTCTGGCTTTTATTCAAAAACTCACAGGCTTGGGTTTTGGAATGAGGATTTATTTTGGGCGGCCAAGCCTCTTTTATTTTGAAGAGAGGAAAGCTGTTCTTAAAGTTTTTCAGCATGCAATTATTTGGTTTGTGGTCCACTTGCAGAACTTTTTGATTTGGAAGTTGCCTAATTTCCCTCTCATCCTCGAGATCTCGGCTTATTTCTGCCCTGATTTTGACCTGTGGAGAGTCAGATAAAGAATTGAAGCAAAAATATGGGATCCATAGTAGGAGGGAATTGATAAATCACCATTTGCTGTCTGAGTGCTATTTATTTGTAAGACTAACATGATTCTAGAGTTAGTTGAGGTGACTATTTAGGGAATTGTAAAAAGGAAAAGGGAGTATAGAAGTTGATACCTAGCCCTTGTCTAATGAATCCCCCCCTAACTTATCACACACTCTGTCCCCAGAGTGATAGGTTGAGAAGTCATTAGAACAAGGGTTGCGAGTTAAGGCAGATTTTCGGTAGCCCCTAGAGATCGGAGTAGAGTGGATGCGAATTTCCCTCGTAAAGATGGGGGCATTTATGGTAGAAGGCTGGGCGGTTGAAGTGCTCTTTGCTGTATGCCTTGGAGTGCTGACTCAGGAGCTCCATTAATTTCGCAGCGCACTCTTTTGCAATTTTGTCTTGATATTGTCTAGCAGATCCGTTGCTTGATCATACTTCAAGTTACTGTGGTAGCCGCTGCTTTCGACATCAGTTTCCTTGGGATGTCCTACTTCATCATCCATGGATTAAGTCAGGTAGCTGCTATTCTCAATATTGATTCCATCTTCCATGTTGCCACTAACTGGAGGATGGTCTTTGTTGCAATTGCTGCTTGATATGTGCTGCTTGGTTACACAAAAGTTCATGATATCTTTGTCCTTCAGAAGTAGCTCAAATACAAATACATCTCCAATCCTCAGATCATTTTCTATCTGAAAGTCATACCAACCAACACCCATTTTGGATATCCTACGGTTCTCATCCTGATAGTGAAAAAGTTTTACGGGAGACTGCTTTGCTGAATAATTAAGCAATGCTCGACCAATTCCCCAAATGTTGTTCAGCTTCACAAATTGAGAGGGAATGCGCAAGTAAGTATTTTTAGAAAAGACGTGATGTTGCAACCTTGCGCTTTCCCTCTGTCTCTTGGGCAGAGGAGTCTTCATCGGGGTTCGGTGTGTAGTCCGAATCTTCATCATCATTCAAAAAGATGTGATCGACGTCTTCTTCAGGAGCCTCACCCAGGCATTCGGTGAGGCGGGTTATTTTACACAGGACGTCAATGATCTTGGTCTTGGGAGGGACGGCTCTGGTGGTGTTGTAAGTGTCCTTTATTTGTATGAGCCTGTCTCGCTCCTCCATCATCTGCTCCCTTGTCGGAGCAGGGGAAGTTCCGGATCCGGAAGCCTTGTTTTACGCCACTTCTGAAAAAGGTATGAGTTTCGTAATTTAGAGAAGATTTGAAACAGTTTAAATTTGATATGTATTTATATCTTTTACATTTTGTGAAAGCAAAAAGGAAACGAAGACCGAACGGTTTCAGGACCGTTTGGTTCCAAACGGTTTCAAGACCATTTGGTTCCAAACGGTTTCAAGACCGTTTGGTTCCGAACGGTTTCAGGATCGTTTGGTTCCAAACGTTTTTGAGGACCGTTTGGCCTCAAACGGTTTCAAGACCGTTTGGTTCCAAACGGTTTGAGGACCGTTTGGCCCCAAACGGTTTCAAGACCGTTTGGTTCCGAACGGTTTGAGGACCATTTGGCCCCAAACGGTTTCAAGACCGTTTGGTTCCGAACGGTTTGAGGACCGTTTGGCCCCAAACGGTTTCAAGACCGTTTGGAAAGCGAAGAGTCGCAGGTCGCCGGCGCGGGAGAAGGTGGAACGGCGCGAAGGTGAAGAACGCGCCGGCGCCTTCAACAAAGACGAAGACGATGAGAGAACGGCGACGGCGATGAAAGCGGTGGAAGAGTCGGTGAAGTCGTTTGACAGCGACGGCGATGGCGAAGAGAGAGACGTCATGCGATGGTAAAGGAAACGGCAACTGGCGCCATGATGGTGACGACAGAACTGCGCGGCGATGAAGGCGATAGAAGAGTCGGTGAACTCGGTCGATAACGACGGCGATGGCAACGTAAGCAGCGACTGGCGATGGAATGGGCAGCGTGGAGTCGCCGGACTACCTTGCGGAAGGTGGACGGAAGGGTGACTTTGCGCGGATGCAACAAGAGCAAAAAGGGAAGCTCTTCGCACGAAAACTCTGGAGAAATCGAAGGTTCGAAGAGAGAAAGACGGAGGGGTAGGGTCGATATTTATGGTGACCTTTTGTATTCCAAACGGTTTGAAGACCGCTTGGTCCCAAGCGGTCTCAAGACCGTTTTGGTCCCAAACGGTTTCAGGACCGTTTGGTCTCAAACGGTTTCAGGACCGTTTGGTCCCAAATGGTTTCAGGACCGTTTAGTCCCAAACGGTTTCAGGACCGGTTGGTCCCAAACGGTTTCAGGACCGTTTGGTCCCAAACGGTTTGAGGACCGTTTGGATTCCAAACGGTTTCTAGACCGTTTGGCTCCAAACGGTTTGGAGACCGTTTGGAGGGGCACAAAGGGTTTGTATATTTGTATGTTTGTTTTTGAGTATGTATATTATTTTTTTGTATTTTGGTTTATGAATTTTTATGTTGTTTGTTTTATGTATTGTTTTTGTAGTTTTGATATTGTAGATCTTTTTGTATTTTTAGATTAATGATGAAAGAAACCTTAAAGAAAGCAAAACAAATTCAAAAGAAAATAAAAGACTAGAAATTAGAAAAGGTGATACTCAAGTCTTGGGTTGCCTCCCAAGAAGCGCCTTGGTTTAACGTCACTGGCTCGACGAAATTGTAAGGTTGTTATGCTGTGGGCGTAGCATCTCTGATATCGAGGGTTTGTTGATGTGTTTTGTCTTCCTGAGTGTAGTATCTTTTTGAACGGTGCCCGTTAACCGTTCGTTCTCCTCCGTTGTTGTCGATGATAATGGCGGCTCCAGTTGGGTAGATATGTTTTATGGTGAAGGGTCCGGACCATTTTGTTCGGAGCTTTCCGGGGAATAATCTGAGCTTGGAGTTGAATAAGAGCACTTTGTCGCCAACGGCGATATATTTTCTCTTAAGATGTCCATCGTGCCACATTTTTGTTTGCTCTTTATAGATTCTGGCACTGTGATATGCTGTCATTCGGAGTTCTTCTAGCTCCTATAGCTGGAGTTGTCTGTTCTCCCCTGCGCTTTTAAGGTCGAAGTTTAGTTGCTTGATGGCCCACCAGGATTTATGTTCCGGTTCTACTGGAAGATGACATGATTTGCCGTACACCAAACGAAACGGAGTTGTTCCAATTGGTGTTTTGTAAGCAGTACGGTATGCCCAGAGGGCGTCAGGAAGTTTGGTGGACCAATCAGTGCGACTTTTATTCACTGTTTTTTCAAGAATCGCTTTTATCTGTCTATTGGATACTTCTACCTGGCCACTAGTTTGTGGGTGGTAAGGTGTGGCAACTTTGTGATGGACTCCGTATTTTCTCAGTAACGCTTCGAAACTTCGTTCCAGGAAATGGGTCCCGCCATCAGATATGACCGTTCTTGGAACTCCAAATCTCGGAAAAATAGTGTCTTTGAACAATTTGACAACAGGTTTGGAGTCATTGGATACGGTGGGTATAGCTTCGACCCACTTTGAGACGTAATCCACTGCGACCAAAATGTAAGAGAAGCCATATGATGAAGGGAAAGGTCCCATGTAGTCTACCCCCCATACATCAAACAGTTCAATTTCCTGCCACATGGTAAGAGGCATTTCATCCCTTTTTGATATGTTGCCCGAAAATTGGCATTTATCGCAGGCTTTGACAAAATCATGTGAGTCTTTTGATATGGTGGGCCAAAAGAAACCAGATTGTAGAACTTTTATGGCAGTTTTCTTGGCGCCCATGTGCCCCCCCGTGGGTCCGGAGTGGCAGTGTTCCAAAATCGAGGTTATTTCTTCTTCTGGAAGGCACCGGCGAAAAAGTCCGTCGGCACAGAGGTAAAATAAGTAGGGTTCGTCCCAATGATAATGTTTTATATCATGAAGGAATTTCCTTTTATCCTGATATGAAGCAGATGGGTGGATGATCCCTGTGGCTAGATAATTGACGATATCAGCAAACCAAGGAAAACTATGAGTGGCCTTCATAAGCTGATCATCAGGAAGAGAATCCCTGATAGGGATTTTATCTTTTTCTTCAACCTCGATTCTGCTGAGGTGATCAGCTACAACGTTCTCTACGCCACTTTTATCTTTGATTTCTAGGTCGAATTCTTGAAGCATTAATACCCAGCGGATGAGCCTGGGTTTGGCGTCCTGTTTCTGGATCAGATGTCGGATAGCAGAATGGTCAGTGGAGACGATGACTTTAGAGCCGATCAGGTAAGAGCGGAATTTTTCGAAGGCGTAGATGATAGCCAAAAACTCTTTTTTCGTGGTCGTGTAGTTTTTCTGTGCTTCGTCAAGCGTTTTTGATGCATAGTAGATGACATAGGGTTTCTTATCGATCCGTTGTCCTAAAACGACTCCTATGGCATAATCACTTGCGTCGCACATGATTTCGAATGGTTGCGACCAGTCTGGAGCCCTTAGAATAGGTGCGGAAATTAATGCTTCTTTAAGAGTAGAGAAACTTCGCATACATTCTTGGTCGAAAACGAACTCGACATCTTTTGTCAGGAGTTGGGTCATGGGTTTAGCTATTTTCGAGAAATCTTTGATGAACCTTCTGTAGAACCCTGCATGACCTAGGAAAGCTCGAACGCCCCTTATGTCCTTCGGAGGTGACAACTTTGAGATGACATCAATCTTTGCTTTGTCGACCTCAATTCCCCTATTACTTACTCTATGTCCGAGGACGATACCTTCTGTTACCATGAAATGACATTTTTCCCAATTCAGGATAAGGTTCGTTTCCTTGCAACGTTGCAGGACTCATTCAAGATTATTTAGACAGTTATCGAAAGAATATCCATAGACAGAGAAATCATCCATAAAGACTTCCATAACAGATTCGGTCAATCCGGCGAAGATGGCAGACATGCAGCGTTGGAAAGTAGCAGGAGCGTTACATAGCCCGAACGACATTCTTCTGAAAGCATATGTCCCAAAGGGACAAGTGAAGGTGGTTTTTTCTTGGTCCTCTGGATGTATGGGTATTTGGTAGAACCCGGAGTAACCATCGAGATAACATAAATACTTTTGGTGGGCCAAGCGCTCTAGGACTTCGTCAAGGAAGGGTAGAGGGTAGTGGTCTTTTCTTGTAGCTTTATTCAACTTCCTATAATCGATGCACATTCGCCACCCCGTTACAGTCCTAGTAGGTACGAGCTCATTTTTATCGTTGATCACTACAGTAGTGCCCCCTTTCTTTGGGACAACTTGAACTGGACTGACCCACTGAGAGTCAGAGATAGGATAGATCATGCCAGCTTTGAGTAGTTTGAGGACTTCCAAACGAACTACCTCTTTCAAATTTGGGTTCAGTTTTCTTTGATGTTCACGCGTGGGTTTAAATTCTTCAATCATAGGAAGCTTATGCATACACAGAGCCGGGTTTATGCCTATGAGGTCGGTTATTTTATAACCAATGATCTTTTTGTGCCTCCTTAGTTTGTCCAGAAGCCTGACTTCTTGGTCTTCGGTAAGGGTGGAGCTGATAATAACTGGGCATAATTCTTCCTTATCCAGGAAAACATATTTGAGCCCTGTGGGTAAAGTCTTCAATTCAGGGGTTTTTGGTGGTTCTGCTGCTTCAATGGTAGTGATGGCTTTAAGCTCTTCAAAAGTAGCCTTTGGTGCTTCTTCTATCTTTTCTAGGTATTGGATGCATTGCTGGACTAGTTCATTTGCAGAGAACTCAACTTCTGGATTGATAAGAGCATTTTCAAGTTCGTCGATTGGCTCGGAGATTTCTAATTGCGACATTTGTTGAATTGCGTCTAAAAGAAAGACCTCTTCTTGGATGCTGGGGCCTTTCATACTATCAAGGACGCAAAATTGAATTGCTTCTTTTCCGAGCCTAAGAATGATGGTTCCAGCTTCTACATTGATTAGTGCTCTGGCTGTAGCTAGGAAAGGTCTGCCGAAAATGATCGGATACCTCAAGTCTTCTTTGATATCCATGATGACAAAATCACATGGAACGTAGGCATCCTTCCCTATCCTTACTGGGACATCTTCGATGATTCCCAACGGTGCGGTTATGGTGGAGTCGGCTAGTTGAATAGTCATTGCTGTAGGCAGCAGGTCAGTGAAACCAAGGCGTTGGCACATTGAGTGGGGCATAATGGATATACTAGCCCCGAGGTCAGCCAATCCTTTCTTTGTGGATGCATTTCCAATGCAACATTGGATTCCGAAGGAACCTGGGTCCTTCTTCTTTTTGGGTAGTTTGTTCAAGATGATGTCAGAAGTGGTTTGAGCGAGCTTGACGGTTTCCTGCTCTTTGGTGATATACTTACGTGATAGCAAAGTTTTGAGATATCTTGTCCATGCTGGTACTTCGGATAGAGCGTCAAGGAGTGGGATGTCAATATAAAGTTTCTTCATTGCTTCCTTGAATTTCTGAAACCTGGCGTCCATTTTTGTTTCTTGCAGTCTGCCTGGGTACGAAATCCTTGGTTTGAATTTAGGGACCTTGGATTCTGCAGGTACATGCTCTTTGTTTTCGTCCTTTGTGCCTTCGGAGGATTTTTCAATCCCTTGTTGCGAAATCTCTTTCGTCATAAAAGTGGGCACATCATCATCATCTAGAGTAATCTTGATGGGTTCAGGAAGAATGCGTCCCGACCTTGTGGTGACGGCATTCAGCTGTTCGTGTTTGTTTTGCCCGTACTTAGAATTTGGTTCAGGCTGCCCATCAAAAATGCCTGTTGGGGGTTTCAATTGTGCAGCAATCTGGGCAAGCTGTGCTTCAACTGCCTTCTGTTGAGCTTATTGGTTGGCCAGCATGGTTTGCTGAGACTGAAGCATTTGTTTTATCAAAGATAGCTCATCTTCCGGTTGTGCAGTGACGTTTTTCTGAGGGTTTTGTTGTTGAGACTGTTGAATATGCAATTGCGGATGAAGCGGGGGATGAGTGTACTGATAGTAGGCTGATTGATTTCTAGGGTAGTTAGCCCTAGGGAAATTGTTCCTTGGGTTCCCTTGATTTTGGTTAAAATTGTTTGGAAACCCAGGAGGCAGCCTATTGTCAAATCCCCCTTGTGTCTGATGTTGCGGATTTGCAGTTCCAGAAGGATTCCCATACTGGAACCCAGGATGGTTCCTTGGTTGACTGGGATTATAATAAACTTGTCCGGGAATAGTATGGATGGAATTGACTTGCTCCGGAATCTGATCTTCAGCCTGATTAGTGATGGCCTCATAGGATTGTGGTGGTGGATGCAGATCCATCATCACATTATAGAGTATTCCGCAGGAAAGAGTCGGATGATCCGAAGAATGACAAGCCTCACAGGATCCTGTGACGGCTTTGACTTGATGAACCAGCGGGGTTTTCTTCTTATCAATTTTCCCTAGGGTTATTTCAAGGGTTTGCTGTTTATGAGTGATTGTCTTCAAAGCCTCGGCTATTGACTTTAGTTCCATAGATTCTTCAGCTTTAAAGACTTTTAAGACGCCTTTTCCGACTGACCGCCCCCAATTGGACTGGTTTTCGGCTCCTAAGGTAACGATCTTCCAGGCATCTTCATAGTTTTTCCTCATAAAATTTCCTCCAGATGAGGAATCTAGGAACTGTTTAATGTCATCGCTTACCCCCCGATAAAAAGTTTCAATCAATTGATTCTGTGAAATTCCATGATGAGGGCATTTGCGTAGAAGTTCCTTGAATCTTTCCCATGCCTCAGCGAGGGTTTCTCCAGGTAGATGGGAGAAATGGTTGATCTGCCCTCTGATTTCGTAGGTAAGCGAGGGTGGAAAGAACTTCTCCAAGAATTTTTCCTCTAGAGGGGCCCAAGTGGTTATGATGGGTTCTCTGTCCAATGAGTTGTACCAACTCAAGGCCCTTCCAGATAAGGTGAAATGAAACAGGTGGAGCATTATTGCGTCGAAAGCAATACCAGCTTGCGGGACCAGGCGGCATAATGCTTTAAACCATTTCAAATGGTCCATGCAATCGTCTCCTGAACCTCCTGAGAAGGAAATTCCTTGCATAATCTGGATCCACTGGGTCCGAATCTCAAAGTTTGGGATATTGATGATCGGAGGCCGGACCGGGTGGTTGTCTTCGTAATTCTTCGGGACAGCATAGTCCCTCAGTTGCTTGTTTCGTAATTCGAGCTGAGCAGCCTCGGTCTCTGCTCTTATGCGGGCTTGCTCTTCTGCTCGTATCTCTGCTTGTATTTGGGCACGGGTGTCTGCAATGAGTTGTGCCCGTTGTGCGGCGATAGCAGCATTGACTCTCTCCATCACCAAAGCGGCTTGATGCTGTTCGTCAGCCATTTGACTAGCGCGTTGGCGATTGAGACGGATTCTGCGGTGGAAACTTCTCTCTACCTCGGAGTCGAACTCCGGATCAGGGGAGAATCCTCGATTATGCGGTGATTGCATATACGGGTTCTACCTGAGTAAAGAAAAGAGAACACCTTTAGATAATAGAGACAATATGAAAGCTTCAAGAAGATGATGAGTTATGATTCAAAAAGAAAGTGTAAAATCCTAACCAACTAGAAAAATAAGCTAAGTGAAATACTAACGTTCCGTTGTCCCCGGCAACGGCGCCATTTTTTGATGGAGCTGGGACTTACACCAAAAGATTTTCAGTCTTCCAATGGGAGTCCCAGAGTTCTATCACCAAAAACCCTAGAGAGGATTGATGTCTTCCCTAGGTTTACCTAGAACTGGTGCTTAGATAACAACTCCAACCCCATAAGAGTATGGAAGCCTTATCATAGTACATATTTAGGATCGAACCCAAAAGACAACGGTCTTGTTGCAAGCAACAAGATGGAAAACGTACAGCACTTCACTTAGTTATTTTACTAATTGGCACTTATATCAAAAGGTTGGATTTTGATTGGTTTTTAGACTAAAGCATGAAAAGTAATAAAGCAAGTAAAACTAAGATTTAACAAATGATGATGAATCACTGGGGTTAAGCAGGTATTTACCACCGCTACACATGCATTGTATATGTACTAAGCAAGCAAGACTTATAAGCTAGATGCATGGATGTTCCACAAGACCGATGCCTTATAAGACAAGAGTGATGCATTGCATCCAAGGATGTTCCACAAGACCGATGCCTCGTAAGATAAGAGCGATGCATTGCATCCTTCGATGTTCCACAAGACCGATGCCTTATAAGACAAGAGCAATGCATCGCATCCTTCAAGGGTTAAGTAGCTCTCATTCGGTACATTTCTACGTGTCAATGAAGATATGTAGTCTTCGAAAGAGAGAATCTTACTCAACCTCATGAAACGTGCATCTAAAACTAACAAGCGAGCGATAATTATCAAATCGAATAGTATCTTTGTAGGCCTAGTCTCCTATTCGGATAACCTAGCTACGAGAAGTGCGGGAATGTTGCAACGCCAGCCATTCCCGATCAAATGGTCACATGCTTTACATCATTCCCCTCGCAAAGCGTGTTCCTCGACTTACCAAGGTTACTTCCATACATATGGAAGTGCAACGGATGATAGTGAGTTTACTCCACTCTTTGAGATACACTCCTAGACACCGAAACGGATGCGTGGTGGATACACACACCAGAAACCAACACTAAATCGGTATTCGAGTCTCGAGAGCGGTCATAGACAAACCACAACAAAAGACAATAGATGCATACAAGAACGTGGCCATCATTCAAGCATGTATGAAACGATTTAGTATTAAAACGAAAGGATAACATCTTTTTAGTACAAAGTACAAGACATGGGCAGCGGGGCTAGTCCCCGCGCCCCAGTGGATGGAACTACTCGCTCCTCATAGAGGGAGCAACAAAGGAGGAGGCAAGAAGAGATAGAAAGAACATCATCTCCACTGAGGAGAGAAGGTTGAACCCTTGGTGGAGAGAGCAACGATCTTCACCCTTCGCGGCTTGCTTGACGACGGATCTTCTCCTCTCACCTTCTTTGTTGATGAGAGAGAAGGTAGCTTGTAATGGAATGTGAGTCTCAGACCGGCAGCCTCGGGCAGTGGATGGAGTTGTTCTGGTAGTAGAGAGACAGCCTATGGACGTCTGGACCCCCCTCAGGGATGGCCCTTGAGGTCTTATTTATAGGCCTTGAGTGAGGTCAAACGGTCTGGAGACCGTTTGGGTTCAAACGGTCTTGAGACCGTTTGGCGTCAAACGGTCTTGAGATCGTTTGGCGTCAAACGGTCTTGAGACCGTTTTGGCGTCAAACGGTTTTGAGATCGTTTGGCGTCAAACGGTCTTGGGACCGTTCGAACTCCATGCGGTCTTGGGACCGTTTAGCTTCATGCGGTCTCGGGACCGTTTGAACTCCATGCGGTCTTGGGACCATTTGGCTTCATGCGGTCTCGGGACCGTTTGAACTCCATGCGGTCTTGGGACCGTTTGGCTTCATGCGGTCTCGGGACCGTTTGAACTCCATGCGGTCTTGGAACCGTTTGGCTTCATGCGGTCTCGGGACCGTTTGAACTCCATGCGGTCTTGGGACCGTTTGGCTTCATGCGGTCTCGGGACCGTTTGAACTTCATGCGGTCTTGGGACCGTTTGGCTTCATGCGGTCTCGCGACCGTTTGAACTCCATGCGGTCTTGGGACCGTTTGGCTTCATGCGGTCTCGGGACCGTTTGAACTCCATGCGGTCTTGGGACCGTTTGGCTTCATGCGGTCTCGGGACCGTTTGAACTCCATGCGGTCTTGGGACCGTTTGGCTTCACTCGGCCTTGAGGTTGGTTTATTCTTTTATGATTTTTTTGTGTTTTTTCTGCAAGTGTAAAAGGAAAAAGTTAGTTTGATGATGTATTTACAAAAAGGGGTAAAATTAGGTTTATGTACCGTATAAACGTAAAAAGAGTATGGAAAACTAAAGAAAAAGACTAAGATAAACTACTAAAATAGGAGGTTATCAAGAAACATTCCAGATTTTCACAGACCATAAGAATCTAAAATATATCTTCTCACAAAATGAGTTGAACATGAGACAACGTCGTTGGATGGAGTTATTCAAGGACTACGATTGTACAATTGATTATCATCCAGGGAAGGCTAACGTAGTGGCTGACGCACTAAGTAGGAAATCATCATCACCAGCCTTAGATAAAGCACAGTTGAACTCCTTAGTGTGCTTTAAAAGAGATATGCTTATCTCCTTGAGGAAAAACAATATACAACTTAAGGTATCGTTGTTATCCGGGCTATTATCTGAGATGCAAGTGAAACCTACTCTGAGATAGCAGATTAAAGAAGCACAGTAAGCTAATGTTGTGGTTCAGCAGATCAGGTCAGAGTATGGTAGTGAGAAATGAGATGACTTTCATGAGTCAGAGGATCAGGTAGTCTGTTACCATGGTAGGATGGTAGTACCTGATGCCAATGACTTAAGGAAGTTAGTCTTGGAGGAAGCTCTTTCTTTGATGTATGCAATGCATCCAGGGAGCACCAAAATGTATCATAACTTGAAGGATATGTATTGGTGGCCAGGATTGAAGCAGGATGTAGCTGATTTTGTTATACGGTGTTTGGTGTGTCAGTCGGTTAAAGTTGAACTTCAAAATCCCGCAGGAACAATGCAACCTTTGCCTATACCGCAGTGGAAATGGGATCATGTGACCATGGACTTTGTGGTTGGTTTGCCTAGAACAACCAAAGGTCATGATTCCATATGGGTGATAGTTGATAGGTTGACTAAGACAACACATTTCCTTCCTATCAAAACAACCTACACCGCTGAGAAGCTTGCACACACACACACACACACACACACACACACACACACACACACACACACACACACACACACACACACACACACACATATATATATATATATATATATATATATATATATATATATATATATATATATATATATATATATATATAGGAGATAGTGCGGTTGCATGGGGTTCTAACTACTATTATTTCTGATAGAGGTCCCTAGTTCGTGAGTCGTTTTTGGGAGCGAATCCATAAAGCTTTGGGTACACATTTAAGGTTTAGTACTGCCTTTCACCCACAAACAGATGGACAGTCTGAGAGGACCATACAAACCTTGGAGGATTTGCTTAGGGCATGTGTCCTTCAGTCTGTAGGAAGTTGGGATCTACACCTGAGCTTGATAGAATTTGCTTACAATAATAGCTATCAACACAGTATTGATATGGAACCATATGAAGCATTATATGGTAGACGTTGTAGATCTCCTTTATGTTGGTATGAAATAGGAGAATATCAACTTTTGGGTCATGAGCTAGTGTAGCAGACAACTGAGAAGATTAAAGTATTACAACAATAATTAAAGACTGCACATGATAGACAGAAGTCGTACGCTGACAAACAGTGAAGACCTTTAGAATTCCAAGTTGGAGATAGAGTATACCTCAAGGTCTCACCTTGGAAAGGTGTCCTTAGATTTGGAAAGAAGGGAAAGTTAGCTCCTAGATTTATGGGGCCTTATCCAATCATTGAACGAATTGGAAAGGTAGCCTATAAGTTGGAGTTACCACCTGAGCTGCATAAGTTGCATCCAGTGTTCCATATCTCCATGCTGAGAAAGTGTCATCCTGACACAGAGTTAGTTTTACAACCTGTGGAGGTAGAATTAAATGATGATATATCATATGTTAAAGGACCTGTGATGATCCTTGATATAAGAATTAAAAAGCTAAAAAAGAAAGACACATGTCTTGTGAAAGTTCTCTAGCATCACCGTGGCATTGAAGAAGATACGTGGGAGCTAGAGGAAGAGATGAGGAGGAAGTACCCTTCTCTTTTCTCTTGATGATTTCGGGGACGAAATCCCTGTTAGGGGTGGATAATTTGTAACATCTCTGGCATGGGTTATGTTTTAACCCTAGATGTTTTGTTTAGGAAAGATAATTATATGCTTTCTCTTATCTTTTGAAAAATAATTAAGGCTCAAGAGGAGCTTATGTTTTAATTTTAGTCCTTTTTTAATAATGTTGAAAAGAATGTTTTGCCTATTTTGGACTAAAGTGCAAATTACCCAAGTTGAGGGGTTAACTTGAAAATGTTACATGATAAAATGTTCTTCAAGTGTTGAAACATCATAAGAATGAAAATGATGTAGAGGTATGGCTTGTGGTAGCCTGAGCACCAAAAAAGAGCTTATTAAACAATGTTTGTGCATTAAAGCCTAGTTTTGGTATAATGTGCAATTTACCCAAAACCTGGGGTTCAATATGCAAAATACCACTTCTAGAGAGTCCCTAATGTTTATTGGTAACAATAAGGGATAAGAAAATTAGAGGGGCATCTCATTTGAATCTCTTTGGGGGGGAGAGAATCTTGATATTAAAATAATCAAGATTTAAGCATAATTGAAACCCTAATTCAATTTAATGCAAAAAAATAAATATATTAATGGAAGTTCCCTTCAACCAAAAATGTGATGGTTGAATTTATATAAGTATGGACGTCCTTGTTCCTTGCAATGGCACCGAAATATCTAAAGTGAGTGGAGATCCCACTCACATTAGTTAAAGAAAAAGTAAAATCCACTAATTTTTGGATATTATTATTATATTGATCAAGGTGCTTAAAGTGGTTGCTTTTAATTCATGGATAAAGAAGAGGATTTCTAAGGGGAGGATTATGGCTTCGTATTCTAGGAAGTGAGGGGGATAAGTGGCACCAATTTTGGGAGTTGAAGGAATTTTCTGTTACTTTCTCTCTCTTGAATTTCCCTTACATATACCCCATTTTCCACCCACATGAAAGACTCTTTTTTGAATCTACTTTCTTTCTTTGCTTTGTCCAAAGACAAGGGAGCTTAGGAACAAGAGAATAACTCACCCCCAACCAGTAGGTAAGATCCATAGTCATCTTCAACCTTGATTTCATGGTGGAAATCGAAATTCAATGCTTATATTCTTCTTTTCTCCATTCAATGCTCAACCTTGATCATCCTTTGCATCCAAAGACTTGAGAACAGGCCTTGGAAAGTTGAGAAAGATTCATTTGCCATTGAGGACGTGATGCTTGAAGCTTGAAATCAACTTTAAAGGCAGGTTGTATAACTTGAACCCTTAAACATCATTATTGATTTCATTTCTTCATCATATGTTGATTCCTTTTTCTTTCCCGAATTTCCTTTTGATTAATTGTTGAAATCACTACAAAGATCACAAAAAATTTCAAAGGTTTGTAGCTTTAAGAAGATGATGTCATCTTAGCACACACTTCAATAAATATCATGAGCAAACGGTCTTTAATTTTGATGACCAAACGGTCTCAAGACCGTTTGGTGATCAAACGGTCTCAAGAAAATTTGAGGTTAAATGGTCTCAAGACCGTTTGGGGTCAATTGCTGATGTGGATGAATGAAGATCCCACGGTTCAAATTGATCTAATTATAATGGATTCAAGAATGGATGGACCATTTATTACAAAATCTAATCAGATTGATTAGTTGAAACCCTAAATTGATTGAGTCGATTTCTATGTTGAATGGTCCAAACGGTCTCAAGACCATTTGAGGGCAAACGGTCTCAAGACCATTTGAGGGAAAACGGTCTCAAGAGACCATTTGGAGGTCAAGGGTTGTGATGGATGGTTGGAGATCCAAGGGTTGTAATTTGATGTACTCTCAATGGTCCAATTGATGAATGATTCAATGAAGCAAACCCTAAATTGATTGGTTGAAGGAAACCCTAGATGATCATTTAAGCTTCAAGGCAGTTTGGACCAAACGGTCTTGAAACCATTTCAGATCAAACAGTCTTCAAACTGTTTGAGACCAAACACTCTCAAAACCATTTGATGTTCAATAAATTTCAATGATGGTTTGTTCATTCGGTCTCAAGGTTAATTTGATCAAACGGTTTCAAGGGTTGAAAGCACCAAACAGTTTTAAAACCATTTAAGAGCAAACGGTCTCAATCCTAGATGCCCAAATGGTCTTCAAACTGTTTGGAGGGCAAACGGTCTCAACCCTAGATGCCCAAACAGTTTCAAAACCGTTTGGAGGGCAAACGGTCTCAAAATCATTTGGAGGTTGAGGGGTCAAAACGTTTGGAGGTTCAATGTAACCAAAACTGTTTGAAGACCTAATGTGATGAAAGATCAATTAACCCTATGATTGTTAATGACGTTTATCAAAGATAATTACAATGGTTGTACCTCTCAAGTACTTAGGTGATTAATACCTTTTGAATGGTTAACCTTTCATGCTTATGGAAGCAATATCTCAATACACCATGCTAACCCTAAATGTATGTACTTGAATGAAGGGTTGACCTAATCTAATCAAGCTTGAAGTAATCAACATCCTAGAGAGGATGAGAGAGAGGAATTCATACATATATAATAATCATGTAGTAGTTAAGCCTCAACACTTTCAACATGAATAAAATATGTAATTAGGGTATGATCCTTGATAAAGAGATCATGAAACCCTAATCGAGGAGGTTGATGAGCCCTAATCCTAATTTAGGGCAATGCTAGGTGAAACCCTAATTTAAGAGGATGCTTCATGAAACCCTAATTTCGGGTAAAGTTACATGAAACCCTGATTTGGGGAAAAGCTATAAGGAACCTTAATTCAAGATAATGATGTGTGAAACCCTAATCTAGGGTGATGCCATGTGAAACCCTAATGCAGAGATGATGTGTGAAACCCTAATCTAGGGTGATGCCATGTGAAACCCTAATGTAGTGATGTGATATGAAACCCTAATCTAGGGTGATGCCATGTGAAACCCTAATGCAGTGATGTGATGTGAAACTCTAATCCAGGGTGATGTTATGTAATGATATATGAAACCCTAATATAGGGTGAAGGTATGTGAAACCCTAATTTTGGGTTATAGTGCATGAAACCCTAATCTTGGGCAATATGATGATAAACCATATCCCTAATTTTGGGTAATGGGATGAGTATCCCTAATTGACATGAATTGGGAAACCCTAACCCTAATGAGGGAATAGTAATGCTACCCTTATATTGCATGGTGCTGATATGTAATTGATATAACTGTTATCATGTGTACTAACCATGCATGTATCATGAGATGTTGGACATAGCCAGGTATGAGCTATGATGTTTTATTATTGAAATTGTTTTATGGGCCTTGTGAGCCATAATATACTTTGTTCCCTAGTAAGAGGTGACAAGAGATTAAATGGGCCTTGAAAGCCATGTGAGATGCTTGTGTAGCAAGTATCATGATTACCTTGGTCAGATGACCTGAAGGTATTAGTTTCCTGATAAGTGGTAACAAGTGCTCTTTGATGAATTGAGGGTTTGAATACCCATATTCCATAATCATGATGATGAGATGTTAAGGGATGAGAATGCCCATGATGTGACAAGGGATTGACATCCCAATGTTTTATAAAGCTTCGAAAAGTACTTGATAGAAGTATTACACATGCTTTGTAGCATTTGTTATAATAAATTATGGTTGAAAACCTGACTGGTGCTAAAGGAATATGTAATACACTTAATTAATCAAGTGAAATCTTATCATATAGAGCCATGACCATAGATCCATCGTCATCAGTATTTGGTGATGGAGAAACATGTTTTCCTATGGGAATTCCTGGAATGCATATTTTTGAATATGTGGGGGTAATGGGCGAATATATCCTTACACCTCACAAGAATGACTGCGGGCCATATCCTATGCACAGGAATGGTTATTGGCCATATCCCAATAAGAGTATGGCTATTGGCCATAACTTCACAATACTAGGCATTGGCTAAGGGCTATATCCTGAAGAGAGTATATGCTACAGACTATAACTCTATAGCAAAGATGCCAGTATACACTGGAAAGCTATTTAGTAAAGACACAGGATGTCCTGCATGGGCCCTCGTACTGACCGAGATAAGGGAGGTCATGGAAATCTGGCTCTTCTTTGACCTATGTATGGTACCAATTTCGATTTCGCAATGGTCGGTTGGAGTGTGAGTGGTATACCTCAACTCCTCAGGGCTTAAGTATGATCGTAAAATGTAATCAACCGTATATCGTATTTGCTTAAGGTTGAAATATGAGAATCATTGGTTGATGTTACCTTGATTAATATATCCTAGATGGATAATTATTATACATATTATTCAATTCCTTATTGGATAAGTGACATGCTGCTTTATCAAGCTATAAGTTGAAATGCTTTGAATAAGAATATTGCTCTAATCTGTTTAGACATTGATTTATCTACTATTGATTATATATGATTCCTCTTCTCAGTTTTATTCCATTAAACTGCAATAATAATATTTCTGGAGGAGAGTTATATCTCTCGCTGGGACAATTTCAATTGTCTCACCCCCGTGGGATCCAACCTTTTTAGGTAGACACAAAAGAAGAGGCAGAAACCCTATAGCAGGAGAAGAGCAGCAACAACAACAATAAGGACAACAATGATATTCCAGGTGGAGGCACTGGCTGTCATATTTTGTGTAGAGAGTCCTATGTGTCATACCTATACTCTCAGGTCCTCGGAGTTAGTAGTTAGTAATTTTAATGAATTGATCTGAGATTTCGGTTTGATGCCTCGAGGTTCTTATGCTGCCAGTATATAGTTTTAACAGAGCAGTTGATTCTTGCAACCCTCGAGAAGTGATGGTACAGGATATGTACTTATGAACTAGGATGTAAATAAAATACTTTAGTTCTTGATAAAAGAGTTTTCCTGTGTTTGGATCTCTTTGTAAATGGTTTTAATTTTTAGTGATTTTTAGTATTCCACTGTTAATGATCATTTCTGCTTAATTAATGATGATTTGTTCGAATAGTGTGTCACATCTGGTGTTTGATTTAACAGACTTGCCAGGACACATTCATCATTTCCTCCAGGAGTATCCCGATCCAGATGATATCCCTGAGCCCACAGCCCATAGGAGGAGTGTCTCAATGGAAGCACATGGAGACGAGAGTGGACCACTGCCTCCACCTTCACTACACTACACAAGGATACGATGAGGCAATGAGGAAGGACCAGAGGAGCCTTATGGTTTTTATGAGGTCCACGGCCAGTTGGAGGAGATTTGATATGAGTAACAACATCAAGGTCATCAACTCAACCACATGTATCTGATGCAGCACTCCCACGGGTCCTGGCATGCACATCAGGGCCATTACGACACCAACAGACCTCAATATTAGGAGTATGGGGCCCATTAGACCTACCCTGACCCTAACTCCCCTTATTGGGGAAATTGCTACTACAACCCTCTATCGTCTTCACATTTTCCACCACCTCAGTGATTCTCTTCCCTCCATCTCTGATTTAGGTTTTTCTCGAGACGAGAAAAAGTGTAAGTCTGGGGTGAGGGTGGGTGGTACGTTTCTATTCCACCCCCTATATTTTTCACTATTTGTTTTTGCTTCTTTATGTTTTTGCTTTAGTTTATGGCCTTTATCTAGTCAGTCATCCTTTTCTATTTTATTTAGTTGTAAAGTCCATTATCTAGTCGACCATTGAGTAATCATCTACCATTGTACCCCCTTTGAATTTGGTGAAACTTTTTGCAATATTTATTACAAATTGCCATGTATAAAACTATTATGTACCTAGGACCCTTAATGACATCACTCCTTGGAATAGTTGGCAAGTCATAAGGAATCTATCAGAATCAAGCATAGTTTTCCTTATAGACAAATAGATTATCTTATTATAGGAATATTCTAACTTGAACAATGTCACTTTTTGAAAAAATATATAATGTTGAATGTTGGATGCATAAGAACATCCCTTCTATCCCTCAATTTTTCTTCTAAAAAAGAGAAGAAAAGAATCACCACTAGACAAAAATCAAGTCTTGGAAGGCATGTTTGCCAAAATAAAAATTTCATACCCCACAAAGGGGCGTACCATCAAAAGTTGCCAAAGTGCACAAGAAAAAAATTGTGACCAATGTATCCATGACTCTGCAATAATACAAATCCCGAGTCGAGAAGAGGAGGGATCAAAAAAATGTATGACTTCCTTCTTTGTTCACACCCCCTCCTTCTTCATGTTCTTGTGTAAATAACTTACACAAAAAATAAAATTGAGAGTGTCAAAGTGAAAGATTGAGGAAGCCTATTTTTCTACAAATTCTCATTTTAAAAGAAATATTTGATTTATGTTCTTGATAGGGGATATATAATTTTATGCTAAGTGGTTCTAGGAGATTGGGTCACTTGGCTAAAATTATATAGGTAAGGAATTCAATGATGTTACTAAGGTGAGGATGACATTTTGGGAGTATAAATTGGAATTTATTTGTAATTTCATTTGCTCGGGACGAGCAATATTCAAGTCTGAGGTATTTTTATGAATGCATATACATTCAAATTTTTGCATACTTTTCTTAGTCATTTTCATTTAATTTTTTCCTTTTTAGTAATTTCTAGACTAAATTGCAATTTACCCACTTCTTGATTTATTTATGCAAATACTTATCCATTTTCTCAAATTTTATAGGGATTTTTTCCAAAGTTATTCTAACCCACCGAGTCAGCAAGACGGTCATCTCACTGATCCCAGAAGATCATCTCACACCCCTGAAGACCCTCATTTCAGAGCCAAACAACCATATTAACCTCGACTCAATCAGCTAACTTAGCACGCCAAACGGTCATCTTGCCTTAGCGAGACATTCATCCCATGGAGACAAATGAGCATCCCAACAAGCCAGAGACTAGGTCGACCTAACCTAGCTTCGCATCACAAAGCAAGCATCCAATTGATTAGGGTTCCAACAATTTGTTTACACTCATGGCGGGACGAGACATACACCTCAGTTTGCCGAACGTTCATTTCAAGGTCTTACTTCAAGACCAAGAAACGAGATACTGGTGTCACCACAAGGGTTCAGCCGCAACTTCAAGGTCTCACCAAGTCACATGCGAGACGAGCACTTTTACCTAGATGTCCATCTGGGTCGTTGATTCAAGCCCAAGACTTCATCCAAACGGGCACCGACATAACCATTCTTAGGGTTTTGATCCAAATCTTCTCGGCTCATGCCTAGTCATCACCAGACAACCATCTCACTTAGTGAAATGGCCATTTTTCTATGCACGAATAGTGTTTTTCAGTGGCCATGACTTATGTGTTTTCTTACCCCCCCTCTCAGGGTCTCCACTCCTCCTTCCCCTATAAAAGGAGTGGGGACTTCACAAAGAAAAGGGTCCCAATTTTTGTAGGCAATCAGTAGTGAAACTTTGTTATTTTTCTTTCTAGTGTAATTTTACATTCAAAGCAATAGAGTTGGTTCTTTTCTTCTACATTTGGATCTCTCTTTTTCTTGTTCTTCTTCTCGCATTCTCATCTTGGAGTGGGAGACAAGGCAATCCAGTCATTTCATTGTCACCCCTAGGACTCTACGGATTCTGGAATTGCAGTCTATGGCTTCTTTCCTTTCTCTCCTTGTTTCTCCCATCCTTACTGTGAGTAGCGAGTAGTTTTCTTATCGAGGCGAGGGGAATAGCCCCTTAGACATGTGTTAATCGGATTCGATTTTTACACAACTACTTTAGATGGATTGTTTTTGGTTTAGAAATTGATAATTTAAATGAATAAATTAATCATTTTAATCACATATTAATCTTAGTGGATGCGACCCTTGCACCCGGGATTTAGAATGCCTAAACTGACTTCACGAGGATTTGGATGCGATCGTGGAAAAATCCTCTTTAGGATGAATAACAATGATATGTGAACACCAGGACTAATGGGTTCACGTGGAGTTCCTCTCTTTCATTTTGTTTATGAAGAAATCATACACCTGCTTCTATCTTATTAGTCATGTATTGCTTGATCCTATTTTAATAAGGTCTAAGGTGGTGAAACCCCTAAGCCTCTATGCTTTCCTTCCTGATTTCAATCGCTCGTTCAACGTTTATTTCAATTGCTTCCATTTAGTTCTTGCAAATTTTATTCTTGTTTAGATAATCTTTTGTTCTGTGTTAACCTTCACTTTCTCCTTCCTTTACTTTTCTTGCTTAGTTTAATCTTTCCTTTTTTTGTTTAGTGTAATTTTTTATTCTTCTTACACTTTATTTTCTTGTATTATTTTAATCAAATCCCTCAAAATCGGACTTTATTTTATGTTAATCTTCCAAAAATACCAAAAAGAAATACTTTCAAAAATCAATCGGGATAAAAAGAAAATGAATCTTAAAAATGTTGTCATATGGGATTGACCCTTCTATACTGACCTTAACCGGAAAGTAAAAAGGGATTAAACTCTTGGATAATTATTCTAGTGAATTGGGCTGCAAATGACATGTATCATATTGCAAGGATGGTTGGACTCATTTTGGGTTGTACAAGCTCCTGATTGAGGTGTAAGAAACATACATTGAAGTGGTTCAGGAGTTCTTTGAATCATTAAAGAAAGTGCAATATCAGGGTGAGGATGCCATCAGGTTCAAATTGAATGATTTCACACATTTTCTTAAGGATTCCCAGCTCAATGCTATCTTTCCCCTACTCTAGAGATGGCAAAGAAATTTGATGAAGGGAGATTTGATAGGAGTGGAAAGTGCAATTACTCCATAATGTGGAAACTTTTCACTGGGCAAGACACCTTTTCGGCTGGGAAATCAAAGACAAGTAAAATGTTCAACCTATGTATGAGATACCTATAGAAAGTTCTTGCTAACACTATTTTTGGCAGATAGGACAACCAAGGCTACTACTCCCAAAAAAAAATGTTTTTGATGTCTGTCCTTGTATGTCCTAATCATTTGAACTTAGGTATGATGATGATTGATAACTTGAAAATACTCCCCTCTAAGATAAAGAATCCTTTAATAATGGGGGGGGGGGGGTCGTGACCACCATAGAAAAGGCACTCGATTGTGATCTTGAGAACCTCACAAAGGAAAAAGGGATCAAGTTGCTTGACTTGAGCTACCTTCCATGGTCCCAAATGATTTCGGTAGAGAAAAACATATATCTACAACATGAACCCTGGATACCCTGGCATAACTCTAGAGTTGCCTTATTATTATTATGGTGTACTACTTCGTGATAGAGAACCAATGACAAACTTTCAAGAGAGACATGCCAACTAGGAAAGCCAACATCCTAGAGAAGACCACATAGAACTACTAGTGAGCTTACCTGAGGGAGGGGGAGAGACAGACATACTAGAGCAACATCACATTCTTGAGCATCCCCGCCACACCTGTAAGAGAGAAGATGACTTTGATGCACATCCACCTCCAACAAATGCATATGACATGTTACCCATTCATGCACAATTCGAGGTGATGCAACAGACACAGTAGTCCATGTGCTTGGATCAGCAACAAATGCACTATCAGATCAACCACATGTATCAATATCAGCATGCACTGGTGTAGAGAAACCCCCAATGGGGGGAAGATTTTTGGGGAGGCATTCCTAGATATTAGGATATATACCTACTTCTACAGGTAGACTACTGGGGCTACTACTAGCAGGATCCTCCTCTATAGGCCTGCCCACCAGTAGCTAGAGACCCAACACATGATTCACCACCACCTGAGCAGTGACCCCTAGTGTATCATTCCTAAAATCTTTAGTTTCATGCTGAGAGCAACCTGATTCAAAAGTTTGGGGTGGTAGGGTGGTATGCCCTCTTGTCTCGCCTTATTTTTTTATGCATGTTTCACCCTACTATTTGATTGATGGAATCACCCTATCCAGGGTAGACTTTATTTTTCTTGCATTCATGCATACATGTAGTTCAATTCCATGCATTTTTAGTAGTTTTTCAAATTTTGGCTCTTTCTACCATTCCATCTCATGCATTGCATTTCATGTAGATTTTTGAGTAATTTTGTGTGTTTTAGGTAGCATTTGCTATTTTATGCTTTAAATTCCCTAAAGTAGGTTTGTATGTGATTAAAATGCTAATTGGCACCATTCTGGCCAATTTTGCCCACATTTGAAATATCTTGACCAAAAAGCATGTTGCAACTCAATCTCTACTTAATGAATTGGAATTGTTGATCTATGAAAAATGTGTGCCAAGTTTCTTTTTTTTTATTGCTAAACGGTTTTGATTGTTGGCTCTTTACATGTGAATCACCTCTCTTATGATTGTGAAGGTTTTGGTTGAATTGTGAATTGAGAAAGTTATGAACACTTAGGGCCTTTGGAAGCATATGATAAGAATATGAATTTCATGTTTTCACTCATGTCGTGTGACATTATTTTATGAAGTGTTGGATTAGCTTTCATGCAGGAGATTTTGTATCGAGAACTACAATAGTGACCTCTTTTTGACCTGATTTCTTTCATGATCTTTGTATCTCTCTGCCTCATGAAAGGATGCCTAAGTGCATACATGTAGCCTTGGTCATCTCTAAAAGTTTGGGTTGTCCATATCTATATATCACCACTTCACTCTAAACAACATATCCCTACCTATACCAAGGGAAAAAGAAAAGAAAAAGAAAAGAAAAAGCAAAAGGAAAACAAAAGATGGTCCTATTTAAGAGTATCGAAATAAAAGATGAGTGTAATATCACTCCAATATCTTACTGCAATCCTTTATTCCATTTTCATACCAACTAATCTAGGAAACATCAAACCTATCTCACTTGACCCCTTTTCCACAGCCACGTGGGCCACTTTGTGTGGTTTGAAGCATAAGATTAAATGCATGAAGTGAAACAACACTCCTAGTCATATTTGATTAACACCATTATGAAACAATTTATCTAGAATCACGTGAAAGTCATATGCATTAGTATGTATTTTGTGCCATATATTTGAAGTTTTATGCTCAATTCTCTTTTCAGGATTGGTTAGAAAAAGTGTAAAGGAGAGAGGTGAAACACATGTACTTAGTCACTTGTAAGCCCATTTTGTCAATAATCATCATTTGCAATTCATCTGTCATTCTGGTTTGTTGAAAGAATTGAAGAGAGAGATTAAGTTGGAGCGCACTTGAGGACAAGTATGTTTTAAGATTCAAGTGGTGATGCGACCCTATTTTAGGCCTTCATCCTGTGTCTTTTTGCATTATTATCACATCTAAACAATGTTAGATTGCAAGTTATTCCCTCAACATGTATTTTTATGTCAAATGCACTTATGGATGCTTTTTGCATGTTTCTAGGTACTTGGAACATGTTTGGATGGATGAGAGAGATAGAGGGGTCCAAAGAAGACCCCAAATCTCCCCTAACCTACTCCTAGTGGACAAGGGTCAAGCTCAAGCAAATGCGTCCATGGATTTCAAAGAATGTAGTGCAAAGTGCCACTGAAGATCTCAGCACAACCGTGGTGCCAAGGAATGACCGTGGTCACTAATGTCAAAATCACAGAGTCAATGCAAAGATCAACATGCTACAACAACAACCCCAGAATGGTCATGCTAGCCAACACCGTTCTACCAAGATGCCCCCAGAACAGTCGTACTAGACAGTGTGGCCGTGCCACCAAAGATCAAAATGGCCATTTAATGCAGAATGACCTCCATTCCACCTCACCCACCACCATCGTGCTACCCAACACGGCCGTTCTACCTATCCCCCACCATGGCCGTGCTACCAACCTTCTTTTCACCACCTTTGAACCTAACATTTTCCACTTCCCAGCACGGTCGTTCCCTTCCACCACAACCGTGCTACACTCCACCCACCACTGTCATGTTTCTACCTAAAACCCTAGTTTTTCTACATAATTTTGCTTATTTTACCCCCACTTACCCTAGTTCTTCCCCACGACCTACATATACCATAGTGGCAGCCACAACACTAGGTTAGCTTCCTCTAGCATTTATTTCCATTCCTCTTTGCATTCAAGAGATCCATCGACCTTCCTTCTTATATATCCACCACATTTCCACCCAAAACCCTAGTTTTCTTGGGGTTTTCAACACCAAACCTCACCCATTCATGCCATTTCCAATGTTGGAGGGAGGTTCTTAGTCTTCTACAATAAGGAGGTGATGAAGGAGGGTCTTCCAAGAGCTGCCATGGCCTTATACCTCTTTCTTCTTTCCTTTTTTCTCTTTTGCTTGATTATGTGTAGCTAAGCCCCCTTGGTGGGCTGTCTGGGGGATAAATGTTACTATGATACTGTGTTGGGGGAAAATAACTTGTAATGAACATATATCTATTCTATGATGATTGTCTCTTGCTTCTATCTCATTTCCCATTATTTCACTTGTGATTTATGCTTATAATCATGGATTGCTTGTTGTGTGATGCCTGAAAACACCTAGCTTCTTGCAGAAAATGGATTGTATGTAGCTATCTTAAGAATTTCTCCTAGGTCCAACTAGTGGATCCCTAGTTATCACCCTATATTACTACATACCAATCCCTTCTCATACAACTAGGTGTGAGATCTGAGTAACTAGTGTAAGAGTGATCAGTGCAATTGCTCAAAGTTTTCTAAAGGCTAGATGGTGAGTAACATGGGTGAAGTGTCCTTATCTCTACCCCCATTCCTACCATTGGCTCTCAATTGCCCTAATACCTCTTACCTTAGAAACGTAGAGTTGCCTAGTCCTATTAGAATTACACCTAGCCCTAGTCCTCAACTAGTAGCTTAGGGTAAAGTCAAATAACACTTGTCTCATTGTTTGGTTTGACAATATAGAATGAAAATATAAGATTCGCATGATATATTAACCCCTAACTTGTATTCTTGTGACATTCCACCAAACCACCCTCTCTACCCATAATTTTCTAAAACCCATATTGTTTGCTGGCTTGTTTATGCTAGTTTAGTTAATTGCTTTCATTGCCTCTTAGTTAATTGCTTATATTTGGAGAGTTAGGTCTTTCTTAAGTAGTTAGTGCTCTTTTGAGGTTTCTATTGTTACTCTTTCTAGTTATTGATAACCTAGGTCATTAACTTATCTATGCTTAAATTGTCTATCTAGTGTTTAACTTGCTTCATTAGGATAACTTAGTTGTAATTTCTTACTCTTGCTTAGTTAGTTGCCTTATTTTGTTAGCTAGACTTAACTTGTTTAGGGTAACATAGGGTTTGTGTGTCTTCTCTTGTTCTCTTGTTTCAATTTCTTTCATCATTAGTATTATCAACTCAAAACAACTCCAACGTACTAAAATCTAGTTACATTCTTAATTTGGCCCTTCTCCTAAGTTTTTCCTTTACTTTCTATCCTTTCTGGCCTTGATGTTGAATTTGTGGGATTATTAGTGATTTGGAGTATATTTGATCATTATTCATGACAATGTATCAATTTTTGCACAAATACCTCAGTTAATGTTTCAATTAGGGTCTAAAATAAAAATTTACTACTAAAGTGAAATATTGATAAAATAATTCCGAACTAGAACTTTCTATAGCCTTTCAGAACAAGAAAGAGAAAAAGGAATAAACAATCAAACCGGGGTCATTAGATAATTTAATGTGACAGATAGTGATAATAATGTGTAAAGGTAATACAACTCATAAAAGAAGACTCATTGGATAAAAATAACTTCAGATTCAAATACCTTGGGTCTCAATTGGTTTGAGTGCCAAGTTCCACTTTTGCATAAAATAAATATCTTAATTCAATTTGTAAAAGAAAATAGGAGTAAAGCCCAAAATATGAAATAAGTCACTAAATGACTTCAAAAGTGGAAAAGAGTCTCAAACTTAAAATCTACATGTTAAAACTTACCTATGTGTGAATTTGCATCTAATTTGGATAATCTTTAATGTTCTAGTGAAGTTAGGAGAGAAAGTATGTCAAAGCACAAAAATATTAGATAATGTGTGAAATAATCTCAAAAGAGAAAATTAATGGTAAATTCATATTTCATAAATTTAAGTTTGCTTGAGGGTGAAGTTTCACATTAATTGTGGTATATGGATGTCTCTAAGACAATATGAAAGAGAAAATGTGATTTAATTAAAAGAATTAAATAAAATCCTTGGGGTCTCCGAATCTGAAAACTAATGCCAAATTTGGATTCTACACGTCCTATACTGGCTAGGTATCAATTTTCATTTAATTTGGAGTTTCTTTGAACCTTCAATTGAAGAGAGAGAAAAAGAGAAATTATTAATGCATCACTATAGTCAAATCAGATTAGGAATGTCATTTAATATGTCACACATCTTTTTTTTAGTCGATGGATGTGATTTTCTAGGTTGTTGGATAGAGATTGTGTGGCTGAGAGATCATCTCCTAAGTCGCGTCCAAACAGACAATAGGTGTCAAATTTGGGAGATTTTTAAAATCAAATTTCTCTCTCCATAGTTGGTCTTTCTTTGAGTTTTCTTCACCCAAATATTTCTTTTTGGATTTCGCACACAATGAGCCATAATTCAAACCCAACTTTCATTATTTCATGATCCACCCAATTCTAATTTTAGCTTCTCAAAGTCTCTACCCGAAGAACCCTAATACAAACCCACACCTATAAATAACTCTACCCCAATGAATCTTAGATAATTTACAATAGTCCTCTTACACCAATTCCTTCTCAACCTTTGTGTGTTTCCACCGCAAGTCTAGACATTAGACTGCAACACTGACATGTTGTTCATCCTCCTCGCTTCATGCTGATTCAATTCATCCATAGGTATGATCCCTCAGTGCCTTCTCTTTGTTTTTGTAATCTCAAATCATCAAATGATTATTTTTTTTGTATTCACCCAAATCCACCCAAGCTACAGCCTGCAGCTTTGAGCAACAATGGTGTGGGCAGGTGAGGGGGATGAATCCCTCTGGTGATTTCCCGATTCTGCCCTCTATTTTCCCTCTTTCGTTTCATTTTCTGCTAAGGGCATAATGGTCTTGTTGCCCTATTTTTTTGCTACTTTGAGAGAGCCACGTTGGTGGCTGACCAAGCGACATGGTTGCATCTGATTGGGCCAAGTCAGTAGGTCATCCCCCTCCCCTCTCAGTTTGTTTATCTTATGCTAGTTTGGCTTTTTGAAAATTTGTGAATGGTCAGAACTTGTAAAAATCATAACTAATTCTATGTTTGTCTAAAAATTATAAATAAATATGTTTTGGAATCAAAAAATAAGATCTATCTAATAAAAATAATTTCAAAGTCTGATCTATATGCTTTTCAAAGGATGATTTTGAGGAATCAACTACATACATAAAAATCATAAAAATTGTGAATCATATTAACTCCAAATAAGACAAATAAATATGTTTTATTGATCAAGAGAAGTTAATAAATCGATTGGTAAAGGTTTGAAGACCAAAATCTAAGGTTTTCAAAAAGGTCTAAAATTAGGGCTTTCCTTATACATATGTGAATTATAAACCCTAATACATGTGTATGACTTGAATTTATGAAAAAGTGATCTTGGAAACAACTTGGTTGGTGAAAAGTGAGTACTAGGACTCTAAATTGAGGTATGTGCATCTTTTTTATTATCTAGGCACTACTATTATGACCAAACATTCCTTCCCATATGAGGCATGAGTAGTTATTCTCTTTTTCATCATTATGAAATTTGTATTTCTTGGATAATGCTTATGGGTCCTTTGACCCTACATGATTTATTTTGGATGTTCTCATCCTATTATTCACATGGACTAAACTTATACTTTCTTTTCCCTATTTATGTGCATGCTTGGACTATCCTTATTTCTTGTAGTGATACATATATACAACCATGTTTACAGGGACGTCCTTTTCTACCAGGGTGTGCTTTTCAACCCATTATTTATGGGAGCGTGCTTTTCTACCTAGGGCGTGCTTTTCCACCCATTATATTAGGTTGATATCCAATGGAGTCTCAACCCTGATTGAAATAACTTTAGTCTTTGTTTATTACATGAATAAATTATTATTGTTATTATTAATGGAAAGTTTTAAAAGAAAAATTCCTACTTGACATTCTTACTTGCCCTAAGGATTTGAGTCATACCACCCAAATCCAATTAACCTCTGCTAAGTCAAAGTCAATGCCATACAAGATTTATAGGAGAGCCAGACTACATGATCTTCCCTTGCAATACTCAGTCAGTTTGAGTCTGCACCGTAGTGACATATCAGTCAAATTGCAAAACAACAACTAATAATCAAAGCTATAGTCCTGTAAAATACAACTCATAGTCAAAGCTATGGTCCTGTAAACACCTAGCCCACCTTGGTACTGGTCACGATGCTAGAAACTAGGGTATATAAACCAATCACTGAGGTACAAATGCAACTGTCTGCTATCACATCACATCATCATAGAGACTCGACCACAATCATTCTCAGAACACTTGGGATCAAGATGTCAAGGACATATAGTCACTTGCATGTCACATACTCAACGGTATGCACTCTGAGTTTCCCTTGGGAATACTCGTTTCACCATCCAACAATGTTCTGACCCTGGAATGGATCTATGAAACAAGGCACTACATGATTTGGGGTTTCACTTGATTCATTAAGCCAATTGGATATCTTTTAGCATCAATCAAGTTACAACGTACAAACCATACACAAACTCTATAGAAACAAGGGTATGTTGCAATGTCAGAAAATATAAAATATATGAGGTAAGAACTTGTCTCATCATCTCTTGACATCACATACAAGGCCATAAACATCATCACATTACTATGAGATAGTAATCCCTCATATCATCACTAGAGGATACCACCTCACACTAGGCATTGAGCCTCTTCCTGTTCATAAGACCCAAATCACATCATCACTTATCTCATCATGCCTTGTAAAGGCCCATAATCATCACTCCGGGTCATGTCAAATGCACCATAACATACACTAGCTTTGTTATTCATTCCACCTATAAGATTAGGATTACATTAGTAGGAGAGAGAAAAAATAAAATGCATGCCTATCATTCAAGCAAGCTCATCAAATACATCATAATCTTAAGAATTAGGGTTAGGGAATCTCATATAATCGATTAGGGTTTCCATCACATTACTCCACATCAAACCCTATATATATCATTTCTTATATTCTTGGATGACATAGGGTTAAGCATCATAGTTATAACCAACCAATCACACCAAACAACACCATGTTCGACCATACAACTAAGTACATGTTGTTGTGACCACAAGAGACTCATGTAGCAACCAACCAAACTAAACCCATGTAGCACCCATGAGAAAACTAGGATTAGGGTTAGGGTTTTTCCATGTGACTGCAACAACTACATACATGTAGCAACCACAAGATGACCCATCACATACCACTGTTGTGACCAAAGTAAGTGGATGAAGTGTTTCAATCACAAAGAACTAAAGTGTAGCGACCATTGTGATTAGGGATAAGGTTGTTGTGCCTGCAACACACCAACAACTATGAAATGACCAAGGCAAACCATAGTACTTCGACCACAACAAGACTGACATGAATAGCGACCCAAAATATATCTCATGTGTAGTAACCTCAAGCTAAACCAATACCAACACACGACCAATTCCAAAATAGAAAAGATCCATAATCAAAATAGATGGTAACCATCAAGAAATTAAACTTCATCAAGGGGAAACTCCATGCAAAGATTATCATCAAAACCCTAAAACATACGTCACCAAGGTAAACATGGAAAACTATGGTGATAAAAGGAAAACAATGCGTCAATCTCATGTATCCAAATATCAAAACCTCCAACATCACATGATGGTTGAGACATAACATGGTGATAAACCAAAGATCATGTTGCATGTAAAGAAAACCAACTCACCATCACCAAGAAATTGGGTGCATGAAATTAGGGTTTGGGAGAAAGAGTAATCCATATAAGAACACTTCATAATCTTAAACCCTACTTCATGATAATATCATTTGGCATCTTGGTATCATGTTTTAGATATAGAACAAATGCATGCAAGAAATTTAATGGTGCAATAATAGAAGATAGGAAAATTATAAAACCAGCCTCATGATGAAGATCAAGGTTCAAACCCTTAAGCTCCAAGAGAGAGAAAGAAGGTCCAACTTGGATCAACTCGATGGCCGCAAGGTCACCGCAAAAGGGAAGAACACACCATGGTCAAAGAGAAGTTCAAGATGAAGGAAAACTCCAATCCTAGGCTGAACAAGAGAGAAGAAAGGAGAAAGAGGAGAAAACTTCATCCCAGATAGGTACTACCATGGTCAAACCAAAGTCTTTGACCTCTATGAGAGAAGTTTCCTCAAGATAGCCATGATGGTGATCCATAGTCTCATATGATCAGATTAAGGTTAAAGCATCTCATTAAGCAAAGCAAGAAAAACCAATCACTAAGCTAGGCCAGGGGTCTTACAACCATACACCCCTAATAAGAGTTTCACCCCCATAAACCTATGTGAAAAGTGACATGTACTTCCTATGCATCTCTTACTCAAGCTTCCACGTGGCTTCCACCACACCATGATGATTCCACAAAACCTTAACAAAAATAATATCCTTCTTCTTCAACTTCTTGATCCTCCTATCAAAGATCAACACATGACCTTCCACATATGACACATCCTCATCCATCACAACCTCCATTGGATGCAAAACCAACTCAGTGTCAGGGTGACACTTCCTCAACATAGAAACATGAAACACCAGATGCAACCTGTGCAACTTAGGTGGCAACTCCAACTTGTAAGCCACCTTCCCAACATGTGCCACCACGTGGTAAGGTCCCATATACCTGGGAGCTAACTTACATTTCTTCCCAAACCTCAACACACCTTTTCAAGAGGAAGCCTTGGGGTACACTTCGTCTTCCACTTAGAACTCCAATGGCCTACGACAGTTATTTTCATAAGCTTATGCCTATCCTAGGCTGCCTTCAACTCTTGTTGGATCACTTTGATCTTCTCTATGGTATACTGCACAAGCTTAGGACCTAGAAGCTAATATTTTCCAGTCTCATACCAACACAGTAGAGATATGCAACGTCTCCCATATAAAGCCTCGTACAGTGCCATATCAATACTCCTCTAATAGATGTTATTGTAGGTGAACTCTACCAAATTGAGATGAACATCCCAACTGCCCAAAAAATGCAAAACACACACTCTTAAAAGATCTTCCAAAGTCTGTATCATCCTCTCAGACTATCCATCTATCTGCGGGTGGAATGTTGCACTGAACCTCAACTGCATACCCATGGATTTGTGCAGACACTATGAAAAGTGACTGGTAAACTGAGAACCTCTATTAGACATTATATTATCTGGAATACCATGCAAACACACTATCTCATCCACATAAACCTGAGCCAACTTCTTTGTTGTATACTTTGTCTTCACAAGAAGGAAATGTGCTGACTTAGTCAACTTCTCAACGATCACCCAAATGCAATCATGACCTTTGGCTATCATAGGAAATCCAATCACAAAGTCCATCATGATATGATCCCATTTCCATTGTGGTATAGACAACAGTTGCAAAGTCTATGTAGGTTTCTGATGCTCTGCTTTAACCTGCTAACACACTATGCACTTAGCCACAAACTCAACTGCATCTTTCTTCAATCCAGACCACTAATACATGTCTTTCAGGTTGTGATACATCTTGGTGCTACCTAGATGCATAGCATACATCAAAGAGTGATCCTCTTCCATAACCAACTTCCTCACATCATCGACATCAGGAACCAGTGCTCTGCCATGGAAACACACTGTCTCATCCTCTGATTCATGGAAGCCATCACACTTCTCACTGCCAAACTCTACTCAGATAATCTATATCATAATATCATCATGTTGTGTATCTTGTATCTGCTACCTCAAAGTAGGATTCACCTGTAATTGGGCAAATAGTCATGCTAACAAGGATACTTCCAACTTTACATTCATATGATGTAAGGAGACCAACATGTCTATCTTATGACACACCAAAGAACACAGTTGTGCCTCATCCATAGATGATGTCAAAGAAGATTTCCATCTCAAGACATATGCCACCATGTTCGGATTCCCTGGGTGGTAGTCTATGTTGCAATTGTAGTCTTTGATCAGCTCCATCCAACATCACTGCCACATGTTTAACTCCTTCTTCGAGAGGATGTACTGCAGGCTCTTGTGGTCGGTGAAGATCTACCACTTTTTGCCATAAAGGTAGTGTCTCCATATCTTCAAGGCATGGACCACCACTGTAAGATTCATATCATGCGTTGGGTATCTCTCCCCATGTTTATTAAGTTGTCTCTAGCAAAAGAAATCATGTTCTTGTCTTGCATCATCACGCAACCCAAACTATTTTGACGCATCACAGAAAACTATGCATCCTTTTCCTTTCTTTGGTTGAACCAACACTAGTGCACTGGTCAGGTTCTCCTTCAAAAGCTAGAAAGAACACTAACACTTGTCATCCTAGACAAATGGCATGTCTTTCCTTGTCAACTTTGTTAGGGGTAACACCACCACACTGAAGTTCTTGATGAACCTCCTGTAGTAACCTGCCAACACAAGGAAATTGTGAACCTTTGTTGGAATCTTCGGCTTCTGCCATTCTAACATAGAGTGAACCTTCTTGGGATCCACACAAAAACCTTCAGGGGTTATGACGTGTCCCAAAAAGGATACCTCCTTCAGCTAAAACTCACACTTACTAAACTTAGCGTATAGCTTTTGGTGTCTTAACAAAGTCAATGCCTACCGTAGATGGTGCTCATGTTGCTGATAATCATAGGAGTATATCAGGATGTCATCAATGAACACCACCACAAACTGGTCAAGATAAGGTCTGAACACTTTGTTCACCAGGTCCATGAATGTTGATGGTGCATTGGTTATCCCAAACAGCATAACCACAAACGCATAGTGAACATATTGAATCATGAAAGGTGACTTGGGTTTGTCATCAACCTTGATATGTAACTCATGATATCCCAACCTCAAATCTATCTTTGAGAACACTATGGCACCTTGCAATTAGTCAAACAAATAATATATCTGCGAAAAAGGGTACTTGTTCTTGATCGTCACCTTGTTCAATTGTCGGTAATCAATGTACAACCTCATGGATCTATCCTTCTTCTTGACAAACAACACGGGGCACCCAGGGAGATGTGCTCAGTCTAATAAAGCCTTTTTCAAGCAACTCCTACAAGTCCTTCTTCAGCTCTTGCATCTCAGTTGGTTTCCCTCTTCTACGGTGTCTGTGCTATCGGTTGTGTATCAAAAACTAGATTGATCTCAAAATGAATCTCTATAGGAGGGGGAAAACATGGAAACTCATTGGGAAACACATCCTCAAACTCACAAACAACTGGAACTTCCTGGATACTAGGACTCTTCTCCTTGGTATCCACCACATGTGCCAAAAATGCTTCATAGCCTTGCCTCATCAACCTCTCTACTGTCATGGCTGACACTAGACATGTCGAAAGAATCTTCCTATCTGTTTGAAAGATCCATGAAAAATCACCATCGCAAAATGTCACTACCATGGCACTACCATCCATGACCTCCCAATATTTCTCCAAAGTATCCATTCTAAGGATCACATTGAATCCATGCATATCAAACAGTATAAGGTCCACTTGGATGTTGCATCCTAAAAAAGAAAGAATACATGATGGACACACCTCTCGCAACTCAGAGGAACCAACCAAAGTGGTTTATAAGATAAGTATATCACATCTATGACTAATAGGCAAAGAACAGTTAGCAATCACTTCTCTAGTGACAAAAGAATGTTTCATACCCAGATCAACCAAAATAGATATAAAGTAGGAAGAAGACAAATCGGAATGAAATGACTCCATCTGACCTATCACGACCCTTGGGTTGACTAGTCCTTCTGGCTAACTCATAGAATAGAATCGAGTTGTTTCCAGTTGCCGCCCCCATCCTCTACTGGCTTGCCCAGAAGAACCAACATGTGACACCTGGCCATGACCTCGGCCTCCAATACTACTGAGTTGTCATTTTTGTAACTCTTGTTGACTCTGTCTCATATGTTGCATCACCTCTTCATCCTTCACATGACAGAACCACTTCATATGCCCAAACTTCCCATATTTATAGTAGGTCTTGCTCTCCTACCATGGCCTAGATGGCCCCATCACTAACACTGATGTAGCACTGTAAGCTCTCACCGATGGAAAGGTACGACCTCTACCCTTGCTCAGTGACCAATGAGACTAAACTGTCGACCTCTGCTCTAATTGAGGTGCAGAAAACCTAGGCTTCTTAAAGCCTCCATATGATTGTCCTTGATACTGTGCAAGTCTCTTCTTGGCATTCACCTCTTGTTTCTCCACAACTGATTACTCTATCCTCCTGAAGGACTCCACAAACATGACAAACTTTTCTCGATTCTCTAAAGATGATACTGGCGTTGTCAACTCTGAGCTCAAACCTTCTCAAACCATATAATCCTCTTCTTCTCCATAGCAGCCATATGTGGATAAAACCTTAGAAGCTCCATGAACTTGACCTCATACTCATTGATCGACATAGATCCTTTCTATATTTTCTCAAACTGCATGATCTTCTCATCCATATAGGTCTTGGGAAAGTATCAACTCACAAACTCTCACCGAGAATCTTCCCAATTGATCACAACACTAGGCCTATTCTCCTCCTCGATGGCCCACCAATGGCCAACACTCCCTTTCAATAGGTACACTGCGTGCTTCACCTATCTTCTTCGGGGATATTGAGGATCTTAAAAGTCTTCTCCAACTCGGTCAACCAAATGTCAGCATCTGTCGAATCCATTATACCGACATATTTTAATGCCCCCACACGCATTAACCTCTCAAAGGTCTTCCCAGAACCTTGAGATTCTGCATTGGGGACTACCACTTTGGCTTGAGGTACGAACATTCTATCCATCATATGTGTTATCATAGACATGAGCTGTCCAGACATGGACTAAAACGTAGGATTTGCCGCAGTTGTTGGTTCGAACTGAGGATCCTCATGCCCTCCATCAACCCTCTCTTGTCTCCTGGCACCACCTCCTACTGTAGAAACACTACTCTGAGCATGTTCTTTGTGTTCACAGACATATCCTTTTCTTCTCTTCTTCTTCTGCATAATCAGAGGTTACCATTAAATATGTCAGATAGTACGAGGACAGACACAAACCCTAGTCCTATGTCCCTATAGACTTAGCAAACCTAGAGCTTTGATACCAACCTTTTCCATTGACAACCTAATGCCACATAAATGAGATAACTAAAAACAAATTGTAGAACTAACACTAATAATCTAGATAACTAGAAAACACGATAAATTAAAATTGATTCCATATAACCACCAAATGCGGAAACTTATTACATATGAGTCCACATGAAGCCACATGTATCATATATCATGCCATAAATATGTACACATCACTGTTCAATTGGCCAACTAAGCCACAACCTGTTACATATGATAACCTATTTACATATACAAGCCATATCTATACACAACATCTAAAAAACATCCCCAAGGACCTGAGAGTACATGGTCAACACATAGGACTCAACCACAAAACACACTAGCAACATATCCAACCTTTAACAACTACTCCTCTTACTGCTCAGCCTCAACCGCACGATCTCTACCTCATCATGCATGGTCACATAAAACATGTGGAAACCCATGGGGTGAGACCAACATCCTTGCAAGATATATAACTCTCCTACTCAACAACTATTATAAGTGCAAATAGATTTCATCCACAAGATAGCATTATTATCAAGATTAGTAGATTCAACTAAACGATATGAATAAAGCAACTAACACTGTTTAAGCAATTTAGGCATCTACTGAGTAGTATAATATCTTATACTTTTAGAAGGAATATGAAGAACATGTATAACCATTATCAACTAAACATGATAAGAAACAAGGCATGGGGTCATCCAATGTGAATCATATTTGACCCTAAGCAAATATACTACACGGTTGTATTACATCTTTTATTTTCCCTGAGGATTTGAATCGTACCACCCAAATCCAACTGATCACTGCTACATCAAAATCAGTGCCATACAAGATCTATGGAAGAGCCAAACTCCATGATCTCCTCCTACACTACTCTGTCAGTTTGAGTTTGCACCGCAATGACATATTAGTCAAATTGCAAAACAACAACTTATAGTCAAAGCTATAGTCCTATAGACATCATCTCATAGTCAAAGATATGGTCATGTAAACTCCTAGCCCACCTTGGTACAGGTCATGGTCCTGGAAACCAGGTTATATAACCCAATCACTAAGGTACAACTACAATTTTCCTCTATCACATCACATTATCATCGAGACCCGACTGGAATCATTCTCAAAACACTTGGGATCAAGATGTCAAGGACATATAGTCACTTGCACCTAGCATACTCAATCGTATGTGCTCTGGGTTTCTCATGGGAATACTTGTTTCACCATCCAACAAAGTTCTAACTCTGGAATGGATCTATGGCACATGGCACTACTTGATTAGGGTTTCACTTGATTAATTAAGCCAATTGGGCGTCTTTTAGCATCAATGATGCTACAACATATAAACCCTAAACAAATTCTATAGAAATAAGGGTATGTTGCAATGTCAGAAGATATAAAATGTATGAGGTAAGAACGTGTCTCATCATCTCTTGATATCACTGCCATACAAGGCCATCAAAATCATCATATCACTAGGGGATAGCAATCCCTCATCTCATCACTGGAGAATACCACCTCACACAATGGATTGAGTCTCTACTAGTTCATGAAACCCGAATCACATTGTCACTTTGTTGGGAAATATGGTATATAGTAGGCAATAGAATCTAAAATTATATCTACCATATTCCCCATAATCAGTAGATCGCATCAATAACTAAAATGCAGGAAGGATGGTTTATGGATATAACTGGTCCTAGAGAAAGTCCAATGACAATCCTCATTGTTGTAAATGTGCAACTCTGAATCCTAGTTGCATTGGGACACATCTGACTACTGAACCTCCTGGTCTACATTGTGGACTATAGCCACAAACATCGTCTTCTTCAGTAGATCCTTCTTGTCACAAACGACTGATTTCCATTGTACTCTGAGAGATAGACAACATCCTCTCACCTCTATAGTAGTCCACACAGACCATCTAGAACTCTTGTTGTCCTATTGGACCAGACAAGAAGGAGTTGTCCCTCCCATTGGCGTACTAGTCACCATCTTGCTTTCCTACCCTGACAACTCTCAATTGTTCTCTCCCTTGGCTATCCCTCTCTAGTCAGGTAAGACTTGCATGGGCTCTCATGGTTACCACAACTAGAGAGGACAATAATTGTTAGAGGAACTGATTCTCGATTGTTAATGTTGTACTATGGGAAGCCCCCATACTCCACTATTTATAGTAGAGGCCAGAATCAAGGTTCCCAGTTACTATCCAATGTGCGAGTGGAAAGGACCAAAAAAACTCAATTTTTTGCAACAAATTTGAAAATTGCAAAAGTTGCGACAGCCAAAATGGCTGTTTGGCAAAGAGAGACTGTTGTTTTGTGGTTCCCAGTTATACACAAATTTTCCAAATCAATTCCCATCAATGTTAAACATTGATTTCCTTGTACAACAGGTGTTGCTAAGGAAAAACAAATAGGGAAACATCTAGAACCTTCCCCGACTGAGTTGGACCATCTCGCCCATGCGAGATGGCTGTCTCGATTCACCCATATGGTCGTCTGGTGATCCGATTCATGCACATTCGGCTGGGTTGATTCGATCCTTAACCAAATTCAACTCACAATAGGCTCGACACCCAGACACCCATCTCAACTCTTGAGACGACCATTTGGCACTTCAAGACGGCCGTCTCAACACTTGAGATGGGTGTTTGGTAGTATTGTTGGCCTGTTTGTTGCCTGAATCAAATGTCTAAACACTTTAGCACTTGATTCAACTATCATTCGAGACCTCAACTCCTCTTCTAGGTCAAAACCTATGTGTGTCACCCTATATGTCCCATATTGCATTGGCAGTGAATGTCCATAACAACTTATGACATCACAAGCAAAGAGTGGTGCCTAGTTACACATCATTGCTACCAAAGTAAATGGAAAGTTGGGGAATAACTTCAACCTACAATTTATTCATGGTGTTGTAGTGTTTGTAGAGTTCCTTTGTCACTGATGTGCAGATTGAACTAGAGGCATGGAGCAGACATCCTCATTATTATTCAATCTTATTTCTTGAACGAAGAGCAGACTGTCTGATATATATGTAAGCTCAATATCATATGTTGACTCACATGCGCATGGTCATGCTTATCAAGAGGAATAGGAGATCACACTCTAGTAGGAGCAAAAAATCCCATGTCTATCACTCATAGTCAATCCCCATGTGTCAAAGCCACCCAATCATCACCGTTATAACAACCCATGTTTCAGGAATGCGTTTGGTGATGTCAAACTATACCCAACGACATGTGTTGAGTGTAGTCATTTTAGGTCTAAGAACCACAACCACCACCATCACTGTGAGAGCCGACTATGACTTCCATGATGATGGCTTCCATATGCCAATCTTATGGTGGATATGTCCGATACACTGTTACCTAACATATATCTGTGTGCTTGGTTTGATATAGCCATATCATGACTCACAAGATTGCATCATCAACCAACCCACTCTCTGATCTTATGTATTATTATTTTCTATCAACCTTCCACAATAATAACTGATTAGGGACATAATGAGAATACATATATGTACTCTTAACATTTGTATGATCTTGTTTTGACAAGGCTAATACTTGAAGACACACGTCATTGAATAATATTATTCTATAGACATTTATAATGTCACATCATTATCTCATAACTGAATTAAGAAAAATAAATTAGAAGGTTGCCTTTATATACAATCAAATCATTTTTACAAGTAATGACATCACATTCATCACATGATTGGCTCTTGGGCATACATAACCAACATACCCCCACTTGCACTTAGAGCTAATGATCCACAAATCTTATTCTGAGTGACCTAACATGACCATCATGCTTCTGTTGTGAAAGTGCCTTTGTCAAAGGATCAAAAACATTGCTCTTAGTTGGAACTCTACAAATATTCACATCTCCATGATGCACGATCTTTTGTATGAGATGGAACCACCTTTGTATATGCTTTGAGCACTGACATGATCTATATTCCTTAGCTTGTTCAATAGCTCCATTGTTGTCATAATATATCTCAATCGCATCGTTGATGCTTGGAACAACCCCAACTTCTGTGATGAACTTCTTGATCCATACAGCCTCCTTTGCTGCACTCGATGCAACAATATACTCGACCTCTGTTGTAACATCCCTGACCTGGGTTATGTTCTAACCCCAGGAGTTTTGCTTAACAAAGTTGATTATATGCTTGTACTTATCCTGTGAAAAGTAATTAGGGCTCATGAGGAACTTATGTTTCAATTTTGGTCCTATTTGAACAATGTTAAAGCAATGATTGCTTGTTTTGGACTAAAGTGCAAATTACCCAAGTTGAGGGGTTAACTTGCAAATTGCATATGATAAGATGTTCCTCTGATGTTTAGACATCATAAGGATGAATATGATGTAGTAGTATGGTTTCCACAAGCCTGGACACCAAGATAGAGCTTGTTGGACAATGTTGTGCATTAAAACCTAGTTTTCAAGTAAAGTGCAATTTACCCAAAATCTAGGGTTCAATATGCAAATTACCACTTCAACAAGGTCCCTAATGTTTCTTGGCATCATGTAGAGCAAATAAAATGAGAGGGGTTCTTCATTTCAATTAAGTTGGAGGAGAGAAAATCTTGATATTAAAATAATCAAGATTAATGCCTAATTGAAACCCTAATTCGATTTAGGGCAAAAATGAATAAAAATAATTGAAGGGCTTTTAACCAAAATGTTTTGGGTTGATTTTGAATAAGTATGGACGTTCCTTTGCCAAGATAAGGAACGAAAATATCCTAAGTAGGTGAAATTCCACTCACCATTATTATAAGGAAAAGAAAACCCACTCACATATGGATATTAATATAATAAGCATTAAGGTGCTTCATTTGATTTTCTTTAAATCATGGATAATGGATAGGAATAAGAGGCAATGAAGATAGCCTCGTCCTTAAGGATTTTGAGGAGAATTTGAGGGGGAAGAGGCGGCACCAATTTTGGAATTTAATGCATTTTAATAATGCATTTTCTCTTTCATTGAATTTTTATAAAAAGGCCTTTTCCTAGCCAAATGAAAGGCTCTTTCGACCCCACTTCTTCTCTTAGCTTGGAAACCGACCAAGGAAGCTAGGGAGGACCAGGAGGACGAACCCCAACCTGTGGGTAAGCTGTTGACCTTCGTTCTCCTTGATTTCATGGTGGAAATCGAAAATAAATTATGGATTCCTTCTTATTTCGATCTCCTCTTCAACCCTAGCCAACTTTTGCAATCAAAAGCTTGAGGACGCACCTAGGGGGAGTTGCAAGAGCTTCATCCACCATTAATGGTGTGATATTGGAGCTTTGGAGCTCAATTGGAGGCGGGTTTTATAACTCAAACCCTTAAACATTGCTATTGCATCAATTCTCTATGCTTTGTTGATTGATTTCTTCAATTTGATACACTCTTGTTTCTTTGCTGCAATTTTCATCAAGAACGGTTGCTGTTCTTGGTTGTTCGAAGGAAGGGGATGATTACATCATCCTAGATTCTTATCCAAAGAAAATTACCAAGCAAAACCGTTTTGATAGCTACTCCAAATCGTTTTAATTTGATTGGCTATGCGGTTTCAGCAAACCGTTTAAGGGAAAATGGTTTGAAACCGTTTGGGAGCAAACGGTTTCAAGACCGTTTGAGATGGTTTACCAAGCGTTGACCTTTTGGGAATTTTGTTCCTAATTATGTAGGCTGATAACCCTCCAAATTTGAGGGATTAACTCCAAAGGAATCGAGAGTTGAAGGCCAATCAATTAGGCAATCGGATTGAATTATGTGCTGATTTTCAACCTGATTAACTTAACCTGGTTGAGCAAACGGTTTCAAGACCGTTTGAGATGGTTGACCAAGCGTTGACCGTTTGGGATTACTGTTCATAATTATTTTTATTAATAACCCTTCAAATTTGAGGGATTAAATCCAAAGGAATTGTGAGTTGAAGCCTAATCAATTAGGGAAACCTAATTGGATTAAGTGCTGATTTTCAATCTGATTTAATTGAACGTTTTGGGAAAACGGTCTCAAGACCGTTTGAGTGCGTTGACCAAGCGTTTACCGTTTGGTATTACTGTTCCTAATGATGTGGTATAATGACTCACAGAATTTGAGGGATTAAATCCCAAGGAATCATGAGTTGAAGGCTATTCAATTAGCCAAATCCTAATTGAAAACAATGCTGAAATTCCAATGAGTTAAGTTGAGATTTTGGGTTGATTAGCCCAAACGGTTTGAAGACCGTTTGGGGATCTCCCAAACGGTCTCAAGACCGTTTGGGGGTCACCCCAAGACCTTTTGGAGGTCTGGGGTCAAGTATAGTTGACCAATTGAAGGTCCAAAGGTACTAATCATATTGCAATGTAGTGCTGATTTGTTGATCAACTCGATAGACCAATCCATGATGATTTTTCACTAGAATCCAAAGGTTGGATGGGCCAAACGGTCTCAAGACCGTTTGGAGCTCATCCAAACGGTCTCAAGACCGTTTGGTGGTCACCCAAGACCGTTTTTAGGTCTAGGGTTGAGTATGGTTAGGTGTTTGAAGGCCTAAAGGTACCAAGCTGTTATATAATGCAATGCTGATTTGGTGATCAATCCAATGATCCAAACCTTAATTGGATGGCTTGGATTTGAGTGATATGATGGGAAAACGGTCTCAAGACCGTTTGGAGGTCATCCAAACGACCTCAAGACCGTTTGGGGTCAGGTCATACCCAATTTGGATAATGGTTCAATAGTTTCAAAGTAACCAATCTTGCATTGATGAGTGTTGTTGGATCTTCGATTCCAAACCCTTATTCAATTGAATCAAGCCCTAATTGATGACTAATTGAGGGTCAAATTAGTTGAAGGTTGACCTATTAAACTCAATTGAAGTATGAGCATAGGTCCAATTGATGATTGGTTCCATGAATTCAATGGTTGAAGGTCCAATGCAATCAATTGAAACACAATTAGTAGCATGATTGATGATCAACTTCAAAGCTCTAATTGGTGTTTATAAACCCTAATCCCATTGAGATCAGACCATAATTGAAGTGCCAATTGAGGGGTGAGCCATGATTCAAATGATGATTGATTTGATGATCCAATTGGTTGAAGTTCCATCGATTAGAATTTTGTGTGGTTCAATTTGGTTAATTCAATTGGATACCTCATGATATTGAAGGTCTAATTGATCAAACCTTTTTGAAAACCTAATGTGATTAGGTGGGAGATACCTTTAATGGTACTAGTCATTAATGCATAAAAAATGCATGGACCCAATACATGATGTAAACCCTAATTGAGGCTGATTCAATGTATAACCTTAATAAGAGGTTGTCTACATGTGAAATCACTAATTAGGATGTTAGTAAACCCTAGTTGAGGGTGTATCCTTGTGAAACCCTAGTGGAGGGTGTATCATTGTGAACCCTGGTTGAGGGTGTAACCTTGTGAAACCCTAGTGGACGGTGTATCATTGTGAACCCTAGTTGAGGGTGTATCCTTGTGAAACCCTAGTTGAGGGTGTATCATTGCGATTGTTTATAGGAAACATTATAATAAAGTTATGCATTAAACTAAGATAAGTCCATATCATGTGAGATAGCTGGACAATTCTAATGTGTGGCCTATGCATTATATGCTAAGGGCGAGTATTCTGTGATGGAATGTATTAAGAGGGGAAATACCTTAATACATGATAAAGTTGGTTAACTCAAGAGGGTCTGAATTAATGAGAAATGGGAAACCCTAACCCTGGTAAGGGAATAGTGGTTTTACCCTTGAATAATGATGTTATATATTGTTTTGCATGGTGCTGATATGAAATTGATGTATTATCATCTGTACTAACCTTGCAGGTATGATGTGATGATGAACATAGCCAGGTATGAGCTATGACATTTTATGTATTGACATTGTTTATTGGGCCTTATGTGCCATGCTATACCTTATTGCCTAGTATGAGGTAATAAGAGAAGTAATGGGCCTTAAGTGCCATGAGAAGATGTTTATGTAATAAGCATCATATTTACCTTGGTCAGGTGACCTGAAGGTGATAATTACCTGAAAAAGTGGTAATAATGCTCAATGATGAGCTAAGGGTTTGAATACCCAGAACCATATGATTATGGCATTGAGTTGCAAAGGAATGAAAATTCCCAGTATTGAAATGAGGGACTGAGATCCCCATGTCTTATAAAGACCGAGAAGTGATTAATGGAAATAGTACATGTTTTCTTTATAGCATTTGTCTTATTAAGTTATGTTTGGAAACTTGGTTGATGGTAAAAGAATATGATAATGTACTTAATTAATCAAGTGATACCATATAATGTAGTTGCCCTGATCACAGATCCATCAGCGTCAGAATTAGCTGAATGGTGAAACGAGTTTACTCGGAACGCATATTTTTGAATATGTGGGGGTAATTGGGCAATTATATCCTTATGCCCCATAGGCATTGCTACGGGCTATGTCCTATGAACGGGATTCGTTACGGACCATACCCCAATAAGAGCATGGCTACGGGCCTTGACTCCACAAAATAATACCAGGCATTGGCTACGGGCCATATCCTGAAGAGAGTATATGCTACGGGCTATAACTCTAATAGAGATGTTGCCAGTATACCCTGGAAAGGTATCTAGCAGAGACACAAGATGTCCTGCATGTTATCTCGCACTGACCGAGAAAGTTGAGGTCATGGGAATCCGGCTCTTCCATTGACCTATGTGTGGTACTGATGCTTTACGTAACAGTGGTCGGTTGGAGTATGAGTGGTATACCTCATCTCCTCAGGGCATAAGTATGATTGTAAAACGTAATCAGCCGTGTAGCATATTTGCTTAGGGTTGAATTGCGAGAATCAATGGTTGATGATACATGGTCTATTATATCATAGTTGGATAAATGATATACATGTTCTTCATATTCCTTATTAAATGAATGACTTGCTGTTTAATCAAGTTATAATTGAAATGATTGCATAGAGAATACTGCTCTGCATATCTTATTCAATGATTTACCTATTGTTGAGTAAATATAATTCTACTTCTCACTGTTATTCTATTATCATCGATAACAATGTTTCTGGCGGAGAGTTATATCTCTCGATGGGACAATTTTTATAATTGTCTCACCCCCGTGGGATTAAATTTTTAGGTAATCACCGAAGAAGAGGAAGAAACCTTTCAGTGGGTGAGCAACATCAGCAGCAGTCACAGGGACAGCAGTGATCCAACAGGTGGAGACATTGGCTGTCTGGTTTTGTGTAGATAGTCCTATGAGTCGTCTCTGTACTCTCGGGTCCTAGGAGTTAGTGTTTTGATACTTCGATCTGAGATTTTGTGTTATGAGGCATGATATGTATACATATATGAACCAGGATGTAATGTTTTTACTTTGGTTCTAAATGAAAGAGTTTTCCTGTGAATGGATCTCTTTGATAAATGGTTTTAATTTTTAGTGATTTTCAGTAATTCTGCTGCTAACAATCACTTCCACATGTTTTATTATTGTTAATGACACTTGTTATCTTAAATGATGGCGGGTGTCATGAAAATTTAGTGGTATCAGAGGTCTAGGTTTGCTGAGTCGACAGAGACATAGGATTAAGGTAGTTGAGTATGTTCTAAGTGTCTTCCAGTTTATCTGATAGTGTCTTCTGCTCATATAGGAGAAGAAGAACTAAAGATGTCTGGATCACACGATGAACACGCTGCTGAGAGCAGTGTAGCTGCACCGGGAAGAGGTGCAAGAGACCAGGACAGGGAGGAACATGTACCTGATCAACCCCAGTTCAACCCAGCTGATATGGGGAACCCAGCCTTTCAGACTATGTTCGGGCAGTTTATGGCAGCTATGACCCACATGACGGATAGAATGCCAGTACCTACACCTAGGGCACCACCCCATGATGAAAGACATGGTGCCGGCAAGACCTTTGAAAGGCTGAAGAGGGTAGGAGCATTAGAGTATGCTGGTACAGCTGATCCAGCAGATGCTGACCTATGGTTGACTGAATTAGAGAAAGCCTTCAGAATCCTCATGATACCTGATGATGAGAGGGTTAGGCATGCTGTATATCTCCTGAAAGGGAGTGCTGGACACTGGTGGACCATTGAGGAGGGAAAAAGACCTGGAGTTGTGATTGGATGGGATGAATTCAGGCGTGAATTTGTCACTAGATACTTTCCTAAGACATTTCTAGATGAGAAGATATCCCAGTTTGAGAGAATTAAACAAGGACCTATGAACATTAGTGAGTATGAGGCTAGGTTCATGGAGTTGTTGCGGTTTTGTCCGCACATGGCATCCAATGATGAGGAAAGAATTCGGCGATTCGAGAAGGGGTTGAACGCTGAATTAACCACTCCGGTGTCTGCTCTAGAGAACCGGGAGAGGTTTGCAACTTTTGTGGAGTCTGTAAGATGCATAGAGAGGTCTATAGTTGAGAAGCGACAAACTTAGGGTAAGAAGGAATACCCACAGTTTCAAGGGCATAGTGCTGGGAGTTTCAAGAAACCAAGGTATTATGTGCCTACACCACCAAAGGAAGCTCATAGTTCAGCTTCTATGTCAGTAACTGGACCCCCTAGACCACACCAAGAGAATAGAACTTGTCATCGATGTCGACTAGTAGGTCATCTGGCAAGGGATTGCCCAACGGGGAATGCTGTGGTGAATCAACCCCCGAGACAAAGTCAGCAAGGTTCTCAGAGAAAGCAGTTTTCTAGTGGTACCCGAGGACGTAGACAAGCATCCCATGTAGGATCTTCTGCATCCAATAATAGAGCACAGGGCCAACAGCAGGAAACGGCTAGTCTCTATGCTATGAACCAGTCTGAAGCAGTAGTGAACCCTCGGGTTGTGAAAGGTCAGATGGAATTACTTTAATTCTGATACGTCTTTATCCTGCTTCGTATTTGTGTTAATAGATCCGGGAGTTGAGGAGGAAATATCCTACTCTTTTCTCTTAATGTTTTGTTGATGATTTCGGGGACGAAATCCTTATAAGGGGTGGATAATTTGTAACATCCCTGACCTGGGTTATGTTCTAACCCCAGGAGTTTTGCTTAACAAAGTTGATTATATGCTTGTACTTATCCTGTGAAAAGTAATTAGGGCTCATGAGGAACTTATGTTTCAATTTTGGTCCTGTTTGAACAATGTTAAAGCAATGATTGCTTGTTTTGGACTAAAGTGCAAATTACCCAAGTTGAGGGGTTAACTTGCAAATTGCATATGATAAGATGTTCCTCTGATGTTGAGACATCATAAGGATGAATATGATGGAGTAAAGTGCAACTTACCCAAAATCTAGGGTTCAATATGCAAATTACCACTTCAACAAGGTCCCTAATGTTTCTTGGCATCATGTAGAGAAAATAAAATGAGAGGGGTTCTTCATTTGAATTAAGTTGGAGGAGAGAGAATCTTGATATTAAAATAATCAAGATTAATGCCTAATTGAAACCCTAATTCGATTTAGGGCAAAAATGAATAAAAATAATTGAAGGGCTTTTAACCAAAATGTTTTGGGTTGATTTTGAATAAGGATAGACGTTCCTTTGCCAAGATAAGGAATGAAAATATCCTAAGTAGGTGAAATTCCACTCACCATTATTATAAGGAAAAGAAAACCCACTCACATATGGATATTAATATAATAAGCATTAAGGTGCTTAATTTGATTTTCTTTAAATCATGGATAATGGAGAGGAATAAGAGGCAATGAAGATAGCCTCGTCCTTAAGGATTTTGAGGAGAATTTGAGGGGGAAGAGGCGGCACCAATTTTGGAATTTAATGCATTTTCTCTTTCATTGAATTTTTATAAAAAGGCCTTTTCCTAGCCAAATGAAAGGCTATTTCGACCCCACTTCTTCTCTTAGCTTGGAAACCGACCAAGGAAGCTAGGGAGGACCAGGAGGACGAACCCCAACCTGTGGGTAAGCTCTTGACCTTCGTTCTCCTTGATTTCATGGTGGAAATCGAAAATAAATTATGGATTCCTTCTTATTTCGATCTCCTCTTCAACCCTAGCCAACTTTTGCAATCAAAAGCTTGAGGACGAGCCAAAAGGGAGTTGAAAGAGCTTCATCCACCATTAATGTCGTGAGCTTGGAGCTTTGGAGCTCAATTGGAGGTGGGTTTTATAACTCAAACCCTTAAACATTGCTATTGCATCAATTCGCTATGCTTTGTTGATTGATTTCTTCAATTTGATACACTCTTGTTTCTTTGCTGCAATTTTCATCAAGAACGGTTGCTGTTCTTGGTTGTTCGAAGGAAGGGGATGATTACATCATCCTATATTCTTATCCAAAGTAAATTACCAAGCAAAACCGTTTTGATAGCTACTCCAAATCGTTTTAATTTGATTGGCTATGCGGTTTCAGCAAACCGTTTAAGGGAAAACGGTTTGAAACCATTTAGGAGAAAACGGTTTCAAGACCGTTTGATATGGTTGACCAAGCATTGACCGTTTGGAAATTTTGTTCCTAATTATTTAGGCTGATAACCCTCCAAATTTTAGGGATTAACTCCAAAGGAATCGAGAGTTGAAGGCCAATCAATTAGGCAATCGGATTGAATTATGTGCTCATTTTCAACCTGATTAACTTGACCTGGTTGAGCAAACGGTTTCAAGACCGTTTGAGATGGTTGACCAAGCATTGATCGTTTGGTATTCCTGTTCATAATTATTTTTATTAATAACCCTCCAAATTTTAGGGATTAACTCCAAAGGAATCGTGAGTTGAAGCCTAATCAATTAGGGAAACCTAATTGGATTAAGTGCTGATTTTCAATCTGATTTAATTGAACTTTTTGGGAAAATGGTCTCAAGACCGTTTAAGTGCGTTGAACAAGCGTTGACCTTTTGGTATTACTGTTCCTAATGATGTGTTCTAATGACTCACCGAATTTGAGGGATTAACTCCCAAGGCATCATGAGTTGAAGGCTATTCAATTAGGCAAACCCTAATTGAAAACAGTGCTGAAATTCCAATGAGTTAAGTTGAGATTTTGGGTTGATTAGCCCAAACGGTTTCAAGACCGTTTGGGGATCACGCAAACGGTCTCACGACCGTTTGGGGGTCACCCCAAGACCGTTTGGAGGTCTGGGGTCAAGTATAGTTGACCAATTGAAGGTCCAAAGGTACTAATCATATTGCAATGTAGTGCTGATTTGTTGATCAACTCGATAGACCAATCCATGATGATTTTTCACTAGAATCCAAAGGTTGGATGGGCCAAACGGTATCAAGACCTTTTGGATCTCATCCAAACGGTCTCAAGACCGTTTGGTGGTCACCCAAGACCGTTTGGAGGTCTAGGGTTGAGTATGGTTAGGTGTTTGAAGGTCTAAAGGTACCAAGCTGTTATACAATGCAATGCTGATTTGGTGATCAATCCAATGATCCAAACCTTAATTGGATGGCTTGGATTTGAGTGATATGATGGGCAAACGGTCTCAAGACCGTTGGTAGGTCATAAAAACGACCTCAAGACCGTTTGGGGTCAGGTCATACCCAATTTGGATAATGGTTCAATAGTTTCAAAGTAACCAATCTTGCATTGATGAGTGTTGTTGGATCTTCGATTCCAAACCCTAATTCAATTGAATCAAGCCCTAATTGATGACCAATTGAGGGTCAAATTAGTTGAAGGTTGACCTATTAAACTCAATTGAAGTATTATCATAGGTCCAATTGATGATTGGTTCCATGAATTCAATGGTTGAAGGTCCAATGCAATCAATTGAAACACAATTAGTAGCATGATTGATGATCAACTTCAAAGCTCTAATTGGTGTTTATAAACCCTAATCCCATTGAGATCAGACCATAATTAAAGTCCCAATTGAGGGGTGAGCCATGATTCAAATGATGATTGATTTGATGATCCAATTGGTTGAAGTTCCATCGATTAGAATTGAGTGTGGTTCAATTTGGTTAATTCAATTGGATACCTCATGATATTGAAGGTCTAATTGATCAAACCTTTTTGAAAACCTAATGTGATTAGGTGGGAGATACCTTTAATGGTACTAGTCATTAATGCATAACAAATGCATGGACCCAATACATGATGTAAACCCTAATTGAGGTTGATTCAATGTATGACCTTAATAAGAGGTTGTCTACATGTGAAATCACTAATTAGGATGTTAGTAAACCCTAGTTGAGGGTGTATCCTTGTGAAACCCTAGTGGAGGGTGTATCATTGTGAACCCTGGTTGAGGGTGTAACCTTGTGAAACCCTAGTGGAGGGTGTATCATTGTGAACCCTAGTTGAGGGTGTATCCTTGTGAAACCCTAGTTGAGGGTGTATCATTGCGATTGTTTATAGGCAACTTTATAATAAAGTTATGCCTTAAACTAAGATAAGTCCATATCATGTGAGATAGTTGGACAATTCTAATGTGTGGCCTATGCATTATATGCTAAGGGTGAGTATTCTGTGATGGAATGTATTAAGAGGGGAAATACCTTAATACAAGATAAAGTTGGTTAACTCAAGAGGGTCTGAATTAATGAGAAATGGGAAACCCTAACCCTGGTAAGGGAATAGTGGTTTTACCCTTGAATAATGATGTTATATATTGTTTTGCATGGTGCTGATATGAAATTGATGTATTATCATCTGTACTAACCTTGCAGGTATGATGTGATGATGAACATAGCCAGGTATGAGCTATGACATTTTATGTATTGACATTGTTTATTGGGCCTTATGTGCCATGCTATACCTTATTGCCTAGTATGAGGTAATAAGAGAAGTAATGGGCCTTAAGTGCCATGAGAAGATGTTTATGTAATAAGCATCATATTTACCTTGGTCAGGTGACCTGAAGGTGATAATTACCTGAAAAAGTGGTAATAATGCTCAATGATGAGCTAAGGGTTTGAATACCCAGAACCATATGATTATGGCATTGAGTTGCAAAGGAATGAAAATTCCCAGTATTGAAATGAGGGACTGAGATCCCCATGTCTTATAAAGACCGAGAAGTGATTAATGGAAATAATACATGTTTTCTTTATAGCATTTGTCTTATTAAGTTATGTTTGGAAACTTGGTTGATGCTAAAAGAATATGATAATGTACTTAATTAATCAAGTGATACCATATAATGTAGTTGCCCTGATCACAGATCCATCAGTGTCAGAATTAGCTGAATGGTGAAACGAGTTTACTCGGAATGCATATTTTTGAATATGTGGGGGTAATTGGGCAATTATATCCTTATGCCCCATAGGCATTGCTACGGGCTATGTCCTATGAACGGGATTGGTTACGGACCATACCCCAATAAGAGCATGGATACGGGCCTTGACTCCACAAAATAATACCAGGCATTGGCTACATGCCATATCCTGAAGAGAGTATATGCTACAGGCTATAACTCTAATAGCGATGTTGCCAGTATACCCTGGAAAGCTATCTAGCAGAGACACAAGATGTCCTGCATGTTATCTCGCACTGACCGAGAAAGTTGAGGTCATGGGAATCTGGCTCTTCCATTGACCTATGTGTGGTACCGATGCTTTACGTAACCATGGTCGGTTGGAGTATGAGCGGTATACCTCATCTCCTCAGGGCATAAGTATGATTGTAAAACGTAATCAGCCATGTAGCATATTTTCTTAGGGTTGAATTGCGAGAATCAATGGTTGATGATACATGGTCTATTATATCATAGTTGGATAAATGATATACATGTTCTTCATATTCCTTATTAAATGAATGACTTGCTGTTTAATCAAGTTATAATTGAAATGATTGCATAGAGAATATTGCTCTGCATATCTTATTCAATGATTTACCTATTGTTGAGTAAATATAATTCTACTTCTCACTGTTATTCTATTATCAGCGATAAGAATGTTTCTGGCGGAGAGTTATATCTCTCGATGGGACAATTTTTATAATTGTCTCACCCCCGTGGGATTAAATTTTTAGGTAATCGCCGAAGAAGAGGAAGAAACCTTCAGTGGGTGAGCAATAGCAGCAGCAGTCACAGGGACAGCAGTGATCCAACAGGTGGAGACATTGGCTGTCTGGTTTTGTGTAGATAGTCCTATGAGTCGTCTCTGTACTCTCGGGTCCTAGGAGTTAGTGTTTTGATACTTCGATCTGAGATTTTGTGTAATGAGGCATGATATGTATATATATATGAACCAGGATGTAATGTTTTTACTTTGGTTCTAAATGAAAGAGTTTTCCTGTGAATGGATCTCTTTGATAAATGGTTTTAATTTTTAGTGATTTTCAGTATTTCCGCTGCTAACGATCGCTTCCGCATGTTTTATTATTGTTAATTACACTTGTTATCTTAAATGATGGCGGGTGTCGTGACATCTGTTGTAGAATCAGCAACTGTCACTTTCTTGGAACTCTTCCAGCTTACAACTCTATTGTTTTGGAAAAACACCAATTCTTATTGCAATTTGTAATCATCTTGATTAGTCTGGAAGCTTACATAATTGTAACCCTTTACAACCAATTCTTCCTCTCTATCATAGATCCTTATCCTTCTCAAGTACTTGAGGATGTTCTTCATGGATATCCAATGAGCATCATCTGGATCTGACTGATATCTGCTCATTATGCTCAAGGCATACGAGATGTCTGGACGGGTGCACAACATTGCATACATGATTGATCCAATTGCTGAGGCATATGGAACCTCACTCATGTATTCCCTTTCTTCACAAGAACTGGATCATTGAGATTTAGATATTGGGACACCATGGTGTGCATACAAGTTTCCTCTCTTTGAGCTCTCCATGTTGAATAGCTTCAACACTTTGTCAATGTATGTGTTGTGACTTAGTCTGAAGTCTTCTAGATCTATCTCTATAGATCTTTATCCCCAATATGTAGGATGCTTCTCCCAAGTCTTTGATAGAGTAAGCCATGCATTTACCTGTTGTAAAGTAGGGATGTCATTCCCCATTAATAGTATGTCATCTAGATATAATATGAGGAATGGCACTATGCCCCCACTAACCTTCTTGTACACACAAGGTTCATCTTCATTTTGAGCAAAGACAAATCCTTTCACAGTCTTATCAAAATGAAGATTCCAGGTCTGAGATTCTTGCTTCAATCCATAGATTGACCTTTGTATCTTACAGACTCTATTGGAAAACTTTGGATCTATAAACCCCTCAGGTTGTCTCATATACACATCCTCAACAAGGTTCCCATTAAGGAATGTGGTTTTAACATCCATTTGCCAAATCTCATAGTCATGATAAGATACAATAGCAAGCATGATATTGATGGATTTAACCATGGCCATGAGAGAAAAAGTTTCATCATAATCAACACCTTAAACTTGTCTGAAACCCTTTGCAACTAATCTGCCCTTTTAGGTTTGAGCTTTTCCATCCATGTTGGTCTTCTTCTTGAAGACCCACTTGCACCCTATGGATTTTACCGCTTCAGGTGGATCCACAAAAGTCCATAGTTTGTTGGTATACATGGATTCCATCTCAGATCTCATGGCCCCAAGCCATTTCTTAGACTCTAGTCCCTCTATAGAATCTTTATAGGTTATTGTCTCTTCATCTATGACCAATTCACTACCTTCCTGAGTCGCAAGATATCTAAATCTTTCAGGTTCAAGGTGTGTCCTATTAGATCTATGAGGTTCTTGTATTACTTAAGGAATTTGAGATTTCACAACACTTTGTGAATATTGAGGTTCCTCTTGTTCATCTACTAGTTCAATGTTTTATTGTTGGTCTCGAACCTCTTTGAGTTCTACTTGCCTCCCACTGGTTCCTTTGGGAATAAATTCCTTTTCTAGGAGTACAACATCTCTGGCAACAAACACTTACTGTCAGATATGGAGTAAAAGTAATTTCCTTTAGTTTCCTTGGGATATTCAACAAAGTAACATTTATCATATTTAGGACCAAGCTTCTCAGGAAGCATATTGCTAACATAAGATTCACATCCCCAAATCCTCATAAAAGACATATTGGGACACTTCCCAGTCCATATATCTTTTGAACCGATTTAGATGGTACTTGGTTTAGTGTAAACATGGTGGAATGTAGAGCATACCTGCAAAAGGTAGTTGGAAGCTTGGCTAAACTCATCATCGATTGCACCATATCTAGTAATGTGTGATTCTGTTACAACCCCAATTTTTTGGTTCTATTGGTGAGAAATGTAATTTCTCATATTAAATATATTTGAATAAATAATGATATAATGTATTTGGAATAAATGGATTTTTTTTACAATAGCCTTGATGTCTGTGTTGTGGGCTTTATTGGCTATTGGGCCCAATAACAAGGAGATAACAAAGAAAATTCAATTAGTAATTGAATAATTGAATATTTGAGAAAAGGAAGAGGTAGAAACCTCTAGAAGGCATAGAGATGTAATCCAAAGAGGATTTCGTGCCTCTTGGGTTCCTTGGGTACCAAGGAGTCCAAAGTTGCAAAAAGAAAGCAATAAGAAAAGAAAAGATTAATTCAGTATTTCTTTAGTAAGAAAGAAATTGAAAATAATGATAAAATATGGAAAACAAGTGAAAAGAGATATAATTGAGTTATCCTTTGTGGAATTTCGTATCCCAAGGATTCCTAATGTTAAAAGGAATACCAATGAGGAAAATAAAAGAAAAATAAAGAGAAATCCTCAAAAAGAGATATTTTAATAAGAAATAAATAAGAAAATGGGAAATAATGAAGAATATTGCATTTAGATGCATCTAGAAGGATAATGAGTATCCAATAAAAAGGATTTCGAAATAATAGAGTTTATTGGGATCCAAGGAGTCCCAATAAAGAGGAGAGAGAGACAAAATACCAAAAAATTGCAAAATAAGAGGATAATGTGATGCATTATTAAGGAATTAAGTAATATTGATGAAAAGGAGGTATTTTCTATTAAAAGAAACACAATCTCATGACCAATGATTAAAAGGCAAGTGCAAAGGATATAAAAGAAGTTATTTTCGAAATCTTAAGATCTAAAGCATAAAGAAATATCAAGGAGATAAAATTTGGTTTTCTTAACGATTAAGGGATATGAATTAAGGAAATATTTAGAAAAGAGATGTTTTCTTTGTGGACAAGGAAAGGAGGTTTCCCATTGATTAAGGGACTTTCTCTCCTCGTAGGTAGGCGTGCTAGTACACTGTTGCATATCCCTATAAAGGGGACGGATCCACATGCTCACATTTTCCCTTATCTCCCACTCTTCTCCTACCATGCCATCGTCCAAACCCTAACCAAGGGAGGAACACGACCCCCTGGTATGATGAGGTGCTGTGGAAGGAGAGATGAGGGAAGCTCGACGCTCCTATGATGCCGGAGAGAAGCAGCACACCCATGCGCAACGCAGCAGGTGGCTGCAGGCCGACCGTGCTTGCAGGTCTAGTGGTCGTGAATCAACCATCTTGGCTGCAGTTTTTTGGCATCCCAGGGTGCTCAGAGGCACGCCGGAGGAAGAGGAACCGGCCATGGTGGCCGTCAGGTCCTGGAGAAGGTGGGGGAAGCCGCGCCATAGCAGCTAGGGTGGTAGCCTTAGGGCTGCACTTAGGCGTCGAATAGCAGATCGACCCAGCTCCGGCAGCTGCGATAGGCATGCTCTGGGTGGTGCCCAAAGGGCGCCGGAGATGGGGCGGCCCTTGGCGGCAACCCCCAGTCCCTGCGAGAGAGAGAGAGCGCACCCCCGTTGTGCGCAGATCAGCGGCCATCGGCGGCCAGAGCGGGAGCCAAAGGTTGAAGACAACCTAGGGACACAATGGACTGAAACGCCCCTCGGGCGTGTGACGGATCGATGACTTAACCAGGGGCAAAGTCATCATTTTGAAATGTTTCCATATCTACAAGTCACGTTGCATGGAAGGACGACATGGCGCCATCTGGTTGGCCAAGAGGTACATTTCTTTGCTAAAATCATAACTAATTCTAGGAAACTTGGATGGAGACAAATCTTATATGAAAATTGATCCTCAGAACGAGGGGAATTCAATAAAAATATGTTTAGAAGCTAATTCCTCTTGTTATGAGAAAAGTAGTGTAAATAATCATCTTTAATGAATTAAAGATTAAGAAACCCTATTTTGATATGATTAATGTGTTTAATAGGGTTTAATGGATCATTAGAGTTGATGTTAACCTGTTAAATATAAAAAGGTACATTATGTTCAAAAAGGAAGAACTTTGCACATGATTAGTTTAATTTAGAGTTTATGTGCTTGAAATTTGAAAAGGGCATAAAGTTATCATCTTTAATGTTTTAATTAAGGGAAAACCCTTAGATTTGATGATAGATGGTCTTAATGACGTTATTTGGATAATTCAAGCTGATATTAACCTGTTGTTAATAAAAGAGAAAATATGATCTAAAAAGATGATCTTTTTATATAATTGGCTTAATTTAGGGTTTTGTGCATGAATGTGCATTAATGAACTCGAAAACCATAATTTAGGTGAATATGTCTTTTAATTGTTTTAATTGTTCAAATTCATAAATAAATAGGGATATGATGATCCTAAGTCAATTTGGGTATAAAAGACTATTAAAATGAATAGTTGAGCAATTAAGGTTCATATAAATGGAAAAGAGTATTATAGGGTTTGTTGACCTAAAATGGATAAAGTTTGAGGAATTGATCTAAGAAACCCTAATGGATATTAATGAAACCTTAATGTGGATTAGAAACCCTAGAAAGAGAATCCAAGTCAATAAAGTAGATTCTTGATAAAGTGTGTAATAAATAGAGTACATATTCTTTTCAGGAATTATGTGATGATTGAATTACTTGCTTGGATCTGTTGAATGGCTTGATTGTATATACATGAAGTATATGTTGAATAATCTGCATGACTCATAAAATTAGGTATGTGGTTACGCTTATGAATAATCACTCTAGTTTCACGGCGATTCCCGAAGTTTTAATCGGTTGCTTGAAAATAACTATTGGATGTTTATTTATTTCATGCAACTATAAAGTGACTATGATTATCACTATAATGTGCGTACATAACTAACTAGATCCGGGTCCACCTCTATTGCTTTGAAAAGGCTTAGAAAAAAGGGTAATCCTGGTGCAAGGTCTAGGTTACCGAGAGTTAGAAACTGGGCTACCTATGTGTAGTGCCATGAGACTCATTAGCCTACTAAGAGTTAAGGAGTGGGCTACTTATGAGTAGTGCCATGTGACTCAACCCTAGAAATTGGTTCACGTATAGGTGGATCATGAGGGGTTTAATGGGGACAACATAGATGATAGGGTACTCTTGGATCGCGGAGTTATATCTAAAATGTAATCTTGGTTGTTAAATGATTAATTGAATGATTACATTGTTAACATAATTACATGATTATTGTCTCCCCCACATACCAGCTTCGGCTGACCGACGTTTTGTTTGTCGACATTTTAGGTGCAAGCCAAAAGGACAAACAGTAAATCATCACATTGTGAAATACATGAAGTTAAATACAAGGAGGATTAGTTAGAGTAGAATCCTTAAGTGGATAGAAGTTTAGAGATCCAAGTTTTAAAAAAGGTATGCAAAAATTTATTTTCTTACATCTTTTCAGTATAGTATGTTAAACTTTGATAATTATTCTTGGTTAATTGCTAAACCTTTGATCCGGAAGTTATGGGTGCGGCTTCGACCTCTCGGTCTCCCTTAATTGGGGGTTATCGGGAGGAGGGGTCGTAACATTTGGTATTAGAGCTTAGGTTCCTCAATTAACCATTAATAGTTATTAAATTTTACAAACTCCATCGAACCCAAGGGAGTTATTAGAGGATTATCCGAAAGACAGAGGTGTCTAGAAAAGGATCATGACCGGGGGCTGGCAATATTTTCCTCCGCACCGCTAGTCGGAATACGAGGACTCCCGGATCCGTGTGACTGCCTGGCCAAAGTCTTAGGGTATGAATCGAAATAAGATACCTTTAGGACTTCTCATCTTATTCATCCCTTCTCATCACAAAATTCTGATAAGGACCTAAAGGATTAGGGTTTTCTCTCTTCTCCTCACCCTCTTGAAGTATGTGTAAGGTTGATAAGGTTTAAGGGATCCTCCACCAAATTAAAGGAAAAGCATGTAAATAAGATTTCATGGACATAAGCTTAATAGATTAAGCGCAAACTAAAGAATAGATACATGCTTAGGTTGTATGACATAAGCTGTCATGTCCTCAGAAGAGACCTGAGGCTAGACCTTCTTGTCAGGAGGATAAGTTAGTCTTAGAGATAGAGATCTCCATTGCAAGTAGAGACCTGGCACATCCTCTGAGGATGATGCTAACCCTAACCCTAAGTGAAGGTTAGAGAGAGATGAGTTGGACCAGGTGTTTGAAAGGACATGCCTTTGGGATGCCATATGATCCATGGGTGACCTAGCACCTTTGGCAACCCAACCCTGGGAAGGGTCGTGCATGTTAGGGTAAAGGATAGCTCCTTAGATGATGATGTTAGTGAAGGACATTAGAAACCCTATGGGCTTGTGCAAGTAGGGTATAGCTGGCACCTAGGGCATGTCATAGTGCTGACAGTAGGATGAAACTCTGGATAAGGAATCATGATGGAGCATAAAGGGGTCATGGATGATCTTGAGTAAACATAAGTTCGAACCTAGGATTCACCCATGTAGTGCATGCTTTTGAGGTTGATCCTTCATGAAGAGAGGACCTCTAATGGTGAGGTTGGATGTAGGGTTAGCTCTAGAGAGAGCAAGAAACCCAGCAAGAAGGTTGGAAGCCTAAAACCCTGAGATATGAGGAACAATGGACGATAGTGGTTGCCTCATGATCGATCCCTGAAAGTTGATGATATCTTGGTTGCCTTTAGAGGGACAAAACCCTAGGGAGAGAAGATGAAGATTCTGGTACCTATGTGCCTATGGTATATGTGTTTACCTTCTGAGGTAGGAAGAAGAGTTCCTTAGACCTAGAAAGGTTTAGTAGCAGGTTATGAGGCCTTGTACCTTATTGGTTGTCCTTAAGAAGGACCCAACTCTAAGTGTTGCTCGAGCTGAAGGATGAAAAGAAGTGCATGTCATGCCTTTTGCATGCTTGGTTCGTAGTTAAGAGATAGAGCATGCAGTTGGACACCTACAAGTAAACCTAGGGTTCCTAGGCCTAAGATGGGAAGTGGTGTACCTAATGCTCATGATGAGAAGTTGAGTTCCTATAGAAGCGAGCATGGTACCCCTCATGTATAGAGGAAAAAGGGGAAGCCCCCTTAAGTTTAAGGTGTGTTTGATGAACCCCTCACAGCTAGGTTGATGATAAAGAAAGGTATGATCTTGTTCCAACATTGAGGAAGGAGGACAAGTATGACATAGCAGGGTACAGTAGGTGATCTGCTTGTGCCTTAATAGCTTGCTAGGGTTAAGTAGGCTCATGTGGATGTAAACCCTAGACCTAAGAGCTTTTGTGACCTTGTTGTCAAGAGATAGTTTTCCTCCCATCCTGGGAGAGGGATCCCTTTGGTAGGGTGTATATCAGTTTTGTTGGGTTAAGGTAACCTGAAGATGTCTCACAGGATCTTGAGAAGCTAAGTGAAAAGTACATGGTATGAGAATGAACATGTAGACCCATAGATATCCATCTCTAATTGCATATGAATGTGTTACCATGGAGGTAACCGGTATGGGGCTTGACCAAGGTGGGCAGGTTGCCATGATCCCTATGGAAGGATGAAAGTCATTCCATGAATGCAGAAAGAGAGATGATGAAGACTTGGGTAAGGTTCTAAGTGAACATGTACTATAATGGAGAATCCTAAGTCTAACCTAGGGTCAGGTAGGGATAAGACCGATGAAAGTAGGAGTTGCCTAATTCCCCAGTTGCACATGACCATAGGGTCGGGAGGTAACAACTATCATTGTCTGAGGGCCATGGGTTAGGAGATTGATCACCTTCATGAACTCATGGAACCCAAAGGGCAGATGAGTAGGGCACTCTCTTGATGCATGAGGGAAGAGGGATGACCCTAAAAGAGCCGGTACCCTATTGACCTAGAGGAGATGACCAAGGATATAAACCTCAGTAGGTTCAAGACTAGTTTGATATCAAGATGTCGGTGATGTAGAGACATACATGGCACGTTGTAACTTAGATGTAAAGGTGTATTGGTAAGGTGGGATGTACCATCTCTACTCTTGGAACAGGAAGAACTCTGTATTTGGACTGCAGCCAAATGCTTATTCCCTCTTGTTATGGGGGTGAGAGATAGGACATTACGCATTCCATACACCAAGGATAAGAGATGATGTAGGTTGGAACGTTTCCACGAGAAATGGGGATAGAGAAGATAATCTACCCTGGTAAAGTGAATGATACATGGATGGTTTGCAAACACTAAGAGGAATGAAGTAGTCCCCTTATGAGGATGTTTTTATCATTAACTAAGTAGAACTTACAAGTTATACGAGGTTGAGTTTGATCACCATGATGATGAAATCAGAGAGTGTTCTTAATGAAGATAGACATAGAGTTTGAGGTGAGATGATAAGTGAAATACAAGGAAGTGTATGTCTTCAATGTTACCTAATACCTAAGGATGTGAAGTGGCAATGGATGCTCTAGTTGAGATACATCTGACTAGAAGCTAGAAGAGGTTATTTGGCTAACCATAAGTTTGGAAAGGAGAGGTGTTTGAATAACACTCAAATGTAACAAGATACGTTGAAAAGTTAAGGGTTGTTTGGTTAGCCAGTCTAGTCCTTGATGCAATGAAAGAATGGTGGTAGAACCTCAAGTGCACTTCTTTGGAAAAGAAGGTGATGAAACCCCAACTAGAGTGGTTTAGAGTTTTGGAGGAATCGATCTTGAAGAATCATGACATACAGGAAATCATGATTGAAGATCACCATACACCGTGGAAAATGGCAATAGCACTTTGGATGTTTAAGATGAAGTTGCATGTGGTTTATGGCCATGCAAGCCAGGAGGTAAAGGACAAACCCCAGTAACCCAGTGTATCGATATAGAGGACAAAAGAGTCCCTGAGAGGGAATGGGAGCTCAACACTATGGATGTTGTGATAGGTCTCCCCTGGGCCAAGGAAGGTCAAAATGCAATATGGGTTATGGTAAGTCGCCTTACCTAGATGACATAAGAAAGAAAGAGTATTGTCAAGGGACATATCGGGTTGAGCTACATATGAGAGAGATGGTTCAACTACACCATGAAGTGAGTTCAGAGGTTCTTGAGTTTGACCTAAAGGTTTCCTTCCAAAAAGTGGGAGTTGATACATGAAGAACTCGATGTTAGTACAATTTATTACCCCTAACTATGGGTTAGTATTATCCAGACTAAAGGGTCTGATGAGAGCATATGTGCTTGTTCAGGGTGATAGTTAGAGACAGTTCTTGTCCTACAAAAGATGTGACAATGACCACCATAGCCGGTATCAGGTTTTGTAAGAAGCTCTGTAAGGGAGGTTGTGTCGGTCACCACTTCAGTAAGGTGATGTTGGTGAAAGGACCACATGATGGTTAGAAAAAGACCCCAGTGTGTGTAGATGAAGTCGCTTTGATCATGTAATGGCTGAAAGGAGCCTAGAGATGCCGAAAGTCATGAGCAGATACAAAGTAGACTGACATGCAGTTCACTGTGGAAAATATGTGACATGAAAAATCTGACCCCTCTGAGCTACAGCTAAGGAAGCTGGGTCCCCGATACATGGGTCCATTCACAATGGATTGGTGGAGAAGGATATGGTTGACCTTACCCCTCAGGATAAAGTAATGTGTGATGAGTTCCATATGTCCAATTTAGAGCACTATGTGAGGTACCCCGACCATGTGCTGAGCAATGAACCTAGTGAGCCCCAAGGGAGGCTGACATGGCCTGAGTCACCTGCGTAGTTTATAGACGTCGGGATGAAAGAACTCAGAGAAAAGAATATGTGATGATAAAGGTTCTTTGGAGACGCCATGAGTATGGTAAAGCCACATAGGGGCCAATGATGGACATGAAAAAGTCTTATCATGTATGAGGGGAAGGATGTTACAACCCCAATTTTTGGGTTCTATTGTTGAGAAATGTAATTTCTCATATTAAATATATTTGAAAAAATAATGATATAATGTATCTGGAATAAATGGATTTTGTTTACAATAGCCTTGATGTCTGTGTTGTGGGCTTTATTGGCTATTGGGCCTAATAACAAGGAAATAACAAAGAAAATTCAATTAGTAATTGAATAATTGAATATTTGAGAAAAGGAAGAGGTAGAAACCTCTAGAAGGCATAGAGATGTAATCCAAAGAGGATTTCGTGCCTCTTGGGTTCCTTGGGTACCAAGGAGTCCAACGTTGCAAAAAGAAAGCAGTAAGAAAAGAAAAGATTAATTCAATATTTCTTTAGTAAGAAAGAAATTGAAAATAATGATAAAATATGGAAAACAAGTGAAAAGAGATATAATTGAGTTATCCTTTGTGGAATTTCATATCCCAAGGATTTTTAATGTTAAAAGGAATACCAATGAGGAAAATAAAAGAAAAATAAAGAGAAATCCTCAAAAAGAGATATTTTAATAAGAAATAAACAAGAAAATGGGAAATAATGAAGAATAATGCATTTAGATGCATCTAGAAGGATAATGAGTATCCAATAAAAAGGATTTCGAAATAATAGAGGTTTTTGGGATCCAGGGAGTCCCAATAAAGAGGAAAGAGAGAAAATACAAAAAACATTACAAAATAAGAGGATAATGTGATGCATTATTAAGGAATTAAGTAATATTGATGAAAAGGAGGTATTTTCTATTAAAAGAAACACAATCTCATGACCAATGATTAAAAGGCAAGTGCAAAGGATATAAAAGAAGTTATTTTCGAAATCTTAAGATCTAAAGCATAAAGAAATATCAAGGAGATAAAATTTGGTTTTCTTAACGATTAAGGGATATGAATTAAGGAAATATTTAGAAAAGAGATGTTTTCTTTGTGGACAAGGAAAGGAGGTTTCCCATTGATTAAGGGACTTTCTCTCCTCGTAGGTAGGCGTGCTAGTACACTGTTGCATATCCCTATAAAGGGGACGGATCCACATGCTCACATTTTCCCTTGTCTCCCACTCTTCTCCTACCATGCCATTGTCCAAACCCTAACCAAGGGAGGAACGCGACCCCCTGGTATGATGAGGTGCTGTGGAAGGAGCGATGAGGGAAGCTCGACGCTCCTATGATGCCGGAGAGAAGCAGCACAGCCATGCGGAACGCAGCAGGTGGCTGCAGGCCGACCGTGCTTGCAGGTCTAGTGGTCGTGAATCAACCATCTTGGCTGCAGTTTAGTGGCATCCCAGGGTGCTCAGAGGCACGCCGGAGGAAGAGGAACCGGCCATGGTGGTCGTCAGGTCCTGGAGAAGGCGGGGGAAGCCGCGCCATAGCAGCTAGGGCGGCAGACTTAGGGCTGCACTTGGGCGTCGAATAGCAGATCGACCCAGCTCCGGCAGCTGCGCTAGGCGTGCACCGGATGGGGCGGCCCTTGGCGGCAACCCCCGATCCCTGCGAGAGAGAGAGAGTGCACCCCCGTTGTGCGCAGATCAGCGGCCGTCGGCGGCCAGAGCGGGAGCCAAAGGTTGAAGACCACCTAGGGACACAATGGACTGAAACGCCCCTCGGGCGTGTGAAGGATCGATGACTTAACCAGGGGCAAAGCCGTCATTTCGAAATGTTTCCAGATCTACAAGTCACGTTGCATGGAAGGACGACGTGGCGCCATCTGATAGGCCGAGAGGTACATTTCTTTGCTAAAATCATAACTAATTCTAGGAAACTCAGATGGAGACAAATCTTATATGAAAATTGATCCTCAGAACGAGGGGAATTCAATAAAAATATGTTTAGAAGCTAATTCCTCTTTATATGCGAAAAGTAGTGTAAATCATCATCTTTAATGAATTAAAGATTAAGAAACCCTATTTTGATATGATTAATGTGTTTAATAGGGCTTAATGGATCATTAGAGTTGATGTTAACCTGTTAAATGTAAAAAGGTACATTATGTTCAAAAAGGAAGAACTTTGCACATGATTAGTTTAATTTAGAGTTTATGTGCTTGAAATTTGAAAAGGGCATAAAGTTATCATCTTTAATGTTTTAATTAAGGGAAAACCCTTAGATTTGATGATAGATGGTATTAATGACGTTATTTGGATAATTCAAGCTGATATTAACCTGTTGTTAATAAAAGAGAAAATAGGATCTAAAAAGATGATCTTTTTATATAATTGGCTTAATTTAGGGTTTCGTGCATGAATGTGCATTAATGAACTCAAAAACCCTAATTTAGGTGAATATGTCTTTTAATTGTTTTAATTATTCAAATCCGTAAATAAATAGGGATATGATGATTATAAGTCAATTTGGGTATAAAAGACTATTAAAATGAATAGTTGAGCAATTAAGGTTCATATAAATGGAAAAGAGTATTTTAGGTTTTGTTGACCTGAAATGGATAAAGTTTGAGGAATTGATCTAAGAAACCCTAATGGATATTAATGAAACCTTAATGTGGATTAGAAACCCTAGAAAGAGAATCCAAGTCAATAAAGTAGATTCTTGATAAAGTGTGTAATAAATAGAGTACATATTCTTTTCAGGAATTATGTGATGATTGAATTACTTTCTTGGATCTGTTGATTGGCTTGATTGTATATACATGAAGTATATGTTGAATAATCTGCATGACTCATCAAATCAGGTATGTGGTTACGCTTATGAATAATCGCTCTAGTTTCACGGCGATTCCCGAAGTTTTAATCGGTTGCTTGAAAATAACTGTTGGATGTTTATTTATTTCATGCAACTATAAAGTGACTATGATTATCACTATAATGTGCGTATATAACTAACTAGATCCGGGTCCACCTCTATTGCTTTGAAAAGGCTAAGAAAAAAAGGGTAATCCTAGAGCAAGGTCTAGGTTACCGAGAGTTAGAAACTGAGCTACCTATGTGTAGTGCCATGAGACTCATTAGCATGCCAAGAGTTAAGGAGTGGTCTACTTACGAGTAGTGCCATGTGACTCAACCCTAGAAATTGGTTCACTTATAGGTGGATCATGAGGGGTTTAATGGGGACAACATAGAGGGTAGGGTACTCTTGGATCGCAGAGTTATATCTAAAATGTAATCTTGGTTGTTAAATGATTAATTGAATGATTACATTGTTAACGTAATTACATGATTATTGTCTCCCCCACATACCAGCTTCGGCTGACCGACGTTTTATTTGTCAGCGTTTTAGGCGCAAGCCAAAAGGACAAACAGTAAATCATCACATTGTGAAATACATGAAGTTAAATACAAGGAGGATTAGTTAGAGTAGAATCCTTAAGTGGATAGAAGTTTAGAGATCCAAGTTTTCAAAAAGGTATGCAAAATTTTATTTTCTTACAGCTTTTCAGTATAGTATGTTAAAATTTGATAATTATTCTTGGTTAATTGCTGAACCTTTAATCCGGAAGTTATGGGTGCGGCTTCGACCTCTCTGTCTCCCTTAATTGGGGGTTATCGGGAGGAGGGGTCGTAACAGATTCCTTCTTTCTAATACACCATTATGATGAGGTGTTCTAGGTGGAGTCCACTGGGATACAATCCCATGGGATCTAAGAAGGTCCTCAAACCCTTGTTTATGTATTCTCCACCTCAGTCAGAATGAAGTGCCTTAATACTTTAACCAAGTTGGTTCTATACTTCATTCATAAACTCCTCAAACTTTTCAAGAGCTTATGATTTATGTTTCACTAAATAAACATAACCATACCTACTGAATTCATCAATGAAGGTAATGAAGTACTTGAACCCACCTCTAGTATCTGTTCTAAAAGGTCCACAACATCAATATGTATTAGTCCTAATAGATCACTAGACCTTTCATTATTTCTGGTGAAAGGGGTCTTAGACATCTTTCCCAACAAACAAGATTAACATGTCTCTAATGATTCAAAATCAAAAAAGTCCAGATAACCATCTCTATGGATTCTAGATATGTGTTTCTCATTTATGTGCCCTAGACAACAATTCCAAAAGTACACTTTGTTTGAGTTGTTGAGTTTTAGTCTTTTGGTATTAACATTATATACATCTATCTTTAGATCTAACTAGTAAAGACCATAAGACATAAGGACATACCATAAAAATCCCATAATAGAACATCAACCACTTTTAATATGGAATTTGAATGCATCATTGTCCAAACAAGATACATAAATGATGTTTCCACTTATAGTAAGTGCATAATAGCAGTTCGTTAACTCTATCACAAGCCCCATAGGTAGAGATATACTATAGGTTCCAATTGTGTTGGCCACAACTTTTGTGCCATTAGCAACTTACAGTCCCACCTCGTCTTTGGGCTCTATTAAAATCCCCATAGGTAGAGATATACTATAGGTTCCAACTGCATTGGAGGCAACTCTTGTGCCATTAGCAAATCGCAATCCCACCTCACCGTTTCCCAAAGGTCTACTTCCTTTCAGATCCTACATATGAGAACGTATGTGAGACCCACATCCAGTATCCAATACCCAAGGTTATGAAGTAGATAGATTTATCTCAACAACGTATATACCTGAAGTGGAGATCAACATCACCATCTTCTGCTTCTTGAAAGCCTTGAAGTACAAAGGATGAGTTTCTTTTGTACTTTTCTTTCTCCTTATCTTGAGTGTTGAAGAATTGGACTTAGGCTTGACCACAAAACTCTGCTGGGTCTTGCTTTGATCCTTGGACTCAGCCCCACTGATCACCATCATGGACTTCTCCTTCTTAGTTTTTTCTTCCACATGAATCAACATGGCAAACAGTTCTGATATATGTCCATCTAAATTACTCACACGCTGACATGAAATAAATCAACTATATGATTCTAGCATAGTCTTTCAAATCATATCAGTAGACAACTCTTGGCTCAAGGTGAATCACAACTCTTCAAGATGATACACATCTCCAATCATATTGAACAGATGTTCCTCTACTGAGGTTCCCTATGTTAGCTTTGACTCAAGTAGCACCTTTAAGATAGTGTTCCTTTCTTTATTGTCAAGACCAAGTGTTACCTTTCTAATATGTGTCACCATCTCAAGAACACTCATGTCCTCATATTGCTCATGCAACTTAGCATAAGGTACTTTATCTCTAAGGCATCATTGGCATGCTTCTAGTAAGCATCCACTTGTACCCTAGGTGCATCAGGAGGAGGTATTTTAGGCAGTGGTTTGTCAAGGACATAGAGCTTGCACTCTTCATTGAGAACCCTTCTCAAAGTCCAAACCAATCGTGGAAATTTCTCCCGTCAAGTGTGTCCTTCTTCAGGACCAATAGAAAGTCGGATTTGTTCGTCATCGATTCTATAAGAGAAAATTTGCATTTGTCAAAAACCATTTTTCATTTGAAACAGTTGATGATATTAATTAGGTCTTTAATTATTATCACTCCCACTATTTTATTCAAATTGATATCCCCCAATATCAATTTGGAATATTACAACGTACAATATTCTAGTGGTCCAAGATCCATATTTCATCAAGTCATGAGTCAACTTTGGTTGATCACCCACAACTTAACTATTTAGGTAGGCCATCATGCCAATTGCATCATATGAAACTCTTGGATAGATGATATGCGCAACTCTTTGCCATAATCATCTACATGATTCTGGGATTATACGCTCTAAGAATCGCCGATTAATCCTGACCCAAAAACCAACACAATAACAATGTACGCCACTTTGGCGGCACCTATATCATTATCATCACACTTCCATGAGATAGACGGAACACCATGCTTTAGTGTCACCTATGCTTGGTCGATCAAGATTTTTATATGTGTCATTTTTTGAAAGCATCTAAGACTTTATAGTTTGTTTGAGGGTGTTTTGTTTCATAATTATACACATATACTTTATCCAATAACCACATACATAGTATGTATCATATACATGGTGTATCCCATAACTGTAAGGACCCTGACCTTCGTTTAGGGCTTACCCTATTTGCCTTGCTTAACCCTGGTGCTTTGATGCTTGCTAATCACCTTTAGCGGTGATTAGGGTTTGGTTGTGCTTTGTTGAGAGTTGAAGGTGATACTTGCAAAAAACCCAAGTCTAGGGTTTTGTGCGCAAGTTTACCACCTTGTGAGGTGTTCCTCTCTCTTTGCTTCCTCTAGGGTTGAGAGGAAGGCTTGGGCTCGTTGCTTGAGTTCTTTGGGCCTTGTTTGAGCTTGTTTGGGCCTTGAGGTGCCTTGTTTGGGCTTGGTTGAGCCTTGTATCGGCCTAGGAGTGCTTGTGTCGGCCAAGTGAGAGTGTGCCGCCCATGGCAATGGTGTGTGTCGCCCATGGAGCAACATGTTGTGTCGCCCATGATTCTTGCCCTAGCTTGACCTTGTTTAGTGGACACTTGGTGCACATCTTGGACATGTGGAGGAGACTTGCTAGAGTGGTGGCTTGTGCTCTAGGACAAGTGTCCCTAGACGAGTGACACCTTGCCATGTTCCACCTTTTTTTCTCCTCCCTTTCCTTCTATATAGGCGGTTCCTTCCTTAGCTTAAGGCCCCTTTGGTTCCTCTCCATCTTGTGCACGACACACCCCCTCTTCCTTGGTAGTGGTGGCCGATATCCCCTTGGAGAAGAGAGTGGTGGCCGATAGACCCTTTGAAGGAGCAAGCTTGGAGGTCGACACACCTTGAAGGAGCAAGTGGTGGTCGACATCCCTTAAAGCTTGGAGTTCTTCTTCTTCCTTGGAGCTTGGAGCTTAAGGCGGGTTGCATAACTTCTAACCCTAGCTACACTACTCTCTTTCCATATATGTTGCTATGCCCATGATCTTGCTTATATACACGTTAGTAGCTTGGTTCTTGTTTAGGTTGCATGTTGGCCAATCCTTGTGATAGGGTTTGTAGGTGAGCAATACTCCTTTCTCCCCTTTGGTCTAGAAGAGTGAGTTTAGGTCCTAGTGCCATGAGAAACACCCCTCCTTCCTAGTCGATTGAGGTGAGCTTGTGACCTAGTGGCTTGGGAAAGACCCTCTTCTCACCATGGGCTAGAAGGTGAGCTCGGTTAGTGGTGACTCTTTTCTAGGGTTTCGGGTGTCCTTGTGAGATGTAGTAGATAACCCTTGTTGAGATGAACCTTGGACGTCTTGGGCAGGAGGAGGTGCTGCCCGACAGCCCTCTTGACCTAGACCCCTTGCACGGCACATTTATGAGACACCTTACCTGGTATGCTCACCTTGATAGTTGTTGGGGAGTTCTGTTTTGGGTTGGGCGCACGAGCCGATCCTTAGTTTCCTGGTACCAACCCTTGCACGCCTTTGAGTTAACCTTACCCGATAGGCTACATGACCTTGAGCTGCTCACCCGGTAGAGTTGCTCGCCCAACACTCCCTGCGCGGCACAGGTGCCCGATACACCTTGCTCGCCCGGCATAAGCTGCTCGCCCGACACACGTTGCTCGTCTGATATGGTTAGCTTGCCCGACACGAGCTGCACGCTCCAGCGTGCGTCACGTGGCTAACACTCAGCTGCCTGATACCGTGTACACCCTTGCACGCGTTGCACCGGCTGATAGACCTTGCACGCTCACCCTTGACCCAGTGCTGTGCGCTGCACGCGGGCCATGTGAGTTGGTTGCCCGATATGGTTTGGGTGAGAGTGAGCCCTACCCGGTATAGCTTTAGTGAGGGCTTTTAGTACTTCTTGTGAGGGTCCTTGGTGTTCTAGTGAGGGTTACCCGTATCTTGGAATATTGATTATTATAGGTAACGATGGTGACGTTTGTGCAAGCTTGATAAAGCTTGTTCATCAAATCTTCTTATGGTTATACACACGAGTGTGAGTATCTTATTTGTCTTATATAATGCCAAAAGTAATAATAAGCATGCATTAGGGTTTGCTTGATAATGTGCCTACATATGTAACCATAAGATGAGGCATGATTAAGGAAAGGATGCAATTATTAATGTCATTTTGTGTTGATAATGCGCTTAACCCTAGAAATCACTTTGTGTTGAGAAAATAAGTCTCCTAATTATTCATGTTGATTATTGAATAATGCTAACCATGCAGGTAATGCATAGCCCAATGAAAGGCTATGAGGAATGAGTATATGTGAATAATGAGATGATAGGTGTATTATGAATATTGTCCCATGGTGATGATGATGATGTAAGCCTTGAAAGGCAGTGGCACTATGTGATGAGGGATTGAGATCCCATGGTAGGTGATGATCCTTGAGATGGATCTGGATGATTGGCAAGAGGCCAAGTGATAACATGTGATGTGGGATCCTTGTGATGGATCAGTATGATGAGAATTGTAGTGAAAGTATAATAATGAGTTTATGTTGTTTATATCCTTTTATAGCTTGCATGTTATACAACTTGGTTGAATCTTGCAATCCACCTAAAAGATACTAACTAATCACAGTGAAATCTATCATGTAGTTTGCCCTGGCCATAGATCCATCATCGTCAGGACTTGGTGATGGTGAAATGGGTTCTCCTGCGGGTTAACCCGGAGCGCATATTTTTGAATATGTGAGGTTTCTCCTAGCCTCAAATAGAGAGGTAAACGAGTGCAGTTGTGGTTGCAGACTCAGATATGTGATGAGCATGGTGAACAGGCCCATGGCTCCGGATATGTGATATGATGAGCATGAATGCGTCCATGGCTCAAGAGCATGATGATTAGGCCTGTGGCTCAGTTTTACTAGTGCCGTGACCTGTACCGAGGCGGGCTAGATAGAGGGTAGACTGAGGAGCTGACCCTGTGGCTTAAGACCACTTGAGCATGAGACTGCGGTCCTGCTTTGTTTCTCGTGTACTGACCACGAGGGGCGAGGTCGTGGATTCCGGCTCTTCCATTGACCTTGTATGGCACCGGTTATGGGCTTCGCAGCCGAAGGTTGGATTTGAACGGTACAGTTCACTTCCTCAGGACATAATAAAACGTAATCCAGCCGTTTAGTACTTATTGCTGAAGACAAACACGAAACATTGGTTGAGGCCTTGTTTGTGTAGTTACTCTCTTTATATCTTGTAGTTATTTATATGTTCTTCATTGGCAGTAGAACTTGGTTATCCTGTTTTGTTAATCAAGTTTCACATGTAATACTTGGATACATCTGGTAAGCTTAGATAGATTTAATTCATAAACTGCTCTTCCTATATCTTTTATCAGTTAGCTGCTTAATGTATATGTTTATCTGAGGTTTTGTAGTTTTGGCGGGGAGTTATGCCTCCCGCTGAGACAATGTTCAATTGTATCACCCCGCTGGTTTACACCCTTTTTAGGTGGTCGAGCTAGAAGTGGTGGTGGTCGCGGAGTTGCGGCCGAGCAGCAAGAAGATCAGTAGAAGGCAAGCGATGGATACGCTACTGTTTTTGGGATGTTTTGTGATAGAGTCTAGAGTCATCCCTGTACTCTTAGGTCCTTGGCGGTGTTTTGACGTTGTTTCACGATGTACAACTGTAGATATTTTGTATATCCTGTTGCTGGCCGGATGTGGGCCTTTATGTATATGAACAGGTTGTGAACTCATGATTATGACAGGGCAACTGTTGTTCTAAGTTGTGGACACGTATCAAGACATGTATATGTTTATATAACCTGTCTTCTTGCAGGATGTGGACTTGAATGTAATAGTTTCTCAGTTTAGCAGTTTTCCACAATCGGTTTTAATTAACCCGTGTTTTTGATAATCTGTGGTTATGGTGATTTCCGTACGTTTTCGCGTAACACCTCGGTGTATGTGTGATAGTGGGATGTGTTTCCACAATAACGAAAACATGCAATAAACGAAAGTGATGGTTATGGTCATTCCTATTGTAATCCCTTGGGGACGCAAGGAATTATGGTCATCTAGGTCTACATCACATTCAGAACTTGTTGTTGATGAAGATCTGTGCTTACCAATATGGGTTGATTGGTTCAACCCTTGAACCAATCGGCTCGCCTCCTGGCAGGTTGTTAGGTCATCTCACCAGTCGTCTGGTCCTTCTATCCACCATCAGCTGGCTCCTCCAGCTGATTGGTCGGGTCCACCAGTCGATCAGTCCGACTTGTCCACCATGTCCTCTAAGGTCCTTCAATTGATCGACTTGTCTTCAGGATGCCTTCATCATGGTCATAACAGGAAAGTAAACTATCCTACTTTTACATGATTATAGGAAAACCTCAAGTTACATTCGAGGGGAGCAAAGGTAGAAGATAATTAACTTTATGTTGGGAAGATGAGATAGAGGCTCTGTACGCAGACTGAGATAAACCAACCACATACAACCATGCACATATAGTGGTTATTGGCCATAACCTTGCTACACATCCACCATCAAAGCCATTTTAGGGCGATGCGTGTAAATTGCATATATATATATATATATATTAGTTTAGGATTATCGTGGTGTTTGGATTAGACAAGATATCATCACGTCACATGCAATAATAGAATGACAAAACCAAAATCCGATCATATCAATTATCTAGTAATAAAGTAAATTGACGTTGACTCTGATACCACTATTGGGAAATATGGTACAGAGCAGGCATCACAATTTAAAATTTTATCTACCATATTCCACATAATCATTAGATCATGTCAATAAATATAATGCAGGAAGGATGGTTTATTGATATACATGGTCGTGGAGCAAGTCCAACGACAATATTCATTGTTCTAAATGTGCAAATCTGAATCCTAGTTGCATTGGGATACGTATGACTATTGTGCCTCCTGGTCTACACCATAGACTACAACTACAAACGTCATCTTCTTCAACAAATCCTCTTATCACAGACAACTGGTTGATGTTGTCCTTTGAGCAATTGACAACACCCTCTCACCTCTATGATAGTCCACACGGACTGCCTAGAACTCATGTCGTCTTGCTAGAGTAGACAAGAAGGAGTTGTCCCTCCCACTGGCATACTAATCACCAGCTTACTCTCCCACCATGACAACTCTCAGTTGTTTTGTCCCTTGGCTATCCCTCCCTAGTCGGGCATGTGTTGCCTAGGCTCTCAAAGTTACCACAACCAGAGAGGATAACAGTTGTCAGAGGAACTGATTCTAAGTTGTTTGTGTTGTACTCTAGGAAGCCCCCAATATCCCTCTATATAGTAGAGGCTAGGGTCAAGGTTCCCAGTTGTTATCCAATGCATGATTAATATGCAGGAGTGGAAAGGACCAGAAGAACTCAAAATTTCACAACAAATCTAAAAATTGCACAACCTGCGACAGCTAAAATGTCCATTTGGCAAAGCCAGATGGTCTTCTTGCATGTAAGATGGTCGTCTTGCACTGTGCGACGGTCGTTTTGTAGTTCCCAATTGTACATGAATTTGGCAAATCAATTCCAATCAATGTTAGACATTGATTTCCTTGTACAATAAGTATTGCTCAAGCAAAATAAATAGGGAAACATCTAGAACCTTTGCCGACCGAGATGGACCATCTCTCCCATGTGAGACAGCCGTCTGGTGACCTGAGTCATGCCCGTTCGACTAGGTCAGTTCGATCCTTAGACAAATTCAACTCACAACTGTCGGAATACCCAGACACCCGTCTCAACTCTTGAGACACCTGTTTGGCACTTGTAGACGACCATATCAACATTTGAGATGGGCGTTTGGTAGTACTTTCAGCATGGTTGTTGCCTAAATCAAATGACTAAACACTTTAGCACTTAATTCAACTATCATTTGAGACCTGAACTCCTCTTCTAGGTCAAGACATATGTGTGTGACCCTATAGGTCTCATATTATGTTAGCAGTGAATGTCCATAACAACTTATGGCATGACAAGCAAAGAGGGGTCCCTAGTCACACATCATTGCTACCCAAGTAAATGGAAAAGTTGGGGAACAACTTCAACCTACAATCGATGTATGATGTTGTAGTGTTTGTATAGTTCCTTTGTCACTGATGTCTAGATTGAACTAGAGCCATGGAGCAGTCACCCTCATTATTATTAATCTTGTTTCTGGAACCAAGAGAAGACTATCTCAGATATATGTATGCTCAATATCACATATTGACTCACATGCGCATGGCCATGCTTTTCTCAATCTCGCTTATCAAGAGACCTAGGACATCACACTCCAGTAGGAGGGACAAATTCCATGTATATCACTCATAGTCAATCCTCATGTGTCAAAACCACCCAATCATCACCATTGTAACAAACCATGTTTCAGGGTTGTGTTTGATGATGTTAAAGTGCACCCAACGACAGATGTTGAGTGCAGTGTTCAGGTCTAATAACCACAACCACCACCATCACTATGAGAGCTGACTATGACTTCCATGATGATGGCTTCCACATGCCAGTCTCACGGTGGGTCTGTCTGATACACTATTCTCTAACATGTATCTATGTGCTTGGTTTGGTATAGCCATATAATGACTCACAAGATTGCATCATCAACCAACCCGCACTCTGATCTTATGTCTTATTGTTTTCTATCAACCTTCCACCATAATAACCGATCAAGGACATAATGAGAATTATATATGTACTATTAACAAGTCTAATACTTGAAGACACACGTCATTGAGTAATATTATTCTATAGACATTGATAATGTTACTGTTGGTATGTATGCCCTGAGATCCAATCATGTAATGATTGGTGGGATACATTAAGATTGATTTCATAAACATCAAAGGCAAGCTTCCAATTCTTTCTGGTTCAATCATATGATATAGTGATAGAACAGATTGAATGTCTAGAGAATGACAGTAGTCTTCAGGTTCAAGACCTAAATGATGAGATCATACGAATGCTAAGAGTTTGTACATTCTTGTTATGACCCCAATCGGATGTCATTGTGGAAGGTAGATAGACAACAATGACACATAAGACTAGATTGTGGTGTTGGTTGATGACAGAATCTCAATAGTCATGATATAGAGATATCAAACCAAACACATAGGTACTTGTTAGAGAACAAGTGTACCGGACAGACCCACCGTGAGTTTGACACATGGAACCATCACATGGTAGTCACAATCAGTACTCACAGTGATGGTGGTGAGTGTGATTCTTTGTCCTAAAATAACCACACTCAACACATGTCATTGGGAACACTTTGACATCATCAAACGCAGTCCTGAAACATGGGTTGTTATAAAGGTGATGATTGGCTGGCTTTGACACATGGGGCTTTTGAGGGGTGAGTGATAGATATGGGATTTGTCCCTCTTGAGGGAGTTTGATATCCGAGGCTACTTGATGAGTAGGATTGAAATAGGCGTGTGCACGCATGTGTGAATCAGTATGTGATATTGATGTCATACATATCTCTTCCAATCTACTCTGAGATCAAGAAAGTGAATGAACGTTGACAGGATGAATGTTCCATGCCTCGAGTTCATTCAGGATATCAGTGACAAAGGAATTATACATTCGTTGTAACACCATTCACGGATTGTAGGATTGAAAGTTGTTCTCCAACTTTCTATTTCACTTGGGTAGCACTGATGTGTGACTAGGCACCGCTCTTTGCATGTGAAGTCATAAGTGTTATAGACTTTCACTGCCAACGTGAAAAAGGACCTGCAGGGTCACACACATAGGATTTAAACTGGAAGAGGAGTTTTGTCCACAAACAATGTTTAGATTGATTACTAAAGAAGTTTAGTAGTTCAATTAAATACTCAATCAATTGATAGCTCAATGTCACAATGTTCAAGGTGTTGGACACATTGATTGGAGTATCGAATTGATTGAAATCACAATTGACTGATTCTGCACAATCTAAACTCCGAAACGATCGACTCATGTGATGAACAGATCGGCTGAGCTTGGTGAACCGGTCGGCTCAAGTGTTGAGTCGATCGGCTCATGGACAGGGTGAAATGATTGCTTCAAGTGTTGAAATGATCGATTCAACTCGTGCAACTGAGCAAGTTGGGAAAGTAGGATTGGTGAGAATTTTCCTTGCGTTTCACTTGCCCAATTTGATTGGAACAAGGATTGGTATTTGATACCAATTAGAAACAAAAGAAGGAATGTCAATTGAGAATTGATCAGGATCACGAACCGACCAGTTCAGAAGTGAACCAACTGACTCATGGGTCCCAATCGATCGGTTGAGGTGTCAACCGACCGGCTCATGTCCCCAACCGACCGTTTCAATCTTGAACCCTTCTACTCCTACTTTTAGTCCCACAGTGCGCGGGATGGAGAAACCTGTCCCATGACCCTCCTATATATAGGGGTATTGAGGGCTTCTCAAAGTAAAACTCAGTGCAACCAGTTGCTTTGCAAAGTTGTCGTTCTCTCTGGTTTTGGTAACCGAGAGAGCCCGAACAAGTGCTACCCGATAAGGGAGGCACAGCAAGAGAAAGATAACTGCAGTTGCGACTGGTAGCAGGAGAGTGTGTTGGCGACTAGTACGCTGACAGGAGGGTGTGACTCCTTCCAATTCCTTGTGGGACAAGGACATTGGAGTTCCAGGTGGTCCGTGTGAACTACTTCAGAGGCGGGAGGTTTCTACCACTCGGAGGACAACTGTCAATCCCGACAGTCCGGTGAGACCAGGAGTCTTCAGTCTCGGTGCGACCAGGAGCTGCACAGACACCGTCCAATACCGGAGGTGAAGACCGTGCAAGGCGTGAGATTTTGTCGCCGAGCAAGCCTCGGGACAAGGTATGATTCCACAAACCATCCTTTCCTATTGTATAGACGTTGACGCGTTTCCTTGTTCTGGGTTTGGGGAGGAGAAATTTTTTTGTTTCCGCTGTCTTCAATGCCTCCCCTAAAACTCAACAGTGGTATCAGAGCCACGTCAACTACTCTATACTTTAGGGATTATCGATATGATCGATTTTGGTTTGTCACCTTTATTTATTGAATACGATGCAAATAAAATTGGCTTTATGCATGTCCAATCCAAAATCCACAAATCCCAATTTACATATATGATATGTATTATCAATGCACTCGATACGCGTCGCCCTTGAACGAGTTTTGTGGTGGATGTATAGTGTGGTTATGGCCAATAAACCCTATCTGTGTATGGTTGTATGTGGTTGCTTGCATCTCGGTCTGCACACCAATCTTCCTTCTCCTATTCCTGATGTAACTCGAAATAATTCGAGATTTCTTTCCTACATTTTCTCCCCCCGAATGTAACTTGGGGTTTCTCTTTTACAATGTAAAATAGGATAGAATTTTATTTCTTGTGATGTCAAAGAACGGAGGACATCCTGACGACAGCTGAGACGATCGGTTCAAGGCGTGAACCGATCGGTTCAAGGCGTGAACCAATCGGTTCAAGGAGTGAGCCTATCGGTTGATGACCGGTTTGAGGAGTGAGACGAGCGGGTGGCGGCCATGATGAGATACACGATGACCAGGCGAACCGATCGGTTGGAGGAGCCAACCGATCGGCTGGTGGCACCCAGACGACCGGGCCAGAACGAGCAAGTCATTCAGGTGATGAGTTGATCTACTCAGAAGGCAAAGCACATAGTTCATCTTGTACTGGTTTCATGGGATGTAGACCTAGATGACCGTGATTCCTCTTGGCTCGAGGAATCACATTAGGATGGCCATAATCATCGCTTTTATCGTTTCGCATGTTTTCTGTGGGATGTAGCATGTATGTGATACATACTATGTATTGTGGTGATTGGATATGTATATGTATATAAAACCAAATCGCTCATTAAATATTAAGTTTTATATGCCTTCCAAATGTGAAACACGTGAAAAGCTTGATCGACCAAGTGTGGGCACGCCCTAGCGTGGTGCACCGTCTATCTCGTGGAAGTGTGAAGGATGAATGTGTGGGTCTGCCCTAGCAGGGTGCATATTCATTGTGTTTGCTTTGGGTCGGACTTAACAAGGTGATCTAGATGGGATCTAGTACCTTGAGGCATGGAGATGATCATGGCAAGGAGTTGCATATGACATCTTATCAAGAGTTGCATATGTTGCAATTGGAAAGAGTTGCCTACCTGAGAGATCTAAGTTGTGGGTGACAGCCCTAGCTGGTCCATGATTTAGAGGATTTCAGGATCTTGCCCACTAGAAGGTTGTACGCTGCAATCTTCTGTAATTATGGTGAGGGCTATCAATTTGAAGTAAAATAGTGGGAGCGATAATTAATTAAAGACCTATTTATATCATCAAAATTTCAAATCAATCAAATAAGTCAAAAATGAGTTTTTGGACTAAAATTGCATATTTTCCTTTTGTAGTACAAATGGCAACAAACAACAATCACTTTTCTTTGTGATCAGTCCTTGAAAAGGACAAGCTAAATGGGACAAACTTCCACGACTTGTATAGGACATTGAGAATTGTTCTCACTCAAGAGCGAAAGCTCTATGTCCTGGATACTCCAATTCCAGAGGAACCCGCTCCTAATGCACCAAAGATAGAAAGGGATGCTTACAAGAAGCATTCTGATGATGTCATTGAAGCAAAGTGCTTGATGTTGTGCTCTATGAACCACGAGTTGCAGAGACAACATGAGAACATGGGTGTCATTGGGATGATTCAGCATCTCAGGAACATGTATGAAGATCAGGCACGGCAAGAGAGATACAATGTCTCAAGGGCACTGTTCAAGTGCATCATGATAGAAGGAGATCCAGTTGGTCCTCACACACTCAAGATGATTGGGTATGTGGAGAACCTGAAAAGATTGGGATTTCTACTGAGCCAAGAGTTGGCTACTGACGTGATACTGCAATCGTTGCCAGAATCCTACAGTCAGTTTGTGATGAACTACAACATGAACAACTTTGATAGGCCACTGTCAGAGTTGTTGGGCATGTTGAGGACAAACGAGATACAGATGAGAAGGACAAGCCTAAGTCTGTGATGGTGATCACGAGCAAGAAAGGCAAGTCCAAGCGCAAGGGCAAGGGCAAAGCTAAGAAAGGTTCTGATGCTAACCAGGAGCCCAAGTCGTCTTCAGATCTCAAGGCCAAGGGAGGCGTGACCAAGAAAGGCAATTGCCACCATTGTCAAAAGCCAGAACATTGGGAAAGGAATTGTCCTCTCTATCTGGAAGAACAAAAGAAGAAGGAGGTGACTGATGTCTCCACTTAAAGGTGTCATGAAAGTAAACTTGTAACACTTTTGAGGTATATGATACCAAGATGTAAAGTGTAAAGCACTCATAATTGGGGCAAGTATTGCCGCCATAGATAGGAGTACTTTAGTTTATTTTCAGCCGAAAAGGCATGTAATACAATTATGAACTGCTATTTCATATTTGTGAATAGATAGAAACAGTTTATTTTTGTGTATTGTATGACAATGATGACAATGAATAAAGAGATGTTTCAATTTCTAAAGATATGATCTTTGTGGCAATGCCTTGTTTATTTTATGGTGTTTGATATGCATAAGATAAAATGATACCTAAAAGTTATAGATAACTCGAACAATCAAATTAGCATCAATCATAAGAAATTCATTTCTAGTTTCCATGTGATGGATAAATCTAGACTCTATTGGTTAGGGAACTAGTAAGAGGCATGAATATCTTGGACATGATTAATCAATCTTCACTAATGGTAGTGGGGGAATGATTATCCTATTAGGTATAATACATGTGATGTATTTACATACCTATTGGAACAAATGCTAATACTTCAAATGGTTTTTAGAGAAATACCAATATGAACATCTTGAAGTGTTCAAGATCATCATAGATGAAGTGTAAATCTGGTAAAGTATTAATTCTTGATGAGATCAATGAATGAAATTCTTGGACCAAATGTTTGAGATCCTTATGAGTGATTGTGACAGTGCATCATAGTGAACTCATGATTAAGGCATGGTGATGTCTAAATCAAGAAGGAATCATACTCTAAAGAGTTGGAGAATGATTATCAAATAACTAAATTCTTCTTAATAAAAGGATACCCCACACTAATAAAGAAATTAAGAATCACAAGAGTTGTGAATTCTTATATCCTTACGCCTCAATTATCTATGTGATGAGTTGTTCATGTGATGAGTCAACTATCTAGATGAATATGAGGAACCAAATTTTGAGTTATGGTTTATGACCATTACATCCTAAATGACATCCATGTGAACCATAAGGTATGAACTTGATGGTAGCACCCATTGGATGAAATCCATAAGTGAAAATGAATCTTAAGTGTTAAGACACATGGATAACATTTTGAGAAGGATGATGCTTGTTGATTGCAACTTAATGACTAAGAAATTTTGCACATGGATACTAAAACTGCATTCCTATGAGGAATAAAACAAGGATGTGTAAGTGACACAACCTATAAGGTTTATGAATCCACTAATGCAAATGAAGTTTATAAGTTACAATGGACTAATCAATGTGATTGATTGAGTACAAGCAACTCAGAATTGGATCTTTACTTTGATGATATAGTCAAAGGGTTTGACTGATATGTCAAAGATAAAGAAAGGGATCTGTGATTTAGTGGGAGTGTATTCACATTCCACATATTGATGTGAAATGGAAATGTTCTAGAATGGAAATGCAAAAGTGGAAATTATCTTTAAGAAATATAGAGATGTTTCCTATGTGATAGGAATAGAGATCTATAGAGATAGTTCTCGAAAACCTATTGACCTAAAAAAGAAAGCATACATTGGCAATATGTACTGAAGGGTTCATTATGCACAGATTCAGTGGGAGAAAATGTGTCCATGTTACATGGAGTTAGTATCCCAAGGCCAAGTGTCCAATTCTTATGAAGAATGGGAACACTAAGAATAGATATGGATCTATCATGTATGTAATCATCCCTTATCTTGCATGTACCGACATGGCAAGAACAAAATGCATTCATCATCATGTATGTAGGACATGGCAATATGATGTGCTCATCTTGATAACTCGTATGTGGGACATGACGAGTGGATGTTTGTCTACTTCCAGTAAGGTTTACTGGAATACCATGAGAACTTGGTAAGTACTTGAGAAGTACTAGTTCTATGGAGATAAGAAAGAGTTCGATGTAAAGAGTTACATTGATGCAAACTTCCAAAAAGGACAGAAAATTAATCGCAAAATATATATAGGATATATAAAAGTGAAAGTTTGTTGATAATTGGAAATGTTCCAATAAAGTCGTTTAAAAGGAAATGCCGGGTTTCTATGCGTTAGAGAACAGAAGTGGATATGATATGGATCTGGAAGTTCATGAGATGAACTTATAGATATTCTGGTCATTGAGGACAAGTATGGAATCCTTGATCATGCAATGTGGCTAAAGGTTAGCAAAGGAATACTGGATCGCATATTACAACAACTCCATCTCATACGTGTGACGTACAGCGAAGAGATGTGAGACATGCAATTTATACTAACTTTGGCAAGGTGTTGCCATTACTCACTATGTTAGCACTAGAGCACAGTAACATGTGGGACATGTTTTGAGATCACTATGAATATGATTCAAGGGTGATTGGCTCGCAGTGCAAGTGGGAGTCTGTAGGTATGTATGCCCTGAGAGCCAATCATGGGATGATTGGTGGGATACATTAAGATTGATTTGATAAACATCAAAGGAAAGCTTCCAATTCTTTCTGGTTCAGTCATATGAGATAGTGATAGAACAGATTGAATGTCTAGAGAATGACAGTACTCAATGACATAAGCCTTCAGGTTTAGGACCTGAATGATGAGATCATACGGATGCTAAGAGTTTGTACATTCTTGTTATGTCCCTAGTCGAATGTCATTGTGGAAGGTAGATAGACAACAATGACACACAAGACTAGATTTTGGTGTTGGTTGATGACAGAATCTCATTAGTCATGATATATAGATATCAAACCAAACACATAGGTACTTGTTAGAGAACAAGTGTACCGGACAGACCCACCGTGAGTTTGACACATGGAACCATGACATGGTAGTCACAGTCAGTACTCACAGTGATGGTGGTGAGTGTGATTCTTTGACCTGAAATCACTACACTCAACACATGTCGATGGGCACACTTTGGCATCATCAAACACAATCCTGAAACATGGGTTGTTATAAAGGTGATGATTGGGTGGCTTTGACACATGGGGCTTTTGAGGGGTGAGTGATAGATATGGGATTTGTCCCTCCTGAGGGAGTTTGATATCCGAGGCCACTTGATGAGTAGGATTGAGATAGGCATGCACACGCATGTGTGAATCAATATGTGATATTGATGTCATACATATCTCTTCCAATCTACTCTGAGATCAAGAAAGTGAATGAACGTTGACAGCATGACTGTTTCATGCCTCAAGTTCATTCGGGATATCAGTGACAAAGGAATTATACTTTCGCTGTAACACCATTCACAGATTGTAGGATTGAAAGTTGTTCTCCAACTTTCTATTTAACGTGGGTAGCACTGATGTGTGACTAGGCACTGCTCTTTTCTTGTGAAGTCATAAGTGTTATAGACTTTCACTGCCAACGTGAAAAAGGACCTGCAGGGTCACACACATAGGATTTAACCTGGAAGAGGAGTTTTGTCCACAAACAATGTTTAGATTGATTACTAAAGGAGTTTAGTAGTTCAATTAAACACTCAATCAATTAATAGCTCAATGTCATAATGTTCAAGGTGTTGGACACATTGATTGGAGTATCAAATTGATTGAAATCACAATTGACTGATTCTACACAATCTGAACTCCCAACCGATCGGCTCATGTGATGAACCGATCGGCTGAGCTTGGTGAACCGGTCGGCTCAAGTGTTGAGTCGATCGGCTCATGGACAGGGTGAAATGATTTCTTCAAGTGTTGAAACGATCGATTCAACTGGTGCAACCAAGCAAGTTGGGAAAGTAGGATTGGTGAGAATTTTCCTTGTGTTTCACTTGCCCAATTTGATTGGAACAAGGATTGGTATTTGATACCAATTGGAAACAAAAGAAGGAAAGTAAATCGGGAATTGATCAGGACCACGAACCAACCGGTTCAGAAGTGAACCGACTGGCTCATGGATCCCAACCGATCGGTTGAGGTGTCAACCGACCATTTCAGTTGTGAAACGATCGGTTCAGGTTGCGAGTTGATTGTTTTTGTGGAAAATCTCGAACCCTTCTACTCCTGCTTTTAGTCCCGCATTGCCTGGGATGGAGAACCATGTCCCATGACCCTCCTATATATAGGGGTATTGGGGGCTTCTCAAAGTACAACTCAGTGCAACCAGTTGCTCTGCAAAGTTGTCATTCTCTCTGGTTTTGGTAACCGAGAGAGCCCGAGCAAGTGCTACCCGATAAGGGAGGCATAGCAAGGGAAAGACAACTGCAGTTGCGACTGGTAGCAGGAGAGTGTGTTGGCGACTAGTACGCTGACAGGAGGGTGCGACTCCTTCCCATTCCTTGTGGGACAAGGAGATTGGAGTTCCAGGTGGTCCGTGTGGACTACTTCAGAGGTGGGAGGTTTCTGCCGCTTGGAGGACAACTGTCAATCCCGACAGTCCGGTGAGACCAAGAGTCTTCAGTCCCGGTGCAACCAGGAGCTGCATTGACACTGTCCAAGACCGGAGGTGAAGACCACACAAGGCGCGAGGTATTGTCGCCGAGAAAGCCTCGGGACAAGGTATGATTCCACAAACCATCCTTTCCTAGTGTATAGACATTGACACGTTTCCTTGTTCTGGGTTTGGGGATGAGAATTTTTTTTATTTCCGCTGCCCTCTCTGCCTCCCCTAAAACCCAACAGTTACATCATTATCTCATAATTGAATTAAACAAAATAAATTGGAAGTTTGCCTTTATTTATAATCAAATCGTCTTTACAAGTAATACCATCACAATCATCACATGATTGACTCTTGGTCATACATAACCAACAAACTTATCTCATACGCCTCATAAAGGCCCATAATCATCACTCTAGGTCATGTCATATACACCATAGCAAACACTAGCTATGTTATTCATTCCACCTGCAAGGTTAGGATTACACAAGTAGGAGAAAGAAAACATAAACACATGCTAATCATTCAAGCAAACTCATCAAATACATCATACTCTTGAGAATTAGGGTAAGGGTTTCTCATATAGATGATTAGGTTTTCCATCACATCTCTCCACATCAAACCCTAGATATATCATTTCCCATATTCTTGGAGCAGATAGGGTTAATCACATAGTTATGACCAATCAATCGCACCAAACAAGACCGTGTATTGACCACATAACCAAGTACATGTTGTTGCGATTGCAAGAGACCAATGTAGCGACCAACCAAACTGAACCCATCTAGCACCCATGAGAAAACTAGGATAGGGTTACAATTTTGCCTTGCGACCACAACAACTAACATACATGTAGCGACATCAAGGTGACTCATAACATATCACTCTTGTGAGCAAAGCAAATGGATGAAGTGTTCGGCCGCAAAGAGCCAAAGTGTAACAACCACTATGATTAGGGCTAAGGTTGTTGTTCCCGCAACACACCAACAACTATGAAACGACCAAGGAAAACCATAGTAATTCGACTGCAACAAGGCTAACATGATAGCTACCCAAAATAGATATCATGTGCAGCGACCTAAAGCTAAACCAAGATCAATACATTACCAATTCCAAAATAGAAAAGTGCCACGATCAAAATAGATGGTAACCATCAAGAAATTAAGCTTCATCAAGGGGAAACTCCATGCAAAGATGATCATCAAAAACCCTAAAACATATGTCATCATGGTAAACATGGAAAACCATGGTGATAGAAGGAAAACCTTGTGTCAAACTCAAGTATACAAATATCAAAATCTCTAATCTTTTTGGTAACCCAGGAGACTCGTAAGGCTTGTGCCGAGCCCAACCTGGGGAGCTCAACCCCATCCGGTAAGGAGCATAGCCCATTAAGTCGCGTAGAGGCCGACTACGCTACAGGAGAAATAATTCCGAACAGTAGCACCAGGGGGATTCGAAACATCTAATCACATGATGACCAAGACATAACATGGTGACAAACCAAAGATCATGTTGCATGTAAAAAAAAATCAACTTACCATCACTTAGAAATTGGCTGCATGAAATTAGGGTTTATGAGAAAGAGTAATCCATATAAGAACACTTCATAATATTAAACCCTAGTTCATTATAACATCAATTCACATCTTAGTATCATGTTTTAGATATAGAACAGTAGCATGCAACCAGTTTCGTGGTGCAATAATAGAAGAAGGGGAAGTTATATAACCTACCTTACGATGAAGATCAAGCTCCAAAACCTCAAGATCTAAGAGAGAGAATGAAGCTCCAACTTGGATCAACTCCACAACCACAAGGTAACCTCAAAAGAGAAGAACACAACAAGGTCAAAAAGAAGTTCAATATGAAAGAAAAATCAAACCTAAGGCCAAACAAGAGAGACTAAAGGAGAAAGAGGAGAACACTTCATCCCACTTAGGTACTACCATGGTCAAACCATAGTCTCCGACCTCTATGAGAGAAGTTTCTGTTGGGTTTTAGAGGAGGCAGAGAAGGCAGCGGAAACAAAAATTTTCTCCCCAAACCTGGAACAAGGAAACACGTCAACGTCTATATAATAGGAAATGGATGGTTTGTGGAATCATACCTTGTCCCGAGGCTTGCTCGGTGACAATACCTCGCATCTTGCGCGGTCTTCACCTCCGGTCTTGGATGGTGTCTGTGCAGCTCCTGGTCGCACCGGGACTGACGACTCCTAGTCCCACCGGACTGTCGGGTTGACAGCTGTCCTCCTGAGCGGCAGAAACCTCCCGCCTCTGAAGTAGTCCACACGGACCACCTGGAACTCCACACTCCCTGTCCCACAAGGAGTTGGAAGGAGCTGCACCCTCCTGTTGACGTACTAGTCGCCAACACACTCTCCTGCCTCCAGTTGCAACTACAGTTGTCTTTCCCTTGTTGCGCCTCCCTTTGCGGGTGGCACTTGCTCGGGCTCTCTCAGTTACCAAAACTAGAGAACGACAACTTTGCAGAGCAACTGGTTGCACTGAGTTGTACTTTGAGAAGCCCCCAATACCACTATATATAATGTTGGATAAATTGGACATTATGATAAATCCCTTTGTTTCGATGATGACAAACATTTCATTCTTGTTGATCTAATGTGCTACTTGAGTGTTGCAGGAATAAGGTGGATGACAAAGCTCTAGGGAATCTATATGCTTGAATGATTGTAAATGTCATGAAATGTAATCAATTGTAAACTTGTACAAATATATAATGTACAAGTACTTAGACTTCATGTAAATCAAGCGTTAGATCTTCCCTAGCTAAACACCACACTTAGTCATGTCATCCCCTTCAATAGTGTCACATATGCACACTCGTACACACACTTAGTGCCTTAATTGAAAGATTGAAACATGGTCAATCTCAGTCGACAAACTCCTCGACCGAGACACTCTCGGTCGACAAACTTCTCGACCGAGAAAGACCCAAGTAGCTGTTAGACACAGTTGACAAAGTAGTTGGCAGTTGCAAATGAACGTTGATCCAGAGAGCCTGTCGGTCGACAAAACTTCGACCGAGTAGGTATCTCGGTCGACAATTTGTCGACCGAGGTGGACTCTGACAGCAACTGCAGAATAAAGTAACTAGCCGTTACTAATGCAACTAACTTATACCTAACGGCTAGTTAAGCACTTAGAACCCCCTAGAAAGTGTCTAGAACGTCCTTAAGCACTTGTAGGTCATTCCTATAAATAGGACATGCCTTAGGACACCTACATACACCTAATCTACACTTGTGCTATACTTGAGCTTGAATACTCATTGGCAATCTGTTTTGAGCCATAGAGCAATTCCAACGTTGGCTATTCATTCCCATTGCTCCAATTTCGTGTCCTATAGGCTAGCATCTCCTTTCCACAGCACTTACACTTCTACACTCATTGGTTAGGAGATCAATACGCTTGATATAGGCAAATCAAGCCTTGTGCTTAAAAGGATAAGTTGTAATTTCTATTTTCCTTCTTGTTCCTTTTATTCTTTGTATTCTCCTTGCTACTCCTAGGGTTGGAGGCTGTGGATTGGAGAAGGTTCTTCTCGGAGGAGAAGGTGGACTTCAAGCTACTTCAAGAAGGCTATCGCAATGGGAAGCTACTTCAAGAAGGCTATTGCAACGGGAAGCTACTTCAGGAGGAAGGCTGCTTCGAGGTTGGTGCAATTACTTCTAGGTGAAGGCTGCTTCAAGATTGGTGCGATTACTTCTTGGTGAAGGCTTCTTGAAGGGCTTAGGGAGAGAATTGTAATTTTATGTAAAGTCCTTGCGAGGTAATAAAATTAAATTCTTTCCAAATCCCGGTTGGGTAAGCAACCGGGTAGATGACTGACTACCTTAGTATTTGCTAAGGTAGGAACCACTCTAAATCCTCTTCCCCTTGTCCAATATTCTTGTGGTTGATTGTTTGAGTTAAATAATTGTTAAAATCATTTTAAAACTCTATTCACCCCCCCTCTAGTGTTTTTCAATTGGTATCAGAGCAGGCTTCAAGGAACCCTAACAAGGTCTTGAAGAATGGGTGACGGGGTGCTCAACAACCTTAACCTTGAAGGGACATTTGTTGTTAGGCCTCCAGCGTTTGATGGAACAAACTACACATATTGGAAGAGAAGGATGCAATTCTTCTTCCAAGGCATCAGTTGGGACTTATGGAGGATGGTGTCAACTCCATACGAGCTTCCTCAAACGCAATATGCAGAATGGGATGCAAATACGGTAAAGTTGGCTCAAATGAATGCCAAAGCTGTAAGCATTTTATATTGTTCAATTTCAGTAGGAGAGTTTAATAGAATATCAAACTGTGACACAGCCTATGACATTTGGCATAGACTGTCCATAACTTATGAAGGTACAATTCAAGTTAAGAATTCTAAGATTAGTATGCTTAAACAGAAGTTTGAACACTTTTGTATGGATCCAAATGAATCCATTAGTGAAATGTTTGCAAAATTCTCTTCTATTGTTAATGGTTTAAATGCCTTAGGAAAAACCGTTCTTGAAGAAGACCAGGTATCAAAGGTACTTCGATCACTTCCTCCCAAATACAAGCCCAAGGTGACAGCCATTGAAGAAGCTAATGATCTCACTAAACTGAAAATGGAGCAACTCATTGGCAATCTAGAAGCTCATGAGGAAACTTTAGAAGAGGAAGAAAGAAGAGAACGTGAACGTCAACAAGGCAAAAAGAAGAACATTTCATTCAAAGCATCAACCAAGGACACTCATGACACAAGTGAAGATGATAGTGAAGAAGAAACTCTCATTGTAAATGGTAAGCAATATAAAAGTTTTAAAACTAATAAAACTTCTAGTGTTTCTTCTTCCAGGTGCTTTGAATGTGGCAAAAAGGGACACATGAAAGGTGATTGTCCAAAACTCAAGAAAGGGAAGAAATCATCTCACAAAAAGAAAGAAAGAGCATATAAAGCTGCATGGGATGATTCAAGTGATGATAGTGATGATGGAAAAGAAGAAGTAGAATGCCTCATTGCTACAAGAAATGAAGACGAAGAAGAGGTAAGTCTTTATGATCTACCAAAAGAAGATCTAATTGCTAGTCTTCAAGATACGCATGAGAAATATATTGAGTGCAAGAAGAAACTTAAGAAATCAAATAAAGTAAATGATGATTTGAATGTTAAACTTCTTGCTCTTGTATCCGAAAATGAAAATCTCAAAAAGGAAAATGAAGATTATGATCTTAAGATAAAATCAGTAGAAGCTAATTGCAATCTTTTTTCCTTAGAAAAGTTAAACTTGCAAACTCAAGTGAATGATCTTCAGAAACAACCTACTCTATGTTCACATTTAGATTATGATGAGGTTGTCAAAGAAAGAAACTCTCTAGTATCTGATTTAGATCAAGAAAAGAAAGATATAAACAAGAAGATGGATGATATTGCTAAGTTACAAAGAAATGTAAATGAGTTAAGAGGAAATGACATGCTTGAAAATATTCTGAAAATTTCCTCTAGTTATAATGGAAGAAGAGGATTAGGATATGATCCAAGGAGAAATAAACCCAAAAGAGTTAAAGCATCCAAGACTAAGATTATGTTTGTACCTAGGAACACACTTCCTAGAAAGAGAAATGAAGTTGACTCTATTAGTTGTCATTATTGCATGCGTCTCGGACATTATTCATTTTCATGCCCATATAAGAAAAAGAATGATGATATAGCTTGGATTCCTAAAACTTAGTAGCTTAAAATTAACTAGTTGAGATTTGACCTAAACTAATTTTTGATATACAAATGTCATATCTCAACACAATCGAGCTCTAACTTGCATAATCTTATTTTGCTTGGAATAAATTAACAGTTCTGAAAATATTCCAGAAACTTTGTCGGTCGAGAATCTGTCGACCGAGTGAACCTCGGTCGAGAAATTGTCGACCGAGCATGTCACTGATTTCCAGTCTGCAGTAAAATTGCTGAATAATTTTTTGATTGATCAAGTGGCTATCTATTTGCTGTTCATGACTGTTTTACATGCAAAACTAGTTGAAGATCATTTTTGAATATAAATGATATCATTTCGATTGATCCTCTAAATAAGGTAAAACTGAAAATCATGTTTAGAAATTACTATTTTATCATGTTTCACATGATTTTTTTCTTAAAGCATCTCCTGGTCTATCCATATAGAAATCATGTGTTATGACATTTAGTTTAAATGATCACAATCACTGTATTTCATGGAATTATCATTTTATTGTTCTATCATTACATCATGGATATGCTTTCACTATTTTATCATTCAGCTCATAAAGATGATGCTATGTTACATAGAACAAATAGATAATTGTATGCATGGATCCTTGATGATACATAAGCAAGCAAAATGATTCATTGGTGATTTGTTGCTTAGAAAAAGAACTTTAAGGTTTGCAAAACATAAAGAATTTCTCAATTGGTATCTATAAGAAATTGAGATATCATTCATGCCTTCAAGGATATATGTCTTTTCTTAAAGAATCACATGATTAATATAAACAGAAATAGGACTTGATCTATGCACTCATAGTAAAGATCAAAGGACATCATTCATAATAGGTTTTACTCAAAGTATTTTAATTGATATCTCTTTAAGTTACCTGCAAAATTTATACTTCACATGTGAAATCTGCAGATTTTGCCTCTTGGTTGAAATAAAATTTAGCCAAGGGGCGCTATGGTCGTAGTCAAGGACGACCTAAAATAAGCTTTGACAAAATGCTTATTTGGATATCATTTTATTATACTTAATCTTAGTATACTTTTGATAAAGGTCAAAATCAAAATTTAAAATCATCTATGACCTTAGAAGCTTTAAATTGCTTTAATTGTAAGATTAAGGGGGAGATCATACAAACAAATTTGATTATTTGCTTAAGAAGCTTACAAAAACATTGTAATCATCATTTGGAGCTTATTACGACCTTAGTACTTTTACTCTTAGTTATGACGAAATCTATGAATTTCATAAAAATGATATATCTTGTTCTTAAAGGAACTCTCTAAACAAATCAGGGCTTAACATCCCATGCATTTGGTTGGAGACATTTTTATGTACTTTAAGATTAAAGGTGTCTCATTTCATTTTTAGGGCTTAACATCCCTTATAAAATGGGTGAGAAATCAATATACATTCATCATAAGCTTAAGGGAATCTCATATCATTTCAAAGCTTAACATCCTTTGCAAATGATTGAGGAACAAATTGTGGCTAAATTAGACAAAAATGATATTAAATCCATGTTCCTAATAGAATATCTATTTAAGGGGGAGCATAGTATAAAATTCAGGGGGAGAAGAAATATAAAATATTCACCCTGGATATCTTTTTGAAATGACAAAGGGGGAGAAAGAATATAAAATCAAAAATATAAATGAGTTTCATCTTGATGGCCAAGCACTCACTTGCAAAACAAGAATGGCTACAAAAGGTAATATTTAGGTATGAAACTCACATGCTTTATATTTCTTTATTTCATATTTAGGAAATGTTTGTCATCTTCAAAAAGGGGGAGATTGTTGGATAAATTGGACATTATGATAAATCCCTTTGTTTCGATGATGACAAACATTTCATTCTTGTTGATCTAACGCGCTACTTGAGTGTTGCAGGAATAAGGTGGATGACAAAGCTCTAGGGAATCTATATGCTTGAATGATTGTAAATTTCATGAAATGTAATCAATTGTAAACTTGTACAAATATATAATGTACAAGTACTTAGACTTCATGTAAATCAAGCATTAGATCTTCCCTAGCTAAACACCACACTTAGTCATGTCATCCCCTTCAATAGTGTCACATATGCACACTCGTACACACACTTAGTGCCTTAATTGAAAGATTGAAACAGGGTCAATCTCGGTCGACAAACTCCTCGACCGAGACACTCTCGGTCGACAAACTTCTCGACCGAGAAAGACCCAAGTAGCCATTAGACACAGCTGACAAAGTAGTTGGCAGTTGCAAATGAACGTTGATCCAGAGAGCCTGTCGGTCGACAAAACTTCGACCGAGTAGGTATCTCAGTCGACAATTTGTCGACCGAGGTGGACTCTGACAGCAACTGCAGAATAAAGCAACTAGCCGTTACTAATGCAACTAACTTATACCTAACGGCTAGTTAAGCACTTAGAACCCACTAGAAAGTGTCTAGAACGTCCTTAAGCACTTGTAGGTCATTCCTATAAATAGGACATGCCTTAGGACACCTACATACACCTAAGCTACACTTGTGCTATACTTGAGCTTGAATACTCATTGGCAATATGTTTTGAGCAATAGAGCAATTCCAACATTGGCTATTCATTCCCATTGCTCCAATTTCGTGTCCTATAGGCTAGCATCTCCTTTCCACAGCACTTACACTTCTACACTCATTGGTTAGGAGATCAATACGCTTGATATAGGCAAATCAAGCCTTGTGCTTAAAAGGATAAGTTGTAATTTCTATTTTCCTTCTTGTTCCTTTTATTCTTTGTATTCTCCTTGCTACTCCTAGGGTTGGAGGATGCGGATTGGAGAAGGTTCTTCTCGGAGGAGAAGGTGGACTTCAAGCTACTTCAAGAAAGCTATCGCAACGGGAAGCTACCTCAAGAAGGCTATTGCAACGGGAAGCTACTTCAGGAGGAAGGCTGCTTCGAGGTTGGTGCAATTACTTCTAGGTGAAGGCTGCTTCAAGGTTGGTGCGATTACTTCTAGGTGAAGGCTGTTTGAAGGGTTTAGGGAGAGAATTGTAATTTTATGTAAAGTCCTTGCGAGTTAATAAAATTAAATTCTTTCCAAATCCCGGTTGGGTAAGCAACCGGGTAGTGGACTGACTACCTTAGTATTTGCTAAGGTAGGAACCACTCTAAATCCTTGTCCCCTTGTCCAATATTCTTGTGGTTGATTGTTTGAGTTAAATAATTGTTAAAATCATTTTAAAACTCTATTCACCCCCCCTCTAGTGTTTTTCATATAAGGGTCATGGGACAGGGTTCTCCATCCCGGGCAATGCGGGACTAAAAGCAGGAGTAGAAGGGTTCGAGATTTTCCACAAAAGCAACCAACTCGCAACCTGAACTGATCGTTTCACAACTGAAACGGTCGTATGGGGACCTGAACCGTTCGATTGACACCTCAACCGATTGGTTGGGACACCTCAACCGCTCGGTTCACAAGTGAACCAGTCGGTTGGTGGTCCTGGTCGGTTCCCGATTGACTTTCCTTCTTTTGTTTCTAATTGGTATCGAATACCAATCCTATTTCCCAATCAAATTGGGCAATTGAAACGAAAGGGAAATTCTCACCAATCGTACTTTCCCAACTTACTCGGTTGCACCAATTGAATCGATCATTTCAACATTTGAAGCAATCGGTTCACCCTGATCTTGAGCCGATCGGTTCAACACTTGAGCCGACTGGTTCACCAAGCTCAGCCGACTAGTTCATCACATGAGCCGATCGGTTGGGAGTACAGATTGTGCAGAATCAGTCAATTGTGATTTCAATCAATCTGATACTCCAATCAATGTGTCCAACACCTTGAACAATATGATATTGAGCTATCAATTGATTGAGTGTTTAACTGAACTACTAAACTCCTTTAGTAATCAATCTAAACGTTGTTTGTGGACAAAACTCCTCTTCCAGGTTAAATCCTTTGTGTGTGACCTTGCAGGTCCATTTCACATTGGCAGTGAAAGTCCATAACACTTATGACTTCACAAGAAAAGATAGGTGCCTAGTCACACATCATTGCTACCCAAGTGAAAGTAGAAAGTTGGAGAACAAATTTCAATCCTACAATCCATGAATGGTGTTACAGCGAATGTATAATTCCTTTGTCACTGATATCCCGAATGAACTTGAGGCATGGAACAGTCATCTTGTCAACGTTCATTCACTTTCTTGATCTCAGAGTAGATTGGAAGAGATATGTATGACATCAATATCACATACTGATTCACACATGCGTGCGCACACCTATTTCAATCCTACTCATCAAGTGGCCTTGGATATCAAACTCCCTCAGGAGGGACAAATCCCATATCTATCACTCACCCCTCAAAATCCCCATGTGTCAAAACCACCCAATCATCACCTTTATAACAACCCATGTTTCAGGACTGCGTTTGATGATGTCAAAGTGTACCCAACGACATGTGTTGAGTGTAGTGATTTCAGGTCAAAGAATCACATTCACCACCATCACTGTGAGTACTGACTGTGACTACCATGTCATGGTTCCATGCGTCAAACTCACGGTGGGTCTGTCCGGTACACTTGTTCTCTAACATGTACCTATGTGTTTGGTTTGATATCTCTATATCATGACTAATGAGATTCTGTCATCAAACAAGATGACATTCTAGTCTTGTGTGTCATTGTTGTCTACCTACCTTCCACAATGACATCCGACTAGGGACATAACAAGAATGTACAAACTCTTAGCATCCGTATGATCTCATCGTTCAGGACCTGAACCTGAAGGCATACATCATTGAGTACTGTCATTCTCTAGACATTCAATCTGTTCTATCACTATCTCATATGACTGAACTAGAAAGAATTGGAAGATTGCCTTTGATTTTTATCAAATCAATCTATGTATCCCACCAATCATCCCATGATTGGCTCTCAGGGCATACATACCAACAGACTCCCACTTGCACTGCGAGCTAATCACCTTGAATCATATTCATAGTGATCTTCAAACATGTCCCACATGTTACTGTGCTCTAGTGACAACATAGTGAGTAATGACAACACCTTGCGAAAGTTAGTATAAATTGCATGTCTCACATCTCTTCGTTGTACGTCACACGTATGACATAGAGGTGTCCTAATATGCGATCTAGTATTCCTTTGCTAACCTTTAGCCACATTGCATGATCAAGGATTCCATACTTGTCATCAATGAGCGGAATATCTATAAGCTCATCTCATGAACTTCCAGATCCATATAGTATCCATTGCTGTTCTCTAACACGTAGATACTCGACATTTCCTTTTAAATGGTTTTATTGGAACACTTCCAATTATCAACAAACTTTCACTTTTATATATCCTACATATATTTTGCGATTAATTTTCTGTCCCTTCGAAAGTTCGCATCAGTGTAACTCTTTACATCGAACTCTTCCTTATATCCATAGAACTAGTACTTCCCAAGTACTTATCAAGTTCTCATGGTGTTCCAGTAACCCTTACTGGAAGTAGACAGACATCCACTCGTCATGTCTCAGATACGAGTTATCAGGATGAGCACATCATATTGCCATGTCCTACATACAAGATGATGAACACATTTTGTTCTTTCCATGTCGATACATGCAAGATAATGGGATGATTACATACATGATAGATCCATATCTATTCTTAGTGTTTCCATTCTTCATAAAAATTGGACAATTGGCCTTGGGATACTAACTCCATGTAACATGGACAATTTTCTCCCACTTAATCTGTGCATACTGAACCCTTTAGTACAGATTGCCAATGTATGCTTTCTCTTTTCAGGTCAAGACGTTTTCGAGAACTATCTCTATAGATCTCTATTCCTATCATATAGGAAACATCTCTATCTTCCTTAAAGATAATTTCCAATTTTGGATTTCCATTCTAGAACATTTCCATTCTACATCAACATGTGGAATGTGAACACGCTCCCACTAAATCACAGATCCCTTCTTTATCTTTGACATATTAGTCAAACCCTTTGACTATATCATCAAAGTAAAGATCCAATTCTGAGTTGCTTGTACTCAATCAATCACATTGATTAGTCCAGTGTAACCTATAGACTTCATTTGCATTAGTGGATTCATAAACCTTATAGGTTGTGTCACATACACATCCTTGTTTTATTCCTCATAGGAATGCAGTTTTAGTATCCATATGCCAAATGTCTTAGTCATTAAGTTATAACAAGCATCATCCTTCTCAAAATGTTATCCATGAGTCTTAACACTTAAGACTTATTTGCTCTTATGGATTTCATCCAATGGGTGCTGCCATCAAGGTCATACTTTATGGTTCACATGGATGTCATTTAGGATGTAATGGTCATAAACCATAACTCAAAATTTGGTTCCTCATGTTCATCTAGATAGTTGACTCATCACATGAACAACTTATCACATAGATAAACGAGGTGTATCTGTCAAGCATATAAGAACTCACAACTCCTTGTGATTATTAATGTCCTTTATTAGTGTAGGATATTCTTTTATTAAGAAGAATTGAGTTATTTGATAATCATTCTCTAACTCCTTAGAGTATGATTCCTTCTTGATTTAGACATCACCATGCCTTAATAATGAGTTCACTATGATACACTATCATAATCACTCATAAGGATCTCACACATTTGGTACAAGTATTTTATTCATTGATCTCATCAAGAATTAACACTTTACCAAATTTGTACTTCATCTATGATAATCTTGAACACTTCAAGATGTTCATATTGGTATTTCTCTAAACACCATTTAAAGTATTAGCATTTGTTCCAATAGGGTTGTAAATACATCACATGTATCATACCTAATAGGATAATCATTCTCCCACTACCTTTAGTGAAGATTGATTAATCATGTCCAAGATATTCATGTCTCTTACTGGTTCTTCTAACCAAAAGAGTCTAGATTTATCCATCACATGGAAACTAGAAATGAATTTCTCATGATTGATGCTAGTTTTATTGTTATCTATAACTTTTAAGTATCATTTTATCTTATGCATATCAAATACCACAAGATAAACAAGGCATTGCCACAAAGATCATATCTTTAGAAATTGAAACATCTCTTTATTGATTGCCATCATTGTCATACAATATGCAAAATAAAGTGTTTCTTTCTATTGGAAAATTTGAAATAGAAGTTCATAATTGTATTACATGCCTCTTAGGCTGAAAATAAACTAAAGTACTCCTATCTATGGCGGCAACACTTGACCCAATTATGAGTGCTTTACACTTTACGTCTTGGTATCATATACCTCAAAAAAGTGTTACAAGTTTACTTTCATGACACATTTAAGTGGAGACTTCAGTTGTCTCCTTCTTCTTTTGTTCTTCCAAATAGAGAGGACAATTCCTTTTCCAATGTCCTGGCTTTTGACAATGGTGGCAATTTCCTTTCTTGGTCACGCCTCCTTTGGCCTTGAGAACTGAAGACGACTTGGGCTCCTGGCTAGCATCAGAACCTTTCTTAGCTTTGCCCTTGCCCTTGTGCTTGGACTTGCCTTTCTTGCTCGTGATCACCATCACATACTTAGGCTTTTCCTTCTTCATCTGTATCTTGGCTGTCCTCAACATGCCCAACAACTCTGAAAGTGGCCTATCAAAGTTGTTCATGTTGTAGTTCATCACAAACTGACTGTAGGATTCTGGCAACGATTGTAGTATCACGTCAGTAGACAACTCTTGGCTCAGTGGAAATCCCAGTCTCTGCAGGTTCTCCACATACCCAATCATCTTGAGTGTGTGAGGACCAACTGGATCTCCTTCTGTCATGACGCACTTGAACAGTGCCCTTGAGACATTGTACCTCTCTTGCGTGCCTGATCTTCATACATGTTCCTGAGATGTTGAATCATCTCAATGACACCCATGTTCTCATGTTGTCTCTGCAAATCATGGTTCATAGAGCATAACATCAAGCACTTTGCATCAATGGCGTCATCAGAATGCTTCTTGTAAGCATCCCTTTCTGTCTTTGGTGCATTAGGAGCGGGTTCCTCTGGAATTGGAGTATCCAGGACATAGAGCTTACGTTCTTGAGTGAGAACAATTCTCAATGCCCGATACCAGTCGTGGAAGTTTGTCCCATTTAGCTTGTCCTTGTCAAGGACCGATCGCAAATAAAAGTGATTGTTGTTTGTTGCCATTTGTTCTACAAAAGGAAAATATGCAATCTTAGTCCAAAAACTCATTTTTGACTTGTTTGATTGATTTCAAAAAGTTGACGATAAAATTAGGTCTTTAATTAATTATCGCTCCCACTATTTTACTTCAAATTGATAGCCCTCACCATCAATTCGGAAGATTGCAATGTACAACCTTCTAGTGGGCAAGATCCGTATTTCATCAAGTCATGAGTCAGCTTTGGCTGATCACCCACAATCTTCACTATTTAGGTAGGCCATCATGCCAATTGCATCATCTGCAACTCTTGATGAATGAACATACGCAACACCTTTCCATGAACATTCCTTGCCTCTGGGCTTAGACGCTCTAAGAATCACCAGTTAAGTCTAACCCAAAAGCTGACACGATAAACATGCACCCTGCTTTGGCAGAACCTACATGCCTACCCTTCACACTTCCACAAGATAGACGGCGCACCACGCTTTCGCGTAACCTACGCTTGGTCGATCGAGTTTTTCATGTGTGCCGCTAATGGAAGGCATATAAGACTTAATATTTTAATTAGGGATTTGGTTTTTATATACATATACATATCTAATCACCACTATACATAGTACGTATCATATACATGCTATATCCCACAAAAACATGCAAAACGATAAAAGTCATGATTATGACCATCCTAATGTGATTCCTCGAGCCAAGAGGAATCACGGTCATCTAGGTCTACATCACATGCAACTTGTACAAGATGAACTATGTGCTTTGCCTTTGGAGAAGATCAACTCATCACATGAATGACTTGCTCGTTCTGGCCCGATCGTCTGGGTGCCACCAGCCGATCGGTTGGCTCCTCCAACCGATCAGTTCGTCTGGTCGTCGTGCATCTCCTTCTGGCCGCCACCCGCTCGTCTCGCTCCTCGAACTGGTCATCAACCGATTGGCTCACTCCTTGAACCGATTGTCTGGAACGTCAACCGATCAGTTCACGCCTTGAACTGATCGTCTCATCTGTCTTTAGATGTCCGCCGTTCTTTGACATAACAGGAAATAAAAATCTATCCTATTTACATTTTAATTGTGAAACCCCGAGTTACATTCGGGGGGAGCAAAGGTAGGAAAAGAATTCTCGAATTATTTCAAGTTACATCAGGAATAGGAGAAGGGGAATCGGTGCGTAGACCGAGATGCAAGCAACCACATACAACCATACACAGATAGGGTTTATTGGCCATAACCACACTATACATCCACCACAAAACTCGTTTAAGGGCAATGCGTATCGAGTGCATTAATAATACATATCATATATGTAATTGGGATTTGTGGATTTAGGATTGGACATGCATAAAGCCAATTTTATTCGCATCGTATGCAATAAATAAAGGCGACAAACCAAAATCAATCATATCGATATTCCAAAAATATAGAGCAGTTGACGTGGCTCTGATACCACTGTTGGGTTTTAGGGGAGGCAGAGAAGGCAGCGGAAACAAAAATTTTCTCCCCGAACCCGGAACAAGGAAACGCGTCAACATCTATATAATAGGAAAGGGATGGTTTGTGGAATCATACCTTGTCCCGAGGCTTGCTCGGCGACAATACCTCATGACTTTTGCGGTCTTCACCTCCAGTCTTGGACGGTGTCTGTGCAGCTCCTGGTCACACCGGGACTGACGACTCCTGGTCTCACCGGACTGTCGGGTTGACAGTTGTCCTCCTGAGCGGCAGAAACCTCCAGCCTCTAAAGTAGTCCACACGGACCACCTGGAACTTCACACTCCTTGTCCCACAAGGAGTTGGAAGGAGTCACACCCTCCTGTTGACATACTAGTCGCCAACACACTCTCCTGCCTCTAGTTGCAACTGCAGTTGTCTTTCCCTTACTGCGCCTCCCTTTGCGGGTAGCACTTGCTCGGGCTCTCTCGGTTACCAAAACCAGAGAACGACAACTTTGAAGAGTAACTAGTTGCACTGAGTTGTACTTTGAGAAGCCCCCAATACCCCTATATATAGAAGGGTCATGGGACAGGGTTCTCCATCCCAGGCAATGCGGGACTAAAAGCAGAAGTAGAAGGGTTCAAGATTTTCCACAAAAGCAACCAACTTGCAACCTGAACCGATCGTTTCACAACTAAAACAGTCGGGTGGGGACCTGAACCGGTCGGTTGACACCTCAACCGATCAGTTGGGACACCTCAACCGGTCAGTTCACAAGTGAATCGATTGGTTGGTGGTCCTGGTCGGTTCCCAATTGACTTTCCTTCTTTTGTTTCTAATTGGTATCGAATACCAATCCTATTTCCCAATCAAATTGGGCAATTGAAATGAAAGGAAAATTCTCACCAATCATACTTTCCCAACTTACTCGGTTGCACCAGTTGAATCGATCGTTTCAACATTTGAAGCAATCAGTTCACCCTGATCTTGAGCCGATCGCTTCAACACTTGCCGACCGGTTCACCAAGCTCAGCCGACCAGTTCATCACATGAGACGATCGGTTGGGAGTGCAGATTGTGCAGAATCAGTCGATTGCAATTGCAATCAATATGATACTCCAATCAATGTGTCCAACACCTTGAACAATATGATATTGAGCTATCAATTGATTGAGTATTTAATTGAACTACTAAACTCCTTTAGTAATCAATCTAAATGTTGTTTGTGGACAAAACTCCTCTTCCAAGTTAAATCCTTTGTGTGTGACCCTGCAGGTCCATTTCACGTTGGCAGTGAAAGTCCATAACACTTATGACTTCACAAGCAAAGAGCGGTGCCTAGTCACACATCATTGCTACCCAAGTGAAAGTAGAAAGTTGGAGAACAACTTTCAATCCTACAATCCGTGAATGGTGTTACAGCGAATGTATAATTCCTTTGTCACTGATATCCCGAATGAACTCGAGGCATGGAACAGTCATCATGTCAACATTCATTCACTTTCTTGATCTCAGAGTAGATTGGAAGAGATATGTATGACATCAATATCACATATTGATTCACACATGCGTGTGCACGCCTATTTCAATCCTACTCATCAAGTGGCCTTGGATATCAAACTCCCTCAGGAGGGACAAATCCCATATCTATCACTCACCCCTCAAAAGCCCCATGTGTCAAAGCCACCCAATCACACCTTTATAACAACCCATGTTTGAGGACTGCGTTTGATGATGTCAAAGTGTACCCAACGACATGTGTTGAGTGTAGTGATTTCAGGTCAAAGAATCACATTCACCACCATCACTGTAAGTACTGAATGTGACTACCATGTCATGGTTCCATGTGTCAAACTCACGGTGGGTCTATCCGGTACACTTGTTCTCTAACAAGTACCTATGTGTTTGGTTTGATATCTCTATATCATGACTAATGAGATTCTATCATCAACCAACACCACAATCTAGTCTTGTGTGTCATTGTTGTCTATCTACCTTCCACAATGACATCTGACTAGGGACATAACAAGAATGTACAAACTCTTAGCATCTGTATGATCTCATCGTTCAGGTCTTGTACCTGAAGGCATACATCATTGAGTACTGTCATTCTCTAGACATTCAATATGTTCTATCACTATCTCATATGACTGAACCAGAAAGAATTGGAAGCTTGCCTTTGATGTTTATCAAATCAATCTTAATGTATCCCACCAATCATCCCATGATTGGCTCTCAGGGCATACATACCAACAATTTCCTCAAGATAGCTACCATGGTGATCCATAGTATCACACCAAGAGGAGAAAGGAAGGTAGGGTTCCAAAGGAAAAATGAGATCAAGGGTGTAGAACCACTTACCAAGAAGGAAAACCACCAAGGATCACCACAAAGAAGATGATCAAGCTCAAGATCACCACATGAAAGGTGATCGGCCACCAAAGCTCCAAGGTCACCACCTTCTTCTAGATCCACAAGCTCTAGGTCGAACACAAGGAAGAAGAGGGGAAAAAGGGCTAAAATAGATACTTGCATGTGAAAGAGAGAGCTTATATACTCAAGGGGTAGGAGGGAGGTAAGATCATGAGGTGTCAAGGTATTAGAGCATCAAAAGAACACTTGTCCACCAAAGGATCAGCCCTGAAACCACTCTAAACATGCATGCAAAAAAGGGTGATATAAACAAGGTAGTGTAGTGATCACTACACACCCAAGGTTGAAACAAAACCAAAGGAACACAATGTAGCGACAACTATAAGATGTCTCTCAACCAAACAGGTCGCAACACCCACAAGAGCACAAACCCTAGCAACCAAAACCAAGGCTAGGGTAGAATCATCACAACAAACATCACCCGAGGAAGTGTTGCGGTAACAACACTTCAAAAGCCAACACACAAGGTCGATACACCATCAAGCACAAGCATCCATGCAAAGCCATGAAACACCTAATGTCATATCATGATGCAACCTCATCAACCAAGGTCCAACAAGGTGCTCCTAAACATCACACACACACACACTCTCTCATAATGCCAAGACAGAAAGGGCACAACCTACTCATGACAAATTACAAGATAGACCCTCAATATGGGTAAATTGCAACTTGGTCTAAAATAAGCGTAACTAGCTCAAACATCAACCAAACAAGACCAAACGAAAAACATAAATGTGTCACATGTTATTTAGGTGCATCATATGATAAATTATGGTTAAATCATCTTATTAAGCAATGCAAGCACAATCAAGCGCTAAGATAGGTTAGGGGTCTTACAGTACTTTCCCACCCAGGGTGTTCTTTTCCACCCATTATTTATAGAGGCGTGCTTTCTGCCTAGGGTGTGCTATTCCACCCATTATTTTAGGTTGAGATCTAATGGCGTCTCAACCCTGCTTGAAGTAATTGTAGTCTTTGTTTATTGCATGCACAACTTATTGTTGTTATTATTAATGGAATATTTCAAAGGAAAGATTCCTTACTTGAGATTATTTAGTTAGACATGCCTCATCTTTTGATCTGATGTAATTCTCTTGAAACTTATTTCTCTTGATTATCCTTATTTTGATGATATTCTTTTGAACTTTATAAAGTAGTGCCTAGTTGTTATTTACTGCACATACTCAGTTTTTGTTGATGTCATTTCCTTTTGTTTTCCTCCTCCTAGGTGTTATTTTTCAACCCACCCAGAGGTTGCACAACCCTAGGCATAGGACTTGGAAGATTGGACATGGACCTGATAGGTGGAGCTCTTGGGGAGATAGAATTGAGATAGCTAGATGACCCTCTACTTAAATCTTTATGTAATAACTTCAATGTAAACCCTTTATGGGAGATAATGATGTACTTTTTCTACAGTTGAATATAGTCATGATTTGATTCCATTGCTATTCTTTGGTCTCTTTTTGTATATCATCATTTGAGAAAAAAATGATGTTTATTCAATCATGCTTGAAAGTATGTTTGGATAGATGAGTTTATTCTCAAATTTAAGTAGGTGGCATATCCACTCTCAAGTCACACTCCTTACACCAACATCAAACCCTAAAAATCCTACTCTCTACATTGGAACATAGTTGTAAGGACCCTGACCTTCGTTTAGGGTTTACCCTGTTTTCTTTGCTTAACCTTGATGCTTTGGTGCTTGCTAATCACCTTTAGTGGTGATTAGGGTTTGGTTGTGCTTTGTTGAGAGTTGGAGGTGCTACTTGCAAATAACCCAAGTCTTGGGTTTTGTGGGCAAGTTTGCCATCTTGTGAGGTGTTCCTCTCTCTCTTTGCTTCCTCTAGTGAAGAAAGGAAGGTTTGGGCTCGTTGCTTGAGTTTTGTTGGGCTTGGTTGAGCTTGTTGGGCCTTGAGGTGCCTTGCTTTGGTTTGGTTGGGCCTTGTATCGGGCAAGAGAGGAGTGTGTCGCCCATGGGGCATGACGCCCATGGAGGTGTGTCGCCCATAGGGGGTGTATCGCCCATGGTGCTGGGAGTGTGTCACCCTAGAGTCTTTGACCAAGCTTTGACCTTGTTTGTGTCACCACTAGTGGATACTTGGTGCTTGATGTTTGCATGTAGCAATGACCTTGGACATGTGTTTAGGGCTTGCTAGAATAGTGGCTCGTGCACTAGGACAAGTGTCCCTAGGTGGACGACACCTTGCTTGGCTCTACCTTGTTTTCTCCTCCCTTTCCTTCTATATAGGTGGTTCCTTTCCCTTGCTTAGAGTTCCTTTGGTTCCTTAGTTTCTTCTCCACCTTGGTGTGCACGACACACCCTTCTCCTTTGTAAGTTGGTGGCCGATACCCCTTGGAGGAGCAAGCTTGGTGGCCGATACCTTGGAGTCTCCTTCTTCCTTACTTGGTGGTGCTTGGAGCTAGGAGCTTGGAGCTTTCTTAAGACGGGTTACATAACTCCTAACCCTAACTTCACTATCTCCTTCTATGATCTTGTTTATATGTTGTTAGATTAGTATCTTGCCTAAGTCTCCATGTTGGCCAATCCTTGTGGTTTAGGGTTTCATGGTGAGCAATACTCCTTTCTCTCTTTGGTCTGGAGGAGTGAGCTTGAGCTCCTAGTTTCATGGGCAACACCCCTCTTTCCTAGTCGATTAAGGTGAGCTTGCGTTCTAGTTGCTTGAGCAACACTCTCCTCTCACCATGGACTTGAATGGTGAGATTTGTGATAATGGTGACTCTTTCTAGGGTTTTTTTCTCATGGCCATTTGGTGATAGACGATGTGCAAGACCCCTCTTTCTTAGTCGATTGAGGTGAGCCATCTTCTTGATCCATTAGGGTTTTGGGTGCCCTTGTTCTTGAGGTAGATGATGATTTATGAGTGGTACCTTGGACGTTATGAGTGTGGGGAGGTGCTTCCCGATAGCCCTCTTGACCTAGACCTTTGGGCGATATGCTTTGCTGGTGGTGGACGTTACCTTGTCTCTGTGACGGGAGTCACACCATCACTTTGCCCTGTGACGGCCGTTAGGCCATGGTCTGGACAGCTGGACAATAGTCCTGTGACGTTAGTTTGAGTTGTGCTCGTGGACGATATCTCTTGTGTTATAACTTTGCCCGATATACCCTTATGACGGGTTGCTAGAAGATGGTGACGGGTGTCACCTTGGCTTTGTATCGGCCGATATGCCCCTTGTGACGGGCATTGCTCTGCTGCCCGACACATCGTCGTGAGCATGGCCGATAGGTCCTAGTATGACGGCCGTTATGTGACGGTCGTTATGTGATGCACAATAGGTGAGGGCATGCTGCGTGATACAACTTCTAGTGAGGATTCTTGGTGCCTCTAGTGAGGGTTCTTCCTATCATGGAAAATATATTTGTTATATATGTTCTTGTTTTTATTATGGTAACGTTTGTCCTCTTAATTTAGCATGGCTACACATATGAAAGTGATCACCTTAACTATCTGTATAATGCGAAGATAATGATAAGCATATAAAATGGTTTGCTTAATGATGTGTCTTATGCATATAATCATCAGTTGATGTATGATTGATAAAGTATAAAATCTTTAATGACATCCTATATTGATAGCATGGTCATTCTATCAAAGCCTATGATTGTTGTTACTAACCATGCAGGTGGTGCTTAGCCAATTAAAAGGGCTATGAGGTATATGTATATGTTGAGTAACTCTGCTGTGATGGTTACTCTTGATATTGAAATAATCTGTATAATGTACTTGACTAAAGTAATGGGGATTGCTATCCCATGATGATGATGTAAGCCTTGAGAGGCAGTGGTACTATGTGATGAGGGATTGATATCCCATGGCATACGATGATCCTTGAAATGGATCTGGATGATTGGAAAGAGGCCAAGTGATAACATGTGAGGTTGGATCCTTGTGATGGATCACGTTGATGTGATTACAATAAAGGCACAATGTTGAGTTTTATGTTGTTTATTTCCTATCATAATTTGCATGTTATACAACTTGGTTGAATCTTGCAATACTTATAAAACATACTAATTAATCACAGTGGAATATATCATGTAGTTGCCCTGGCCATAGATCCATCATCGTCAGCAACTAGTGATGGTGAAACGGGTTCTCCTACGGGTTAACCTGGAAGCGCATATTATTGAATATGTGTGGTTTCTCCTAGCCTTAAATAGAGAGGGAATTGAGTGCAGCTACGGTTGCAGACTCGGATATATATATATATATATATATATAGAGAGAGAGAGAGAGAGAGAGAGTCAGGCTAGAATACACTCAAGTGTATCTGGAGCGGAATACACTCAACTAGTTTTTCATGATGCAATACTTTTTTTGAAAATCTAATCCATTGATCTTTTTAAACATCTTGTGAACAACTCATACGCAAAATTTGAGCACATTTGTATATGTATAGCTCATGTTATGAAGACCGCAAAAATTATGTATTTCAAATTAGTTTCGCGCGTCGATTTTGTTGCACTTGGATGAGTGACTTACACTCATCCGAATTGGCTCAAAATTTGTATGTAGCCTAGTTATAATATTACGGTAAAGATCAACAGTTTACATTTTGCAAAAAATAATTTTAATATGCAAACACACTTGAGTGTATTCATGCGATCCGTACACTCGAGTGTATTCTATCCTGACTCTCTCTCTCTCTCTCTCTCTCTCTCTCTATATATATATATATATATATATATATATATATATATATATATATATATATATATATATATATATATATATATATATATATATGAAGAGCATGGTGAGTAAGCCCATGGCTCAATGTGATGGAGCATGAACATGTTCATGGCTCAGAGCAAGGTGAACTGGCCCGTGGCTCAAATATACTAGCACCGAGACCTGTACCGGGGCGGGCTAGAAAGGGTAGCCTATGGAGCTGACCCAGTGGATAAGGCCACTCAAGCATGAGACTACGGTCCTGCTTTAGTTTTTGTGCACTGACCACGAGGGGAAAGGTCATGGAGTCCGGCTCTCCCATTGACCTTGTATGGCACCGGCTATGGGCTTCGCAGCCGAAGGTTGGATTTGAACGGTACGGTTCACTTCCTCAGGGCATAAGAATACGTAATTCAGCCGTATAGTATTTACTGCTTAAGACAAACATGGAACATTGGTTGAGGCCTTGATTATGTAGATAATATGTTATATCTTGCAGTTACTTCTATGTTCCTCATGTTATGTGACAATATATCTTATCTTGTTAATCATGTTCCATAAAGAAATAATTGGTGATATGCCTTCTGTACATCTGGTAAGCTAATCGGTACGAATAGCTTTACTTTACATAAATTGCTCTTGTTATACCTCTTATCAGTTATCTGTTGTTTTTCTTTATCTTTCTGAGGTTTTGTAGTTTCGACAGGGAGTTATGTTTCTCGCTGGGACTGTGTGTCTCACCCCGCTGGTTTACACCCTTTTTAGGTGGTCGAGCTAGGCGTGGTGGTGGTCACGGAGTTGCGGCCGAGTAGCTAGACGAGTAGTTGAAGGAAAGCGATGGATATGTTGCTGTTTTGGATGTTTTGTAGTAGAGTCTTAGAGTCGTCCCTGTACTCTCAGGTCCTTGGAGGTGTTTTGACGTTGTTCCACGATGTATAATCATTGATGTTTTGTATATCCTGCTGTTGGCCGGATGTGGGCCTTTATGTATGTATAAACAGGTGATGAACTCATGTGATGGTTAGACAGCTATTCCTCTAAGCTGTGGACACGTATTAGATCTTGTATATGTTTATATAACCTATTTCCTTGCAAGATAAGGACTTGAATGTAATAGTTTCTCAGTTTATCAGATTTCGCAATCAGTTTTAATTAACCCGTATTTTTGATAATCTGTGGTTTATGGTGATTTCCGCACATTTTCGGGTAACACCTCGCTGTCTGTGTGATAGTGTGATGTGTCACCACAAGTTTGGTATCAGACCTCTAGGTTTGCTGAGTCTACGGGGAATTAGGACTAGGTTGAGTCTATTCTTGTGAGTTTTCCAGGTTTTCTTACAAACATCTTCTGCCCTCAGCGGAAGAAAAGCCAAGATGTCTGGAAACCATGAAGAACATGCTCCTGAGCATAGCGATGTTGCATCAGTTGATGGAGCTTTAGGGAAGGCACATGAAGATCGGGTGCCTGAGGTCCCCCAACCTAACCCATCCATTCTTGAACATCCTGCCTACCAACAGCTTATAGGGAAGATGATGGCTATGATGAATCTCATGGTTGAGCGATTGCCAGTGCCTCCTCCGAGAGCACAGGCTCCCCATGGAGAAGCATCAGGTATTGGGAAATTTTCAGCGCGAGTTCGTCAGTAGATACTTTCCGAAGACATATCTAGATGAGAAGATTAGTCAGTTTGAGCGTTTGCGACAAGGAAGGGTGAATATCACCGAGTATGAAGCCAAGTTCATGGATCTGTTGAGGTTTTGTTCTCACATGGAGACAACAGACGAAGTGCGGGTCAGACGTTTTGAGAAAGGTTTGACTGTTGAGCTGACAACACCTGCTTCTGCGTTGGAGAACCGGGAGAAGTTTGCTACGGATGTGGAATCTGTCTGGAGAATCGAGCGATCAGTAAGGGAGAGAAGAGAATCCATGTCTAAGAAGAGGCCTGCTCAGTTCTAGGGTTGGAGGTTTGGTGGCTTTAAAGAGCCAAGGTTTTCAGTCTCAGTGGCGGTGACAGGGCCATCTAGGACACGGTTTGAGGATAGGGAATGCTATCGTTGTGGTCAAATCGGGCATCTGAGGTCCAATTGCCCAAGAAGAGACGTCGAAGTGACACGGAAGCCTAGGTAGAATCTTCAAGGGTCAGATTGATAGCAGCCCAGTGGTAGCAGAGGATGAGGACGCGGTCAAGCGTCACAAGCTGGATCGTCTGCTCAAGGAAGCAGAGGACGTGGACAACAAGCAACGGCTCGATTCTATGCTATGAGTCAGCCGGAGGCGATAGTCAACCCGCAAGTGGTGATAGGTGAGATGGAGTTATTTCATTCTGATATGTCTTCTTCTTGCTTTATATCTGTTCTGGTTGACCCGAGTGCTACACACTCTTTTATCGACTATAGTATGCTTGAAAAATGTCGTTTACCTGTTAGCTGTAACAAGGATAGTTTGTTGTTAGAAACCCCTCTTGATGGTTCCTCGTTGCTTCGAGAAGAGTGTCCATCTTGTGTCTTATCTTTCGCGGGACACATCATCCAATTGAATCTTATACCACTTGATATGTATGGTTTTGATGTTATCCTTGGGATGGATACCCTAGAGAAGTATAAGGTTGTTTGGACTGTGGTTCCAAGCAAGCTGTGTTTGATGATGCCGGAGAGAAGTGGATCTTCCAGGGAGATAGGAAGATTCTTCTGACGTGCTTAGTATCAGCGATGGTGGAAGAGAAGTTGCTACGACAAGGATGTGAGGTGTTCTTAGCTCACGTGGTGGATACTGTTGTGGCTACCAAGGGGAAAGGTCCTAGTCTTGAGGAGGTGTCATTTGTCTGAGAGTTTGCGGATGTGTTTCCTGAGGAGTTTCCTGGTGTTCCTCCACCCCGAAAGATTGATTTCGAGATCAATCTGTTGCCAGGAACACAGCCAGTTGCATAGACATTGTATAGGATGGCTCCTGTAGAAATGGAAGAGATGAAGAAGTAGTTGCAAGAGTTGCTGGAGAAAGGTTTCATCTGACCAAGTACGTCACCTTGGGGTGCTCCAGTGTTGTTCGTCAAGAAGAAGGATGGATCGATGCGGCTGTGTATAGATTATCAGCAGTTGAACAAGGTCACGATCAAGAATAAGTACCCGTTGTCGAGGATAGATGATATGTTCGATCAGTTGCGTGATGCTACAGTGTTTTCGAAGATCGATCTACGGTCCGGATATCATCAGTTGAGGATTATGGCGAATGACATACCAAAGTCAGCTTTCAGGACGAGGTATGGTCACATTGAGTTTGTGGTTATGTCGTTCGGGCTAACCAATGCACATGCTGCTTTCATGGACCTGATGAACAGAGTGTTCCTTCCGTTCTTAGATCAGTTTGTCGTAGTCTTCATAGATGAAATCTTGATCTATAGTCAGGACTGGCTAAAGCATGAGCGACATCTTTGTCTAGCATTGACTCTCCTTCGTCAACATCAGTTGTATGCCAAGTTCAGTAAGTGTGAGTTCTGGTTGGAAGAAGTGTCTTTCTTAGGTCATGTGATATCTGCTGAAGGAGTCAAAGTAGACCCAAAGAAGGTGGAGTCTGTTGCAGACTGGGAACAACCGAAGACGCCGACAGAAGTTTGTATTTTCCTGGGTTTAGCAGGATACTATCGGAGGTTTATCAAGGACTTCAGTGCGATTGCGTTGCCAATGACAAAGTTGACAAGAAAGGATATACCTTTTGTCTGGGATGATCGGTGTCAGCAAGCTTTCTAGAGTTTAAAGGAGAAGCTGACCAGTGCTCGAGTATTAATCCTGCCAGAGTCTGGAAAGGGCTACGTTGTTTTCTGTGATGCTTCCAAGAAAGGTTTAGGGTGTGTGCTGATGTAGGAAGATCATGTGGTTTCTTTTGCTTCACGACAGCTTAAGAAACACGAAGAGAACTATCTGACTCATGACTTGCAGTTGGCAGCAGTGGTTCATGCGCTAAAGATTTGGAGACACTATCTTTATGGGGAAATGTGTCAGATCTTTACTGGTCATAAGAATCTGAAGTACATCTTTTCATAGCATGAGTTGAACATGCGTCAGCGTCGATGGATGGAGTTGATCAATGATTACGACTCCAATATTGAGTATCATCCTGGTAAGGCGAATGTGGTAGCTGATGCGCTTAGCAGAAAGTCTTCTTCTCTTTCTTCAAAGAAGGCACAGTTGAGTTCCCTGGTATGCCATAGGCGGGATATGTATGTTTCTTTGCGACAGATGAATGTGCAGATGGAAGTTTCTTTGCTAGCTGGACTTCTAGCACAGATGCAAGTCAAGCCTCCGCTGAGATAGCAGATCAAAGATGCACAATAGACAGATGATGTAGTACAGTTGATCAGATCAGAGTTCGGCAGTGAAAAGCGTGATGGGTTCCATGAGTCTGAGGATGGACTAGTTTGCTATCATGATAGGATGGTGGTTCCATATGCTGATGAGCTGAGGAAGTTAGTGCTCGAGGAAGCGCACACGTCGATGTATGCTATGCATCCAGGTGTCACCAAGATGTATCATAGTCTGAAGGACTTGTATTGGTGGCCCGGTCTGAAGAAAGATGTAGTTGAGTTCGTGGCTAGATGTGAGGTATGTCAGCAAGTGAAGGCTGAACATCAGAAACCGGCAGGTACGTTGCAACCCTTGTCGATACCTCAATGGAAATGGGATCATATAACCATGGATTTTGTATTTGGTCTACCCAGGACAACTAGGAATCATGATTCCATTTGGGTGATAGTGGACAAATTGACGAAGTCTGCCCACTTCCTACCAGTAAAGACAACATATACAGCCGAGAAACTCACTCGAGTATATGTGGATGAGATAGTACGTTTGCATGGTGTGCCAGTGACGATATTTTCTGACAGAGGTCCTTAGTTCACGAGTCATTTCTGGGAACAGTTGCACAAAGCATTGGGAACGCAGTTGAGGTTCAGTACCGCCTTTCACCCGCAGATAGATGGACAGACTGAAAGGACTATTCAGACTTTGAAAGATCTCCTTCGAGCGTGTGTGTTGTAGTTTCTGGGCAAACTGGGATGTACATCTTAGTTTGATAGAGTTTTCCTATAACAACAGTTACCAACGGAGCATTGATATGGCTCCCTATGAGGCCTTGTATGGAAGGAAGTGCAGATCTCCTTTGTGTTGGTATGAGTCTGGTGAATATCAGATGTTAGGTCCTGAGTTAGTACATAAGACAATAGAAAAGATCAAAGTGATACAACAACAGTTGAAAGTGGCACAGGACAGGCAGAAGTCTTACGCAGACAATCATCAACGACCTTTGGAGTTCCAGGTAGGAGACAAAGTGTATCTTAAAGTCTCGCCGTGGAAAGGTGTGCTAAGGTTTGGTCAAAAGGGTAAGTTAGCACCCAAATATATGGGACCCTACCTAGTCATAGCACGTGTTGGCAAAGTAGCTTACGAATTAGAGTTGCCTCGAGAGTTGCACAGGTTACATCCAGTGTTCCATGTCAGTATGCTGAAGAAAAGTCATCCAGATTCGGGAACAGTGATACAACTAGTTGAAGTTGAGATTGACGAAGATGTGACCTATGAGGAAGGTCCTGTGGTGATCCTTGACAAAAGGGTTAAGAAGCTGAAGAGGAAGGACCTGGTTCTTTGAAGGTTCTTTGGCATCATCGTGGCGTTGAGGAAGCCACATGGGAGCTTGAGGAAGAGATGAGGAGGAAGTATCCCTCGCTTTTCTCTTCGGATTTCGGGGATGAAATCCCTTGAAGGGGGTTAGCTTGTAAGGACCCTGACCTTTGTTTAGGGTTTACCCTGTTTGCTTTGCTTAACCTTGATGCATTGGTGCTTGCTAATCACCTTTAGTGGTGATTAGGGTTTGGTTGTGCTTTGTTGAGAGTTGGAGGTGCTACTTGAAAATAACCCAAGTCTAGGGTTTTGTGGGCAATTTTGCCATCTTGTGAGGTGTTGCTCTCTCTCTTTGCTTCCTCTAGTGAAGAAAGGAAGGTTTGGGCTCGTTGCTTGAGTTCTGATGGGTTTGGTTGAGCTTGTTGGGCCTTGAGGTGCCTTGCTTTGGTTTGGTTGGGCCTTGTCTCGGGCAAGAGAGGAGTGTGTCGCCCATGGAGGTGTGTTGCCCATAGGGGGTGTATCGCCGATGGTGATGGGAGTGTGTCGCCCTAGAGTCTTTGACCAAGCTTTGACCTCGTTTGTGTCACCACTAGTAAACACTTGGTGCTTGATGTTTGCATGTAGCAATGACCTTGGACTTGTGTTTAGGGCTTGCTAGAGTAGTGGCTCGTGCACTAGGACAAGTGTCCCTAGGTGGACGACACCTTGCTTGGCTCTACCTTGTTTTCTCCTCCCTTTCCTTCTATATAGGTGGTTCCTTTCCCTTGTTTAGAGTTCCTTTAGTTCCTTAGTTTCTTCTCCACCTTGGTGTGCACGACACACCCTTCTCCTTTGCAAGTTGGTGGCTGATACCCCTTGGAGGAGCAAGCTTGGTGGCCGATACCTTGGAGTCTCCTTCTTCCTTGCTTGGTGGTGCTTGGAGCTAGGAGCTTGGAGCTTGCTTAAGGCAGGTTACATAACTCCTAACCCTAACTTCACTATCTCCTTCTATGATCTTGTTTATATGTTGTTAGATTAGTATCTTGCCTAAGTCTCCATGTTGGACGATCCTTGTGGTTTAGGGTTACATGGTGAGCAATACTCCTTTCTCTCTTTGGTCTAGAGGAGTGAGCTTGAGCTCCTAGTTTCATGAGCAACACCCCTCTTTCCTAGTCGATTGAGGTGAGCTTGCGTTCTAGTTGCTTGAGCAACACTCTCCTCTCACCATGGACTTGAATGGTGAGCTTTGTGATAATGGTGACTCTTTCTAGGGTTTTTTTTTCTTGTGGCCGTTTGGTGATAGATGATGTGCAAGACCACTCTTACTTTGTCGATTGAGGTGAGCCATCTTCTTGATCCATTAGGGTTTTGGGTGCCCTTGTGCTTGAGGTAGATGATGATCTATGAGTGGTACCTTGGACGTTATGAGTGTGGGGAGGTGCTGCCCGACAACCCTCTTGACCTAGACCTTTGGGCGATATGCTTTGCTGGTGGTGGACATTACCTTGTCTCTGTGACGGGCGTCACACCATCACTTTGCCCTGCGACGGTCGTTAGGCCATGGTCTGGATGGCTGGACAATAGGCATGTGACGTTAGTTTCAGCTGTGCTCGTGGACGATATCTCTTGTGTTATAACTTTGCCCGATATACCCTTGTTGTAACATCCCTGACCTGGGTTATAAGTTAACCCTAGGAGTTTTGCTTAAATATGTAATTAAATGCTTGTGATTAACTTCTGGCATGTAATTAAGTTCCTGAGGAACATACATTCCCAATTTTGTCCCTTTTAAACAAAGTTTTAGTAATGTTTTGTTATGCAGGGACCTATGTGCAAATTACCCAGATAGAAGGGTTAACTTGCAATTTTCAAATGTTGAGATGTTCCTCTAGAGATGAGACATCATATGCATGAATATGATGAGGTATGATGGATTCTCCAAGCTTGGGCATCAAGATGCGGCTTGTGGAGCAATCCTTGTGCTTGAAACCCTAATTTTGGTGTAAAGTGCAATTTACCCAAAATGTGGGGTGCAACTTGTAAAATATATCTTCTAGAGTATCTTGTACGACTCTTGACATCATTTAGAGTAGAAATGATGAAAAAGGGCACTTCAATTAATTAATCAGATAAGATAAATAACCTTTGTATTAGAATCACCAAGTTATAAGTAAAGAAACCCTATATATGTGCACCTTAGTGATAAGATGACTTTCCTTGCCTTTGGACCTGTGTTTCAATAAAGATTTTCACCTAGAGAAGGAGGAGGGACGTGCAAGGAAGAAAGGATGGACCTAGATAAGAAATGGAGAAAACTAGAGGTCCTTATGACGAAACTAGTCCAAGCTATATAAACTACCCTCTTTGCAACCAAGTGAACGTACTCCCTTCACTCTTTCACTTGTCACCTTGTTTGGTCCGTCCAAGGCAGATCTTGGGAGCTAGAGAAGACAACCAACTTGTTCTAAGCTAAGGGATACCATCTTCTAAGCTCGGATTCATGGAGGAAAGTGGATTACAAGGTTGGTTTTATGGTTATCTCACTTAGGTTTCTTGTTCTAGCCGATCTTCCCCAACCTTTTCTTAGAGGAAAGTCTTTGGCCGACCAGTGGAGATCAAGGTTCCATTAAAGACTTAAGATCTTGGGAGCTTGGATCTCTAGGAACGACCATTAGGCGGGTTTTATATCTCTAAACCTCTTGCTTTTTAATGCATATACTTGTTCTTGCATGTAGTAGTTAGTTCTTCTTCTTCTCCATCCTTTCTTGCCTTCTTGCAAGCAAATACATGGAGAAACTGACCTGTTTTGAGGTTGAAGACGTTGGGCATGAATTCCTAGGTAACTTTACCAGACGACCTTGGACCATTTGGTCCAAACGGTTTGCAAACCGTTTGAAATCAAACGGTCTCACAATCGTTTGATTTCATGCGGTCTTGCAAGACCGTTTGGCAACGTTGACCAAGGGAAGACCATTTGCAGGTCTATTGTACACAGGTTGAATTAAACACCTACAAATAATTGTAACCTCATTGAAAACCAATCACAAGTTGAAGGCACCTCAACCCTCTAAACCCTAATCGGTTGAAATTGCTGATTTCAATGACCACTTTTGGTGAACTTTGGGTTGAAGGGCCCAAACGGTCTGATGACCATTTGGGGGTTCACTCGAACGGTCTCAAGACCATTTGGTGACAACCCAAGACCATTTGGAGGTCTAGGGTTAAGGTAATTTGGTCAATTGAGGGTCCAATCACAGTAGGTTGATGAATTGAATAAAAGTGCTGATTTTAAACCTAATTAGGGTTCAACTCCCATCAACTTGACCTAGTTCTTGGTGAAACTTTGGGCAAACGGTCTCAAGACCGTTTGGAGAGTGTCCAAACGGTCTCAAGACCATTTGGGCCAAGTTTGGGCCCAATTGAGTGCCAATTGATAGGTTCAACCCCAATTAGACTCATGATTATCAATGTTGATGGTTAATTGCTTATAAACCCTAATTCAATCGGTTTCAACCCCAATTGGTTAGTAATTGAGGGTCAATTGAACATCCAATTAGTTAAGGATAACCCTAATTAACTCAATTGACAAGTGGTTAGTAAAGATGTGGCCAATTGGAGGCTTCAACATGTAAAACCCTAATCGATTACAACCTTGGATGCACTTTTGAGGTCCATGTGGTTTTGAGCCCATTTGGACCAAACGGTCTCAAGACCGTTTCGATCCAAACGGTCTCAAGACCGTTTGGGGACAAGCGGTCTCAAGACCGTTTGGGCTCAAACGATCTCAAGGTCGTTTGGTCCAATCGATCTCAAGGTCGTTTCATCCAAACGGTTTCTAAGTCAACACACTCAAACGGTCAACGATGGTCTTGAGTGTCATGCGGTCTTGAGGTCACCCCAACCAAACGGTCAATGCCCCCAAACGGTCTCAGGACCGTTTGGAGGTTGAAGTGTAATCATTTGGGGATCTTTAGGGCTATGATTGCTTAGTAATTGGAAGTTGTAATTGGTCCAATGGTGGTCTAATCTAAACCCTAATGGTACCCTAAGACATTAAGGGGCTAAGTGATTAATAGTTTGAACCATGTGATGATTGAAGGTGTACATTACCAATGTGCCCTTGAAGGGTTCAAGTAGATGCCACACTTGATCAACCAAACCCTAATGACTTGATAGTGGTGAATTAGCTTATGTTAATCAAAATTGACTTGATCTAACCTAACCTAGAGTGATGTAGTCACCACCTATTAGTAAGAGGAGAGAGAAGGTCCCATGTATGGTTGAAATTCAAGTGAAGTACCTTCAATGTACATGAATGTGTATGATTAGGGTATGATCCACCTATGTGAGATCATGAAGACCCTAATTATGATAATTTATGAATCTTAATCTATTTTTAAGGCATCAAGGATGATAATTTCATGCATAATGATGCTATGAGCTCAAATCACTATAAAGTGAATAGTAAACCCTAATTGATACTAATGAGAGAACCTAACCTTAGTAAAGGCATGAGGGCACAACCTTGAGATGGAATGCTATTTTTCTGCATTATAAATTGCTGATCTGTAATGAATGTTATTATTGTCAAGCTGAGTTGACTATGTAGGTTCTTATAAGAGAATGATTATACCCATGTAAGGATTATGATAATGTATTCATTGAAAATATGTTGTAGACTTTATGAATAATGATGCATGCCATGTGCTTATGCTTGAGTGGAAACATATGAAGTTAATGGGATATAAGAGCCATGAGTAACATCATGGTCATGCTGGTTAGTTGACTTTTGATGAATTAGCATCCTTCCAATAACTAATAAAAGTTGAACTTGATACATTTGGTATTCTTATGTTATAGCAATGCTTTTATGCTTAAATGTTTGGAAACATGTTTGATGCTAAAAGAATATTGAAATGTACCTAATTAATCAAGTGTAACCATACATGTAGAGCCCTGATCATAGATCCATCATCGTCATATGTTAAATGATGGTGAAACAGGTTTTCCTAAGGGAACTCCTGGAGCGCATACTTTTGAGTATGTGGGGTTATGGACGCGAATATCCTTACGTCCAGTGTAGGAGTTGATGTAGATGTATCTTAATCTATCAACCCTGCACTATGTGTGTATGTCGGGATGATGTACCACTAATCACCCGAGGAATCCTTTATGCCACATCGATGAGAGATAAACATGAGATCTTTCAATGGTGAAGAGAGTACAGAACGCCACTGTGACTCTAATAGTGAAGTGCCAGAATACCTTGGTGAGCTATAGTAGCAGAGACACTAGATGCCCTGCATGTTGATCCTCATTCTGATTGAGGAAGTTGAGGTCATGAGAATCTGTCTCTTTCGATGACCTAGTATGATACCGAGGCGACTTAGCAGTGGTCGGTTGGAGTATGAGCGGTATACCTCATCTCCACAGGGCATAATGTTGTATGTAAAACGTAATCAGCCGAGTAGCATATCTACTTAGGTTGAACCACGAGAAACAATGCTTGGTACTACTTTGATTATAATGATTCAGTTAAATATTTAGCTTGCATGTTCTTCATATTCTTCATAGAAGTAAATGCTGCTTTATCTACTCTTAAGCCCGTTTTTGCAGGATAAGCTACCTTGCTTATGATTGTTTCCCTTTTACTAACAAGCTTCTGGCGAAGAGTTATAACTCTCGCTGGGACAATTATTTAATATCTCACCCCGTAGACTTCAACCTTTTAGGTGGGCGTCGAGGACGAAGGAACCAGTCTGCAGGAGAGCAATACCAGGAGCAGCATCAGGGGCAGCAGTGAGCCTCAGGTGGATACCCTGGCTGTCCAGTCTGTTAGTTAGAAAGTCTTATGTCGTCTCTGTACACTCAGGTCCTTGGAGTTAGATGAGCTGAGATTTTGAATTTTGAGTCTTGAAATTTTTGTACATGGTTGTATAAGATCACTCAAGAAGTGACTTAACAGAGATGTAAACTCTTTATCGTACTTTTATGAAAGGGGTCTCGTGTTTTCAAGATCTTTCCTCGAAAAGTTTTAATTTTTCGTGAGTTTTCGCATTCCGCCGTTAATCGAATCGCTTCCGCTAAGTTTATTTCATGTTTTGGAGATCAGAGCCCACAATTAAGTGGTATCAGAGCTCTAGGTTCGCTGAGTCTACAGAGACATAGGACTTAGGACGTCGAGTCTATCCTTAGTGTTCCTTCTTATCTAATAGAGTCTTCTGCTCCTCAGGAGAAGAAGATATATAAGGATGTCTGAGCCACATGAGGAGTATGAGGGCGAGAGTAGCGTATCTGCACCTCGGGATGGTGCAAGGAGTCCAGAGATAGAACAACCCGTACCTGAGCCACCTGTACAACCACCCCAGTTTGACCCAGCTGATATGGCAAACCTAGTTGTTCAAGCTATGTTCGGGCAGTTCATGGCTGCCATGACACACATCACCGACAGGATGCCCATGCCTGCACCTAGGGCACCTGCTCAGCATGAAGGACAAAGTATCTGGAAGACGTTCGAGCAGCTTCGCAGAGTCAGAGCGACCGAATACTTTGGCACAGCTGACCCCGCAGATGCGGACCTGTGGTTAACCGAGTTGTAGAAGGCTTTCAGAATCCTAACCATCCCCGAAGCTGAGAAGGTTAGACATGCTGTCTATCTTCTCAAAGGAAGTGCTGGTCACTGGTGGAACATGGAAGAGCAGAAGAGGCCTGGAGTAGAAGTTTCGTGGGAAGAATTCCTCCGAGAGTTTGTTAACAGGTACTTCCCAAAGACCTTCCTGGACAATACGATCTCTTAGTTCGAGAGATTAAGACAAGGTACGATGAACATCAGCGAGTACGAAGCTAAGTTCATGGAGCTACTGTGGTTCTGTCCGCACATGGCTGCTTCAGAAGAAGAAAGGATCAGGAGGTTCGAGAAAGGTTTGAATGCTGACTTGTCTACTCCCGTGTCCACTCTAGAGAACCGGGAGAGATTCGCTACCTTTGTTGAGTCAGTCCAAAGGATAGAAAGATCTGGGAGTTGAGAAGAGGCAAACCCACAAGAGATATCCGCAGTTCCAGGCATCTTCATCTAGAGACTTTAAGAAGCCTAGATCCTCTGCACCTAACCCACCACCACCCAGATCTAGTTCTCAGAAACAGTGGTCCCCAAGTAGAGGTAGATGACGGAGTCTACCGCCACAAGAGACTCACAGTTCAGCATCGATGTCGGTCACAGGACCACCTAGGCCACAGCAAGACAGAAGCTGCTACAAATGTGGGAAAGTAGGTCATCTGATGAAGGACTGCAGGTCTAAGCATGTCAGTGTGACACAGCCTCAGAGGCAGAGTCAATAGGGGTCCCAGAGAAGGTAGTTCCAAGGAGCATATAGGGGACGTGGACAAGCGTCCCAAGCTGGATCGTCAGCACCAACTCAACCTCAGGCGACAGCAAGGTTCTATATTATGAACCCACCAGATGCAGTGGTCAATCCACGGGTTGTGGCAGGTCAGATGGAACTTTTATATTCTGATATGTCTAAATCATGTGTTGTATCTGTTTTGATTGACCCGGGTGCTACACACTCCTTTATCACTCGAAGAGTGATTCGTAACTGCTATATGACAGTCAGACATAGGGCAGATAGCTTGTTGCTTGAGACTCCATTGAGTGGGTCTGCTGTGTTGCGGGAGGTATGCTCTCCCTTCATCCTTTTCTTTTCTGATCATCGCATTCAAGTGGATCTTATACCACTTGATATGCAAGGATTTGATATAATCCTTGGGATGGATACCTTGGAAAGGTATAGAGTTGTCTTGGATTGTGAATCCAAGCAGGCTGTGTTTGCTGATGATAGAAACACATGGGTCTTTCAAGGAGAGAGAAAGATTCTACCCACCTATCTAGTGTGAGCTATGGTTGCTGAGAAGATGATGAGGCAAGGATGTTATGCATTCTTAGCCCATGTGATTGATACTACCATGGAGAGTCCCACCCTTGTTGAAGTTCCTGTTGTCAGGGAATTCGAAGACGTATTTCCTGAAGAACTTCCGGGTGTACCGCAGCCTCGAGAAATTGATTTTGAAATCAATTTGATCCCAGGTACACAACCCATAGCCCAGACACCGTATAGGATGGCGCCTGCGGAGATGGAAGAACTCAAGAAACAGCTTCAAGAGTTGCTTGAGAAGGGTTTCATCCGACCGAGCACTTCACCTTGGGGTGCTCCGGTCTTGTTTGTTAAAAAGAAAGACGGATCAATGCGGTTATGCATTGATTACAAACAACTTAATAAAGTAACAATAAAGAATAAGTACCCTCTGCCGAGGATTGATGATCTCTTTGACCAGTTGTGTGGTGTGTCCGTCTTCTCAAAGATAGACTTGAGGTCTGGATATCATCAACTTCGTATTAAGGACAGTGACATACCCAAGTCTTCCTTTAGGACAAGGTATGGTCACTATGAGTTCACAGTTATGTCGTTTGGACTAACTAATGCACCAGCTGCATTCATGGAACTCATGAATAGAATCTTCCGACCCTTTCTCGATCAGTGCGTTGTTGTCTTCATAGATGACATTCTGATCTATAGTAGAGATGCTCAGCAGCATGAACAACACCTTCGCCAAGCTTTGACCTTGCTAAGAGAACATAAGTTATATGCTAAGTTCAACAAGTGTGAGTTTTTGTTGCCGGAGGTATCTTTTCTTGGACATGTGATATCTGCCTCGGGAATTCGTGTTGACCCCAAAAAGGTAGAATCTGTTCTACAGTGGGAACAACCGAAGACACCGACGGAGGTTCGTAGTTTCTTAGGGTTAGCTGGCTACTACCAGAGGTTCATTAAGAACTTCAGTTCCATAGCCCTACCCTTGACGAAGTTGACTCGGAAGGATGTTCCCTTTGTTTGGAATGATAAGTGCTAGCAGTCTTTTTGGGTGTTGAAGGAGAGGTTGACAAGTGCACCTATACTTGTGCTACCTGAGCAAGGCAAGGGATATGTAGTTTTCTGTGATGCCTCCAAGAATGGACTCGGGTGTGTGCTGATGCAGGATAAACAAGTGATTTCTTTTGCTTCCCGACAGCTTAAGAAACACAAGGAGAACTATCCGACACACGACCTGGAGTTAGCAGCTGTAGTTCATGCCTTGAAGATCTGGAGACATTATCTCTATGGAGAGACGTTCCAGATTTTCACAGACCAAAAGAATCTTAAGTACATCTTCTCACAACATGAACTTAACATGAGGCAACGTCGCTGGATGGAGTTAATCAAGGACTACGATTGTATGATAGATTACCATCCAGGGAAGGCCAATGTAGTTGCAGATGCTCTAAGTAGGAAATCAGCAACACCGTCCTCTGATAGGGCACAACAAAATTCTTTGGTATGCCTTAGGAGAGATATGCTCATCTCTTTAAGACAAGATAATGTACAGTTGAAGGTGTTGTGGTTAGCCGGGTTGTTGGCTGAGATGCATATCAAACCTACTTTAAGAGAGCAGATTAGAGAGGCACAACAAGTTGATGATGCGGTTCAGCAGATCAGGTCAGAGTATGGTAATGAGAAGCGAGATGGTTTCCATGACTCGGACGACCAAGTGGCATGTTATCATGGTAGGATGATAGTACCAGATGTGGATAACTTGAGGAAGTTAGTCCTAGAGGAAGCTCATTCTTTGATGTATGCCATGCATCCCGGAAGCACCAAGATGTATCGAAACTTAAAAGATATGTATTGGTGGCCTGGGATGAAGAAGGATGTTTCTGAGTTTGTTCTGAGGTGTCCTGTGTATCAGCAAGTTAAGGCTGAGCACCAGAAGCCTGCAAAAACAATGCAATCTTTACCCATACTACAGTGGAAGTGGGACCATGTGACCATGGACTTTGTTGTTGGCCTACCCATGACAAGAAAAGGACATGATTCCATCTGGGTAATTGTTGATAGGTTGACAAAGATAGTGCATTTCTTGCCTGTCAAAACAACCTATTCAGCTGAGAAGTTGGCACAGTTGTATGTTTAGGAGATAGTGAGGCTACATGGAGCACTGTTACCATAGTATCTGACAGAGGTCCCCAGTTTACGAGTCATTTTTGGGAGCGACTGCACAGAGCTTTAGGCACCCAGTTGAGGTTTAGTACAACCTTTCACCCACAGACTGATGGGCAGTCAGAGAGGACTATTCAGACCTTGGAGGACTTGTTGAGAGCATGTGTTCTCCAGTTTATCGGGAGTTGGAATCTACGCCTAAGCTTGATAGAGTTTGCCTACAATAATAGCTCAACATAGCATCGACATGGCACCTTATGAAGCTTTGTATGGTAGACGTTATAGATCACCGGTATGTTGGTATGAAACTGGTGAATATCAGTTGTTAGGTCCTAATCTTGTGTAGCAGACTATAGGGAGGATCAAAGTAATTCAACCAAAGATTAAGGCTGCACAGGATAGACAGAATTCATATGCCGATAAACGTCGTAGACCCTTAGAGTTCCAGGTTGGAGATAGGGTGTATCTCAAAGTCTCGCCCTGGAAAGGAGTTCTGAGGTTTGGAAGGAAAGGAAAGTTAGCTCCTAGGTTTATGGGGCCGTTTCCAATCATTGAACGGGTTGGAAAGGTAGCCTATAGACTGGAGTTACCCCCAAAGTTGCAGAGGTTACACCCTGTGTTTCACATTTCTATGTTGAGGAAATGTCACCCAGATATCGAGTCAGTTCTACAACCTATGGAAGTAGAATTGAATGATGATATATCTTATGAGGAAGGACCAGTGTCGATCCTTGATAACAGAATTAAAAAGCTAAAGAAGAAAGATATAAGTCTTGTGAAAGTCCTCTGGAATCATCGTGGGGTTGAAGAAGCCACTTGGGAACTAGAGGAAGAAATGAGGAGGAAATACCCAGCTCTTTTCTCTTAATATGTCTTATCGATTTCGGGGACGAAATCCTTGTAAGGGGTGGATGATTTGTAACATCCCTGACCTGGGTTATAAGTTAACCCTAGTAGTTTTGCTTAAATATGTAATTAAACGCTTGTGATTAACTTCTGGCATGTAATTAAGTTCCTGAGGAACATACATTCCCAATTCTGTCCTTTTTAAACAAAGTTTTAGTAATGTTTTGTTATGCAGGGACCTATGTGCAAATTACCCAGTTAGAAGAGTTAACTTGCAAATTTCACATGTTGAGATGTTCCTCTAGAGATGAGACATCATATGGATGAATATGATGAGGTATGATGGATTCTCCAAGCTTGGGCATCAAGATGCGGCTTGTGGAGCAATCCTTGTGCTTGAAACCCTAATTTTGGTGTAAAGTGCAATTTACCCAAAATGTGGGGTGAAACTTGTAAAATAAATCTTCTAGAGTATCTTGTGCGACTCTTGACATCATTTAGAGTAGAGATGATGAAAAAGGGCACTTCAATTAATTAATCAGATAAGATAAATAACCTTTGTATTAGAATCACCAAGTTATAAGTAAAGAAACCCTATATATGTGCACCTTAGTGATAAGATGACTTTCCTTGCCTTTGGACCTTTGTTTCAATAAAGATTTTCACCTAGAGAAGGAGGAGGGACGTGCAAGGAAGAAAGGAGGGACCTAGATAAGAAATGGAGAAAACTAGAGGTCCTTATGACGAAACTAGTCCAAACTATATAAACTACCCTCTTTGCAACCAAGTGAACATACTCCCTTCACTCTTTCACTTGTCACCTTGTTTGGTCCGTCCAAGGCAGAGCTTGGGAGCTATAGAAGACGACCAACTTGTTCTAAGGTAAGGGATACCATCTTCTAAGCTTGGATTCATGGAGGAAAGTGGATTACAAGGTTGGTTTTATGGTTATCTCACTTAGGTTTCTTGTTCTAGCCGATCTTCCCCAACCTTTTCATAGAGGAAAGTCTTTGGCCGACCAGTGGAGCTCAAGGTGCCATTAAAGACTTGATAGCTTGGGAGCTTGGAGCTCTAGGAACGACCATAAGGCGGGTTTTATATCTCTAAACCTCTTTCTTTTTAATGCATATACTTGTTCTTGCATGTAGTAGTTAGTTCTTCTTCTTCCCCATCCTTCCTTGCCTTCTTACAAGAAAATCCATGGAGAAACTGACCTGTTTTGAGGTTGAAGACGTTGGGCGTGAATTCCTAGGTAACTTTACCAAAAGACCTTGGACCATTTGGTCCAAACGGTTTGCAAACCGTTTGAAATCAAACGGTCTCACAACCGTTTGATTTCATGCGGTCTTGCAAGACCATTTGGAATCAAACGGTCCCAAGACCGTTTGGCAAGGTTGACCAAGGGAAGACCATTTGGAGGTCTGTTGTACACAGGTTGAATTAAACACCTACAAAGAATTGTAACCTAATTGCAAACCAATCAAAAGTTGAAGGCACCTCAACCCTCTAAACCCTGATCTGTTGAAATTGCTGATTTCAATGACCAATTTTGGTGAACTTTGGGTTGAAGGGCCCAAACGGTCTCAAGACCGTTTGGGGGTTCACTCAAACGGTCTCAAGACCGTTTGGTGACAACACAAGACCGTTTGGAGGTCTACGGTTAAGGTAATTTGGTCAATTGAGGGTCCAATAACAGTAGGTTGATGAATTGAATAAAAGTGTTGATTTTAAACCTAATTAGGGTTCAACTCCCATCAACTTGACCTAGTTCTTGGTGAAACTTTGGGCAAACGGTCTCAAGACCGTTTGGAGAGTGTCCAAACGGTCTCAAGACCATTTGGGCCAAGTTTGGGCCCAATTGAGTGCCAATTGATAGGTTCAACCCCAATTAGACTCGTGATTATCAATGTTGATGGTTAATTACTTATAAACCCTAATTCAATCGGTTTCAACCCCAATTGGTTAGCAAATGAGGGTCAATTGAATGTCCAATTAGTTAAGGATAAACCTAATTAACTCGATTGGCAAGTGGTTAGTAAGGATGTGGCCAATTGGAGGATTCAACATGGAAAACCCTAATCGATTACAACCTTGGATGCACTTTTGAGGTCCATGCGGTTTTGAGCCCATTTGGACCAAACGGTCTCAAGACCATTTGGGCTCAAACGATCTCAAGGTCGTCGATCTCAAGGTCATTTCATCCAAACAGTTTCAAAGTCAACACACTCAAACGGTCAACGCACTCAAATGGTCTCAAGACCGTTTGATGGCAAACGGTCTTGAGTGTCATGCGGTCTTGAGGTCACCCCAACCAAACGATCAACGCCCCCAAACGGTCTCAGGACCGTTTGGAGGTTAAAGTGTGTAATCGTTTGGGGATCTTTAGGGCTGTGATTGCTTAGTAATTGGAAGTTGTAATTGGTCCAATGGTGGTCTAATCTAAACCCTAATGGTACCCTAAGACATTAAGGGGCTAAGTGATTAATAGTTTGAACCATGTGGTGATTGAAGGTGTACATTACCAATGTGCCCTTGAAGGGTTCAAGTAGATGACACACTTGATCAACCAAACCCTAATGACTTGATAGTGATGAATTAGCTTATGTTAATCAAAATTGACTTGATCTAACCTAACCTAGAGTGATGTAGTCACCACCTATTAGTAAGAGGAGAGAGAAGGTCCCATGTATGGTTGAAATTCAAGTAAAGTACCTTCAATGTACATGAATGTGCATGATTAGGGTATGATCCACCTATGTGAGATCATGAAGACCCTAATTATGATAATTGATGAATCTTAATCTATTTTGAAGGCATCAAGGATGATAATTTCATGCATAATGATGCTATGAGCTCAAATCACTATAAAGTGAATAGTAAACCCTAATTGATACTAAGGAGAGAACCTAACCTTAGTAAATGCATGAGGGCACAACCTTGAGATGGAATGCTATTTTTCTGCATTATAAATTGCTGATCTGTAATGAAATGTTATTATTGTCAAGCTTAGTTGACTATGCAGGTTCTAGAATGATTATACCCAGGTAAGGGTTATGATAATGTATTCATTGAAAATATGTTGTAGACTTTATGAATAATGATGCATTCCATGTGCTTATGCTTGAGTGGCAACATATGAAGTTAATGGGCTATAAGAGCCATGAGTAACATCAAGGTCATGCTGGTTAGATGACTTGTGATGAATTAGCATCCTTCCAATAACTGATAAAAGTTGAACTTGATACATTTAGTATTCTTCTGTTATAGCAATGCTTTTATGCTTAAATGTTTGGAAACATGTTTGATGCTAAAAGAATACTGAAATGTACCTAATTAATCAAGTGTAACCATACATGTAGAGCCCTGATCATAGATCCATCATTGTCAGATGTTAAATGATGGTGAAACAGGTTTTCCTAAGGGAACTCCTGGAGCGCATACTTTTGAGTATGTGGGGGATATGGACGCGAATATCCTTATGTCCAGTGTAGGAGTTGATGTAAATGTATCTTAATCTATCAACCCTGCACTATGTGTGTATGCCGGGATGATGTACCACTAATCACCCGAGGAATCCTTTATGCCACATCGATGAGAGATAAACATGAGATCTTTCGATGGTGAAGAGAGTACAGAATGCCATTGTGACTCTAATAGCGAAGTGCCAGAATACCCTGGTGAGCTATAGTAGCAGAGAAACTAGATGTCCTGCATGTTGATCCTCATTCTGACTGAGGAAGTTGAGGTCATGAGAATCCGGCTCTTTCGATGACCTAGTATGATACCGAGGCGACTTAGCAGTGGTCGGTTGGAGTATGAGCGGTATACCTAATATCCACAGGCCATAATGTTGTATGTAAAACGTAATCAGCCGAGTAGCATATCTGCTTAGGTTGAACCACGAGAAACAATGCTTGGTACTACTTTGATTATAATGATTCAGTTAAATATTTAGCTTGCATGTTCTTCATATTCTTCATAGAAGTAAATGCTGCTTTATCTACTCTTAAGCCCGCTTTTGCAGGATAAGCTACCTTGCTTATGATTGTTTCCCTTTTGCTAACAAGTTCTGGAGAAGAGTTATAACTCTCGCTGGGACAATTATTTAAAATTGTCTCACCTCGTAGACTTCAACCTTTTAGGTCGTCTTCGAGGACGAAGGAACCAGTCTGCAGGAGAGCAGTACCAGGAGCAACATCAGGGGTAGTAGTGAGCCTCAGGTGGATACCTTGGTTGTCCAGTTTGTTAGTTAGAAAGTCTTATGCCGTCTCTATACACTCAGGTCCTTGGAGTTAGATGAGCTGAGATTTTGAATTTTGAGTCTTGAGATTTTTGTACATGGTTGTATATGATCACTCAAGAAGTGACTTAACAGAGATGTAAACTGTTTATCGTACTTTTATGAAAGGAGTCTCGTGTTTTCAAGATCTTTCCTCAAAAAGTTTTAATGTTTTGTGATTTTTCACATTCCGCCGTTAATCGATTCGCTTCCGCTAAGTTTATTTTGTGTTTTGGAGATCAGAGCCCACAATTAAGTGGTATCAGAGCTCTAGGTTCGCTGAGTCTACAGAGACATAGGACTTAGGGCATCGAGTCTATCCTTAGTGTTCCTTCTTATCTAATAGAGTCTTCTGCTCCTTAGGAGAAGAAGATATATAAGGATGTTTGAGCCACATGAGGAGTATGAGGGCGAGAGTAGCATAGCTGCACCTCGGGACGGTGCAAGGAGTCCAGAGATAGAACAGCCCGTACCTGAACCACCTGTACAGCCACCCCAGTTTGACCTGGCTGATATGGCAAACCTAGCTGTTCAAGCTATGTTCGGGCAGTTCATGGCTGCCATGACACACATCACCGACATGATGCCCATGCCTGCACCTAGGGCACCTGCTCAGCATGAAGGACAAAGTATCAGGAAGACGTTCGAGCGGCTTCGCAGAGTCGGAGCGACCAAATACTTTGGCACAACTGACCCCGCAGATGCAGACCTGTGGTTAACCGAGTTGGAGAAGGCTTTCAGAATCCTAAACATCCCCGAAGCTGAGAAGGTTAGACATGCTGTCTATCTTCTCAAAGGAAGTGATGGTCACTGGTGGAACATGGAAGAGCAGAAGAGGCCTGGAGTAGAAGTTTTGTGGGAAGAATTCTGCCGAGAGTTTGTTAACAGATACTTCCCAAAGACCTTCCTGGAAGAGAAGATCTCTCAGTTCGAGAGATTGAGACAAGGTATGATGAACATCATCGAGTACGAAAGCTAAGTTCATGGAGCTACTGCGGTTCTGTCCGCACATGGCTGCTTCGGAAGAAGAAAGGATCAGGAGGTTCGAGAAGGGTTTGAATGCCGACTTGTCTAGTCTTGTGTCCGCTCTAGAGAACCGGGAGAGATTCACTACCTTCGTTGAGTCAGTTCGAAGGATAGAAAGATCTTTAGTTGAGAAGAGGCAAACCCACAAGAGATATCCGCAGTTCCAGGCATCTTCATCTAGAGACTTTAAGAAGCCTAGATCCTCTGCACCTAACCCTCCACCACCCAGATCTAGTTCTCAGAAACAGTGGTCCCCAAGTAGAGGTAGAGGACGGAGTCTACCACCACAAGAGACTCACAGTTCAGCATCGATGTCGGTCACAGGACCACCTAGGCCACAGCAAGACAGAAGCTGCTACAACTGTGGGAAAGTAGGTTATCTGATGAAGGACTGCAGGTCTAAGCCTGTCAGTGTGACACAGCCTCAGAGGTAGGGTCAACAGGGGTCCCAGAGAAGGTAGTTCCAGGGAGCATCTAGCGGACGTGGACAAGCGTCCCAAGCCGGATCGTCAGCACCAACTCAACCTCAGGCGACAACAAGGTTCTATATTATGAACCCACCAGATACAGTGGTCAATCCACGGGTTGTGGCAGGTCAAATGGAACTTTTATATTCTGATATGTCTAAATCCTGTGTTGTATCTGTTTTGATTGACCCGGGTGCTACGCACTCCTTTATCACTCAAAGAGTGATTCATAACTGCTATATGACAGTCAGACATAGGGCAGATAGCTTGTTGCTTGAGACTCCGTTGAGTGGGTCTGCTGTGTTGCGGGAGGTATGCTCTCCCTGCATCCTTTTCTTTTCTGATCATCGCATTCAAGTGGATCTTATACCATTTGATATGCAAGGATTTGATATAATCCTTGGGATGGATACCTTGGAAAGGTATAGAGTTGTCTTGGATTGTGAATCCAAGCAGGCTGTGTTTGCTAATGATAGCAACACATGGGTCTTTCAAGGAGAGAGAAAGATTCTACCCACCTATCTAGTGTCAGCTATGGTTGCTGAGAAGATGATGAGGCAAGGATGTTATGCATTCTTAGCCCATGTGGTGGATACTACCATTGAGAGTCCCACCCTTGCTGAAGTTCCTGTTGTCAGGGAATTCGAAGACGTATTTCCTGAAGAACTTCCGGGTGTAACGCCGCCTCGGGAAATTGATTTTGAAATCAATTTGATCCCAGGTACACAACCCATATCCCAGACACCGTATAGGATGGCGCCTGCTGAGATGGCAGAACTCAGGAAACAACTTCAAGAGTTGCTTGAGAAGGGTTTCTTCCGACTGAGCACTTCACCTTGGGGTGCTCCGGTCTTGTTTGTTAAAAAGAAAGACGGATCAATGCAGTTATGCATTGATTACAGACAACTTAATAAATTAACAATAAAGAATAATTACCCTATGCCGAGGATTGATGATCTCTTTGACCAGTTGTGTGGTGCGTCCGTCTTCTCGAAGATAGACTTGAGGTCTGGATATCATCAACTTCGTATTAAGGACAGTGACATACCCAAGTCTGCCTTTAGGACAAGGTATGGTCACTATGAGTTCACAGTTATGTCATTTGGACTAACTAATGCACCAGCTGCATTCATGGAACTCATGAATAGAATCTTCCAACCCTTTCTCGATCAGTGTGTTGTCGTCTTCATAGATGACATTTTGATCTATAGTAGAGATGCTCAGCAACATGAACAACACCTTCACCAAGCTTTGACCTTGCTAAGAGAACATAAGTTATATGCTAAGTTCAACACGTGTGAGTTTTGGTTGCCGGAGGTATCTTTTCTTGGACATGTGATATCTGCCTCAGGAATTCGTGTTGACCCCAAAAAGGTAGAATCTGTTCTGCAGTGGGAAAAACCAAAGACACCGACGGAGGTTCGTAGTTTATTAGGGTTAGCTGGCTACTACCGGAGGTTCATTAAGAACTTCAGTTCCATAGCCCTACCCTTGACGAAGTTGACTCGGAAGGATGTTCCCTTTGTTTGGAATGATAAGTGCCAGTAGTCTTTTCGGGTGTTGAAGGAGAGGTTGAGAAGTGCACCTGTACTTGTGCTACCTGAGCAAGGAAAGGGATATGTAGTTTTCTGTGATGCCTCCAAGAATGGACTCCGGTGTGTGCTGATGCAGGATAAACAAGTGATTTCTTTTGCTTCCCGACAGCTTAAGAAACATGAGGAGAACTATCCAACACACGACCTGAAGGTAGCAGCTGTAGTTCATGCTTGAAGATCTGGAGACATTATCTCTATGGAGAGACGTTCCAGATTTTCACAGACCACAAGAATCTTAAGTACATCTTCTCACAACATGAACTTAACATGAGGCAACGTCACTGGATGGAGTTAATCAAGGACTATGATTGTATGATAGATTACCATCCAGGGAAGGCCAATGTAGTTGTGGATGCTCTAAGTAGGAAATCAGCAACACCGTCCTCTGATAGGATACAACTAAACTCTTTGGTATGCCCTAGGAGAGATATGCTCATCTCTTTAAGACAAGATAATGTATAGTTGAAGGTGTCGTGGTTAGCCGGGTTGTTGGCTGAGATGCATATCAAACCTACCCTAAGAGAGCAGATTAGAGAGGCACAACAAGTTGATGCTGCGATTCAGCAGATCAGGTCAGAGTATGGTAATGAGAAGCGAGATGGTTTCCATGACTCGGATGACCAAGTGGCATGTTATCATGGTAGGATGATAGTACCGGATGTAAATAACTTAAGGAAGTTAGTCCTGGAGGAAGCTCATTCTTCGATGTATGCCATGCATCCCGGAAGCACCAAGATGTATCGAAACTTAAAAGATATGTATTGGTGGCCTGGGATGAAGAAGGATGTTTCTGAGTTTGTTCTAAGGTGTCCTGTGTGTCAGCAAGTTAAGGACGAGCACCAGAAGCCTGCAGAAACAATGCAATCTTTACCCATACCACAGTGGAAGTGGGACCATGTGACCATGGACTTTGTTATTGGCCTACCCAGGACAAGCAAAGGACATGATTCCATATGGGTAATTGTTGATAGGTTGACAAAGATAGTGCATTTCTTGCCTGTCAAAACAACCTATTCTGCTGAGAAGTTGGCACAGTTGTATGTTCAAGAGATAGTGAGGCTACATGGAGTTCCTGTTACCATAGTATCTGACAGAGGTCCCCAGTTTATGAGTCATTTTTGGGAGCGACTGCACAGAGCTTTAGGCACCCAGTTGAGGTTTAGTACAACCTTTCACCCACAGACTGATGGGAAGTCAGAGAGGACTATTCAGACCTTGGAGGACTTGTTGAGAGCATGTGTTCTCCAGTTTACCGGGAGTTGGGATCTACACCTAAGCTTGATAGAGTTTGCCTACAACAATAGCTATCAACATAGCATCGACATGGCACCTTATGAAGCTTTCTATGGTAGACGTTGTAGATCACCGGTATGTTGGTATGAAACTGGTGAATATCAGTTGTTAGGTCATGATCTTGTGCAGCAGACTATATGGAAGATCAAAGCAATTCAACAACAGATTAAGGCTGCACATGATAGACAGAAGTCGTATGCCGATAAACGTCGTAGACCCTTAGAGTTCCAGGTTGGAGATAGGGTGTATCTCAAAGTATTACCCTGGAAAGGAGTTCTGAGGTTTGGAAGGAAAGGAAAGTTAGCTCCTAGGTTTATGGGGCCTTATCCAATCATTGAACGGGTTGGAAAGGTAGCTTATAGACTAGAGTTACCCCCAGAGTTGTAGAGGTTACACTCTGTGTTTCACATTTTTATGTTGAGGAAATGTCACCCAGATACCGAGTTAGTTATACAACCTATGTAAGTAGAATTGAATGATGATATATCTTATGAGGAAGGACCAGTGTCGATCCTTGATAACATAATTAAAAAGCTAAAGAAGAAAGAAATAAGTCTTGTGAAAGTCCTCTGGAATCATCGTGGTGTTGAAGAAGCCACTTGGGAACTAGAGGAAGGAATGAGGAGGAAATACCCTGCTCTTTTCTCTTAATATGTCTTATCGATTTCGGGGACGGAATCCTTATAAGGGGTGGATGATTTGTAACATCCCTGACCTGGGTTATAAGTTAACCCTAGGAGTTTTGCTTAAATATGTAATTAAACACTTGTGATTAACTTCTGGCATGTAATTAAGTTCCTGAGGAACATACATTACCAATTCTGTCCTTTTTAAACAAAGTTTTAGTAATGTTTTGTTAATGCAGGGACATATGTGCAAATTACCCAGTTAGAAGGGTTAACTTGCAATTTTCACATGTTGAGATGTTCCTCTAGAGATGAGACATCATATGGATGAATATGATGAGGTATTATGGATTCTTCAAGCTTGGGCATCAAGATGCGGCTTGTGGAGCAATCCTTGTGCTTGAAACCCTAATTTTGGTGTAAAGTGCAATTTACCCAAAATGTGGGGTGCAACTTGTAAAATACATCTTCTAGAGTATCTTGTGCGACTCTTGACATCATTTAGAGTAGAAAGGATGAAAAAGGGCACTTCAATTAATTAATCAGATAAGATAAATAACCTTTGTATTAGAATCACCAAGTTATAAGTAAAGAAACCATATATATGTGCACCTTAGTGATAAGATGACTTTCCTTGCCTTTGGACCTTTGTTTTAATAAAGATTTTCACCTAGAGAAGGAGGAGGGACGTGCAAGGAAGAAAGGAGGGACCTAGATAAGAAATGGAGAAAACTAGAGGTCCTTATGACGAAACTAGTCCAAGCTATATAAACTACCCTCTTTGCAACCAAGTGAACGTACTCCCTTCACTCTTTCACTTGTCACCTTGTTTGGTCCGTCCAAGGCAGAGCTTGGGAGCTAGATAAGACGACCAACTTGTTCTAAGGTAAGGGATACCATCTTCTAAGCTCGGATTCATGGAGGAAAGTGGATTACAAGGTTGGTTTTATGGTTATCTCACTTAGGTTTCTTGTTCTAGCCGATCTTCCCCAACCTTTTCTTAGAGGAAAATCTTTGGCCGACCAGTGGAGCTCAAGGTGCCATTAAAGACTTGATAGCTTGGGAGCTTGGAGCTCTATGAACGACCATAAGGCAGGTTTTATATCTCTAAACCTCTTGCTTTTTAATGCATATACTTGTTCTTGCATGTAGTAGTTAGTTCTTCTTCCCCATCCTTCCTTGCCTTCTTGCAAGCAAATCCATGGAGAAACCGACCTGTTTTGAGATTGAAGACGTTGGGCATGAATTCCTAGGTAACTTTACCAAACGACCTTGGACCATTTGGTCCAAACGGTTTGCAAACCGTTTGAAATCAAACGGTCTCACAACCGTTTGATTTCATGCGGTCTTGCAAGACCGTTTGGAATCAAATGGTCCCAAGACCGTTTGGCAAGGTTGACCAAGGGAAGACCGTTTGGAGGTCTGTTGTACACAAGTTGAATTAAACACCTACAAAGAATTGTAACCTAATTGCAAACCAATCACAAGTTGAAGGCACCTCAACCCTCTAAACCCTAATCTATTGAAATTGCTGATTTCAATGACCAATTTTGGTGACCATTTGGGGGTTCACTCAAATGGTCTCAAGACCATTTTGTTACAACCCAAGACCGTTTGGAGGTCTAGGGTTAAGGTAATTTGGTCAATTGAGGGTCCAATCACATTAGGTTTATGAATTGAATAAAAGTGCTGATTTTAAACCTAATTAGGGTTCAACTCCCATCAACTTGACCTAGTTCTTGGTGAAACTTTGGGCAAACGGTCTCAAGACCGTTTGGAGAGTGTCCAAACGGTCTCAAGACCGTTTGGGCGAAGTTTGGGACCAATTGAGTGGCAATTGATAGGTCAACCCCAATTAGACTCATGATTATCAATGTTGATGGTTAATTGCTTATAAACCCTAATTCAATCGGTTTCAACCCCAATTGGTTACCAATTGAGGGTCAATTGAATGTCCAATTAGTTAAGGATAACCCTAATTAACTCAATTGACAAGTGGTTAGTAAGGATGTGGCCAATTGGAGGCTTCAACATGGAAAACCCTAATTGATTACAACCTTGGATGCACTTTTGAGGTCCATGCGGTTTTGAGCCCATACGTTCTCAAGACCGTTTGGGGCCAAACGGTCTCAAGACCGTTTGGGCTCAAACGATCTCAAGGTCGTTTGGTCCAATCGATCTCAAGGTCGTTTCATCCAAACAGTTTCAAAGTCAACACACTCAAACGGTCAACGCACTCAAACGGTCTCAAGACCGTTTGAGGGCAAACGGTCTTGAGTGTCATGCAGTCTTGAGGTCACCCCAACCAAACGGTCAACGCCCCCAAACGGTCTCAGGACCGTTTGGAGGTTGAAGTGTGTAATCGTTTGGGGATCTTTAGGGCTGTGATTGCTTAGTAATTGGAAGTTGTAATTGGTCCAATGGTGGTCTAATCTAAACCCTAATGGTACCCTAAGACATTAAGGGGATAAGTGATTAATAGTTTGAACCATGTGGTGATTGAAGGTGTACATTACCAATGTGCCCTTGAAGGGTTCAAGTAGATGACACACTTGATCAACCAAACCCTAATGACTTGATAGTGGTGAATTAGCTTATGTTAATCAAAATTGACTTGATCTAACCTAACCTAGAGTGATGTAGTCACCACCTATTAGTAAGAGGAGAGAGAAGGTCCCATGTATGGTTGAAATTCAAGTAAAGTACCTTCAATGTACATGAATGTGCATGATTAGGGTATGATCCACCTATGTGAGATCATGACGACCCTAATTATGATAATTGATGAATCTTAATCTATTTTGAAGGCATCAAGGATGATAATTTCATGCATAATGATGCTATGAGCTCAAATCACTATAAAGTGAATAGTAAACCCTAATTGATACTAATGAGAGAACCTAACCTTAGTAAAGGCATGAGGGCACAACCTTGAGATGGAATGCTATTTTTCTGCATTATAAATTTCTGTTCTGTAATGAAATGTTATTATTGTCAAGCTGAGTTGACTATGCAGGTTCTTGTAAGAGAATGATTATTCCCAGGTAAGGGTTATGATAATGTATTCATTGAAAATATGTTGTAGACTTTATGAATAATGATGCATGCCATGAGCTTATGCTTGAGTGGCAACATATGAAGTTAGTGGGCTATAAGAGCCATGAGTAACATCAAGGTCATGCTGGTTAGATGACTTGTGATGAATTAGCATCCTTCCAATAACTGATAAAAGTTGAACTTGATACATTTAGTATTCTTCTGTTATAGTAATGCTTTTATGCTTAAATGTTTGGAAACATGTTTGATGCTAAAAGAATACTCAAATGTACCTAATTAATCAAGTGTAACCATACATGTAGAGCCCTGATCATAGATCCATCATTGTCAGATGTTAAATGATGGTGAAATAGGTTTTCCTAAGGGAACTCCTGGAGCGCATACTTTTGAGTATGTGGGGGAAATGGACGCGAATATCCTTACGTCCAGTGTAGGAGTTGATGTAGATGTATCTTAATCTATCAACCCTGCACTATGTGTGTATGCTGGGATGATGTACCACTAATCACCCGAGGAATCCTTTATGCCACATCGATGAGAGATAAACATGAGATCTTTCGATGGCGAAGAGAGTACAGAACGCCACTGTGACTCTAATAGTGAAGTGCCAGAATACCCTGGTGATCTATAGTAGCAGAGACACTAGATGTCCTACATGTTGATCCTCATTCTGACTGAGGAAGTTGAGGTCATGAGAATTCGACTCTTTCGATGACCTAGTATGATACCGAGGCGACTTAGTAGTGGTCGGTTTGAGTATGAGCGGTATACCTCATCTCCACAAGGCATAATGTTGTATGTAAAACGTAATCAGTCGAGTAGCATATCTGCTTAAGTTGAACCACGAGAAACAATGCTTGGTACTACTTTCATTATAATGATTCAGTTAAATATTTAGCTTGCATGTTCTTCATATTCTTCATAGAAGTAAATGCTACTTTATCTACTCTTAAGCCCGCTTTTGTAGGATAAGCTACCTTGCTTATGATTGTTTCCCGTTTGCTAACAAGCTTCTGGCGAAGAGTTATAACTCTCGCTGGGACAATTATTTAAAATTGTCTCACCCTGTAGACTTCAACCTTTTAGGTGGTCTTCGAGGACGAAGGAACCAGTCTGCAGGAGAGCAGTACTAGGAGCAGCAGTGAGCCTCAGGTGGATACCCTGGCTGTCCAGTCTGTTAGTTAGAAAGTCTTATGTCGTCTCTGTACACTCAGGTCCTTGGAGTTAGATGAGCTGAGATTTTGAATTTTGAGTCTTGAGATTTTTGTACATGGTTGTATATGATCACTCAAGAAGTGACTTAACAGAGATGTAAACTGTTTATCGTACTTTTATGAAAGGAGTCTCATGTTTTCAAGATCTTTCCTCGAAACATTTTAATTTTTCGTGATTTTTCACATTCCGCCGTTAATCGAATCGCTTTCGCTAAGTTTATTTCATGTTTTGGACTTGTGACGGGTTGCTAGCAGATGGTGACGGGTGTCACCTTGGCTTTGTATCGGCCGATATGCCCCTTGTGATGGGTGTTGCTCTGCTGCCCGACACAGCATCATGAGCTTGGCCGATAGGTCCTAGTATAACGGCCGTTATGTGATGGTCATTATGTGATGCACAATAGGTGAGGGCCTGCTGCCCGATACAGCTTCTAGTGAGGATTCTTGGTGCCTCTAGTGAGGGTTCTTCTTATCATGGAAAACAAATTTGTTATATATGTTCTTGTTTTTATTATGGTAACGTTTGTCCTCTTAACTTAGCATGGCTACACATATGAAAGTGATCACCTTGACTATCTGTATAATGCGAAGATAATGATAAGCATATAAAATGGTTTGCTTAATGATGTTTCTTATGCATATAATCATCAGTTGATGTATGATTGATAAAGTATAGAATCTTTAATGACATCCTATATTGATAGCATGGTCATTCTATCAAAGCGTATGATTGTTGTTACTAACCATGCAGGTGGTGCTTAGCCAATTAAAAGGGCTATGAGGTATATGTATATGTTGAGTAACTCTGCTGTGATGGTTACTCTTGATATTGAAATAATCTGTATAATGTACTTGACTAAAGTAATGGGGATTGCTATCCCATGATGATGATGTAAGCCTTGAGAGGCAGTGGCACTATGTGATGAGGGATTGAGATCCCATGGCATACGATGATCCTTGAAATGGATCTGGATGATTGGCAAGAGGCCAAGTGATAACATGTGAGGTTGGATCCTTGTGATGGATCAGGTTGATGTGATTACAATAAAGGCATAATGTTGAGTTTTATGTTGTTTATTTCCTGTCATAATTTACATGTTATACAACTTGGTTGAATCTTGCAATCCTTATAAAAGATACTAATTAATCACAGTGGAATATATCATGTAGTTTCCCTGGCCATAGATCCATCATCATCAACAGCTGGTGATGGTGAAACAGGTTCTCCTACGGGTTAACCTGGAAGCGCATATTGTTGAATATGTGTGGTTTCTCCTAGCCTTAAATAGAGAGGGAATCGAGTGCAGCTACAGTTGCAAACTCGGATATATATATATATATATATATATATATATATATATATATATATTAAGCCCATGGCTCAATGTGATGGAGCATGAACACGTTCATGGCTCAGAGCACGGTGAACTGGCCCGTGGCTCAAATATACTAGCACCGAGACTTGTACCGAGGGGAGCTAGAAAGGGTAGCCTATGGAGCTGACCCTATGTCTAAGGCCACTCAAGCATGAGACTACGGTCCTGCTTTATTTTTCGTGCACTGACCACGAGGGGAAAGGTCATGGAGTCCGACTCTTGCATTGACCTTGTATGGCACCGGCTATGGGCTTCGCAGCCGAAGGTTGGATTTGAACGGTACAGTTCACTTCCTCAGGGCATAAGAATATGTAATTCAGTCGTATAGTATTTACTGCTTAAGACAAACATGGAACATTGGTTGAGGCCTTGATTATGTAGATAATATGTTATATCTTACAGTTACTTCTATGTTCCTCATGTTATGTGGCAATATATCTTATCTTGTTAATCATGTTCCATAAAGAAATAATTGGTGATATGCCTTCTGTACATCTGGTAAGCTTGACGGTACAAATAGCTTTACGTTACATAAACTGCTCTTGTTATACCTCTTATCAGTTATCTGCTGTTTTGCTTTATCTTTCTGAGGTTTTGTAGTTTCGGTGGGGAGTTATGTTTCTCGCTGGGACTGTGTGTCTCACCCCGCTGGTTTACACCCTTTTTAGGTGGTCGAGCTAGGCGTGGTGGTGGTCGCAGAGTTGCGGCCGAGTAGCTAGACGAGAAGTAGAAGGCAAGCGATGGATATGCTGCTGTTTTGGATGTTTTGTAGTAGAGTCTTAGAGTCATCCCTGTACTCTCAGGTCCTTGGAGGTGTTTTGACGTTGTTCCACGATGTATAATCATTGATGTTTTGTATATCCTGCTGCTGGCCGGATGTGGGCCTTTATGTATGTATAAACAGGTGATGAACTCGTGTGATGGTTAGACAACTGTTCCTCTAAGCTGTAAACACGTATCAGATCTTGTATATGTTTATATAACCTGTTTCCTTGCAGGATAAGGACTTGAATGTAATAGTTTCTCAGTTTATCAGCTTTCCACAATTTGTTTTAATTAACCCGTATTTTTGATAATCCGTGGTTTATGGTGATTTCCACACGTTTTCACGTAACACCTCACTGTCTGTGTGATAGTGGGATGTGTCGCCACAATAGCCCACTCTAATTTAGATCTAGTGTCCCCTTCTCCCTGTGGATCGATCCCTTGATTATCATTCATCTATATTACGACACAACCCCATGCGCTTGCGGGTGAGTATTTTAATTTTGTGAGTGAGCCTTATCTAGTGCGATATAAATTTGAAAGATCCAAGTGTGTGAAAAATACACCAAGCTTTCTGGTGCCATTGTCGGGGACTGAATACGTCATAGCTACCTGGTAGTTGTGGTATTACTCTCCCCTTTGGTACCCCAATCATCCAATATTTTTGTTTTGATTAATCTTTTTTTGTTTTGTTGTTTCCTATTATGTGGTATCGTAGTGGGTCCATGAAGCTTTGTTTAAAGACAATGGGGATTTAAACTACCTCGTGTTTTCATATTCTACAGAAACTCTAGATGTTAAGTAAAGTCATGCTACATTATCCCGATTATATGATCCTACTATCTTGTCCAATTCATATTATTTTGTACTAAGGGGAGCCCACCCTCATTATATTGGATCCTCCATCACATATATTTTATGAACTCTTTGCATCACCTTTTGATGGGATCCGATATTACTCCTAGTGACTCCTATATATTTTATATGATGTATTTATAACCAGCTTAGTGCAGTTGCATTTATTGATTTTAAATTAAGAAAAATTGGCACCAATCCCCTTAATCCCTATTTACATAAGAGATATTGGGAACCGTGGGTGTTCTCAAATATGCTGAAAACTAAATTTATCCAATCAAACCACATGTGACAATAAACCACTCATAACTGATGTTGTTCTTCATCATTCTCAATACCATACCTGATGAAAAAGAGGATTTGTCCATACAAAAGAGCAAGGAAGTAGGAAAAAGAGAGGAATGAAGTAGAAGAAGTGGAGGATGGAAGTGGCATTATACAAATTATCTTGCTGCCGTTATGATTTTTTTTTGTGTGTTGTTTTTGTAATGGTATCAGAAAATACACTTACAGGACCAAAAGTTACGCAAACAAGTGCCAAACAATATCCAAAATAGAAAAAAATAATACAAACAAATTTCTCTTGTAAAATTATGCAAAGAAATAGTAATTTATATACATAACACTACTGACTTTGTTTTACAATAAAACTAATATTGACCAGGGTGTCAATTTTTGTACTTGACTATATGAATTGTTATATTTAGCATTACCAAAAGAAGTGAGAGAAATATTTTTGGTATTGTTTGTGTCTATTTTCGTGTTGTTATGAATATTTTTTGTATTGTTAACAAAACAATACCAATAATGCACTCTAAGAGTACCAAAGATGCACAATTACTAAAAATATCCCGAACATGACCTTCCATTGCATTTTTCTTATCCAAATGATTATTTTAAAATAACATATACTCGATGAAACTCGTTTTTATACTTATCCAAATGATTTTTTTGGCATTGTGCGGTGAGGCATCTTGTTGGTTTCAAAATGGACATAGATAGCAAACCTCATAAAAAAACCGTCTAGTTAGTCGTCATAATACTAGTGGTAGTGAACCCCACTAGCCGGAGAAACACCATTGACGACTGCTCTGTGCCTTGGACATTGAAAAAAGCAATACAAATATGGACCAAGCGCTTGATTTCCTACTAGAAAACATATCTTAAGGAGAATTATATGGCAACCCTAAAAAAATGGAAAATTATATGGCAGATGAATACTCTAGCTGCGCAAGGCGCCTTCCCTCCCTCTCCAAGTATCCCGTACACTTGGCTCTCCGCTGAACTCACCCCAAAAGTAGAAAAAGTGAGGCCACGAGCACGACGCAACGGAGACCACGAGGTGGCAATTCTGAGCCACAACAAAATCGCTCGCCAGCAGGACAAGACGAAGTATGGTAATTCTCTTGGTGTCAAATTGGTAGCTCGTGGCTGGTTACTGGAAACCCAACGGCTGGAGCGATGGGTTGGAGGAGGCATGATGAGGAACGCAGTGAGCTGTCCCGGACTCTCGGGCTCAGCTGACATGTCTACACCTGTCAAAACATGTTATTGACCCGTGAACACCTGCGGGTTGACCCGTTTAATATGAGTTTGGACAGGAGTTTTGACCAGTCATTTAATTATGGGTCAAATCTGATTCAAATCGTTTATTAGGTGGGTGGTTGACCATGGATACCCGCGGGTCACTCATTTAAAGGACATTAATTAGAAAATTAATTTTATAGATGAGTGCTTATGAAAATCTTATAAATAATTATATACTTAATGAAAATTTGAATATATTGTATTTTATACTTATATGTCATACATATTTGACATACTTAAACTTATATATATATATATATATATATATATTTAAGAATATTTTTTTTTTACTTTTGTCTTGCCAATATTTGTGTGTCTGCAATAATAACAAATATTTCTACTTTATACCGATAAAAATAATAACATCTTTCTAATTTGTTCTTATCTTTAAATTTCATTAGCTTATTTATGTGTATTGAACATCTACATGCATGACAAATTGTTCTTGTTTAATATTTGATATTAAACACAACAATTGAGTATTTTTTAGTATATTAAATAAAAATATATAACAATACAATGTAATTTTTTATTATAATTGACGTGAAATGTAATGAACTATATGTTGTAGTTTGTGTTACACTAAAAAAGAGAGACACATGAATAAAACAATAGAGACACTTATATTTATATAAATTTTAACAAGATCTTTGAATTTAACTATAAATTATATGGATACTCGCAGGTCACCCGTGACCTACCGGGTTGGATTTGGGTAGACTCTTTTATGATCCATTTAGAAGTGAATCTTTTTTGACATGTACTTGTGAGACCCGTACCTGCAATGACCAAAATCAAACTCAACCTGACCCACCCGTTTAATAGGTCTACATGTCCTAGTATAGTACACCACACAGGCGGGGAGCGAGACCTTTAGTTACCAAGGGGTTATAAATGGAAATAGCATTAACTCTGCATATAATCTTGATATTATCATTGATTTATAATAGGAACATAGGATGTTAAACATTGTCATGTAACCAATAAAGCCCCAGATGACATTTTTATTGACATACTTATTTGGATTCGGATAGAAAAATGGATCATTTGAGAAAAGTGATTGTGCACATAAATCCTTCATTTCAGACAGCGTGATTTCTGTATTTAATTAGGATTTTTTTCTCTATATTTAGTTATTTTTTCTTAGAATTATATATCATATGATATTCTACACATTTGGAAAAAAAATCTTGACGTCAACCAACGGCGTCGGCGTCGGCGTCGGTAATATATTATTTTTTCAATGTGGCACCATCTTTTACGTTAATATTTTTTCCAATAGAGTCCAAATCTGTTGTTGTAACTCCACCGCTACACAAATTAATTGAAGATTTAAACAGTAGTCATTAAATGCAACAATATGAAAGAACGACTCAAACACAAAAATTTTGCTCCCTTAATAGATCACGTAAATATTATAGTATTCATTGCCTGTATGGCTTATTGTTCTTTTCACATTAAATAAGGGTATTTTTATGCGACAAACTTGGCAAATCTAGTAGTAAAATGCTGCATAGAGAACAAGAGATTTGATTCATGTATTGATAAAAAAATATCAATAATATCAAATGTATGTTCAACTGGAAACTAAGAAAATACTAAAATTTAATAGATTTGACAACAAAGTAGTATTCATACTTTAGAAAAAGTAACGTTTGCGTACCGGAGAGTACGTGTACTAATGTGTAAATTATCTACGAAAGCAATATTTAATCTTTTCAAATTAATGACTAATACGGAAGATGTCTTGTGCACTATGGATAATTAACATCGTGAAAATCTTAACATGACATCACAACTTCCCAACACAAACTATAAAAAATATCAGACAAAATGCTTCTATAAGTTTTGTGTTTTTATTAATTTTTTAATATGGTAATATATGTAATTTTTTTATTTTGAGTTACATTTGTAAGCACATCAATTGCGATTCTTTTCTAAATTCTTTTATACTAAAGTGTGTGATTTATAAAATGTATAAAGATATATACTAATAGTGATACCATGTCGAACTTACACAATATATACACGTTCAAAACCATTTCATGTTGATTGGGGGACACTTGCCCTTTAGCTCACCACTGCATTAATACAGCAGCGGAACTGACAGAGGTTTATGGCAAGCTAAGCAAGGTACAAATTTCTTGCCATTTGATTCCCATTGATGCATTCTAATGCTAAGATTATCATGCTCTACATAACCCTACTTAACCTCTGTCTCCCATTGACACATTTTGAAGTCTTTTTGAAAAACTCTTAAAGAGAGTTGTCATGTCAAATAAAGTGGAAGAATAACGACGCTCGATTATATAAGCAAAAATATAAAAATGCCCCTATTAGGCCCACTCTAAAACAAAGTAGGAAAAAGAAAAATGCATTTAACTAAAATAAGAAATGTTCAGTAGAAATGACGTACTTTTACCTTAAGGGATATAATATATACAAAACCTACTATGTTAAATAACTATTACACTCAGTTTCAATAAAAAAAAGAATAAGCTTGTTACTATACGATAGATTTGGATCAACAAATGCTTAGAAGGTAAACGAAAAAAAATCATCAAAAATATTCGTTGCTACATTTTTAGCTTGACAATTCACAAAATGTATGTGAAAATATATATAACAACAGAGTAACAACTTTATATTATTCATTCATTTTTGTGGGATGTCTAAGGCTTTTTTTATTTGTTAAAAATTGGCAATGTCTAAGGCTTTTGAAAAGCCTCCAATAATAACAATACATATATTACAATACGGGAACAACTCAAAGAACTGCTATATTTTTGTTGAAGTATTTAGCCATAGGTGCTACTATAACATATGTGTATGAATATAATGTTACGTTTCCATTTTGGATAGATATTTTACCTTATTAATATCTTATAACCATAGATTACGCAATGTGGTACTATTAAGCAGTCTTGGGTTAAAATCTTCTGTGCCCGGGACAATGTGCCCAGTATATCCGAGCTGCACACTCCGTTATGGGGCCCACAAGTCTATGGATGAGATGTTGTGAGTATAGAGGTGGGCACAGAGGTTGGGTACAGAAGATTTAGACCCAACAATCTTAGCATATAAATGATAAATATTTTACATTATTAATGCCAGATGCATTAGCGTGTCACAAACTACATAAAGTTATATAGTAATAGTGATACCATGTTGAAGATATACAATATATACATTAAAAAATACAAGATAGAAGGGGGCACGTGCCCCGTACCTATAAGACAAAAATATACAGAAAAAAAAAGAAATGGATAGCTGGTTCTATGAGGTACGATATTATCAGGGGCGGAGTCAAAGGGGGCAATTTGAGGCCAATGCCCTTAAAAATATATATAATTAAATTATATACATGTTTATATTTTAATATCATAATGTATATATTGTGTGAAGAATATATGACAGAAAAAGGTCAGTGGCGCAGTGGTGCAAAGCTTTCAGCTATAATTGTCTTGCATATATAATGTTGTGTATGAATAGAAAACATAAAAATATTAGTAGTGCAGAGGTGAGAAGTTTTTTTTCATGTGTAAAATTTGGCCCCCAAACGGTGGATTTAAGACAAATATAACTTTGTATATCATCACTCACCTCATCTATATCATCACTTATCTCATACATCTAGAAGAAAACCCTACTAGTAAAACTTGTGTTCTCTACTACATTGGGAGTTTGGCCTACTCGAGCTCTAGAAAAATAAAATAAAAAATTAATATATATATATATATATATATATATATATATATATATATTGCTTCGTGTTTGTGATGAGGAATGGAAACCCGTACTAGATAGTAATATGATAACACAAGTCATTTTCCATTTCCAACATTTTCCAAGAACTTTAGTATGCGAGAGCCATTTTTTGACATATTGTTATTTTTCAAAAGATGCTCATGTTATTGGAGTGGACGAATAGGTTGTTAGGAATTTCATGTAGTTAGAGGTGTGCAAAAATAGGTTTTTAGGAACCTCATGTAGTCAGGCTGGTATTCAGGGGGTTGTTGGGGCTCTAGCCCCCTCCCAAAACGAATTTAAAGACATCTATATATTAGAAAATAAATATGTAATAGTTATGTGTGTTAAATTTTGAACATTATCATATTTTTTACTGGTTGTTAGATCTTACTAAGAATGTGTGAGTGTACCAAGATTTGAATTTCTATAACAACATATTATTTTACCAAAAAATAAGTTCAACCTCTTCCTATTCGTTGAACATCATACATTATATAATTCACCCCTCCCCTTATTGTAATTTTTAGATCTGACCCTCTATGTAGTTGTGTAGTGTATTATTATATTTTTGACATGTGGTGTCACTTTTTTTAAGGTCGATCTAAAGTGTAAACCAACATAAAAGATGATCTAAAGTGTAAACCAACACAAAAGACCTATGATATCGATTTTTAAATCAGAAACGTCGCAATAGGTCAAGTTTTATCATTCAGGAAAAATGCGGGTACCACTTTTATTTTGGCGCCAGTTTCTATTGAAGGACCCCTCGTCCCAGACAACCTGTAAAATTTAATTTAAAAAAAAAAAGTAAAGCACGTGACATGTTGGTACAAAGAACATACAATGCAACCATTCCCACAAAATAAATTTAAACTCCAAAAAGTCTTTATCGTCAATTATTCTCTAAAAAACCAACGCCTTATGAAATTTTTTCCTCAAAATAATTTGTGATGTTGGTTTCTTCCTCTATAATTGACAATATTAGATTCTCTCCACATGCCCCATGAAATATATTTCCCCCCAAGTTGGGTTATATCATCGATTTGGCTGATTAAACTGAAGACATAGGTCTTAGAGAGGTTATTAATTTTCTATAAAGAATAAGGAGACATGCCATCGATTTTGAAGTACCTAACTGACGATAGAGCCAAATTTAGGTCGTCAATTTTTCTGACAAAATGACAACTAAGTTCTTTGTTACTATTTTCATATCAATCGTCGACTAAACATGTACTTAATAGAACCCTCAAAACTTTTTAACTCATTCTTTATTTCATCACACAAGAGTCGATGTTGCTTGGAACCGCCAGCCATCACCTCTCTACTAGGGAAGTTGCCAATCGCTTGTCCACCATCGCTAGCCTCCAGTTGTCACCATTCCCTCTGCTTGTGCTTCTTACTACCAACTTCCAACAAACCTCTATCCCTTCTTCTTGCTTTGCCATTTCTAAGAGCCCTCTACCCCTACCGTTGAAGGTCCTTATTCTCCTTCTTCTTGCTCCACCACTGCTTTTTGCTCTAATGCATTGTCGTATGATTTTTTAATTAACTTGATAAAATTTGCACATTGATATGAATTTACCTAAATGGATATAAATTTTACTATGATTTTAATTTGGAAATTAGAGAAATTATACTTATATATTTGAAATTCATGTAAAATTGTTTGTATAATTGGGTGTATTGTTCAATTTGAATGGTGTATGCATAAATAATCACACCTAAGAAATTGTTACACTAAATTGATATAAATTACCTATATCAGTTAAAAAAAGATTTGAAGTTGTTATTTTTACTTCAATTCTAAGCCATAAAACCTAATTTAGACATGTATATCTTATTCGCCGAAAACTCATCCAAGATATACTCATCTGGAGCAAATCTTAGATAGTCTCTGATTTCAGACTATTCTTAAATACTTAATCTCACTTAGGATGTAAGTGTATAATGTGTATTTGTTGATCATGATGTTTCATCAATACTTCCCCATTTGTTCTCTAAATACATTTTCCCGTATACATCCATGTACTTGAAGAACTATGGGAAAATGTTGTCGAAATATTCTTAAATATCAAATACATGTTTTACACCTACTAGTGAGATTAAGTGTTCATGAATGGATAGGTAGCACACATTCATCGCTAAACTCTAAACTCCTAAAAAATCACTAAACTCTAATCTCTAAACCCTAATATCTAAAAATCTAATCTCTGGATCCTAATATATAGACGTTAATCTCTGTAACCTAATATCTAAACCCTAATATCTAAATCCTAATCTTTGAACTCTCATCTCTGAACCCCTGACCCTTTTAAATTTGACATAGCTAACACCAGATGTAATGCTCATTTTCATGTGATCATAGAATATAAAATATGGATGTCCATTCAAAATCATTGCACTCTAGAGTTTATGACTAGTCTTGATCATTATATGATTTACAAAAGGAACATAGGAAATGACATGGAGATATGTTCTATTGTCCAAGTAGGAATTGCAATGACAACTTGAAAGTCGATACTACTGACAAAATCAAAAGTTATGTCATGTGCAATAAGATTGTACAAGGATATATAGAATGATAATTGCATGGTGCCATTCATACTATGATATCAGTAAATGTCAATAGTAGTACTTGTGTCAAAGAATAAATTGTCCCAATGTTGATGTGAATGAACAAATTAAGATAGACATGGTTGAGTGATGCTAGATAGTTGTGGGGTAAATATTACTGATCCACCTTCCTTTATGCATGATGCTGAAAGACCATTATACTTAGGTTGTACTAATTTTATGGCGCTTAGGGATATGTTGAGATTATATACTTTGAAGACTAATAATAGATGGAGTAACAAAAGCTTTGTGTCTCTATTGTCTTGTTGAAAGAAATTCTTCCTGAAGGCAATGAGCTTCTAATCTTAACATACAAAATAAAGAAAATATTGTGCCCAATGGGAATGGAGGCTAAGAAGATAAATGCATGCCCTAATGACTATGTGTTATTTCAAAAGAACTATATTAATTTAAAATAATATCTAAAATGTGGGACTTCAAGGTACAATATGACGACTTCAGTTAAGGCCAAAACTAGCTCTCCTACCAAGGTGATGTTGTATCTACTTGTAATACCATAGTTTCAATGCTAGTTTGCAAATACCATATATGCATAGAATTTATCTTAGCATACAAGGGTAAATTTTAGCCTAAATTTGGTGAAGAAGACAGAAATTTGAGACTTGGGCTTTGTACTGAAACAATGGATCCATATAGGAGATTAAGAAGTCAACATATCACTTGGCATGTTATGATTGTTATTTACAATCTTCCTCTTTGGTTGTGTATGAAAAGTAAGTACATCATGTTGTCCTTGTTGATATTGGCCCCCAAATAATCTGGAAATGACATTGATGTTTTTCTTGAACCTCTGATTGATGACTTAAAGAAACTCCAGGGAGAAGGTGTGATGACATGTGATACTTCATGTAGAGAGACATTTTGTTTACATGCTATGTTATTTTATACTAGTTGAGTTTTTGACATGTGGGAATTTGTTTGATTCCAACATAAAAGGATCCAAAGCATGGCCTATATGTGAGGATACTACTAATTCAACATGACTAAAATATGGAGAAATAATGTATATCTTGGTCATCAAGAGTTTCTTCTAGAAGTGCATCCTTACTAAAGGTTGCGCAAAACATTCAATGGTTCAACTAAGGAAAAAAGTGCCCCTAAACCTATATCAGGGGAGGATGTTTATCAAAGAATAAAAGACATTTTCAATGCATTTTGTAAGAGATCACAATGTACTATTCCAACGCATGAAAAATCTTTATTCAAGAAGAGGTCAATATTCTAGGATCTTCCTTATTTGAGTTCTTTGACAATATGGCATTGTTGAGGAAAATGGCTGTGAATATGTCATTAGTACCCGGTTGAATATACATATTAAGACTAAAGATCACATCAAATCCTAAATGGACCTATGTGAAAGGGGTATAATGAAAGAGTTAACAATTGAGGTAGTGATCATCATACATATTTACCTCCTATTTATTATACCTTGTCTGGGAAGGGGAAGAGATATTTTTGTGAGGGCTTTCTTAATGTTAAGGTACCATAGGATACTCTTCCAGTATTTGTAGATAAGTATCAATGAAGGATTTGAAGATGATAGGTCTTAAATCTCATGATTTTCACACTTTGATGCACAAATATTATTTGTGGCTATTTGATCTATACTGCCAAAGCATGTAAGGTTTGTAATCACCAGGATTTCTTTCTTCTTCAACATTTTATGTAGCAAAGTTATTTATCTCAAGAATCTTGATAAGTTGCAAAGAGAAGTGCTCATTACCCTATGACAACTTGAGATGTAATTTTGTCCTGGATTCTTTAGTATCATGGTACATCTTGTTGTCCATTTGAGTAGGGAAGTGAAAATTTGGGTCCAATTTTCTTATAATGGATGTATCCTTTTAAAGATACATGAGTTTTTTAAATATGATGTTTGAAACCGTTATTGTCCTGGAGGGAATATTATTGAGGGTTATGTGGATAGGAGGTTATGGACATTTGTAATGACTTTCTGAGCTATAAGGAAGCCATACCAATGCAAAGAATATTGATGATTATTCTAACAAACGGACTTGTAGGAGAACACATGAAAGTAATTAGTTGTGAGTTATGGGAACATGCACACTTTTATATTTTACATAACCTTAACAAAGTGGTTATTTATATCACTGAATACACTAATTTTATCAAGACAAAATATCCTCAAGCCAGTTTCGTGTATCTTGCTAGAGACCATAATAGGATATTTATTAGGTGGTTCAAAGATAATATCTTCCATCAACTATCTTAAACACTAAATAATGTTGTTGAAAGTATCAAATAGATCTCTATTTAACCAAAAGTAAATGTTATATCTTACAAATGGTTTGACATAAATGGATTTTCATACTATACAAAAGTTCAAGATGATAAGAGTGTCGTCCAAAATAGTGGGGTCACCCTTCAAATATCTTTGTTGTATTTTTGTAGTGCGGAGGATAAGAGTCCATTTGAAGCTAAAATGTCTTATTACGATATCACTAAATACATACGAGAGCTTGTCTACATGAATTTTGGAGTTCCCTTCTTTAGGTGCAATTGGGTTGATAAAAAGAAGGAGTTGTACTAGATGAATTAGGTGTCACATTAGTGAGATTTAAAAAGTTTGGCAAGAAGGATGAACCATTCGTCTTGGCATCAAAGGAGAAGTAAATATTCTAAATAGATGATCCTACAAATGAAAATGGTCTAGGTCATTCCTCATTGAAAAAGGCAGTTAATTAAGATCCTATAGTTGAAGAAGAGTACTACAACAAGTATGATCACTCCAATCTATTCTCAATTGTCTTTCCAAGTGCCATTGTGGAAGCTAACACTGATGAATATACATGTGGAGATCACACAACAGAAATACCTACTGATTTTACGGAAGGTATGCATTTTATTTTAATGTTTTATAAGCTAGATGTGAATTTATATCCTTTATCATAGTTATATATGTTTCATATGCTAGATGTGCTTTTACATTCTTTATTACTTATATTTTATTCTTTGACTATTTTTAATAGGATATTTTTTAAATGGCATCTGATTGTGAGGATGAGCACCATGCAGATGTGCACCATTTGTGCGTTGTAAGCATGAGTTTGATGTAAGTTATATTGTTTTGTATTGCATTAAACATTCTATATCATAGTTATACAAGTTACATTCTTTACCACTTTTACATGTTTCATGACTATTTTAGGATGAGCACCATAAGAATGTGCACTCTGAGGATCTTGTTGGGTTTGCTGAGGAGCAGTGTGATCATGCACGTCAAAGAGGCACCACTTTGATGAACAAGTTAACATTACAAAGGGGCAATGGTCCAAAGATGGCCATTGACTTTGATGAAATAGAAATTCCTATTGAGAAGAATCACAGTTCTTTCATGAAATATTTTAAGGGTTACTGTTCCTAGCAAAGTGGCAATAACATCAGAATCTTGGTATAAAGTTGATCTTGTCTTTAAAGACCTCATGTGGAAGGAAACCACATGATCTGTCTCGACCGAGGCTTCCACCTCGACCGTGGGGTCTGTCTCGACCTCAGGATTTGCCTCGACCATGGTCTCTTCCTCGACTGTGGCCCTGACATGACCGTGCCCAGCCTGGCACGTTCGGTCGAGGCTAGGGCCGCGACCGAGGTAGGTGACGCGACCATCTTATACCTTTGCCTATAAATATTCATTCCTCATGACCTAGAGAGGGGTTTTGAGTTTTGAATTTTGGGGTTCCAATCCATTTTGGTTCCCAGAGCCCAGTGGGAGAGTTCAGAGGTCCGAAAAGGCTGAAGTGCTCACCCTATGTCCATTCCTCTAGTTTTCTTCCATCTACCACCATTTTTACACCACCATTCACCCATATCCTACCATTCTCAACCATATTACACCTCCATACACCCACAAAGCTACTGTTTGGCATGGAGTCACAGAGAAAGGAGGACAATGAGTCCAGAAGACCAAGGAGGACAACCCAAGGATGAGATTTGGTCTATACGGAGGCTAAGGAGCGAGAGACACCTCTCGTCTACGGGCTAAATCTCTTCTTCTTCTCCTTCCTTCTATTGTTCTCCTTTGTTCATGTATAAATGATGTTCTTCCATCTTTGTTCAGTGCCAAATATACTTGTCCATGGCTAGTTGAGCTCCTTACCTATGTAGCCCATATTGGGCATGTTTATGAACTTTTACCTTAAGCAAGTGGTTTTATTTCAGATCTAGTATGTTTTCTATTCTATCTTCTATTTCTAATTATGATTGCTAGTTTGGTAGATCTCATTCTTGCTTGAACTTTTATTTCTGCCTATATTGAGAGATTCATTGTAGGAATAGATAAGAGAAGGTAGTTTGGATCTAAATCTAAAAAGAGAACGGTTCAAGGTGATCTGTGCAGAACCATAGACTTGGGCATGGCTGGGCCCAACCCGGCATGGTCGGGCCCACTACATGGTACTACCCAGATCACACATGTTCCTAGCACCTCAGAACATTCTAGACCTGAGAGGGTATCTAGAATATTTTAGGGTGTTGATTTTTTATCCTCGAGAGAGGTTTCATATCACCGATGGGTTTTAGTCATGCTACCCGAGAGCGAGTGGGATGACCCCACAGGAACATATATAACAATACGTACCATGTTTGGATGTAGGTTGCTTGCTAGAGTATTTGAGGATTGTCTATGCTTGAGAACCGGTGCATCGACTGCCCAACTTGTGGTTACATAGCCATGAACTCCTTCTCTCTGATTGGTAGGATCTGACAGACTCTGTTTTGTTTTACTTCATGACGATCTACTATACTAGTTCCAACTCCCTACTTTTATCACTATTAGATTGACTTATCTGACTCAAAAGCGAGATCTTAAGTGTGCTAAACGTCCCCATGCCGATGTATTCGATCTTGTATATCTACTTCAACCCCATAATAAAGTTTTGGGGGTCACTGAAGATTTCGGTTTATAAATTTAAAGTTCAATTCCGTCTGAGTCCGCCTCCTTTCAAACATATGATTCAGGCCACATCAACTTTTAAGCTAATGACCATGCCGAGGAAAAGGGTCATCTACACCTATCTTGATTTAGGCACCTGCCTTGACTGCAACACCGGTCTTGACCGCGGTACCTGTCGTGATCGCGAAACCTACTTCGACCACAGTACCTGCCGTGACCACGACCAAATATCATCTTCCGTGACGGAGAGGCTCGACACAGCAGCACCGAGCCTGACACGACCGCATCGAAGAAAAGGGTCAGTTGCACCTGTCTCTCCCACGACACCTACCTCGACCATGGCACCTGTAGCGACCGGTACGCTCGGTACGGTTGTGCTACGGAAAAGGGTCAGCTACACCTGTCTCGCCTACGACACCTGCTCGACCATTACGTATGCCTTGACTGTGACATCTCCCTCGACCGTGATGTCTGCCTCAACCACGACATCTACCTCGACCACGACATTCATTCAACTGCAACCCTTGGTACGACGGTTTTGAGCCTGGCACGACCATGCTGAAACAAGTTTCACGACCGAGACAGGTGCTATGACCACTCATTACATACACTCTACCTTCACCTATAAATACCCACCCCTCATGACCTAGAGAGGGGTTTTGAGATTTTAGAGGTCCCATTCCGCAATTCTGAATTTTTGGAGGTTCTACATTTTGGTTCTAACCTATTCTTGGTTCCCAAAACCCCATGGGTGAGTTCCAAGGTCCAAAAAGCTGAAGTGCTCATCCTATGTCCATTCCTCCAGTTTGCTTCCATCTACCACCACCATTCACCTGTATCCTACCATTCCCAGCCTTCTTCTACCTCCATACACCCACCAAGCTACTGTTTGGGGCAGAATCAAAGAGAAAGGAGGCCAAGGAGTCTAGAATACCAAGGAGGATGACCCAAAGATGAGATATGGCCTATACAGAGGCTAAGGAGCAAGAGCCACCTCTCCTCTATGGGATAAATCTCTTCTTCTCCTTTCTCCTATTACTATCCTTTGTTTCTATACAAATGATGTTCTTCCATCTTTGTTCAGTGCCAACTATGCTTGTCCATGGCTAGTTGAGCCCCTTCTTGGCTATGTAGCCTGTTTTGGGCATATTTATGTACTTCTACCTTAAGCAAGTAGTTTTATTTCAGATCTAGTAGGTTTAATGTTCTATCTTCTCTATTTGGTTATGATTTCTAGTTTGGTTGATCTCTTTCTTGCTTGAACTTCTATTTCTGCCTATACCGAGAGATTCATTGTAGGAATCGATAAGAGAAGGTAGTTTGAATCTAAATTTAAAAAGAGGATGGTTCAAGGTGATCTGTATAGAACTGTAAACAAGAGCACGGCCGGGCCCACTACCTGGTTCTACCCAGATCACACCTGTTCCTAGTACCTCATAATATTCTAGACCTGAGAGGGTATCTAGAATATTCTAGAGTGTTGATTTGTCATCCTCAAGAGAGGTTTCATATCACTAATGTGTTTTAGTCATGCTACGTGAGAGCGAGTGGGATGACCCTACAGGAATAGATACCACAGTACGTACCATGTTTGGATGTAGGTTTCTTGTTAGAGTGTTTGAGGGTTGTCTACGCTTGAGAATGGGTGCATAGACTGCCCAACTTATGGTTACATAGCTAGGAACTCCTTCTATCTGATTAGTAGGATCCGACAGACTCCGTTTTGTTTTCTTTGTTTGTTTTGTTTTACTTTGTGACAATATGCTAGACTAGTTCTAGCTCCCTACTTTTATCAACTATCATATTGACTTATCTGACTCAAGAGAGAGATCTTAAGCATCCTAAACATCCCCACGTCCCTGTGTTTGACCCCGTATATCTACTTTGACTTGGTAATAAAGTTGTGGGGGGTCACTGAAGGTTTTAGGTTATAAATTCAAAGTTTGATTCCTTTTGAGTCCACCTCCTTTTGGATGCGTGATTCGGGCTGCATCAAATAGGCTATACACAATGCTAAAAAATAAAGGTCTGTAAAGAATGTGCACTACCATGAGTTGGGTCAATGTGGTTACACCTGACGTCACCTATAGAAACCCCAAGTGTATTCTCTTGAGTAGCCTACTCCTGGTTTTGCTAAGTCTTCTACTATTCATGCACCTCTACCTCGAGGACTGGATAGATGCTAGGACAAGACGCTTTGGAGAAATACGCAATCCCGCAACTGTTAGGGTGGTTGAAAAAATGGTAAATTCCACTATCATAGTATAGGTTTATTTTCTACATTGATTGTTCTATTTTATTGATCAATGACTATTGATGATGATTAGCAGGAGATCTACGATAAAAGAAAAGAAGGTAAGTTCTCCCTTGAGTGCCAAAAGGATGGATTTATGGTTGCTCTAGGTATTCAAGAGAATCCTGATGTTGGAGATAGTGTTGAGATAAAATTTTTTTGGACACAATAGAGAAAACACACTTATATTTCAAGAAAGGTGGATTGCCATAAGATGAGGTAGATGTCATAGTTACAAAGAGAACACAAGAGCATGTGGACGCCATAATAGTAAAAAAATACAAGGAGAAATGAGACAGTTTCAGCCTTCTAAGTCTCAATCTCCTCTGATAGAATTTGTGTTCCACAACTCTTCTTACAAGGTGGACCCTCCCCAGAAAGAAATGGTTGGGAGCAATCTCTCAGACCCTTCAAACACAGACTATGTAAGTTTTTGTTTATGATATAATGGTCTTTCAAGTGAATTTGTAATATGTTGTGTTTGAATATGTATAACATTATATGCATAATCATATGTGTTTAGAAAATGTTTTCTTGCATTAGTATAACCTAGATTCTATGATGTGGGACTAGAAAATTATTTCCTACATCTTTCAATGACAATATTCATAGTTCTCCAATGCCAGACAATGTAATTCGTGTGACTATCAGGCTTGTCTAGCCTGAATGCAAATAGACACCACTTCAGTTGGGCACCTTGAGCATGACACAATAAGAGATGAAGAAGGCATCATGTTGTCTGACCTAAGGATAGAGTTATCTATTAGAATGTATAATATACTTATATTGTATCTGTATTTGTAATTCTTTTCAATTTGTATATATGATTAGCAACTAATATGAGAATACATGCATACCATAGTACCTAAGAAACCCCAATAGTTCCTTTTCCAAATACTCTATTACCTACATGTATTTCAAATGCCCTATTCAACTTGCTACATCCTAAGTTCCAAAGGTTGGCATTATAGTTAGACATTATAGAACAAGGGTCGACTATGATGGTTCATATTTAGGAGGATGCTGCAGGGAAGGAGCATGATATTAGTATATTCTTGACAGATGTTGTAGAGTTATTTGGATATGATTGTCTAAATACAATAGTGATAGCATTTTGGATATGGTGATATATTTTGCCTAATTACTTTGTTATATATATGTGACATTATATATTGAATTGTTTTCTAATATATTAACCTATACATATATTTTGTAGCTACTTATATACAGTGAGTGCAAAGTTCATATTAACCAATGTAGCAGTTTCTTGTTCGATCATTGATTAGTTGTGTATATAGAGATGAAAATTTTGTAAGTGATTACACTCTGCCGCATTTAAATATTTAGTTCTATAGAAAAGAACATGATTACATCTGCTTTCAATGTTTGGTAAGTTTTAGACTCTTTGCTTATAATTTTGACTTATAACTTATATTTCATCGTGAAGTTTGAGTTTTCATTTGTTTACATTTTCTTCACTCAATAATAAGAATTACGCGTTGTTGGTAATTGTCTGAGGTTCTCTATCTTTGTATTATATTGATCCTTCAAGTAGCAAAATAGGGAGTGGGTGACACACAATAAAAGCAAAAACTGTAGTGTAGGTAAATTTTATTATCCATCAATATATATTAATGTCCACATCATTACATGAAAATTTAATAATTCAATTAAATTTTTTACTTTAACTTAAAGGGGTCAAAAAGCATTTAGACGTGCTGGATGAGAGGTAGATAAAAAAATCACTATCTTGGAAAATTTTAAGGTAGTTTTCTCACTCCAATGCATATATATGCCAACTATATTGTGATAGATTGGATCTTTCTCTCTCTCTTCCATTATGTACTTATAAACCCTATCTTTCTTAATGTTCTTATCTTACCTTCAATTTTATAATTGAATATGATCTGATGCATAATTCATAACTATTGAGTGTAATTGATGCCTTGATGAAACTCAATTTGACTCTATTATAATTTTCAATTCTATTACTACTTGCCATACTTTCCATTTATGTTGAAGTAATATTTGAAGACATACCTACCCGATTCTCATTATCACCTTATAGATCTCGTTCTTACAATTCCAATGCATGTCATTTTACTCAATACCGAGCTTGGATGAGAAAGTTATGCTCCTTTGATATCACATTTATTTAACCTTGTTTTGTCCCTTTTAGATGAGGTTTTATCCTTGTTGTTTCCCAATTTGTGGGCACACTCACAACCCACTAACCCCTCCTCTATTATGGGCGTGATCCAAACCCCCCTTCGACACCCAATCCAAAGTTGTTGACCTAGAGGTTATTCATTGTCCATATTTTGATAATAACTTAACCATTCCATTCATATGTATCTAATATGTGTATTCAATATTGACTTCAGGATTTGGGTACATGAAAAGGATCATTTTACACAAGCCCTAGCTTGTCAAAGTTCAAGTGAAATGCAATATAAGTGTGTTAATAAGGAAATCACCTCAAACGACCTTAGAAGATTTTTGTAATCACTTGTATTGATGATATGACTTGTAACTGAGATGAGAAAAATATGTGGGACACTTAGTACTAAGTTTTAATCCCTTTTTATCCAAATTAGAAAATTGAACAAGGTTGTTGATCGGTCGAGTTCTAATCTCGACCGATCCTATGGATTGATTTTCTAAAGATGGCCATTGGTCGAGTTGTGCATTCACAGAACTCGATCGACTGTCCTACCAACCAAATACAATTTTAGATGATCGGTCAAGTTCCCCAGAACACTGAAAATTGGGTTTGTCTTTTAGTCGATCGGTCGAGTTACCTTTATTAAAACTTAACCAAGTACACTGTATGGAAAATGCAAAAATCGTGATTATAACAATTGGTGACTTGTTTGGGGTGAAAATAGATCTGTTTCTTTGAGAAAAACGGCTATATTTTGTCCCTAAGTGTTCCCCAACTCAAGGGAGCACCCCCAGATATAAATAGGACCCCTTGGAGTTCATTCTTAGTTTTCTCATTCACTACATTCAAGGTCCTTGCTATAGTTGACTGTGTTATTACTCCTTGAGCCCCTTTTTCTCTCTAGTTTACACTTTCATTTTGTGATATGTGAGTGAGTTAGGCTTATTGTAAGAGAGCCCCACCTTTGTGCATGTAAAGATCTCAATCTTCCACTACTTCCCTATCCCCTTCCTACATGAAGAAAAGGTGAAGCAAGCTCCATCGAGTGAAGAAGGAGATGTATCTGGTCCTCTTCAAGGTTGTTGAAGAGGTGGTGATATTTTCTAGGTGAAGGAGAAGGCAAAGGATGAAGATCTAAGAGGAGAAGCAAAGTCCTTAAGGAAAAAGACTTGAGCTTGAGTGGGTAAGACCTTGGTGAAGGCTAAAGACTCAAGCTAAGTGGGTAAGCTCCTTAGTAAGGTGGATATCTCCTTGTGGTTGGATGGGTAAGTCCTTTGGTGGTCAATTGCCTTAACTCTTATTGGTGATAATATAGAGAAAAACACTTGCAAAGTCCTAGAGGTTGACCTCTCTAGGTAGTGGACTGACTCACTTTTAGTTTGAAGTGTGGAACAACTCTACATCCTATTGTCAAGTGCTTGCTATCAATCTCTCTCATCCTTGATATGCTTGTTAGATAGGATTTCAAATTGCCATTAGGCTATTGCTTCAATTAGATATAATTTGAAAGTCTAATGTGTTTTGCGAGAAATTTTGTAGCTTTATTCACCCCCTTTGGAGCCCTTAGATCCAACAAGTGTTATTAGAGCTAAGGATCTTCTGTAACAATCTCCCATGAGATGAGAATATGGGAAACAACCTACTTGGTTCACTCAACCTAGAGGGAGGCTTCTCAATGCATCCTCCGGTCTTTTACGACACCAACTTCCTCTATTGGAAGAGGCGGTTGCGGGTCTACATTCAAGGGATGAACTTTGATATGTTAAAGGTGATGGTCACACCTTACAAGGATCCAATTGGAGCTATTGCAACATGGAGTGAAGTTGCTCTCAAGGAGGATCAACTCAATGCAATGGATGTTAGCATCCTCTACGCAGCCCTCACCCCCATGGAGTTCAACCGGATCTCATCATGGGACACTGCCTATGAGATTTGGGACAACTTGTGCATCACATATGAAGGCACAAACCAAATCAAGGAGGCAAAGATTAACATGTTGAATAGCCTGCTAGAGAACTTCAAAATGGGAAAGAAAGAAGGCACTGCGGAGATGTATTCAAGACTCAATGTTATCATCAATGGTATGTCTACATTGGGCAACACTTTGGATAGAGGCGTCATCAACTTAAAGATATTAAGAACTCTTATAAAGAGGTGGGAGTCAAAGGTCACCTCCATTGAAGAAGTGAGGAGCCTTGGTGACATCCCAACTGAAGAACTCATTGGAAATCCTCAAGCCCATGAGCCTAGACTTGACAAGCAAGAAGAAGAAGCAAATCAAGAAGAGAAGGAAGCCAAGAAGATCAAAGATAGTGCTTTCAAAGCACAAGTGGAGGCAATCATTCTTATACAACAACTTGCTTTTTGGAGTTCTTCCTCCTCCTCTAGTGAAGATGAAGGCCCTACTGAGCATGAAGCTAACTACATCAAGGGTAAGCACTTTAAAGTAAAACAATCCTCCTCCTCTACTCTGAGATGCTACAAGTGTGGCCAAAAGGGGCACTATAAGAGTGAATGCCCAAAGTCAAGAAAGTCACACCACAAGAGCAGCTCAAGGAAGGAATATGATTACAAGAAGGAGAGCAAACACAAGAGGAAGGACAAGAAGGAGAAGAGACACAAGAATACAACTCATGTGGCTTGGGAAGCCTCATCTTCAAGTAGCTCAAGCTCCGAAGAAGATGGAGAGTGCTGCCTTTGTAATGACCACATATGTGCTTAATTGGTAAACTAGGGTTTACCTGAATGATTACATGCTTGACTAGATTGAACATCGTTTAGACTTGATTAATGATAGTAGATCAATTGTGTTGTTTCAAACCTAAGAAGAAACTCTAACTATGATTTTAGTTTGAAGAATTAGGGTTTGAGAAATGTAAACCCTAATCGGCAAAAATTAGGGTTTTGATAGTACATGAATATGGAATTTGATCAGGATAGCAATGTGGTAAATGATTTTTCATATTTTCTAAAATTTTTTTATTTAATTGAATTTTGGATACGGTATGGATAACTCAATCATGCATATTGGAGAAAAATTTCAAAATATTTGAGTGTTCTTTTAATGTGGTTCTCAGTCAAACTATACTTCAGCCAAAATGCTGACAGAGTGCTTTTCAGTAGTGTAGTGTTTTATCTTTAACTATTTATTGGTAACTCCAAATGATCGGAAATTTTAACTGGAGATCTGAAACTCAATCATAAACAACATGTAAAATTTTCATAATTTTTTCTGCATTTAGACCTTATCAGTAGATGAATTACATTAATATTTTTATGACAGAAAATTCAGCTGAAATAAGAGAAAGTAAACTGAAGGGTCAATGTGCAATTGACCCAAGCAGATTAATTTCTATATATGGTCAAACTAACACACAAGGAGATCTCATAATTCGTGATTCAATCCAGAGAAATGAAATCCTAGAGAGAGAGAGGGAGAGTTATGGTTTGAGAGGAGAAAGTGATGGAGATACTGACCTAGGGTTTTGCGGTCTGAGGAATGATGAAATCAAGTAAGTTTAGCTTCTTTGCATAGACTTTAATGGTGAATGTTCTCTCACATGTCAAGATTCCATCCCTCCTCTGATTTGATCCAAAATGGTATCAAAACTTCCTCTTTTCTTACTCTCTCTTCATAATCCCTCATTTCTAGGGTTTCTGAGTTGAAAGGAAGAAGAATCGGGTGAATTGCTAGGGATTTGATATGAGATCGAGATTTTCAGGGATGAGCTGCATTTTTAAGGTGTTTTCACACCTTAGGGTGATTGTGAACTTCCTTTAAATAGTATATGGAACAAAAATTGGTTAAATCATCCATAATCTTTAATTTCTTAGTATGAGACTACAAACCCTGAATTGTCTGTTTGATCTAAGTTGTTGCAAAATGATTTGAAATGGATTTTTCCTCTATTTGTTTGAATTTTAGATGATAAATTCCTATTATAAATGTATACAATACATCCTAATGAGAATTCCCTAAGTATTTGCAAAGGTTATAAGAGTAAACTAAAATATAGGGAATTTGTCTATGACTGAAATTGTTGTATAATTAAATAGAGAAATTTGTTTATCTGGATCCCCTTGGTTATGAATGATTGTTTATCTGAATGCATAGTACATATTTGTCAGATACTATCTTGTATTTCATGTGATGTGAATAGTGTTTGCTTTATATCTTCATAAAGAGGGTGAAGCCCTATATGATTGGAAAGTTGAAAATTTGTGAATATATATGGTGAAATCTATTTGAAGTGTTTTTCTTGGCATCATAGATCCTATTTATACAATGTTATTCTTGATTCGAAATATCTCAATGAATGGCATGGAAAACCCTAATTTAGCTTGATTCGAGGATTTCATACATATGTTGATTGTATATGACTTGTTTAAAGCAATCTGTATTTAGTGGATGTTTATGACATATTAAATCCTTATGAGAGCCATGTAATGAGTGAATGAGGTAAATGAAACCCTAAGGATAGGGTGTTCAATGAATCAAGAAATGTGATATCAATATTCTTAGTATGAGATGTGGTGATGCTTAACAGTTCCTTTGTGGTAAATGTTATCAGATGGTCTACGAAAAGAATTGTTTACAAAGCTAAACTATGATATGTTGGCGTGATGATTGAATTTTGAATGTAAAAAGTTAATTAGACATTTAGATGCCCTGAACACCGTAGATTCCCTATGAGAGGTTTGCGTCATAGGGATGAAATGACCTAACCCTGGAAGTGTCCAGTATATGGGGGTCAGAGTGTACTAACAAGTGGTACGGGGGACGAAGCCCTAGTGGAAGTCTCCTTAATATATAACATGTAGTGTTCAACATCAACCAGAGGTCCTGGTGTCACTAGAGTACAGAAAAGCCAATAAGTGGCTTGACTCTCCGCCTGTGTACTCAAGTTAGAGGAGGAGTCCAGGTTTTACAACATAATAGGTGTGCCGAGGCCAGAGAGCCATTTTCCTAATATAGACAAGTGACGTTGTAAGACTTATCATTCTCAGGTGTGTCAGCTAAGTCTTGTACGGTGAGATCATAGTTTGCTACGAGTCTTCATATGTAGAGTACACTGCATATGATTAGGGTACAAGTTAAAATATGATAATAAGATGAATGATAGATTAAACAAGTGTGTGCATTTGTTCAATTATTCTATGTATGTTTCTGAATTATTAGTTCTCTTTGAAATTAATCAAGCATACTCATATATTGATTTACTCTTGTTGATATCAAGAGTATCCTGCCATATTTATGATTGTCAATTATTAGACTCTTTAAAGCTTATTGCTGTTATAATTGATATCAATTTCTCAAAAATATATCTGTAATTATATAAGTGCTTTAAACTGTTTCTGTGAAGTACTCATTCACTAAGCGAGTAGGCTCACCCCTCTACTCACAATTTTTAGGGAAATCACATGGACTTGAAGAAGGTCAATGCATCAGAGTAGATCTACCACATGAGTTAAGTATGAGATTAGTTAAGTTCAGTCGGTCCCTATCACTCTAGGTCCTAGTATAGATATGATAGTGTTGGAAGTAATGTTTTGTATCTTTGTTTTCTTAATAAGAGAGAATGTATCTGATTATCATGTCATATGTACCTGAGAATGAATGTATGGATGTGTATCGTTTATATTGAAATCATATTAAAGTAATCAAAGTTTGATTCTCTTGTAAAGTTATTTATGTGATTGGATGCGAGAAAATAAAGAGTTTGAAAAAGAAGAAAAAGTAAAAGGTGATCTTTGTATTACGTTAAATCCTAAACTTATCCCCTAATCTCATGATTAGTGGTAATTGTGAGATCAGGGTGTAACAACTTGGTATCAGAGCTTAGGCTGAGTCATCAGGGACCATTAGGATAGAAAGTTAGAGTTATAAGTGTGGCAAATAGGAGATGATGTGTCTATAGCTTTGGGAGGTCTGAGTATTTTGATTCCCTGGCCCGCTATCTGAATACTTAGGTTGACTAGTATCAAGCTACTCTGTCTATTCTTCTCTTAATGCCCTAGCTAAGCATGCAGTGGAAGGATGGGCTAGAGAGAAACCCTAGAAATATTAGGGTTAGAAGACTAGAAATAAATAAATGGATTGAGCATAAGAATAGAATGTGATGCAACTCTTGCTTTATATTGTTACTATGATAGGAAATCGATAGAAATGTTCTTATATGTATGAATTCAAATTATCAGTTTGTAGAATATATATGGTTCTTTATTATTGTTGTGTATCACGAAGTGATTCAGTTGTTGTTTATATTCTTTGTATCAAGTAGACTAGAAGTTATGTTTGAATGAGTTTGCCCTAAGTGGATATTCTTTCCACATGTTTGAGATTAATAGGAGTTAGTTAATCTTGAGTAGCTCTTGGCTTCTGGACTGTAGGTTCGGCCTAGTCCGGCTGGCAGGATGCGTTACTGGGATCTAATGGCTCCTATTAACAATATAATAAGAATAGACTCAGGATAAATTAGGCCCACATCATAGTGAGAATGTACATACACTAAGATGTTGAAATAGATGGGAAATGTTATAATAGCTAAGAATTTGTTGGAACTGATATCTGAGATCTAACTTTGGGGCCTCATATGAGAGTCCCTTAATCGGGAATAAAGGAACACGACATAAGGTTCAGGTTAAGTTTAATGATTAATATTATATGGAATTTAAATATGAAATACAGAAAAGATATGAGAGAAGTATGTAAGGGCCAAGATAGTAAGATTCAATCATGAGGAATGGATCATATAATCGAGTAAAATGCTTTTATGTACTTCAAAGAAAAGAAGAAATAGAAGAAAAGAGTTAAGTAGACAATAAGTACATATAAGTGAAGGGTCTTTAGACGAGTTAAAGTAAAAAGAATTGGATGAACATGTAAATCATAAGACTAGAATAGAAAACTTATTTGAAACAAAGAGAAATGTTAGAAATGATGAGCTTGATTAAGGAATGAGCATTATGATATAATTGAGAGCATGGAATGTATACCTTTATTATAAAGTTTAATACATTCATCCTTACTACCTTTGGGTTCTAAGTCTCTATAGAACAACAAACAAATTTCTAAAAGAAGAACAAAGTGTAGCTAAATAAATGAATAAGTCATACAAAGGTAGACTATATTCATAAAGGAAAAACTTGATTGAAAGAGAAACTAAGTTTGACCCATGCATGAGCCGTTTGATTTAAAATGAAGGATATGTAATGTATTAAACATGAGGTGAAACTAGGAGATAGATTATTGATTTAGAATATCAACTTCAAATTAGTAGAATGATAAAAAGAAATATATGCAACATGGTATACATGATCATATACATAGAAGAAGCAACATGATCATAAGAGAAAATTAGAAGTTAAAGATGACATGTTGAATAGTAGTATATGCTAAGGGGATTATGGAAAGTAAGGAAGGGTTTGAAACATGATGGAGTAATATAGATTATAAAAGAAAGAGGTTAGGAGATTAAATAAAGTGCTAATTAGTCAAGTATCCTTGTTGATAATTAATTAAACCTACATATGAGAAATGTATTATTGAATGTTTGAAAATAAGAATTCTAAATCTCAAAATCATCCTCTTTCATATCTTCCTTAATGAGAGCAATGTGGGAATGAAGTGATAAGAAAATGAATCATATATGATGCATAACCACCATGGTAGAGACATCTAGTGAATGTAATAATGACACACAATATGATGATGAAACCCTAGTAGGGTAATTGAGAATGTACTCTATCTGAATGGCCAAGTAAGAGAAAGGAAATTCAATCGATAAGATAAATAAGACTTTAGTAAAACTTGTGAGATGCAAAGTTTGAATTTCAAATTAAGGAAGCAAAGTCACATCATAATAACGTCATGCTACTGATAAGGACCAAACCCTAGAATGTTTAGAGTTGTAGTAGTTCAAGGGATGTCACTAGTGATTTGACCTTGAATACCAGCATATCTATAAAACAAGATCATGAGATTTGCACTGTGAGAAGTAAACTAGCACTGATAGTAATCCAGGGTTTAAAGATAGCTAATCTGAAAGGTAGATGAACAATATGGAAATGATTCAGAGTAAAGAGTAAGATATAAATTTGAAATGTAACAAGTGTGTTTTGAACAAAAGGAGAAATACAATATGAATGAAGTGTGATATGAGATAAATTCTTGCAGTGATAGCAATAATGATGAATAGTCTATTTGTACCTTGTATGTTTCAATTTCATGAATGTTTAATCTACATGATTAAAATGAGAAGAATAAATAGCAAAAAGTAAGTAGTAATGAATGAGGAGAGAGATAAGAGAAAACAATGGCTTTTAGTAATATGTGAATTTGTTTTTATAAGTATAATTTGTTGAAGGTATATTAAGGGATGTAAATTGGTTCTACGTATGATTTCAGTGTACATATGGAAGCAATATGTTAATTAAAGGCGTCTGATAGTTGTAGTCATTCATACCAGTAATCCATCTTAGTGTTGTACAATTGTGGTATGGTGATATGGGTTGAATAATGATAGAAAAAATGGAGGGTTACCCTAAATAAGGTAGTCTTACCTATTCACTTATATGAATAGAAGGGATGATAACCATATTGTACTGATATGTAACCCTAATGAGGTATAGCTTGTTATACCTAGCTTTAATATAACTAAGTGATGGTAATTGGGTATGAATAGCCCTTGAATGACTAATACAATCATGGAGTACTTTGTTACTGTTGTTGAAACCCTAATATGCTATAACTCGATGGTTACACCTTGAATTATGTGTGGGTTCATACTTGATAATAATATGGAATGTGATGGTAATGCTTCACCTTATGCATCCATGATGCAATGGAGATGCCGTGAGTAGTATTGTACAATTGCTGTTGAATCTAGTCTTCCAACTCAAGATTGTTTTGCTATTTGAGGAGCACAATAGTAAAATTCAAAAGAACATGGTGAACTCTCTTTTGTGACTTAGAGGTAATACATAACAATAGTACATATTGAGCCGTATGAATTGAGATAGTTGGATCAGATTATCAATGTTGAGGTAACACCTCAAGAGTATAAAAAAAATATTGAAATGGTTGTTTCTCTCTCTCTGCTATGATTGATTGTGGCATAGAGAATTTGTTTGTTGTCATTGAGAACTATTTCAAACATGTTGCGATTAGAAAAGAAATGAAGGACTTAATGTTGAAAACTGCATTCAAGTATGAAATACAAGAATATAATGACAAGTAAGATTTTAGAAACTTAAAATAAGCTTTGAATATAGTTTTTTTTGCATATTTATGTTTCGGGGACAACTTTTTAAGGGGGTGAGAATTGTAATGATCACATTTGTGCTTAATTGGTAAACTAGAGTTTACCTGAATGATTACATGCTTGATTAGATTGAACATCATTTAGACTTGATTAATGATAGTAGATCAATTGTGATGTTTCAAACCTAAGAAGAAACTCTAACTATGATTTTAGTTTGAAGAATTAGGGTTTGAGAAATGTAGACCCTAATCATCAAAAATTAGGGTTTTGATAATACATGAATATGGAATTTGATCAGGATAGCAGTGTGGTAAATGATTTTTCATATTTTCTACAAATTTTGTATTTAATTTAATTTTGGATATGGTATGGATAACTCAATTATGCATATTGTAAAAAATTTGCACATTATTTGTGTGTTCTTTGAATGTGGTTCTCGGTCTAACTATACTTCAACCAAAATGCTGACATAGTGCTTTTCAGCAGTGTAGTGTTTTATTTTTAGTTATTTATTGGTAACTCCAAATGATCTAAAATTTTAATTGGAGATCTAAAACTCAATCATAAAAAATTTAAAATTTTCATAATTTTTGGATGGCTTTATACCTTATCAGTAGATGAATTACAGTAATATTTTTATGATAGAAAATTCAGCTGAAATAAGAGAAAGTATAGTGAGGGGTCAGTGTGCAATTGACCCAAGCAGCTTAATTTCTCTATATGGTCAACCTAACACACAAGAAACTCTCATAATTTTTGATTCAATCCAGAGAAATGATATCCTAGAGAGAGAGGGAGAGTTAGGGTTTGAGAGGAGAAAGTGATGGAGATGTTGACCTAGGGTTTTGCGGTCTGAGGAATGATGAAATCAAGTAAGTTTAGCTTCTTTGCGTAGAATTTAATGGTGAATGTTCTCTCACATGTCAAGATTCCGTCCCTCCTCTGATTTGATCCAAAATGGTATCAAAACTTCCCATTTTCTCACTCTCTCTTCATAATCCCTCATTTCTAGGGTTTCCAAGTTGAAAGGAAGAAGAATCAGGTGAATTGCTAGGGATTTGATATGAGATCGAGATTTTCAGGGATGAGCTGCGTTTTTAAGGTGTTTTCACACCTTAGGGTGAGTGGGAACTTCCTTCAAACAATATATTGCACAAAAATTGGTTAAATCGTCCATAATCTTTAATTGCTTAGTATGTGACTACAAACCCTGAATTGTCTGTTTGATCTAAGTTGTTGCAAAATGATATGAAATGGATTCTTCCTCTGTTTGTTTGAATTTCAGATGATAAATTCATATTAGAAATGTATACAATACATCCTAATGAGAATTCCCTAAGTTATCACAAAGGTTATAAGAGTAAACTGAAATACAGGGAATTTGTTTATGACTAAAATTGTTGTATAATTAAATAGAGAAATTTGTTTATCTGGATCCCCTTGGTTATGAATGATTGTTTATGTGAATGCATAGTACATATATGTCAAATACTATCTTGGATCTCATGTGATGTGAATAGTGTTTTCTTTATATCTTCGTAACGAGGGTGAAGCCCTATATGATTGGAAAGTTGGAAATTTGTGAATAAATATGGTGAAATCCATTTGAAGTGTTTTTCTTGGCATCATAGACCCAATTTATGCAATATTATTCTTGATTCATAATATCTCAATGAATGGCATGGAAAACCCTAATTTAGATCAATTCGATCATTTCCTACATATGTTGATTGTATATGACTTGTTTAAAGCAATCTATATTTAGTGGATGGTTATGACATATTAAATCCTTATGAGAGCCATGTGATAAGTGAATGGGGTAAATGTAACCCTAAGGATAGGGTGTTCAATGAATCAAGTAATGTGATATCAATATTCATAGTATGAGATGTGGTGATGCTTAACAGTTCAGTTGTGGTAAATGTTATCAGATGGTCTATGAAAAGAATGGTTTACAAAGCTAAACTATGATATGTTGATGTGATGATTGAATTGTGAATGTAAAAAGTGAATTAGATATTTAGATGCCCTGAACACTGTAGATTCCCTATGAGAAGTTTGCGTTGTAGGGATGAAACGACCTAACCGTGGTAGTTTCCAGTATACGGGGGTCAGAGCTTATTAACAGGTGGCACGGGGGACGAAGCCCTAGTGAAAGTCTCCTTAATATACAACATGTAGTGTCCAACATCAACCACAGGTCCTGGTGGAACTAGAGTACAGAAAAGACAATAGGTGGCTTGACTCTCTGCATGTGTACTCAGGTTAGAGGAGGAGTCCAATTTTTATGACATAATAGGTGTGCCGCGGCCAGAGAGCCATTTTCCTATTGCAGACCAGTGACGTTGTTAGACTTAGCATTCCCGTGTGTGTCAGCTAAATCTTGTACGGTGAGATCGTTGTTTGCTACGAGTCTTCATATGTAGAGTACACTGCATATGATCAGGGCACAAGTTAAAATATTATAATAAGATGAATGAGAGATTAAATATGTGTGTGCATTTATTCAATTATTCATTTTATGTTTCTGAATTATTAGTTCTCTTTGAAATTAATCAAGCATGCTCATATATTGATTTACTCTTGTTGATATCTAGAGTATCCTGCCATATTTATGATTGTCAATTATTAGATTCTTTAAAGCTTATTGCTGTTATAATTGATATCAGTTGCTCAAAAGTATATCTATAATTATATAAGTTCTTTAAACTGTTTCTTTGAAGTACTCATTCACTGTGTGAGTAGGCTCACCCCTCTACTCACAATTTTTAGGGAAATCACATGGACTTGAAGAAGGTCAATGCAACAAAGTAGATCTACCACGTGAGTTAAGTATGAGATTAGTTAAGTTTAGTTGGTCCCTGTCACTCTAGGTCCTAGTATAGATGTGAGAGTGTTGTATGTGATGTTTTGTATCTTTGTTTTCTTAATAAGAGAGAATGTATCTGATTATCATGTCATATGTACCTGAGAATGGATGTATGGATGTGCATTGTTTATGTTGAGATCATATTAAAGTAATCAAAGTTTGATTCTCTTGTAAAGTTATTTATGTGATTGGATGTGAGAAAACAAAGAGTTTGAAAAAGAAGAAAAAGTTAAGGGTGATCTTTGTATTATGTTAAATCCTCACTTTATGCCCTAATCTCATGATTAGTGGTAATTGTGAGATCGGGGTGTAACAACCTTGCTCTCATAGCCTCTACAAATGAAGATATTGGTGAGGTAAGTGAGATAAGTGAGGTAATCTTGCATGAATTTCCTAAAGAAAATATGATTGACATGCTTATTACTACCCGTTCATATTTTGCTAAATGTAACTCTAAAAGAAAATAGTTAGGAAAAATTATTGATGATCTTTATGCTAAGCTTGAAATTTTGGAATTGAATGAGAAAACTGACCTTGAGAGTACTGATAACTTGCAAGGGAAATACCTTGACCTTGAGCTCCAATACAATGGGGTTGAAGTTGAGAATGGTGTCTACCTTAAGAACATTGAGAATCCTAAGGAAGAAAACCAAAATTGCCTCAAAGAATTTGATTTGCTTAAAACTAAAAATATTGATTTCAAGTTTCTTATTATTTCTCATAGAGAAGAGAGAGATGTCTATCTTAAAGATATTCAAATACTTAAATCAGAAAATTCTAGGTTACTTGCTCAATTAAATGATCTATCTTCAATACCTTTGTTGCCTAGTATTTATGTTGCTTCTATCTCTCTAGAAAAAGATTCATATCTTACTAAAGATTTATGTCTTTAGGATGATCTTGTGCATGCTAGGGATGACATATCTAGTTTATATTCTACTATTGTTTCTTTGAATGATGATAACCATAGATTTAGAACATCCCTACAGAAATTCCTCAAAGGGAAGAACTCCCTAAATGAAATCCTTAACCATTCTACCAAACAAAGTGGTACTAGTGGTTTAGGATTTGTAGGGGGAGCCTAAAAGGGCAAGATTTAGGCCAAAGGTGAGAAAAAGAGCTAGGAGACCTCTTTCTTTGTAGGAGAGTCTTTGGGCACAAAGAATCCTATTGTTTTCTCTTATTGCAAATGTGATGATCATTATTCCACTTATTGTCCTTACAAGCCTAAGGGGACCAACCCAAAGATGAAATGGGTCCCCAAGCTAATTCTGGATCCCAAAGCTTGAGTTGGGAACCGAGATTATCCTTTCTTGTAGGAAAAGGGTAGATGGATTGTTGATTGTGGCTGCACAAAGCGCATGACCAGTAACTTAAGCCATTTCAACAATTTCACCAAGAAGAAAGGAGGATCTATCACCTTTGGGGACAACAAGAAAGGTAAAGTCAAAGGTGAGGGTGATGTAGGTGAATCCTTGTGTATCAAGAATGTTCTCTTTGTGGATGGCCTACATCACAATTTAATTAGTGTTAGTCAACTTTGTGATAATGGTTACCTTGTGCTATTTACCTCTTTTGAATGCTTGATTCTAGATTCCCTCACCTACCAAGTTATATATAAGGGAACTAGAAGTGGTAATCTTTATGTTTTTGTTATTAACTCTTATTAAGACTGTGGTTGGTAGATGCCTAGTAGTCAACTCGAATGATATTTCTCTTTGGCACCATTGGCTTGGTCATGTAAATATGCATCAATTAAAGAAGTTGAGCAAAAAGGACTTAGTCAAGGGAGTCCCTAAATTAGATGTTGAAAATGATGAGGAATGCCAACCTTGTACACAAGGAAAGAAAACCAAGTCCTCCTTCATATCCAAAGGAGTCCTTAGCACTAAGAGAGCTCTTGAGCTTCTTCATATTGATCTACTTGGACCAATGAGAACACAATTGCTTTGTGGTTCCAAGTTATGCCTTGTTATTGTAGATGATTTCTCTAGATATACTTGGACCTTCTTTCTCATTTCCAAGAGTGATACACTTGTTATTTTCTCTAGTTTTTGCAAATGAGTTGAGAATGAAGCTTCTTTCCAGATTGTTTCCATCTGTAGTGACCATGAAGGAGAATTTATTTTAGAGAAGTCAGGAGGAATTCTTATTCATCCCGCCCTCCTCTTGCAAGCAAATTCAAATCAAGTTTACAATCACTAATAATATCTGCATAATTAAATGAGCCTTTTGAGCATTTTTGTCAAGAATCGGGTTATGCACACAACTTCTCTTCACCTCAAACACCTCAAAAAAATGAGGTTGTAGAGAGGAAGAATAGGTCCTTATAAGAGATGGCTAGGACCATGCTTCTTGAGTACTGTACTCCTAAGAAGTTTTGGGCTGAAGCTGTCAGTGCCTCATGTTTTGTGCAAAACTGCCTTTTCACTCATCCTTCACTTAAGAAAACCCTCTATGAGCTATGTCATGGTAGGAAGCCTTCAATCGAGTATTTTCATGTTTTAGGATGTCCTTGTTTTGTTTTGAATATGAAAGATTATCTTGAAAAGTTTGATCTAAAATCGTACTAGGCTTTTGTTCTTGGCTGTAGCACTACTAGCAAGGCTTATAGAGTTTTCAATATTGATCTTGCTAAGGTAGAATAATCTATTAATGTAAATTTTAATTAGACTAACCCCTCTATTCCCAAAGATATTGTTCCAAATGATGATGTTACAGGTGACGTAATTCCTATCCTTAAAGAACTCAACATCACTCAAAAGGGAAAAGAGGTGGCCACTCAAGAAGATGACAAAGATGATGAAAAGAAGGATCAAACTCCCTGGTTTGCAAAGAATCATCCAAAGGAGCTGATTTTAGGTGATCCTTTTGAAATAGTAAAGAGGTGGGCTGCATTCAACAAAGAACAAGTCAACAACACCTTCATCTCACAACTCGAGCCTAAGAATGTCAAAGAAGCTCTTAGGGATGAAGAATGGATCCTAGCTATGTAAGAGGAGCTAGAGCAATTATAGAAGAACAAAGTGTGGACCCTTGTGCCAAGGCCAAGTGATAGAAATATCATTGGCACCAAATGGGTCTAATGCAACAAGCTAGATTAAAGCGGCAAAGTGATAAGAAACAAAGCAAGGTTAGTGGCTCAAGGCTACAATCAACAAGAATATATAGACTTTGATGAGGCATATGCACCTATAGCTAGAGTTGAGTCCATTCTCATGTTACTTTATTTTGCTAGTTATAAAAACTTTATTTTGTATCAAATGGATGTTAAAAGTGCATTTTTGAATGGTACAATTGAGGAGGAAGTGTGTGTTTCATAACCTTTAAGCTTTGAACATGGTAGTGTACCTAACCATGATTATTTGTTATAAAAGGCTCTCTATGGACTCAAACAAGCACCAAGGGCTTGGTATGAGAAATTAAAGAAATTTTTGTTAGATCATATGGTAATATCATAGGCAAAGTGGATTCTTCCTTGTTTCTAAAACACACTTCTAAAAATTTTCCTATCATTCAAATATATGTTGATGATATCATTTTTGGCAGAACTAACCTTGATCTTTGCAAAGAATTTAGTGATCTTATGCAGAGTGAATTCGAAATGAGCATGATGGGTAAACTTACATTCTTCCTCGGCTTTCAAATCAAACAAACAAAGAATGAGAATTTCATCAACCAAGGCAAGTACACAAGTGAACTACTTAAGTGCTTTGGGATGGAGAACACCAAGCCGATGGATACACCCATGTCAAACACCACCAAAATTGATAAAGATGAAGAAGGTGAAAGGTAGATGAGAATCTCTATAGAGGTATGATTGGAAGTTGACTTTACTTAACTACCTCTAAACCTGACATAATGTTTAGTGTTGTCTTGTGTGCTAGATTTCAATCAAATCCTAAAAAATCTCATCTTCTAGCTATTAAGAGGATTTTAAGGTACTTAGAAAAAACTCCAAATTTTGGTCTATGGTATCCCAAGTCAAGGGACTTTACTCTTACTGCCTATAGTGATGTCGTTTATGCAGGCTGCTTGATTGATAGAAAGTGCACAAGTGGCACTTGTTTCCTCCTAGGACCATGCTTGGTGTCTTGGTTCTCCAAGAAACAGAGCACTGTGGCATTATCAACCACTGAGGCTGAGTACAATGCAACTGGGAGTTGTTGTGCCCAGGTCCTATGGATGAAGCAGATGCTCCAAGACTTTAACATTCACTTTGATGCTTCTCCTTTCTATTGTGATAATACTAGTGCAATTAAACTATATTACAATCCTATATTGCATAGTAGAGCTAAACATATAGAGGTTCTCCATCACTTTCTTTGTGATCACATTGCCAAGAAGGATATTTATATCACGCATGTGGACACTAAAAATCAGTTGGCAGACATTTTCACTAAACCTCTAGCTAGAGAGCAATTTAACTTTATTAGAGAAAAATTGATTATAACTGCTTTGAATGAATCTGATATGCCTTCTATCTAGTTATCATCTATCCTATATGTTTTGCATCTATCTTGATCATCTTTTCTTACTAATATGCTTAAAATTGGTTTTTCATGTTCATTTTGCCTTATTTTTGGGTATTTTTTGCAAACACATGTTTTATTGCAAAATAGTACCCAATGATGATTGATATGTGCCTAAGTATGTTTAATATACATAATGGACTCAAAAAATAATTTTAATTAGCACTCATATGGATAGAAATTAAGTTTGGTGGTTTTAGGTCAGGCTGACCATCGATCGAGTTTCCCTAAGACAAACTTGATCGATCTATGGCCGAGAGCTTTTTAAAAAGGGAAATCGGTCAAGTTTCCAAGTTCATAGAACTCGACCGATCGCTGGGCTGAATCTCACTTAAGTTGGGTTCAACCACTATTCTCCCCCTCAACTAGAGAAAAGTCAATGAATTCAACTCTCTCAAGCCCTAAGCTCTCAACCCTTGACCTTCCCTTCCCTTACCTATCCCTAATCCGACCTAGGGAGACCATCCTAGACCTTCCCCCTTGCTAAACCTAGGTGTGTAAATGTTTTTGGTGGTGTGTTTGGTGTTTTTGATCTCTTCTTCCTCTCCTTTTTGATTCCATGGCTTCAAATAGAAGGAAGAGAGCCTCTCCTAGCAGTGCACCATCCTCCTCATTGTCCTCCAGCTTGATTCCCTTTGATGACACCTTCTTAGTCTCAAATGAGGATGTTAATCGGTATAAGGATCTTCTTCCACAAATTCCTTTCCATTTAGAGCCCTCTTTGAGCCTAGCCCTAGATTCGAAGAGGTCATGAATCAATTAGCAAAGTTGCTTCAAGTTCACCACCTATCCACCTTGGGTGTCGAGCATGCATGCTTTCACAATTCCATGACAAGAACAAAAGTCATTCACAAATTCTACACAAATTTGCAATGGAATTATAACACCCTTGTACCTCCTCCCAATACTCAAGTTATCCTTACATCTGTAATAGCTGGGAAGAAGTTCCAAATCTCAGAGGATATCCTAAATATCTTTTTGTCAGGTGCCGATGAGAATGACTCCTGGCGTAAGGATTATGGTGAGTATTTTTACCTGCTTGACCATGAAGTTTTCTACAAGCAATATGAAATCACCCTTCCTGACATCCATCGTTACTTGAAGAAACCTCAGGTTTCCTATAAGAAGAAGAGCACTCTACCCTCCTCCTCCTTAGATCTCAAGAAGCATATACTAGCCGTAGTGGTCAACTGAAACATCCACCCTAAGAAAAATCAAATGGATATTGCAGAGAACACTACGGTGATAATGTACTGCATCTTAGAGAATGTCAGAGTCAAGTGGTCTAGATACATCCTCCATCACATGACTTGCTTCGACTCTAGCACGAACACCTTTGGCACTCATCCTCCATATCATGCCTTGATATGTGGTCTTTTCCAGTTCACCACTGAGAAATCACTCTTCCATTACTTCTACTATAGATCTGCTTGGAAGGGAGTGTGTATCAGTGAGACCACTATCTAGAAATCTATGTCTATCCTTACCTCCACCACACCTGGTGCCTCACCCTCTATCTCTGCCTCAACTACATCTGCCTCTACATCAACCCATGCTCCTCCACCTCCTCAGCCTACCCGACCTAGCCGTGCCTCATTCCGTGTGTGAAATGAAGCCCTCATGGGTTATATGATACACCAACAGGCATACAACCTCCAGGTCCAGGAGCACCTGCATTAAGATTTATGTTCAATCATGTCTAACATGAACGTATCATGTGCACAACCATACCCTACCTACCAGCCATACCCAGGTAGTGATTATGCATCCTTTGCATTCAATCACTTCTTTCTTGCCCCTCCACCTGCACCTTCCGTTGCTACTCCCACACCCTCTTTTGTTGGTGGACCTACTGCACTCATCCTACCTCTACCTACTGGCCCCTTGGCCACTCTGCTTGTAGTCTTGGTGATTCTGCTCCTTACTTCCCTCAGGCCAATGAGCTCTATGCTCTTGGTATGACTTGGGATGAGCATAATGCTTGTTGGCCCGATCGTCGCTTCGGTCCTTCTATTGATGAGGAGATGCCTGACTAGGATGATGACGAGACTACTGATGCTGGTGATGGTGAGGAGGCTGGTGATGCATCTGATGATGGTGACAGCTTTGGTGGTTCTGGTGGTGACTCCAGTGATGAAGGCGATGCAGTTGCATCTTCAGACAGAGATGATGACTACAAGCCTAATTTTGAAGATGATGATGATGTGGATATAGATAGCTTAGACGTCTAAATGTTCTTAGTTTTAGTTGAGTTTTCTGATCATATATATCTTTCTAGGCTATTTTGTATTAGCACCATCTGGGCACATGATCTGAGCTGTACTATTTTATCTTTAGTTTTCATCACTTTTGACCTGTAGTTGTTTTTATGAGAACTTGCATTCTGGGTTGTACCCTTAATTATGTGCACTTTTACTCTTCGATCTGTTATATCTTATGAGTTGGTGCCATGTTTCACCATATTTTGATTATGACTTAGCATGTTTGGTTCTCTCGTCTCTGTTTGATGTATGTTTTGAGATTACATGTTTTGGATATATGTTTGGTTGTGCTTGGAGAAGACTGCTTTTATGCTCTTCTACCCCCCTTTCTGTTTGATAATGTCAAAAGGGGGAGAGAAATTCAATGTTTTGAAGCTCAACCATATTGCTTTCATTGCTTCTGTGATCCTTTTCTTGTTCATTATATGCCTTATTATGTGACTTGCTAAAGGACCATATAGTACATGTATGTTATATTGCTTTGTGTACATAGACTAACTATGTAGGTTAAAGTAAGCATAGATTGAGGTGGAGCAATTCACATTGCTCAAATCTTGAATCCCCCACAATTCACAAGGCAGTGGTATAATTTCAAGAACCTTTTTAAATATGTTTAAGGAATGGTTTGTCATTGTCAAAAAGGGGGAGAATGTTGACCTAGAGGTTATACATTGTCCATATTTTGATAATGACCTAACCATTCCATTCATATGTATCTAAAATGTGTATTAAAGATTGATTTTAGGCTTTAGGTACATCAAAATGATCATTTTACACAAGCCCTAGCTTGTCAAAGTTCAAGTCAAATGTAATGCAAGTGTGCTAATAAGGAAATCACATCAAATGACCATAGAAGATTTTTGTAATCACTTGTATTGATGATATAACTTGTAACTAAGTTGAGAAAAATATGTGGAACACTTACCAAGTTTTAATCACTTTTTAGCCAAATTAGAAAATCGATCATAAGTTGTTGATCGGTCGAGTTCTAATCTCGACTGATCCTATGGATTGATTTTCTAAAGATGGCCACCGGTCGAGTTGTGCATTCATAGAACTTGACCGACTGACCTACTGACCAAATGCAATTTTGGCTGATCGGTCGAGTTCTCTAGAACAAACTCGACCGATAGTTTGAAAATTGGGTTTGCCTTTTAGTCGATCAGTCGAGTTACCATTATTGAAACTTGACCGAATGCATTGTACGAAAAATGCTTTAAAAGTGATTATAACCATTGGTGACTTGTTTGGGGTGAAAATAGATATGTTGCTTTGAGGAAAATGGCTATATTTTGGACCCAAGTGTTCCCCAACTCAAGGGAGCACCCACATCTATAAATAGGACCCCTTGGGGTTCATTTCAAATTTGCTCATTCACTACATTCAAGGTCCTTGCTTTAGTTGAGTGTGCTACTACTCCTTGAGCCCCTTTCTCTCTCTAGTTTACACCTCATTTTATGATTTGTGAGTGAGTTAGGCTTATTGCAAGAGAGCTCCACCTTTGTGTATGTACATCTCTCAATCTTTCACTAGTTCCCTATCCCCTTCCTACATGAAGAAAAGGTGAAGTAAGCTCCATCAAGTGAAGAAGGATTTGTATTTGGTCCTCTTCAAGGTTGTTGAAGAGATGGTGATCTTCTCCAGGTGAGGCGAGAAGGCAAAGGCTAAAGATGCAAGAGGAGAAGCAAAGTCCTTTAAGGTGGAAGACTTGAGCTTGAGTGGGTAAGACCTTGGTGTAGGCTGAAGACTCAAGCTAAGTGGGTAAGCTCCTTGGTAAGATGGATATCTCCTTGTGGTTGGATGGGTAAGTCCTTTGGTGGTCAATTGTTGTAACTCTTATTGGTAATAATATAGAGAAAAACACTTACAAATTCCTAGAGGTTGACCTCTCTAGGTAGTGGACTGACTGACTTCTAGTTTGAAGTGTGGAACCACTCTACATCCTTTTGTCAAGTGCTTGCTATCAATCTCTCTCATCCTTGCTATGCTTGTTAGATAGGATTTCAAATTGCCATTAAGATATTGCTTCAATTTAATATAATTTGAAGGTCTAATATGTTTTGTGAGAAATTTGTAGCTCTATTCACCCCCCTTCTAGAGACCTTAGATCCAACAAGTGGTATTAGAGCTAAGGATCTTCTCCAATAATCTACCACAAGACAAGAAGACGAGCAACAAACTACTTGGTTTACTCAACCTAGAGGGAGGCTTCTCCATGCATCCTCCGGTCTTTGACGGTACCAACTTCCTCTATTGAAAGAGGTGGATGTAGTTATACATTCAAGGGATGACCTTTGATATGTGAAAGGTAATGGTCACACCTTACAAGTTGCCAACCAGAGCTATTGCAACATGGAGTGAAGCTACTCTCAAGGAAGATCAACTTAATGCAAAGGCCATTAGCATCCTCTACGCATTCCTCACCTCCACGGAGTTCAACCAGATCCCATCATGGGACACCACCTATGAGATTTAGGACAAGTTGTGCCTCACATATGAAGGCACAAAGCAAGTCAAGGAGGCAAAGATCTACATGTTGAACAACCTCCTAGAGAACTTCAAAATGGGAAAGAAAGAAGGCATTGAGGAGATGTATTCAAGACTCAATGTCATCATCAATGGGCTGGCTACATTGGGCAACACTTATGGATAGAGGCGTTATCAACTCAAAGATATTAAGAACTCTTCCTAAGAGGTGGGAGTCAAACTTCACCTCAATTGAATAAGTGAGGAGCCTTGGTGACATCCCAACTGAAGAACTCATTAGCAATCTTCAAGCCCATAAGCCTAGACTTGACAAGCAAGAAGAAGAAGTAAAGCAAGAAGAGAAGGAAGCCAAGAAGATCAAAGATAGTGCTTTCAAAGCACAAGTGGAGGTTGTCATTCTTCAACAACCCATGCTTGTAGGACTTCTCACTCCTCCTATAGTGAAGATGAAGGCCCTAGTGAGTATGAAGCTAACTACATCAAGGGTAAGCACTTCAAAGGAAATCAAGCCTTGTCCTCCTCTACTCTGAGATGCTACAAGTGTGGCTAAAAGGGGCACTACAAGAGTGAATGCCCAAAGTCAAGAAAGTCACACCACAAGAGCAGCTCAAGGAAGGAAGAGGATTACAACAAGGAGAGCAAACACAAAAGGAAGGACAAGAAGGAGAAGAGACACAAGAATACATCTCATGTGGCTTGGGAAGCCTCATCTTCAAGAAGCTCAAGCTCCGAAGAAAATGGAGAGTGCCACCTTGCTCTCATGGCCTATACAAGTGAAGATATTGGTGAGGTAAGTGAGGTAATCTTGCATGAATTGCCTAAAGAAACTTTTATTGACATGATTAATACTGCCCGTTCATCTTTTGCTAATTGTAAATCTAAAAGAAAACAGTTAGGAAAAATTATTGATGACCTTTATGCTAAGCTTGAAATTTTGAAATTGAATGAGAAAACCAACCTTGAGAGTATTGATAACTTTCAAGGGCAATACCTTGACCTTGAGCTCCAATACAATGGGGTTGAAGTTTTGAATGGAGTATATCTTAAGAACATTGAGAATCTTAAGGAAGAAAACCAAAATTGCACTAAAAGAACTTGATTTTCTTAAAACTAAAAATGCTGATTTCAAGTTGCTTATTGGTGATCATAGAGGAGAGATACATGTCTATATTAAAGAGATTCAAATGCTTAAATCTGGAAATGCTAGGTTAGTTGCTCAAGTAAATGATCTATCTTCTATACCTTTATTGCCTAGTGTTAATGTTGCTTCTATCTCTCTAGAAAAGGATTCATATCTTACTAAAGCTTTATGACTTGAGGCTGATCTTATGCATGTTAGGGATGACATATCTAGTTTATCTTCTACTATTGTTTCTTTGAATGATGATAATCATAGATTGAGAGTATCCCTACAGAAATTCCTCAAAGGGAAGAACTCCCTAAATGAAATCCTTGACCATTCTACCAAACAAAGTGGTAATAGTGGTTTGGGATTTGTAGGGGGAGCCTAAAAGGGAAAGAGTAAGGACAAAGGTAAGAAAAAGAGTAAGGAGACCTCTTTCTTTATAGGAGAGTCTTCAGGCACTAAGAATCCTATGGTTTGTTCATATTGCAAATGTGATGATCATTATTCCACTTATTGTCCTTACAAACCTAAGGGGACCAACCCAAAGATGAAATGGGTCCCCAAGCTAACTTCGGATCCCAATGCTTGAGTTGTGAACCGACATTCTCCTTTCTTGTAGGAAAAGGGTAGATGGATTGTTGATAGTGGCTGCACAAAGCACATGACTGGTGACTTAAGCCATTTCAACAATTTCCCCAGGAAGAAAGGAGGATCCATCACTTTTGGGGACAACACGAAAGGTAAAGTCAAAGGTGATGGTGATGTAGGTGAATCTTTGTGTATCAAGAATGTTCTCTTTATGGATGGCCTACATCACAATTTAATTAGTTTAAGTCAACTTTGTGATAATGGTTACCTTGTGCTATTTACCTCTTTTGAATGCTTGATTCTAGATTCCCTCACCTACCAAGTTATATATAAGGGAACTAGAAGTGGTAATGTTTATGTCATTGTTCTTAAATCTATTAAGCCTCTGGTTGGTAGATGCCTAGTAGTTAACTCGAATGATATTTCTCTTTGGCACCGCCGACTTGGTCATGTAAATATGCATCAATTAAAGAAGTTGAGCAAAAATGACTTAGTCAATGGACTCCCTAAATTAGATTTTGAAATGGATGAGGAATGCCAACCTTGTACACAAGGAAAGAAAACCAAGTCCTCCTTCAAATCCGAAGGAGTCCTTAGCACTAAGAGAGCTCTTGAGATTCTTCATATTGATTTATTTGAACCAATGAGAATGCAATCGCTTCGTGGTTCCAAGTATTTCCTTATTATTGTCGATGATTTCTCTAGATATACTGGGACCTTATTTCTCATTTCCAAGAGTGATACACTTGATATTTTCTCTAGTTTTTGCAAACGAGTTGAGAATGAAGCTTCTTTTTGAATTGTTTCCATCCGTAGTGACCATGGAGGAAATTTTGAAAATGAGTTTTTTTATGCATTTTTGTCAAGAATCGGGTTATGCACACAACTTATCTTCCCCTTGAACTCAAAAAAATGGGTTTGTAAAGAGGAATAATAGGTCCTTATAAGAGATGGCTAGGACCATGCTTCTTGAGTACGATACTCCTAAGAAGTTTTAGGCTAAAGCTATCAGTACGTCATGTTTTGTGCAAAACCATGTTTTCACTCATCCTTCACTTATGAAAACCCCCTATGAGATATGGTGTGGTAGGAAGCCTTCTATTAAGTATTTCCATGTTTTTGTATGTCCTTGTTTTGTTTTGAATACGAAAGATTCTCTTGACAAGTTTGATCTAAAATTGTACAAGGCTTTTTTGCTTGGCTATAGAACAACTAGCAAGGCTTATATATTTTCAATATTGATCTTGCTAAGGTAGAAAAATCTATTAATGTAAAGTTTATTGAGACTAACCCCTCTATTCTCAAAGATATTGTTTCAAATGATGATGTTATAGGTGAAGTAATTCCTATCCTTAAAGAACTCAACATCACTCAAAAGGGAAAAGAGGTGGCCGCTCAAGAAGAAGACAAAGATGATGAAAAGAAGGATCAAACTCCCCGGTTTGCGAAGAATCATCCAAAGGAGCTGATTTTAGGTGATCCTTTTAAAAGTGTAAAGACGCGGGCTGCATTCAACAAAGAACAAGCCAACAACACCTTCATCTCACAACTCGAGCTTAAGAATGTCAAAGAAGCTCTTGGGCATGAAGAATGGATCCTAGCTATGCAAGAGAAGCTAGATAAATTTGAGAAGAACAAAGTGTGGACCCTTGTGCCAAGAACAAGTGATAGAAAGATCATTGGCACCAAATGGGTCTACCGCAACAAGCTAGATGAAAGCAGCAAAGTGGTAAGAAACAAAGCAAGGTTAGTGGCTCAAGGCTACAATCAACAAGAAGATACAGACTTTGATGAGACATATGTACTTGTAGCTAGACTTGAGTCCATTCACATGTTGCTTTATTTTGCTAGTTATAAAAACTTTCTTTTGTATCAAATTGATGTTAAAAGTGCATTTTTAATGGTACAATTGAGGAGGAAGTGTATGTTGCACAACCTCTGGGCTTTGAACATGATACTCTACCTAACCATGTTTATTTGTTGGAAAAATCTCTCTATGGACTCAAACAAGCACCAAGGGCTTGGTATGAGAAATTAAAGAAATTTTTGTTAGATCATATGGTAATATCATAGGCAAAGTGGATTCTTCCTTGTTTCTAAAACACACTTCTAAAAATTTTCCTATCATTCAAATATATGTTGATGATATCATTTTTGGCAGAACTAACCTTGATCTTTGCAAAGAATTTAGTGATCTTATGCAGAGTGAATTCGAAATGAGCATGATGGGTAAACTTACATTCTTCCTCGGCTTTCAAATCAAACAAACAAAGAATGAGAATTTCATCAACCAAGGCAAGTACACAAGTGAACTACTTAAGTGCTTTGGGATGAAGAACACCAAGCCGATGGATACACCCATGTCAAACACCACCAAAATTGATAAAGATGAAGAAGGTGAAAGGTAGATGAGAATCTCTATAGAGGTATGATTGGAAGTTGACTTTACTTAACTACCTCTAAACCTGAAATAATGTTTAGTGTTGTCTTGTATGCTAGATTTCAATCAAATCCTAAAAAATCTCATCTTCTAGCTATTAAGAGGATTTTAAGGTACTTAGAAAAAACTCCAAATTTTGGTCTATGGTATCCCAAGTCAAGGGACTTTACTCTTACTGCCTATAGTGATGCCGTTTATGCAGGCTGCTTGATTGATAGAAAGTGCACAAGTGGCACTTGTTTCCTCCTAGGACCATGCTTGGTGTCTTGGTTCTCCAAGAAACAGAGCACTGTGGCATATCAACCATTGAGGCTGAGTACATTGCAACTGGGAGTTGTTGTGCCCAGGTCCTATGGATGAAGCAGATGCTCCAAGACTTTAACATTCACTTTGATGCTTCTCCTTTATATTGTGATAATACTAGTGCAATTAAACTGTCTTACAATCCTATATTGCATAGTAGAGCTAAACATATAGAGGTTCTCCATCACTTTCTTTGTGATCACATTGCCAAGAAGGATATTTATATCACGCATGTGGACACTAAAAATCAGTTGGCGGACATTTTCACTAAACCTCTAGCTAGAGAGCAATTTAACTTTATTAGAGCAAAATTGATTATAACTGCTTTGAATGAATATGATATGCCTTCTATCTAGTTATCATCTATCCTATATATTTTGCATCTATCTTGATCATCTTTACTTGCTAATATGCTTAAAATTGGTTTTTCATGTTCATTTTGCCTTGTTTTTCTCTTCTTTTTGGTTTTTTTTTGAAAATGCATGTTTTATCACAAAATAGTACCCAATGATGATTGATATGTTCCTAAGTATGTTTAATATACATAATGGAATTGAAAAATAAATTTAATTAGCACTCATATGGCTAGAAATTAAGTTTGATAGTGAGAGGTTAGGTTGACCATCGGTCGAGTTTCCCCAAGACAAACTCGATCGATCCATGGCCAAGAGCATTTTAAAAAGGGGAATCAGTCGAGTTTCTGAGTTCACAGAACTCGACCGATCGTCATGTTGAAGCTCACTTTAATTGGGTTCGGTCGACTATTCTCCCTCTCAACTAGAGAAAAGTCGATGGATTCCACTTTCTCAAGCCCTAAGCTCTCAACCCTTGACCTTCCCTTCCCTTACGTAGCCCTAATCCGACCTAGGGAGACCATCTTAGACCTTCCCCCTTGCTAAACCGAGGTGTGTGAACATTTTTGGTGGCATGTTTGGTGTTTTTGATCTCTTCTTCCTCTCCTTTTCTCCTCCATGGATTCATATAAAAGGAAGAGAGCCGCTCCTAGCAGTGCACCATCCTTGTTCTCCCACTTGATTCCCTTCGATGAGACCTTCTTTGTCTCAAATGAGGCTATTAATCAGTATAAGGATCTTCTTCCACTGAGTCCTTTTTCATTTAGAGCCCTCTTTGAGCCTAGCCCTTACTGCCAAGAGGTCATTGATCAATTGGCAAGGTTGCTTCAAGTTCACCACCTATCTGCCCTGGGTGTCGAGCGTGTGTGCTTTCATAATTCCATGACAAGCTCAAAAGTCGTTCACAAATTCTATGCAAATTTGTGTTGGATTTACGACACCCTTGTACCTCCTCCCAATACTCAAGTTATCCTTACATCTATGATAGCTGGGAATAAGTTCCAAATCTCGAAGGATATCCTGAACATCTTTTTGGTAGGTGCCGATGAGAATGACTCCTCGCGTAAGGATTATGGTGAGTATTTTGACCTGCTTGACCCTGAAGGTTTCTACAAGCAATACAAAATCACCCTTCCCAACATCCATCATTACTTGAAGAAACCTCATGTTCCCTCTAAGAAGAAGAGCACTCTACCCTCCTCCTTAGATCTCAAGAAGAGTATATTAGCCCTAGTGGTCAACTGCAACATCCACCCTAAGAAAAATCAAACGGATATTGCAGAAAACACTACGGTGATAATGTACTGCATCTTAAAGAATGTCAGAGTCTAGTGGTCTAGATACATCCTCCATCACATGACCTACTTCAAATATGGCAAGAACACCCGTGGCACTCATCCTCCATATCCTGCCTTGTTATGTGGTCTTTTGTAGTTTGCCAGTGAGAAATCACTCTTCCATGACTTTCTCTACAGACATGCCCGGAAGGGAGTATGTATCGGTGAGACCACTATCCAGAAATCCATGCCTATCCTTTCCTCCACCACACCTGGTGCATCACCCTCTGCCTTTGCCTCAGCTGTGCCTGCCTCTACCTCAACCCATGCTCCTCTGCCTCCTCAGCCTACCCGACCAAGCCATGCCTCGTTCCATGTGTCAAATGAAGCCCTCATGGGTTATATGATACACCAACAGGCATACAACCTCTAGGTCTAGGAGTACATGCATCAAGATATATGTTCAATCATGTCTAACATGAACTTATCATGTGCACATCCATACCCCGCCTACCAGCCATACCCAGGTAGTGGTTATGCATCATTTGCATACAATCACCTTTATCATGCCCCTCCACCTGCACCTTCCGCTATTACTCCCACACCCTCTGCAACTGGTGGACCTGCTGCCTCTACCAGCTGACTCCTTGGCCACTCTGCTTGCTAGTCTTGGCGATTCTGCTCCTTCCTTCCCTCAGGGCAATGATCTCTATGCTCTTGGTATGACTTGGGATGAACAGAATGCTCATTGGCCCGGTCGTCACTTCAATCCTTCTATTGATGAGGAGATTCCTGACCAGGATGATGACGGTACTGCTAATGTTGGTGATGGTGAGGATGATGGTGATTCATCTGATGATGGTGATGGCTCTGGTGGTGACCCCGGTGATGAAGGTGATGATGTTGCGCCTTCATACGGAGATGATGACTGCAAGCTTGATGTTGAGGATGATGATGTTGTGGATATAAATAGCTTAGACATCTTGATGTTCATAGTTTTTTGTCTAGTTTGCTGATCATATATATCTTTCTAGGCTATTTTGTATTAGCAACATCTGGGCACATGATCTGAGTTGTAATATTTTATTTTTAGTTTTCATCGCTTTTGACTTGTAGTTGTTTTATGAGAACTTGCATTCTAGGTTGTACCCTTAATTATGCACACTTTTACTCTTTGATTTGTTATATCTTATGAGTTGGTGCCATGTTTCACCATATTTTGATTATGACTTCACATGTTTGGTTCTCTCATCTCTATTTCATGTATGTTTTGAGATTGCATATTTTGGATATATGCTTGGTTGTGCTTGGAGAAGACTGCTTTTATGCTCTTCAACCCCCCTTACTTTTTTATAATGTCAAAAGGGGGAGAGAAATTCAATGTTTTTAAGCTCAACCATATTTCTTTCATTGCTTATGTGATCCTTTTCTTGTTCATTATATGCCTTATTACGTGACTTGATAAAGGACCATATAGTACATCTATGTTATATTGCTTTGTGTAGATAGACTAATTATGTAGGTTAAAGTAAGCATAGATTGAGGGGGAGCAATTCACATTTCTCAAATCTTGAATCCCCTACTATTCACAAGGCAAAGGTATAATTTCAAGATCCTTTTAGAAAGGTATCCCCTTCCACTCGATTGTGATTTCTTGACCTAAGTCTCTACAAGGTCAAATCCAAGATGATATTAATACTCGATCTTGAATCTCAATTTGATGACAATCTTGGAAGTATGATGGTGTTGACTATAGATAGTGGTTAAGTCCCTAGAAAGATCTAGGCCTAGATCATTCATCAACCATGAACACCATGAAAAATAACATCAATATTGATGCCATGAAATGTTGAAAAATGCTTGATATGTCGCTCGATTGATGAATGACTACCACTAAGGTCTAAGTAGGAACCTAAACCTTATGTTTGACCTATGACTTTGTCCAAACTCGAATCTTGATATTGAATATTGAAATCTTGACTCGTGATTATTGGTCTTGGTTTTGATTTGACCCCTATAATCACTCTGTTTGGACCTTGAGATCACCCTCAATATATTATTGATGCCTTTCATATTCCCAAATCTTGAAATTTTGAAATGACGACTATGTTGACTCTCTCTATTTATGACTTAGGGTTAAGGTCCATGTGCACTGGGGGGACCTTCCATCGATTTTGAGTATAAAATCATGATGTTAAAATATGAAGTTTGTCTTGAATTGTTGAAATATGAGATCTCAATCATGGATGTATAATCCCACCTAGGCCAATGTAGAGGCTAGAACCCTAAATGTTAGGAAAGTAAGTCATCCCTTACCCTTGATCTCTATTTGATTAACTTGAAATGTGATCTCTCTAAATTTAGTGATGTATGGGATAATCTCTCCAAAATTTGTGATTCATGTGATGATACTTTCAATTTTATGATCTATATGACTATATATTCACCATGATTCTTGATTGCTCGATTATGGAATAAGACAAATATTGTAAGTGGTGATGATATATTATGAGAATACTATGACGATCTTGATGTTGAATGGGAAAACTCATTCTCGATTGATGACTTGATTTAATTTTGGGGACAAATTTCTTTTTAGGTGGGGAGGATGTGATAGACTGATCTTTCTCTCGTTTCCATTATGTACTTCTACACCCTACCTTGCTCAATGTTCTTATCTTACCTTCAATTTTATAGCTGAATATGATCTGATGCATAATTGATAACTATTGAGTGCAATTGATGCCTTGGTGACACTCAATTTGACTCTAATATAGTATTCAATTCTATTACTAATTGCCATACTTTCCATTTATGTTGAAGTAATATTTGAAGTCATACCTACCTGGTTATCATTATCACCTTGTAGATCTCATTCTTGCAATTCTAATGCATGTCGTTTTACTCAATATCGAGCTTGGATGAGAAAGTTATGCTCCTTTGAAATCACATTGATTTAACCATGTTTTATCCCTTTTAAATGAGGTTTTATCCTTGTTGGGCCCCAATTTGTGGGTGCGCTTGTGGCCCACTAACCCCTCCTCTATTCTGGGTGTGATCCAAGCCCCCTTTGACTCCCAATCAAAAGCATGGATCCAAGAGAAACCAATCTCGAGCCCTTGGATTGCTTAGCCATGGATCGAGCCTCCATATGACGACCTTTGTCTTTTCCCTTACCTTTGACAACTCCTCAACACAAAGGTCATTAGATCTCTACCTACTCCACATTTTTGGTGCCTCTTTTTCACTCCATATACCCCCTAAATTTTTGATTCCTTTGCCTATAAAATCACTCCCCAAACTCCTCCCCCCCTCTTTTCTCTGCCTTTCACGAACCCTAGCCCCCTCTAGCCTTCTTCTCCTTCCTCCATCCCTAGGTCGGTGTCGTAGCGAGATCTCTTGGGCGTCTTGCTTTCATGAGGTTTTAGGGGGAGCTGGTGGTGGAGGTGGGTTTGTAGGGCTACCGCAAGACTGGGCGGTACCTTCGTGACCTCCGCTGGTCACCCACACACCGACCTTGGCACTTGCCGGTAAGATTCTTTGAGAAGCTCCACCGCACGAAGGCAGGTGCTCAGTGCGGTCTGCCTGACTGTAGGGCTACCGAGGGTGATGGAACATAGAGACAAAGGGTTTCAAAGAGTCACCTACAGTCTCTGTGGGGTGACAAGTCGTGTCTAGGAGTCGCTTGCATCTGGGACAAGCGGTCAAGCGAGTGGCCCATTAGCTGCAGGCCCACGTCAGGAGGTGCCTTTTTTGGGGGCTTCGTGGTCCTTTGGATCAGGATCTAATGACCAAGGATCATCCTTTCAAGGTATTACTTTGAAATGTCATAACAAATTTATCTTTTAGCCTAATGAGGCATATAATAAATCATTTTTGATCTAGAAAATGTACTCTGTCCAATAAAAATAGTTCCAAGATCTAGTTTTGCTCTTAGCTCTACGAGTTTTCAATGATTTTCTTACTTGAAGTCTTTTCATGATGTTTCATGCTACTAAATGATCAACCATGATCCTATAAGTTCGAAAACATGATGATACCCCCTATATCAGTAACCAATGTCCATATATACTATTCTTAATGTCATGAACCATATAAGTGCACCCCAAGTATCATTTGGACCCTCTATGTTCATCCATGACCTAAGAGTGACTCCTTTATGTGAATAGATGCTATCACTTGATCCATTGTTGGCCTTTATCTCAATTGGTCATCATCTAATCGTGAAATCTCAAAAACAAATAATCCTTGTTGTGCTAAATCACATCTTCAGCTTAGATCTTGTGCTTTTTGCTGTGAATGACTCTTTAAGACATATATAAACTAACCTTTGTAAACTTTTGTGCCCTTATATGAGATGTCTATGTACCTATATGTTTCGAACTTTAATCCTTTTGCCTATGGTGATCGATCATGATCAAACCTTTATGCTTACTCTAAAATCAGTCCTTGAGATGTTTTGTAACATGAAATCCCACGAATAACACTCTTACACACTCATGACATACATGCAACAATTAATGTGATGTTAATGCATATGTTACTTGTTGGGACCTAACCTTGCTAGATCTTTATCTAATGATATACGTGATATCTTAAGGACTCTAAATCAGTAAATTATCATACTTGTAGCACTATAACTGTGATGCCCCGATCCCCTTGCCATCTCTAATGACCCCAGAGACCGGGGAGTCACCCTCGATAAACCACCCTTAACTTTTTCTTTACTTAGTTACTTAGAATTAACTTAAAGGAAAAACCTAATATCTTGAATAACATCGGATCGTAATAAAAATACAGAAGCAACTTATCATTAACCTAACTTGGAAGAAAACCAAACTTACACGACATATTACATTGTTCATGTAGAAAGTAAAACACAATAGATAACTGAAATATAAACTACATATTTCATTACATTCTCTCTCTACCACACCACATACCCAAAGATCGAGGAGAAAGGAATAAGAGACCTCTATCTAACTATGAACTACCTTCTAAGAACTTAGGTGATACGATCCTTCAGTTTCCTCATGCTGATGCTGACCTGAAAAATGTTTTAGTAGGTTGATGAGCTACTGGCTCAGTGAATAGAATTTCACCCAACCATCGCAGATAACTCATTTTATGTTAATTTTATGGAATAATATACAAGAAATACTACACTGAGCAGATCTAAAACAATATAGTTTAAATATTAGGAAATATCAAAATTTCATTAAAATAACAACTACTGCAAGCTATAGTTACAATTAAATAACATGGATGATCAAAATTTCATTTAAAGAACAACTGATACGAATCTAAACTCAAATCTTTATTAACTCTTTAACTTATAAGAAACTTTGTGAACCTATATGAACATATTTTATTTTATGCCCTAATCATATGCAGTGTACTCCACATATGAATACTCATAGCAAACTACGATCCCACCATACAAGACTTAGCCGACACCCCAAGATAGCTAAGTTTGACTACTCTCCTGGTATGCAATAGGGAAACTGTCTCTCTGGCCTCGACACTACTATTGTGTCGTAACTGGACTCCACCTCTAACCTGAGCACACAGGTGGAGAGTCAAGCTACCTATTGGCTTTTCTGTACTCTCATGCCACCATGACTTCTGGTTGATGTTGGACACACTTTGCTATACTCTAGTTCCACCAGGACTTCTGGTTGATGTTGGACACTACAAACTAAAATTTAAGGAGACTTCCACTAGGACTTCGTCTGCTATACCACTTGTTGGTACGTTCCAACCCCCGTATACTGGATGCACCTCTAGGGTAGGTCGTTTCACCCCTAAGGCGCAGACCTCACATAGGGGTTCTACAGTGTTCAAGGCCCTTAAGTCTATTATTTTATTATTCTAGAAAAGCTCTTATTGCATTACATCTCTTTCTTTATTATCCTTGGCTTTGGTATCTCAATGGTACTGAATCTTTTTATCTGAAACTTATAAATACAACATGTATATCATTTCTAACTTGGTAGTGCAATATGCTCAAACATAATAATTTACTAAGAAATCAACATATTGTATTTGCAGGCAGGTTTAAATAAATAGAATACTTGTCAACTTGGCACATACATACTAAAATCATGCAATCAAACATCTTAATATACTGATAAGGGTTGATTACTCAACATATGAGAAATCATCAGTAGCACTTGTTAATTATCTAAAATTCCTAGAAAAATGTGCACATCAACCCTAATCGTGAGTTGTGCATCACTTAACCCAATTAAGAGTTAATTACTTATCATGACACGAATTATTAATAATAACTGAGAATTTCTTATGATATCCTTGAGAAACGTGTCGATTTGTATAATTATTAATAAATTCACATTAAATATGACAGTGAGTGTGCAACTAGGTTTTTATTGAACCCTTTCATGTCATTTTCATTTCTTTGAAATTGAGCATCTATTAACTTGCTAAAAATGTACAACTTGGGTTTATACCCAAACCGTTCCGTTATTGGTCATGTACTACTGATCCCAACTTTTAAATTGAGAAAATTAGGTTTTAATCAATCGTGTGATTTCACTAATCTAAATCACACTCATCAATCAACTAACTAACGTCATGAAAGAATAACTAAGAAATTCATGTAATTTAGAAATTAAGTGACAGCGGCACTTCCCGACACCTGGGTAATGCTGACATCTATGAATAACATAGATTTCAACTGAAACGTCTGATTATTTGAGTTATACTTGCATTTGGGAGTGAGATTCTACTCACAGTACTTCGAGATGTCTGAATATGACTAAAACACGTCTGAGGCCAGTTTTCGGGTGTCAGCAGGGTCTTCTTCTACCTTGGGACAACCTTGGTTCAAACGTAGCACACACACAACTTCTTGATTTGGGCGTCACTCAACGTTGCTTTGTGCTTTGACCTCAAAGACAAGCAAACATCGTCGTTCCTTGGTGCTGCCTCATGCCCAAGGTGGCACAAAGCCATGACTGTAGCTGCTGCTACTCAGATTGGATGGGGCGTCGCTCCTGCTGCTTGGGCACCGCTCCTTGGTGGTTGGGCGCCGTGATTGGGTGAGGTAGGAGATGAACGGAGCTCGACTGCTCCCTTTTTAGCCCTAAACGGTCGTCCTTCCTCTTCTGCTGGTTGGGCAGCACTATTGGGTGCCACACTTGCAACTGGTCAGCCACCCTAGTAGGTTGGGCACAGCTGGGTGAGGAAAGAGGAAGGGAAGAAGAGAAGAAGAAGAGGACGAAGGGGGTTGGGCACTACTGATCGGAGCTAAAGGGCCAAGATGCCCCATCCTTCCTCTGCTAGCCCACCGATCGAGCGTTGCAGCTTGGGCTCTATTTGGGGTGCTGCTTCTCAAGCGGTTCCTGGATCGATCACATGAAAGAGATAAGGAAGAAAGGGGAAAGGGGGTTAATAAGGCTAATAATTGGGTAAATTGCAGATTCAATCCAAGAACTTCAAATCATCATAACTTTCTCTTTGTAAGTCTGATCGAGTGATTCTTTTTGCAAAGTTTCAAGCACGAGATCCACTACAAACTCAAGGCTTAAAAACACAACAACTAGACCATCTTAGCTAGGTTAAGTATCTTAGGTAATTAACTTAACAATTAACATTACACTTAACATTAATTACCTCAGATGAATTAATCTTGACTATTGATTCACATCTTAGTTTATCTTGATTAACCATGATGTTTAACAAGATACTTATCACTAATAAAGGTACTTCACGCTAATCAAGGTACTTAGTAAATAACCTTGATGTGGGGTATAACAATCTCCCTCTCTTATAAGAATTGCATCCCGAAATTCATAAAAGAGAAAAGGAAACTTGTTACGCATCTCGGACTCAAGCTCCCACGCAGCTCCCTCTAGGTTGTGGTTTCTCCATAGAACCTTCACTAACGGAATCTCACGATTCTTGAGCTTCTTGATCCTCCGATCAACTATTTGTACTGGTCCTTCAACAAAGGACACATCTGCTCTGATCTGTGCAGGTTCTTGGTCCACTATCTTCTCTGTACCAGGGTACCACTTCTTCAGCATCGATACATGAAACACATCATGTAGATTAGCCAACTCAGATGGCAAATTCAACCTATAGGCTACAGGTCCAATCCTCTCAATGATAGGATATGGGCCCATAAACCTAGGAGTCAGTTTGCCTCTCTTGCCAAACCTCAACACTCCTTTCCATGGTGAAACTTTTAGATACACTTCATCACCAACATCAAACTCAAGCGGTCTACATCTCTTCTCAGCGTAACACTTTTGCCTATCCTGTGCAGCTTTCAACAGTTCTTTGATCACTGTAATCTTTTCTGTAGTCAAATCCACTATCTCTAGTCCAAGAATCTCTTTTTTTCACCCACCTCGTACCAACATACGGGTGATCTACACTTTCTGCCATATAGAGCTTCATACGGGGCCATACCAAGACTTGAATGGTGACTATTTTGTATGCAAACTCTATAAGGCTTAAGTGTTCTTCCCAACTTCCACTGAAATTCAAGACACATGCTCTCAGCATGTCCTCAAGAGTCTGAATGGTCCTCTCTGACTAACCATCCGTCTGCGGGTGAAAAGTTGTATTGAACCTCAACTTTGTGCCCAAAGCATGATGCAACTGATTCCAAAACCTAGATGTGAACTTAGGATCTCTATCTGATATAATTCAAACTGGGATACCATGTAGTCTGACTATCTCATCCACATATATCTTAGCCAACTTTGGGACATCAAAGGTTGACTTAGCAGGAAGAAAGTGGGCAGACTTAGTCACTCTATCCACAATCACCCATATCGAGTCACAATCTTTAGGTGTCCTGGGCAACCCTACCATAAAATCCATTGTGATATGTTCCCACTTCCACTTGGTATATGAAGAGATTGCAAGGTACCTACAGGTTTCTAATGCTCAATTTTAACCTACTGGCACACACTGCATCTAGCCACGTACTCATCTACATCCTTCTTCATACCTAACCACCAATACAACTCATTAAGATTCCTGTACATCTTAGTGTTACCTGGATGCATAGCGTACATCGATACGTGCCTTTCCTCAAGAATCCTTTCTTTCAAATCACTGTCTCGAGGTACACACATTCTTTCATGCTGATACAACTAACCATCATCTGAAAACCTGAACTCTGGTCTCTTTCCCTCTGTCATATCCTGAATGATCTGCTGTAACTCACTGTCACTCTACTGAAGTTCCTTGATCTGATCATAAAAAGTAGGTTTGACTTGCATCTGTGCAATCAAACCACTCTGTTCTATCACCCCTAAGTCTAAGTTCAACTTCTGCATCTCTACTAGTAGGTCTCTCCTAAAACATGCCATAGAGAATACATCAGTTGTTGAACTTGACTTCCTGCTGAGGGCATCTGCTACCACATTCACCTTACTAGGATGATAATCTATCGTCACATCATAATCCTTGATCAATTCTAACCATCTCCGTTGTCTAAGATTCAGATCCTTCTAGGTGAAGATATATTTCAAACTCTTATGATCCATAAACACCTGACACGCCTCACCATTAAGATAGTGACACCATGTCTTAAGAGCATGAAAAACATCAACTAACTCCAAATCATGCGTCGGGTAATTCTCTTCATTCTTCTTAAGTTGTCTGGATGCATAAGCTATTACTTTGCCTTCCTGCATCAACACACAACCTAAGCCTCTCCTAGAAGCATCACAAGACACTGTGTAACCTTTACCTGTCTCGGGAAGGATCAACACTGGTGTTGTAGTCAACCTCTTCTTCAAGATCTAAAAACTCTTCTCACAGTTGTCTGATCAAACAAACACTGCATTCTTTCTCGTTAAGCATGTCAGAGGTGACGCTATAACACTGAAGTTATGGATGAACCTCCTGTAGTAACCTGACAATCATAAGAAGCTTCTGATCTCAGTAGGAGTCTTAGGCTACTCCCACTGTAGAACAAACTCAACTTTCTTAGAGTCATCACTTACTCCATCTCTTGAGATGACATATCCAAGAAAAGACACCTCAGCTAACCAGAACTCACACTTACTGAACTTAACATATAACTGACGTTGTTTCAAAAACTATAATGCTATCCTCAGATGCTGCTCATGCTTCTCATCATCTCTAGAGTAGATCAAAATGTCATCTATGAAAACTACTATGAATTGATCCAAAAATGGTTTGAAAATCCGGTTCATCATATCCATGAAAGCTACTGGGGCATTAGTCGGTCCAAACGACATGACCAGAAATTCATAATGCATGTATGTTGTTCTGAAAGCCAACTTAGGAATATTTGAAGCCTTTATCCTCAACGGATGATATCCAGACCTCAAATATATCTTAGAAAAGATCGTCGCTCCACACAACTGATCAAACAGATCATCTATCATTGTCAACGGGTACTTATTCTTGATGGTGATCTTATTCAACCGTCTGTAGTCTATACATAACCTCATAGTACCATCTTTCTTTTTCACAAACAAGACTGGAGATCCCCATGGTGAAGAACAAGGTCGAATGAAACCCTTATCTAGTAACTCCTGTAACTAAATCTTGAGTTCCTTCAACTCTACAGGTGCCATTCTGTAGGCTGGTAACACTATAGGTTGACTACCTGGCAGCTCCTGGATCTCAAAGTCTATCTCTCTTTTAGCAGGTAGACTTAGCAACTCATCTGGAAAAACATCTGGGAACTCATAGACTACTGGCACATCCCATATACTGACTATGCCCTTCTCAGCTCTAGTATCTACTACATGTGCTAAGAATGCCTCACAACCTTTCTACAACATCTTATTAGCTACAATGACTGATATGATACATGTAGGAAAAACTTTCCTATCTCTAGTAAAGGCACAAGAAGATCCACCCTGTTGAAAGACAGCCTCCTTCCAACAGTCGAGTTGAACTCGATACATCTCTAGACAATCCATACCCGCAATGGTATAACCACCAAAAGTCAACAAACATCCTTGGCAAAAATCTGTCAACATTGTCGATTCACCTAACCAAACCCTCAACAACAACTCAATCGATAACTCCTGGGTTAATAGGTTAAGCTCACAAGCTAAAGATTGTTGTATAAACGAGTGAGAAGCACCCGGATCTATCAAAACTATAACTAAAATGTTGTTAAAGAAAAACATTTGTCTTGTAATCACTCGGGAAGAAACAATACCTTCTTATGGTGTCAAAGAGAAGAAGCATCCTGAAGCTCTTCCTCTCCCATGATGTCCTTGTTGTCCTTACCTAGCACTAGGTGCTGCACCACCTCAGGAACCTAAAGCTATAGAGGAACTTGCTTCTCAACCTGGAGCGTATCTCAGAGCATTCTGGTACTGTGACTGGGAACCTTGTGATGCTGTCTGTTGAAGATGAGGACATTGCCTTATAAAGTGTCCAACCTGTCCACAGTTGTGACAACCCTGAACATCTACACCCCAACACTGACCAAAGTGTGGCCTCCCATAGATATCACACCTCGGTACCTCTCTCCTTGGCGGACCCATCACTGAAACCAATGATCTAGAAGACCTAGTTGGAGGTGTCCATGTAGACTGTGTACTCCATCTTCCGGAATAGGGTCTCCCTACACTTGATGAAAAACTAGATCCTTGTCTACCAAAATAGCCAAGTCCTCATCCTATCTTTGAAAAGAAACCACCACCTCCTCTGTATCCACCACTGCTTTGTCCCCTTCTAATAAAGTCTCCAGATATTTTCTTACTCTCAGACTGCTTATCAACATTAACTGACTCTTCTACATGTCTCGTTGCTTCCACAAATTCCCCAAACTTTTCTCTATCTCTTCGACCAATGGCTGAAACGGTGTGTCTAATCTCTGATCTTAATCCTTCTTGAAATCTTCTGCACTTTTCAACATCATTAGGAAAAAGTTGTAGACAGAAATTTGCCAACCTTGTGAAATATGCCTCGTATTCGCCAATTGTCATACTTCCTTGTCTGATTTTCTACATCTATCTTATCTTCTTACTCAAAAAGGTAGGTGGGTAGTACTTAAGATGGAATTCATCAATGAAATCCTTCCAAGTCAATATCGTGTCCCTCCTTTTATCTCCCATTCCACTCCACGCCACCAGAGCTCGGTATCACCTTTAAGCAAATAAACTACATGATTGATTTGTCTTTCCTCAGACAGATCCATCAGATGGAACACTTTCTCTAACTGTCTCAGCCATTCATCTGCCACTGCAGGGTTCGTAGTTCCATTGAACTAAGTACCTCCAAGCTTCTTAACCATCTCATAGGATCTCATCAGGTCCTTACTGCTCAAGGTAGAAGCTCACCTCTCCATCTTATACTTTTCCCTGGTTTCAAGAAACATTATGTACATCCTTGATGCCTCATCCACATCATCTCCACCACATGAACCCATCTCTTGAGGATCAGGTCCAATGTGGCTCTCAGCTTGGTCCTCATGACCACGTCCTCAACCTGCCATCTGAAATAGTATAACAGAACACTTCCTGTTAGAAAATTGTAGTTAGAAGGAAAACACCCTAATCCTAATCCTATTGGTCTCTTATCGTCCCCTGACCTTGATAAAGAGTAACTACATACTCAACCTATGCTCTGATACCAAATTAACTATGACACCCTGATCCCCGTGCCATCTCTAATGACCCAAAGACCGGGGAGCCACCCTCGGTAAACCACCCTTAACTTTTTCTTTACTTAGTTACTTAGAATTAACTTAAAGGAAAAACCTAATATCTTGAATAACATCAGATCGTAATAAAACTATGGAAGCAACTTATCATTAACCTTACTTGGAAGAAAACCAAACTTACATGACATATTACATTGTTCTTGCAGAAAGTAAAACACAATAGATAACTGAAATCTAAACTACATATTTCATTACATTCTCTCTCTACCACACCACATGCCCAAAGACTGAGGGGAAAGGACTAAGAGACCTCTATCTAACTACGAACTACCTTCTAAGAACTTGGGTGATATGATCCTTCAACTTCCTCATGCTGACGTTGACCTGAAAAATGTTTCAGTAGGTTGGTGAGCTACTAGCTCAATGAATAAAATTTCACCCAACCATCGCAGATAACTCATTTTATGTTTATTTTATGGAATAATATACAAGAAATACTACAATGAGCAGATCTAAAACAAGATAGTTTAAATATTAGGAAATATCAACATTTCATTAAAATAACAACTGCTGCAAGCTATAGTTACAGTTAAATAACAAGAATTATCAACATTTCATTTAAAGAACAACAGATACGAATCTAAACTCAAATATTTCTTAACTCTTTAACTTATAAGAAACTCTGTGAACCTATATGAACATATTTTATCTTATGCCCTGATCATATGCAGTGTACTCTACATATGAAGACTCGTAGCGAACTATGACCCCATCGTACAAGACTTAGGCGACACCCCGGGATAGCTAAGTCTGACTACTCTCCTGGTCTACAATAGGGAAACTGGCTCTCTGGCCTCAACAATACTATTGTGTCGTAACTGGACTCCTCCACTAACCTGAGCTCACAGGTAGAGAGTCAAGCCACCTGTTGGCTTTTCTGTATTCTCGTGCCACCAGGACTTCTAGTTGATGTTGGACACACTTTTCTGTACTCTAGTACCACCATGACTTCTGGTTGATGTTGGACACTGCAAACTATAATTTGAGGACTACTAGGGCTTCATCCCCCATACCACCTGTTGGTACATTCTGACCCCCGTATACTGGACACACCGCCAGGGTAGGTCGTTTCACCCCTAAGGCGCAGACTTCACATAGGGTTCTATGGTGTTTAGGGCCCTTAAGTCTATTATTTTATTATTCTAGAAAAGCTCTTACTGCATTACATCTTTTTTTGGTCCTCTCTTACTGCATTACATCTCTTTCTTTCTTATCCATGGTTTTGGTATCTCTATGGTACCGAATCTATTTATCTGAAACTAATAAATACAACATGTATATCATTTCTAACTTGGCAGTGCAATATGGTCAAACATGGTAATTTACTTAGAAATCAACATATTGTATTTGCAGGCAGATTTATATAAATAGAATACTTATCAACTTGGCACATACATACTGAAATCATGCAATTAAACATATTAACATACTGATAAGGTTTGATTACTCAACATATGAGAAATCATCAGTAGCACTTGTAAATTATCTAAAATTTCTAGAAAAATGTGCACATCAACACTAATCATGAGTTGTGCATCACTTAACCCAATTAAGAGTTAATTACTTATCATGACACAAATTATTGATAATAACTGAGAATTTCTTATGATATCCTTGAGAAACGTGTCGATTCATATACTTATTAATTAATTAACATTAAATATGACCGGGAGTGTGCAGCTAGGTTGCTATTGAAACCTTTCATGTCATTGTCATTTCTTTGAAATCAAGCATCTATTAACTTACTAAAAATGTACAGCCTGAGTTTATACCCAAACCGTTTCGTTATTGGTCGTGTGCTACTGATCCCAACTTTTAAACTGAGAAAGTTAGGTTTTAGTCAATCGTGTGATTTCACTAATCTAAATCACACTCATCAATCTACTAACTAGCATCGTGCAAGCGTAACTAAGAAATTTGTGCAATTTAGAAATTAAGCAACGCCGACACTCCCTGACACCTAGGTAAATGCTGACATCCACGAATAACATTGATTCAAACCAAAATGTCCGATCATTTGAGTTATACTTGTATTTGGGAGTGAGATTCTACTCACAGTGATTCAAGACGTCTAAATATGGCTGAAACACATCTGAGGCCAGTTTCTAGGCATCAGCAGGGTCTTCTTCTACCTTGGGACAACCCTGGTTCAAACGTAGCACACACACAACTTCTTGATTTGGGCTTCGCTCAACGTTGCTTTGTTCTTGGACCTCAAAGATGAGCTAATGGCGTCGTTCCTTGGTGCTGCCTCATGCCCAAGGTGGCACAAAGACATGATTGTAGCTGCTACTGCTCAGATTGGCTGGGGTGCTGCCCTTGCTGCTTGGGCACCGCTCCTTGGTGGTCGGACTCTACGATTGGGTGAGGTAGGAGATGAACGGAGCTCGACTGCTCCCTTTCTATCCCTAAACGACCACCCTTCCTCCTCTACTGGTCGAGCAACACAGCTGGGAACCACACCTACAACTGGTCGACCGCCCTAGCAGGTTAGGCATAGCTGGGCAAGGAAAGAAGAAGGGAAGAAGAGAAGAAGAAGAGGACGGAGGGGGTTGGGCGCTGCTGATCGGAGCTAAAGGGCCAAGATGCCCCATCCTTCCTCTGCTAGCCCACCGATCGAGCATTGCAGCTTGGGCTCTATTTGGGGCACCACTTCTCAAGCGGTTCCTGGATTGGTCGTGTGAAAGATATAAGGAAGAAAGGGGAAAGGGGGTTAATAAGGCTAATAATTGGGTAAATTGTAGATTCAACCCAAGAACTTTAAATCATCGTAACGTTCTCTCCGCAAGTCCGAATCGAGTGATTCTTTTTGCAAAGTTTCAAGAACGAGATCCACTAAAACCTCAAGGAATAAAAACACAGCAACTATACCATCTTAGCTAGGTTAATTATCTTAGGTAATTCACTTAACAATTAACACTACAGTTAACATTAATTACCTCAGATGAATCAATCTTGACAATTGATTCGCATCTTAGTTTATCTTGATTAACCATGATGTTTAACAAGATACTTAGCAATAGTCAAGGTACTTCATGCTAATCGAGTTACTAACTAACTAACCTTGATGTGGGTTATAACAATAATCCTAACTTGATCCATCATATACTCTTAATGCTTCTATGACTTGGGATATGATGCTATTGCATGAAATGGATCTAATGTGAATAAATATGATCTTGTATGAATAGACCATCTAAATCTCATGTTACCTAACTCCAAATTAGACTTTACCTCTAACTTATATAATTCATAATGTGGATGACTTTTCCTAGACGTAGACCTTAATATTGTTACCTATGCTATGTTGAATCGATATATGCACATTGGGAACATTGGAAATAATGTTTGATCTAATTGAAACCTATATCTAGGAAAACATCCACATGAATGATATGATGCTTATCTTACCAAACCTCAGTGATCAAAGCTCTATGTTATAACTTTTCATCTTAGGCCCCCTTGGTATGGACCATCTTTAGAGATCTTATCATAACTTGCTCATTACTCATAAGGTACACTTACTCTCTTGACCCTACTATGCTAGTGGCTTGATTGTATGTATGCTAGTATAAAGAGTTGGCTAGATAATTACTTGTTTGAGCTATTGTTCCCTATGAATACTATTTTCATGTTGTTTATACTACATTGGAAAACCTCGAACATAATTTTGATAAATCCATTATATACCCTGGTGCACCTGCCTGAAGTTTTGGGGTAAGGACACCAGGTCGGGTGTCTTACTTGATAAGGGAGACCATTATTATACAAGGGTTACCTCTTGGTGATGACTTTGAGGCCTCTTACAGATTGGGTAGATAATGTTGAGCACCCTTACAGATTCTTCCATGAGAAGTTAGTCTATAAGGCCTACGATTGATATAATGGATAAGGAAATCTTAAACATGATTTGTATAAATGAAATTCATTAAGTGATCTTACCTCATTTTTAGTTCTTTCTTATTATGATGTTTCTAGCCAAGCAACTTTTATATTACTCTTAAACTGATTACTTACCTTTTCATAGCATACTTAATGCTTTAGAATTTATATGTTTTATTTATCGAATTGGTAGTTACTAAATGAAGATCCATTGCAATCAAGACTCTATGATAAAAAATATATCATCAATGGGTATGCTTGAATTTGAAATGGGTACATGCTTCTCCATCCCCTTTTAGTATCTTGTTATATCTTGTGTTACTACTTTTACTTATATATTGCCTGTATGAAATATACGAGCCATTCTAGGGATGGACACCCTAGTCCACTCGCCTTTTTCTGTATAGACATTAGGAGTTCAGCATCAGGGTAACAAATAGTTTCGTGACATATATTTATTTTTATTTATTAAAATTTCACATAACCATACTCCTGGGTTCGACCATTGGCATAGGATGTGGTGTAACAGTGGTTGACATTTTACTGGACGCATCGTGGTGTCCCTTCAATGACACGACTGGTCCCAGAGTTTACTCTTGGCTGGTGATGCAATGATTTTGAGTCGCATTTATAGACTTATTTTATTTGTGTTTTATGCATTTATTAGTCATTTTGGTGGTTAATAATGCATAATTCATCTACTATGGTCTATGATCGTTCTCTATGTCAAATCTCCCTTATTTTGGTATTTTGAGCATAAATTATTACAAGAATATGTTTTGTTTCGGCTTATGTGGTTTCGTGTTGTAATTTCAGGAAAAACAAATATATGCTGCTGTCGATACCATCGACAGTGGTCGATACCATCGACACGACCACAGGTTGCCAGCCGCAAGGAGCATAAGAAAGTCGATACTAGCGACAGGAGAGTCGATGGTATCGATTTACCATCAGGTTGCTGGCGAGAACAGAGTCAATACTATCGATGCATATTTCGATACTATCGACAAGGGGAGCTACAGTGACACAAAAGGACAAAATCGTCGCCTCAGGTTTGTCGATACCATCGACCCGCGTCGATGGTATCGAGACAGCATCAGGCGCAACAACGAAGAGAAAGGAGAATTGCTAATATCGCACAAGGTCGATACCATCGATCCGCGTCGATGGTATCGACACCGTCAGAAACAAGTTTGCTTCAGATCGATCTAAATCCGACGGCTGTGATATTTTTGGCAACCTAACTCAGTGATTATACCTAATGACGGCGGCCAAAAGAAATCCATCACATCATTAGCTACTGCACACATCCCGAGAAGGTGTGGAGAGAAGAACAGAGCCCAGTAGCACGCCCCAGCCGTTCCGGACGCTGAAGAAGACGTTTTCCACCACCGAAAGGCGGGAGAACGCGTATTCTACGCCAAGGAGCGCCTGGATCTTCTCCGTTCAGGGGTTTAACCACTCAATCACGTTTTCCCCCATGTTTCCCTTGTTCTCTACCATGTTGTGCTCTGAGATGAACATGCGGAGCTAATCCCCTTTATCTTTAGGACCGGGAGTAGCCCGGGAAATCATTGTATGACAATTTTATCATAGTAATTCATCATTTATCTCTTAAATCCATGGTATAACTTTGTTTTCTCAATTCTATTGTTATGCTTGATCACCATAATAATAATCTAATGCCCTTAATTACTTTGAAAGAAGGATTAATGGTTGAAAAGAGACGAAATTTACATTAATTGACAAATCCCTTGAACAAGGTGGTGTAAGGTTAATGGTGGATACCAAGAGATCGATTCTAATGCACCTAGTTTAGGGTATAGGTTACTACGACGGTGGAACTGACCTAGACATAGGTAGTGAATTGTACCACGACAGTGGGCAATTCTGATTGTAGGCCACTACCCGGATAGAGATAAATCTGAGTGACTATATAGAAATTCATACAATGAGAACCCGTGGTGAAACCGCAATCCTAAAGATTTCCACTTGAATTGATTAAATTAAACCTTAATCGATTGTTTTGTTTTATTTCATTTTCTTTTAATTTACAACAACTTCCAACTTGTTAACTGGTCTAGCTGATTGCGAGTAGTTAGTGGTAGTCTCTAATAATCCAGTGTCCCTGAGTTTGACTCAGTCCTCACAAAAGGCCTATATTACATTGACGCGTACACTTGTGTTTCTACGCATGGAAAATTTGTGTCAAGTTTTTGGCGCCGTTGCCGGGGACACGGCAATTGTCGGCACTACGAGTGCTGCAAGCGGCCACTCTAGGCCATTTTTTATTTTTATTAGTTTAAAATCATTTCTAAAAATACATAGTTTATTTTCTAATTTTTGTAATCGTCAAGCACGGTACTGAACTTTAATTTTCACTTTGCAGATACTGTGTATGGTGCAGATGCGTAGCACCGACTACACGCAACAGGCACCAGAGGTTCCATTGTCAGGACCGAAAGACGAGGAGGATTACAATCAAGACTATCTGGAAGAAATAAACTCAAAATCCGAACAAGAAGAAATGGCAGAGCAACAGACAATATGGGAGAAGATCAAGGCTTCTTCTTCATCTGCTTCAAAGGGGTTGATCAAGAAACAAGCGATCAATATTCCGACATACAAGATTGATCCTGCGTTAATCAACTTGGTGAAGTCGAATGCATTCCATGGGCTCAAGAATGAAGACCCAGTCACGCATATAAGCCAATTTGTGGAGAATTGTGACATAATAAAAATAGATGGATTCCCACAAGATACTCTCTACCTGAAGCTCTTCCTGAGTTCTCTAGAGGGAAACTCAAGAGAGTGGTTGCATAATCTGGACGATGAATATGTGGAATCCTGGAACCACATGGTGGAGGTTTTCTTTGAAAGGTTCTTCCCACCCGAGAAGACCAATGACATGATCAGGAAGATCCACAACTTCACTCAGAAAGCAGGAGAGACCTACTCTGAGACCTGGGAAAAGTTTCAGATCATGCTTAGGCGGTGCCCACATCACGGGCTTGACAAGGAGACACAGGTCAAAATCTTCTATTTTGCTCTCTCCGAGCATGATAGAAGTAACCTCTATTCCGCAGGCTCAGGATTCTTCTTGAACAACACAGACACGAGGTGTTCGGAAATCCTTAAGAACATGGCCAAGAAGCAATCTTGGGGCGACAGGGACGCCGTTGAGCACGTTCGAGTAGCAGGGGAGTCAAAAGCAATCAAGGAGCTGAATGAGAAGATGGACCTTCTCGTGAAGAAACTGCTTGCAAAGGAAGATATTGAATCCGAGGATGAGGCACAAGTCAAATTCATGCGGCAGCAGCAAGGTTACAGAAATAATGAATACTCATGGAGGAAGGACAAGAAGTTCTCCTGGAAGGATCCGAACAACTTCTTGCAGGACCCCGATGCAAAACCCCAGCCGGTAGCGGAGGACAAGAGCACGAAGTTGCTCAACCAAGTGATAAAGCAAAATCAAGAACTAATGACTACTTTTGGCCAACAAATAAAGCAACAGGGGGAATTTATGAATCAGTTCGGGCAGACACTGCAGAGCCATGGGGCTCAGATGAGGACAATTGAGACGTCCATGGTGCAAATGGCAGCTGAGATAGCCAATCTGAAGAAGCCAGTGCATCAAGGTTTTCCAGGTAACACGAACATTCCAGGAGAAACCAACAGGAGAAGGCCATCTTGCTAAGGAGTGGCAAGAAGCTTTTAAACCCCAGAGCCGATGAACCAAGCAAACCCCAAGCAGAAATTGAAGGTGAGGCCACTGAGGAGCTACCAATACCGGTCACAAAACCACTTGAGGATATAGCAGTGCATGCTATTGAAAATTCTATTGTAGATGAGGAGGAGACACAGAAAAGGACACCATATGTGCCACCGCATCAAAGGGCACAGGCTGTCCCGGTCCCATATCCGAATAGTGCAAAGGCAAGGAAAGTGGATGCCCAGTTTAAAAAGTTTCTAGACAGTTTCAGAAAGCTCTCCGTCAACATCCCATTATTGGAAGCAATAGAGAAAATCCCCTCTTACGACAAATTTCTGAAAGACATCATTACTAAGAAGAGGAAAATCCCTGGCACAGAGGTTGTAGTTCTCAAAGAGCAGCTGAGTGCCTTCATCATGGGCACATTGCCATCGAAGAGGCAAGATTCAGGCTGCTTCAACATCTCATGTTACATTGGAAAGGTGAAGTTTGGTGAAGCGCTATGTGACTCCGGGGCAAGCATAAATTTGATGCCCCTTTCTACATTCAAGAAACTGGGATTAAAAGAGTCAAGGCCGAGAAACATGACAATCCAACTGGCAGACAATTCTGTGGTGAAGCCATATGGTATTTGTGAAGATGTGCTAGTGAAAGTAGATCGATTTGTATTTCCAACAGATTTTGTCGTCATGGAGATGCAAGGTGAACAAGGCAATGAGTTACTACTCGGACGACCCTTCCAAGATACAGCTGACATGATACTTGAGATGGGGAGAGGACGTTTGACCTTGGGTATCGCCGATGATCAGTTCGAAATGGTCATGCCTTTCAGCACCATGCCATCTAAAGCTAAAGAGCAATGCCACATGGTAAAGCATTTTGATCACAATATCTCACTTTGTCTAGGGAAGCCATTTTTAGATATGGCTCATGTAATGACTAAGGTGGAGAAAGGGACATTGGCTATAGACATCATGGAGCAGACCAAGGTGGTGTCCCTTAGCAAAGCTGTAGGTTTTCCTAATGATGAGGAGGAGGACATTCCCCTCTCTACTGAAGATGAGGCCATAGCAAGCTCGGTTTTCAATGCATATCCACAACTACCACTTGAAGCCTGCTTGGTAAATATCACACATGATTGGATGAGAAGCAAGTCACTGCAGGAGTGCGCCAAGATGCTTCAGTTGCTTCCGTGCTTTTATGCTAGGTACTATGAAGACCTTGGCGAACTCCCACCACCACTTCAGTCGTCCTTAATCAGCCCGCCCGATTTGGAATTGAAGTCGTTGCCACCACACTTGAAGTATGCATTTTTGGCTGAGGAAGAAAAGATGCCTGTGATTATATCGGCTCATCTGAGTGCTGAAGAGGAGGACCAGCTGCTGATTGTGTTGAAGAACCACCGAGGAGCATTCGGGTGGTCGGTTGCAGACATCAAGGGGATCTCCCCTACATTGTGCCAGCACAAGATTCAGCTCGAGGAGGGAGCCAAGCTGGTGATTCAGCCACAACGTCGATTAAATCCCAGCATGATGGAGGTTGTCAAGAAGGAGGTGATTAAGCTCCTTTCTGCAGGTATCATCTATGCTATTTCTGACTCGACGTGGGTGAGTCCTACGCAGGTAGTTCCTAAAAAGGGGGGAATCACTGTTACCCATAATCTTCTAAATGAACCTGTCACGACCCGCTTGGTAACTGGGTGGCGTGTCTGTATAGATTACCGTCGATTGAATGCCACTATGCTTAAGGATCATTTTCCTCTTCCATTTATTGACCAGATTTTAGAGCGTTTAGCCGGCTGATCGCATTTTTGTTTTCTTGATGGTTATTCGGGGTACAATCAGATTTCAATCGATCCTAAGGACCAAGAGAAGTCCACCTTCACTTGTCCTTACAGAACGTTTGCGTACCGTCGTATGCCATTTGGGTTGTGTAATGCACCGATGACCTTTCAGCGTTGCATGCTTGCCATCTTTTACGATATGGTTGAACACTGTCTAGAGGTTTTTATGGATGATTTCTCTATCTATGGTGCATCCTTTGACGAGTGTCTTTACAATCTGGATAAGGTTTTGCAACATTGTGAGGACACACATTTGGTTCTCAATTGGGAGAAATGCCACATGATGGTGAGTGAAGGAATAGTGCTAGGACATAAAGTGTCTAGCAAAGGTTTGGAGGTAGACCCGGTAAAAATTGAAGTGATTTCCAAATTGCCCCCACCCAATTCGGTTAAATGGGTACGGAGTTTCTTAGGTCACGCCGGTTTCTATCGCCGCTTTATAAAAGATTTTTCTAAAATTGCCAAACCTTTATCTGAGCTTTTCGAAAAGGATGTTGTTTTTGACTTTAATGATAAATGTCTACATGCGTTCAACGTGCTTAAGGAAAAACTGATTTCCGCACCGGTTGTGCAAACGCCGGATTGGACCAAGCCATTTGAATTAATGTGTGATGCATCTGATTTCGCGGTTGGGGCTGTTTTGGGACAACGGGTGGACAATAAACCCGCTGTGATTTTTTATGCATCCAAAACTTTGAATGATTCTCAACTTAATTACACGATGACCAAAAAAGAACTGCTTGCCGTTGTTTTTGCTTTTGAAAAATTTCTATAATATCTTATTGGATCTAAAGTCATGGTATGGGCGGACCACGCCACCATTAAGTATTTGATGGAGAAAAAGGATGCCAAACCTAGATTGATTAGGTGGATCTTGCTTTTACAGAAATTTGATATTGAAATCAAAGATAAGGCGGGCATTGAAAATGTGGTCGCGTACCATTTGTCTAGGTTGGAGAGGGTAGATGAAAAAGATTTACACATACCCATTACCGAGACATTTCCGGATGAACAACTTTTGAAAGTGAAATTGAAAGATCTGTGGTTTTCTTACATTGTTAACTATCTTGCTTGCAAAATCATCCCGGATGATTGGACGTACCAAGAGAAGAAGAAATTTTTCCATTCTTTACGTTATTATCTCTGGGATGACCCTATTCTCTTGAAGCAATGCAGGGATGGTGTCTTACGCAGGTGTGTACCGGAGGAGGAATACGAAAGTGTTCTTCGTCATTGTCACACACTACCGACGGGGGGTCACCATGCTAGTTCTCGCACTGCAGCCAAAGTGCTTGAAAGTGGCCTATACTGGCCTACTTTGTTCAGGGATGCTTATGAGTTTGTGCGGCAATGTGATTCCTGCCAAAGGGCGGGTAACATCTCGAAAAGATAAGAGATGCCCCTCAATGTATTTCAAGAGGTTGAGGTATTTGACTTGTGGGGTATAGATTTTATGGGACCCTTTGTGTCCTCAAATTCTAATTTGTACATTCTTTTGGCTGTTGATTATGTTTCGAAGTGGGTAGAGGCAATACCCACAAGGACTAATGATTCCGCTGTAGTGTGCAGGTTTGTCAAAGAATATATTTTCTACAGGTTTGGTGTACCAAGGATGATCATTAGTGATGGAGGTACACACTTCCGAAATCAAAAGTTCGCGGCACTGTTGAGGAAGTACGGGGTAAAACACAACATTGGTACCCTGTACCACCCGCAAACTCAAGGGCAAGTGGATGTCTCCAATCGGGATATTAAGAAGATCTTGGAGCATACTGTGGATTCCACGAGAAAGAATTGGAGTACCCTACTACCAGATGCTTTGTGGGCGTATAGGACATCTTTCAAGACACCTATAGGCACTACACCTTTTAGGTTGGCTTATGGTCGGGCTTGTCACTTACCCGTGGAATTGGAGCATAAAGCGCATTGGGCGCTGAGGAAGCTAAATTTGAGTTATGATGAAGCGGGAAAGAAGAGGTTACTTGAACTTAATGAACTTGATGAGCTGCGAATGAGTGCATATGAAAGCTCGTAGATCTACAAGGAGCGCACAAAGTTGATTCACGATCGCCATATTCAAATGCACGTTTTCAAGAAAGGGGATCGTGTCCTCTTATTCAACTCTAGGCTAAAGATGCATCCCAGGAAATTGAAATCTCGATGGAGTGGACCATTCACCGTAGACGAGTTCAGACCACATGGCGCGATCATGGTGCGTGATGGCGAGACCACATTCCTGGTCAATGGACAAAGGTTGAAATTGTATTTTGGTGAAGATTACACAGGGAAAGTGAATGAGGTCAAACTCATTGTGCTTCCGGATGCATGACGAGCTTCATGTCGTCTAGCCTAAGACGTTAAATAAGGGCACTTGTTGGGAGGAAACCCAGCCATCGGTAGTTTAGTTTAGTTTCTTTCACATTCGTAGTTTGGTTTGTTTTGATTTTGTTTTTAGTGTAAAAAAGGTACCGTGATCGTTTGCTTAATGTGCAGGATTGAGGCAGAGTCAATACCATCAACACTTGTGTCGATGATATCGACATGGGTACAGGTTGGCGACTGCAGACATCGCTCTGCGTCGATACCATTGATGGCCTCGTCGATACCATTGATGGCCTCGTCGATGGTATCGACATACCAACAGGCTGATCGCAAGACGAGGTCGATAATATCGACATGGGTGTCGATACTCGCGAGATCTCTGGAGATATTCAGAAGAAATCATCTCAGTAAAGTCGATACCATCGATGGGCCTGTCGATGGTATCGAAACAGTTATAGGCAGAAGGCGGCGGCCGAGCCTCGCGAGGGTGTTGCCCTAAATGGAAGTCGATACTATCGACTTGCGTCGATAGTATCGATGCAACACGTCACTGATCCACGAGAGGAAATCAACGAAAATCGCTGCATCTAGGAAGTCGATCCGTGGGATGGGTTGATACCATCGACACTTGTAGATAGTATCGACACATCATCGATCCGGGCCCCCACATCCAGCCATCGACGACCGTCGATACCAGCGGCAGTACGGATTGTTCTACGCGTGTCGATACCATCGACTCGCGTCGATGGTATCGACGGGCACACAACAGCGCCAGCGTTAGTTATATAAGGGAGGGTTTGTCGTCATATGACATCACACATTCAATGAGTTCTTCCTCTACTTGTGCTGTGCGTCCTCCAGAGCAATCCGAGCCCGACTATGAGCATCCAGGAGCACGTTCTTCATCGAGCAGAGATTTTCTTCTCCGACCTGCACTGAGCTCCTTCTTCTATTTCTTCTTCTTCTTCCGCAATCATGGTGCATGTTGCCGACACGTCCTCATCCCGGGAAAATCCAATGGAGATCCCGAAGTTTGTTCCTCCACCGACCACATCTATTCCGCGTCTGCGGATCATTCACCCTAATGCGGAGGTTCGGAAGATCTACGAGGAGATCATGAAAAGGAAAATTGAGCCGACCCGTTATGTCGACCGCGAGATGATCTGTAACCTGGGGTTCGAGGCTAATCTGGCCTATGTACTCAAGGGGCATGCGAGACACACGGGCAGAACGCCCGATGAGCTGGAATACCATGCTAATGGCCAACCGTTCTTCGGTGACTGGCCGACATACAAGGAGCTACTGGCGGAACTAATGGCGTTGCTGGACGTATGCGTTGTGCCCAATGACATCATCACCACAGATCGCGAGTGGATCAAGGGCCGCGTTTCTTTCCGGCTGTACAATAATGACTACAATCTCACACTCAGGCAGTTCAATGTGATCTACAACTGGAACCATGGGCGAACTAACTACCGGAGGCCAGACAACCGGACGGATTACGATGCTATCTTCGTCGAGCTAGTGACGGTGCCGCCGGGCAAATCTGTGAGCTACCACAACACGGCGGTAGCAGACTTTGAGCATCCGTTCATGTGGATTCTTCATCGGATGTTGTGTTCCACCCTGTTTGCTAGGGGTGATCTGTCTCTTAGCAAATTCCAGGAGACGGACCTATTTTTCTTGCATAAACTACTGAAGCGGCAAGAGTGCAACTGGGGAGCATTCTTTCTGCAGTGGGTGTTGGCTGTAAAGCGGAGTACGTGGAAGGCTCCAATTCAATTTGGAGGACTCATCACACCGCTGGCCCACTATCTTGGGCTAAACTTCTCACAGTTGACTCCTCTCTCCAATAGAAGCAAGGTCAATTTGCAACATCTTCAACGCTCCAACCTTATCTTGCTTCGGGATGGTTTACCTTATGCTCACTGCCATGTAAACCACACATATCAAGAATGTTTGCTTCCCGATCCTGTCTTCCACATCGAGGGTGCTCAACATTTCTGATGACCCATCATCGCCATTGCTGACTCCGATGAAGACGGCGGCAACAAAGACAACAACAATGATGACGACGAGACTGAAGAGGAAGAGGAGGCCTACACTCCTCTTCGGGCACGAGTGGCACCTAGGAAGCGTCCTCGCATGCATCCGGGTGCATCTTCATCTTTGTAGCCTCCGCCACCACCACCGCCCTCCCAGCAAAGCGAGGATGTCTATTCACTGCAAGGAATGTATGCCATGCTGTAGGATATACAACAGACGCAGCAGCACCACACTACGGTGTATACCGGTATTCAGGAGACCACGAACCGGTTACTTGACAATCAGAGGGCGATCTTCGAGAATGAGCACCTCCTCCTTGACAACCAACAACAGATTCATGACAGGTTGCATAGGATGGAGATGCAGCAGCAGCCCTTCTATGATCACTACTGGAGCCAGAACTACTTTGGGGGGTATCCACAACCTCCACCCATGCCCCAGTTTGATCCGAGCTTTCAGGGGCAGTACCCATCCTGGGACCCCACGGCTCCACAGTACCCGCCTCCGCCAGAAGAGTAATCGATATCTCTGTTCCAACCTTTAAGATTGTTTTTGACAATGAGGCCATAGTCGAATTCAAGCTTAGGGGGGGAGTTGGAACAACTCTATCTTTTATTTTCTCAGTTTTTAGTTTTATTTTGTTTGTTCTTGTCATTTATTTCTTGCAATCTTAGTTTGTTTGTAGAATCCACACTCTATCTGGTGTAATTGTGTATGTCTTAAGTCATGTGTCATCTCATTTACTTGTACATGGGAATTAAGGGAAAATTTAAAAAATTTGAGTGTTCGCAAGCTTGTGGTGTTCAACTTTGAGCACATAACTTAAGAAAATGATTGGTTTTGTCAACTCTAAAATAGAAAATCACAACTGTACATTCCTAATGATTCATGAAAAGTGGACGAAATTGGTTATGTGAGCCTAAACTGACCAAATGATAATGAGACTCTAATTTGAAGTAAGAGAGAGAAACCTCTAAACTACTACATAGGTCAGTAAGGAGGGACACATAATACTTTTCAAAGGTTCAGTCAATTAGTCTTGTGATCTGTCCACCTCATTGTTTTTCATAATCCACCATAAGAATTGGAAGTACTTTACAGTTTTAATCCTTTTTGATTGCATCTCATGTAGATAGGTCTTGCATTGCAACCACTTTCACATGTTTTGCATGAAAGTAAAAAAATAGAATAGTTATACATGTACATTATCCTTAGGTGCATGTCATTTAGCTGCATTCATAATTTTTATGCATAGAGTACATCATGTATCTTATTTCTTCTTTAAGGGTGATTCACTTGTTCCATACCTTATAAATAATTCAAATATTTGAGCTATATAGAGAAAGTGAGCCCAACAAATTATTAATTGTCATTTGTGGATATAAGGGCCTTAAAGAAAAAAATATATAAGAAAAAAAAAGAAATGAAAAATGAAAAGAAAAAGAAGTATTGAGAAGTAAGTAGAATAAGAGGGAGAAAGGAACATAGTCTCACTTGCATCTTAAGATGAGTAAGTACATGATGTGGCTCAGTTAGATATTCCATCTCATTTTGAGATGGGATGTTAGTGCATGCATCATTCCACCCAACTATAGGCATTAGGGAATTTTCATGTGCAAATGCATCATTTAGGGCATTTTTGTTTTATGCATGTTGAAACCGTATAACGCTTCCATTTCTTCCATTAACCACCCATTCCATCTACCCGTTTCTCGAATTGGTAGGCCACCGTGATTTTCTCCTCACTTGTGAATATCGGGAGAGTTGCTTCCATGTAGATGGTAGTTAGGGCGAGCAACGTAGTATAGGAGATCACAAGATGCACCGAGTCTGGACCTGCAAATTTTATTATGTTAACTGCCTTATGTGATAGTGTCCATCAGTTTTGACGTAGATATCTTTTATGGATGATTACTGTCGCCTTTAGGGTAATTATCATTTTGTGGTTAGTGAGGGTCGGAATGTGAATGTCCGGTGGGAATCATATGGTGATGTTTGTTGTGATGATTTGATCTTTAGTTGACTCTGGCAATTCTATTCTAAGGTTTAGTTGCTCGAGGGTGAGCAATGTTCAAGCTTAGGGGAGTTTGATGCGATGATTTTGAGTCACATTTATAGACTTGTTTTATTTGTGTTTTATGAATTTATTAGTCATTTTGGTGGTTAATATTGAATAATTCATCTACTATGGTCTATGATCCTTCTCTATGTCAAATTTCCCTTATTTTGGTATTTTGAGCATACATTATTACAAGAATATGTTTTGTTTCGGCTTATGTGGTTTCGTGTTGTAATTTCAGGAAAAACAAATATTTGCTGTTGTCGATACCATCGACAGTGGTCGATACCATCGACACGACCACAGGTTGCCAGCCGCAAGGAGCATAAGAAAGTCGATACTAGCCACAGGAGAGTCGCTGGTATCGATTTACCATCAGGTTGCTGGCGAGAACACAGTCGATACTATCGACGCATATGTCGATACTATCGACAAGGGGAGCTACAGTGACACAAAAGGACAAAACCGTCACCTCAGGTTTGTCGATACCATCGACCCGCGTCGATGGTATCGAGACAGCATCAGGCGCAACAACGAATAGAAAGGAGAATTGCTGATATCGCACAAGGGTCGATGGTATCGACACCGTCAGATACAAGTTTGCTTCAGATCGATCAAAATCTTACGGCTGTGATATTTTTGGCGACCTAACTCGGTGATTATACCTAATGACGGCGGCTAAGAGAATTCCATCACGTCATTAGCCGCTGCACACGTCCCAAGAAGGTGTGGAGAGAAGAACAGAGCCCAGAAGCACGCTCCAGCCATTCCGAACGCCGAAGAAGATGTTTTTCCCCACCGAAAGGCGGGAGAACGTGTATTCTACGCCAAGGAGCGCCTGGATCTTCTCCATTCAGGGGTTTTTACCACTCAATCACGTTTTTCCCCATGTTTCCCTTTTTCTCTACCATGTAGTGCTCTGAGATGAACATGCGGGGCTAATCCCCTTTATGTTTAGGACCAGGAGTAGCCTGGGAAATCATTGTATGACAATTTTATCATAGTAATTCATCATTTATCTTCTTAATCCGTGGTATAATTTCGTTTTCTCAATTCTATTGTTATGCTTGATCACCATAATAATAATCTAATGCCCTTAATTACTTTGAAAGAAGGATTAATGGTTGAAAAGAGATGAAATTTACATTAATTGACAAATCCCTTGAACAAGGTGGTGTAAGGTTAATGGTGGATACCGAGAGATCGATTCTAATGCACCTAGTTTAGGGTATAGGTTACTACGACGGTGGAACTGGCCTAGACATAGGTAGTGAATTGTACCACGACAGTGGGAAATTCTGATTGCAGGCCACTACCCAGATAGAGAGATAAATCTGAGTGACTATATAGAAATTCATACAATGAGAACACGCGGTGAAACCGCAATCCTAAAGATTTCCACTTGAATTGATTAAATTAAACCTTAATCGATTGTTTTGTTTTATTTCATTTTCTTTTAATTTTACAACAACTTCCAACTTGTTAACCGGTCTAGCTGATTGCGAGTAGTTAGTAGTAGTCTCCGATAATTCAGTGTCCCTGAGTTCGACTCGGGCCTCGCAAAAGGCCTATATTACATTGACGCGTACACTTGCGTTTCTACGTACGGAAAATTTGTGTCAGCTGGGTGGAGTCCAATAGTGGCCGATCCCAGGAGGGGTTCCTCTTTATAAAAAACCATTTCACATAACCATAAATTTTATAGTATCTTACATAAGCTAGTTATTGAGCATACGACAAAGTCCTACACAAAAGAAGAGTTAGATGAGATATGAGAAAGTGGACATTGTCTTTAAGGAAGTCAATTTTTTTATTGGGATAAAATAAGATGTCATCAAAACTTTGATGTCATGCTTTCTATATACATGTGACAATAATGACTTTTTGAAACTTGAAATTTGATACAAGTGAATTTTTGTTGCATATGTGAATGATGTACATGTGTATACATGTATATGAGTGTGAATGAAGAAGAGAAATTACTATGATGAGAATTAGATTTGTACACATGGATGAGAATAGAATTGCATGTGTGTTTTCTAAATTGTGTATGTGCATATGTGCATGAGAATGAATGAAGGTGGATTAGAATTGAATTACATGTGTGTGAATGAATTGTGTGGATGTAGACTCTTGTATGTGTTTGTTATTACATATTTTGTAGATACTATTGGCCTATTGTTAAGCTGAGCACATGATGAAACCTACAATTATAATGAATTGTAGGTTACGTATCCTACTAAATAGTTGGGTAGTAGGTCTGCAGACTTTCTATAAAAAAATCAAACATGCAATGTTAGTTGTTTTAAAAAGCTGACGATGAAGATCTGCATCGTCAATTTTCTTAAAACAACTGATGACACAATGATCCTAATTAGTCAAAAGTTTAACTAATAAGAATGTACATCATCAATTTTTATAAGGAATCGATAACATAGGCTCTACTTCAACATTGGCTTCTTCCTTTCGACTGACGACTATAATCCTAGAACATTTTTATAATATAACTCATATTGGATTACATCATCAATTTCTTCACATACAAATGATAATAAACACCTATTGTTACTTTAGTTTCACACCTCATAGCAGCTGACACTGTGTCTATGAATTTTCAGTCATATCTTACCATAAAAATTGACGTTGAAAATCCTTGTAGTGTTGCTCATTTAGGTATTGGTTCGTAACCAATATCACGTCTAATTTAACTGACACTATAGATGGTATATGTATAGGATGTAGGATTTGACCATACAACTTACGCTACAATCAACAAAAACTTTATTGAGATAATAATTAGATTCACACCTGATGATGTTGGGTATGTTGTACTGGTACAGTCTCGGATGTGATGAAAATTTATTGTAGAAGTATTATCCAAAAGTGTTTAAACTCAAATAAGAAATATCAGATTTAATGTGGAAAACTATCCTCAAGGCAAGAAGAGAAAAATGGGGCAAGGCCGACCAACAAGCACTGTGTAATTAAGATTACAACTCACACTTCCCAAATTTAGTTACCCCTAAATCCGAGTAGACCTCCCCAAACGAGAACAACGATGAGGAAGAAAATAATCACACCTAATGTTTACAAAACCTCCCTCTTTACTTGATCTCCTCACGACGTCTTTGTTGTTGCTGGGGACTACTTGATGCTGTTGTGACCGTTGATCAGGTCAGACTGTTGCCTCTACAACAACACTATGTTTGTAATCTCCAACCGCTACTTTGATTCAAGGAAAAGTCATTGACCCTCTCTTACAATCAAGAGAGTTGTTATGTCGGTGCAACTAATGTACCATTAGCTCTCATCCGATGCTTTGCTTCAAGGCAAAGCCATTGACCCTCTCTTATCAACCAAGTGAGATCCTACAATTATTCTTATTTTTCAACTCCTCTACAATAGAAGGCACCAACAAGCAACTGGAGGGATAATCTCAATGGCCTCCCCTAGGGCCTCTATTTATTGGCCTCCAAAGTATGTGGATGCAATTAGGAATCCTACTCTAATTCCTAGTCCAATACCATGTTGCATATAGGAAACCATCTTCTTCCCTTTAAGATTTGACTCCTATTAGGATTGGTAGCACAAGCCAACTCTGACTCAAGTCCAAATCCAACTAGGACATGGGTTGGATCCTTTTGTTTTCTCCAACACTCTCCCCCCCAGCCCATGAGGGAGACTTGGTCACAAAATAATCATTGGGAATATATGCCTCAGAGTTCTTTGCAGAGATCCATCTTGTCTCGTGTCACCACCTTGGTCATCATATCATAAGCATCCTTCTCAGTATTGATCTTCTTTAGAGTAAAAAACCTCTTATCAATCACATCACAAAGCCAATGATATCTCACATCAATGTCCTTTGTCTGTGCATGATGCATTGTGCTCTTGCTCAAGTCAATATCACTCTGACTATCACAGAAAATAGTCCAGTCAATCTGATTAATACCTAGATCTCCTAAAAATCTTACTATCTAGAGTATTTCTTTTCATGCTTCTGCTAATGCAATGTACTCTATCTCTATCATAGAAAGTACAACACACTTTTGCAACATGGACTGCCAAGATATGACCCCCTCTACAAAAGTGAAAACATAGCTAGAGGTAGACTTCCTGTGATCAATATCACATATCATGTCAGCATCGATGAAGCCCTTCAGAACTGGTTTAGAATTACCAAACATCAGACATGTGTTGCTTGTACCTCATAAGTATCTAAAGATCCACATGACCACCTCCCAGTGATCTTTTCTAGGGCTTGAGAGAAACCTACTCAGAATGCCAATTGTATGAGCAATATTAGGATGAGTACACACCCTTGTGTACATCAAACTCCCACAATAGAATAATAGGGAATCCTTTCCATCTCCTCCTCCTCGTTTGTAGATGGGAACGACTTATTGCTTAGATTGAAGTGACCTGATAGTGGAGTACTCATGGCTTTGGCTTTGCTCATGTTGAATTAATCAAGAATCCATTTAACATAATTATGTTGTGACAACCACAACCTACATTGTTTACTATCATGTGTGATCTGCATTCCCAAAATATGTCGTAGTGGTCCCAAATCCTTCATCGCAAAGACTTTAGAAAGCTCTATCTTCAATTTTTTAATCAAATTAATATCATGTTCCACTATCAACATGTTATCCACATAGAGTAGTAGAATAATGAATTTCCATTGGGAAACCTCCTGACATAAACACATGATCTACACTTTTCTTCTGGTACTCATGACTATGCATGAAATAATCTAACTTCTTGTACCACTATCTGGGAGCTTGTTTCAAACCATACAAACTCTTCTTCAATCTGTAGACTAAGTACTCTTTCCCTTTCACCTAAAAACCTTCTAGCTACTCCATGTAGATCTCCTCATCTAGGTCACCGTGAAGAAATTTTGTCTTCACATCCACCCACTAATGCTCCAGATCTAGGTTAGTAACCAAGCTTAGAACCAACCTAATAGAAGTCATCTTCACATCAAGAGAAAATATCTCATCAAAATCCACCCATGGTCTTTGACCAAAGCCCTTGACAACTAGTCTAGCTTTGAATCTGATATCCTTGTTGTTGTCATCTCTCTTCATCCTGTAAACTCACTTGTTTTGTAGTGCTCTTCGGCCCTTGGGAAGTACCACAAGCTTATAGATATCATTCTTATACAAAGAAGAAAATTCCTCTTTCATCTCCTGATGCCATTGTGCTCTGTTTCTATGAATCTATGTCTCATGATAAGTCTCTAGACCCCCCTGATCAGTAAGGAGAATATATTAAGATGCCAAATATCTGGATGCAGGATGAAAAACTCTATTAGACCTCCTGAACTACTACCCTGAGGATTGTGCCTGGTGATTATCTTATTCCCCATGTCTAGAAGTCTCTCACTGTGAGTCTGAATCACTCATATGTGCATTTGGAATCGGAACACTTAATGTGCTATCACTCTATTTCTCATGATGATCGTGCTTCTCTTCTTTGTCATCTGAATATTGCACCTGTGAAGAAGCCAAAGCATCCTCATACTCATCATAAGAATAACTATCACCTGATCATATAGCCTTTACATCATCACTCTCAGGCTATGTAACTGTCTGACTCTTACAAAATGTCACATCTCTATCTCTGCTTGTGATATTTTTCATAGGGTCCCATAACCTGCAACCAAACTAGTTATATCTACAGCCAAGACAAATATGTGACAACTCTTTTTCATCCAACGTTTGCCTCTTTTCATTTGCAACGTGTGCATAAGCCTTGCACCCAAATACATGTAAATGACCATAAGAAGCATCCTTGCCTATCTATACCTTCTTAAGTATATCAAACCTCAAAGGAACTGATGGAGATTGATTGATCAGATAGAAGGAAATACTCACTGCCTCACTCCATAATGTCTTTGGCAACTTTATAGTCCTCAACATGCATCTAACTTTCTCCACTATGGTACGGGTCATCCTCTTAGGTGTACCATTGTGTTGTGGTGTGTTGGGCTCTGTCCTTTAATGTTGTATTCTGTGCTACGTGCAATAATCCTAAAACTCCCTGGAGGTGTATTAGAACATCCCAGGAATAGAGGCCTCAGATTAAATTATCTTAAAAGGAATGATCACCCTACCCATATCACTAAGTCGCACCTCCGTTTAAGAGAGCCCGTCACTAAAGAACTCCATAGTTAAGTGTGCTCATCTTGGAGCAGTACTAGGATGGGTGACTAGTCAGGAAGTTGATCTTGGCTTGTGTGTGAGTGAGGACAAAGTGCGTAGTTAAGGCTAGTGGTGGTCTGTGAAGCAAGTCACCATTCTTGAAACTCTACTGGAGCCTTGGGTAGTGGGCCCGAGTGTTACAAATGGTATCAGAGCTGATTCCCCTCCAATAGGTGGGTCCTACTGTTGGGTTTTGAGGGAGGCAAAGAAGGCAGCGGAAACAAAAATTTTCTCCTCCCCAAACCCAGAACAAGAAAACGCGTCAACGTCTATACAATAGGAAAGGATGATTTGTGGAATCATACCTTATCCCGAGGCTTGCTCGGTAACAATACCTCGTGGCTTGCACGGTCTTCACCTCCGGTCTTGGACGGTGTCTGCACAGCTCCTGGTCGCACCGGGGCTGACGACTCCTAGTCTCACCGGGACTGTCGGGATTGACAACTGTCCTCCGAGTGGCAAAAATCTCCCGCCTCTAAAGTAGTCCACACAGACCACCTAGAACTCCAATTTCCTTGTCCCACAAGGAATTGGAAGGAGTCACACCCTCCTGTCAGCGTACTAGTCACTGACATGCTCTCCTTCCACCAGTTGCTTTCTGCAGTTGTCTTTCCCTTGCTGTGCCTCCCTTATCGGGTAGCACTTGCTAGGGCTCTCTCGGTTACCAAAACCAGAGAGAACGACAACTTTACAGAGCAACTGGTTGCACTGAGTTGTTCTTTGAGAAGTGATGGAGCTAGAACTTACACCAAAAGATTACTCTTCCAATGGAAGTCCTGATATGCACCAAAAACCCTAGAGAGTTGATGTCCTCTCTAGGTTTACCTACAACTGGTGCTAGATAAATGCTCCAACCCCACAAGAGTGTGGAAGCCTTATCATAGTATAGATTTAGGATCGAACCCAAAGGACAACATTAAGAATCTGAGCGTCTTTTTCTTGTTTCGTATCAATCTAAGTTAATCATCTATATCCAAGAGTTTCATTTGAGTTATTTAATCCTACAAACATGCAAAAGTAAAGGAAAGTATGAAAACTAGTTTAAGATGTAAAATCTAAGATTAATCAAATGATGATGGATCACTAGGGTGATGCGGGTGTTTGCCACCACTACACATGAATTGTACTTGTACTAAACATTGCAAAACTTGTAAGAAAGATACATGGATGTTGTACAATACCAATGTCTTATAGGACAAGAGTAATGCATACATCCTTCACAGGTTGAGTAACTCTCATCCGGTACGTATCTACGTGTCAATGAAGATATGTAGTCTCCGAAGAGAAAATCTTACTCAACCTTGTGAAACGTGCATCGGAAAACTAACAAGCGAGCGATAATTACCAAATCGATTAATATCCTTATAAACTATCCCTCTTTCAAGGATATAGCTACGAGGAACGTGAGAGTGTTGCAACGTCAGCCATTCCCGAACGAATGGTCAATTACTTTGCACCACTCTCTCCTCAGAGTGTGTTCCTCGACCCGTCAAGGTTGCACTTTTGTACGTCAACTGATTCCATTTCATAGTAAAAAAGTACAACGATGGAGGTGAGTTTACTCCACTCCTTGGGAAGCGTTCCTAGATACCGAAATGGATGTGTGGTGGATACTCACACCAGAAACCAACACTAAACCGGTATTCGAGTCTCGGGAGCGGTCGTAGACAAACCACAACGAAAGACAACAGATGCATACAAGAACGCGGCCAACATTCGAGCATGTATGAAACGGTTTAGTATTAAATCGGAATGATAACATCTTTTTGGTACAAGTTACAAAACACGGGCAGCGAGGCTAGTCCCCGCACCCCAGTGAATGGAACTACTCGCTCCTCATAGAGGGAGCAACAAAGAAGGAGAAGAGAGAGAAAGAAAACATCGTCGAAGCAGAAGAGTAGATCTGTGACAGCCCGGTGTAGATCGCCGTAGTCTCCGGGACTGCTCCGTCGTGGTCGATGTCGTTCGTTTCTCCGCCTCAATCTTCGAGTCAACCTCCGGAATTGCAAGAGTAGGGTAAGGTGGAGCTATGGTGTGAGAAATGGTGAGATGGTGATGGAACAGCCTTCTAGAGCTGCGCCCGAACTGGCAGCTCACCGGATCTGGACTCAGCTTGGGATTCTGGGGCTGTGTGTGAAATTTGGGCGGAAACAGTGCTCGGGCAGTCTGGCGGCGTTCCGGCACTGGTCCCAGTCTGGCAGCCTTGGGCCGCCGTCAGATGGGATGCCTAATGGGGACCCTTGGGGTCCTATTTATAGGCACTGGACTGGCTCTCACATTTTTTTGTGTGATTTCAGACCGAAAATATCTTATCTAAACGGTTTACATTTTACTCTCTTCCATTCGGTTTCTGTTCTCTCGGTCACGCTGTGTGCATGCATGCACTCTTCGCAGTCTTAATACTTGCTTCAGCCCTCACGGTCTTGCTACTTACTTTAGCCCTCGCGGTCTTCAGCCTTCGCGGTCTCGATCTCACTTCAGTCCTCGCGGTCTTAGTGCTCTCGGTCTTGCGCTTCTTCTTTTCCTCTCGGTCTTGCACTTCTTCTTTTCCTCTCAGTCTTGCTCTTCCTTTTCCTCTCGGTCTTGCCTTTCTCTCGGTCTGCAGAGTCAGTTTCATGCCCTCTCGGTTTCTGCTGCCAATTCATTCGGTCTCATTTGCCTCGTACGGACCATTCGGTTTCAGCTGTCCATGTGCTGCTGTGATCATTTGGCCTTCACGTGGGAGTCACTTTATTCAGCCAAATGGTTTGCTGCTCGCTACATTCACCCTCTCATTCGGTCCTCATTGGTTTGACCTTTTCAACCAGCTCACACGGTTTGGTTGCTTTGCTTTTCTCCATTCGGTTTGGCTGCATGCGTAGGTGCAACAGTTGCTGCTGCAATACTCCATTTAACTCACGTGAACACTACTAGCCTTCCTAATACTCCATTCAATCGTGCCTTGTGTTCTCCATGCATCGCAAGCCAGCAGTTTCATTCTTTAATTAGTCATTCAATTTCATTGTTTCACGCTTCTCAATATTCAATTGCATGCGCAACTGATCTCCACTATGTGGCCAAATGGTCTTTGCGTGGCCAGCCCTTATCATCCTATTTGTATGCATGCATTAATCATTCGGTTTTCGTGCTGCGACCAAATGGTTTTGCACTTTTAATCACTCAAACGGTCTCCAGTGGTGGCTGTAAACGGTCGTTGCTTGCACAACTTGCTAACTCAAACGGTCTTCGGTTATTGTATCATACGATCTTCGAGTGCATGCATACGTACAGCTCGAATGGTCTTCGGCTATTGGTCTTTGATTTGGCAGCGAGCAAACGGTCTTGCATGTCCTCATACTCAAACGGTCTTGGGACCGCATGGGCTCATACGGTCTTGAGACCGCATGAGTGAAACCAAAAGGATCAAGATCGACTAGCGGTGATCTGCAGAGGGAAAGGGGAATGTGTAAGAGAGAATATCATCGAATAAACTAGTGATTAGAGCTATTTAGGCAATATTTGCAAGGAATTAGTGAAACACTCAAGGTGAACCAAAGCGAGGGTAAATCAGTCAATATGAGGAATAAAAATCCCCAAAATTGGCGACTGTGCAGATGAATATGGAGGATTCATCACCACACCGAACTTGAGCGTTACTCGTCCCGAGGAACGGAGAAAAACTTAAGATAGTCGACAAAAAGCTCGTTCGTCTCGTAATTACCTCATCTGCATGTAAGTGTCAGAATTTTCACAAGAAACAAGAAAAGGGAAAATGAGACAAAACAAAATTAGGGCAAAAACGTCGAAAATCCTTAGAATTGGTGACTGAAAGTGGATCTGGAGGATTCATCGCCACACCGAACTTAAGCGTTACTCGTCCCGAGGAACGAAAAACTTAAAACAGTCGCCAATGAAATTGTTCATCTCGTGTTTGCCTCATCCTTATGTCATATGATAGATTTGTTCGTTGCTCAGATTGATACAACATCAAGGCTTCCTTAGATCACAAAATACATCTTATGATATCCTTGTTTCTGATTTCACTTTGCTGAAGTACTTCCTTCTCATTCTCTGTTGCATCGGTCATGTTAAAGAGTTTTATGAGATTTTGGACAGACCCACAGAATCAACAAAATGCATATGATCTGTCACTGGTGTTGAAAGAGGAGAGAATGGGGGTGTGATCAAAAGATAAAAGTCTTTCCTCTGATTGAATCAAGACTCTTAAAATTAATTGACTCATCGAGATACTTTGAATGATTTATGCACAACTCTGGTTGGCTTAGCCTTACACCCGATTTTTTTTAAAGGTAACTCAGAAGTGTGTATAGGTTGGCTTAAGGCTTTTGGCTATTTACCTCTTTGAGGGGAGGTAAGGGGTTATTTTTGGATCCTTAGGATATCACTACCGGTCACGACACATCTGCCTTCATGAGGGCAACTAATGTACCGGCCGGGCAAGACCTTTATCGGTTATCCTTATTCAGGGCACAACTCTCATGTTTTATTCACACTCTGGCTTTTATTCACACTCGGGCTATTTTACCTCTTTGAGGGGAGGTAAGGGGTTATTTTTGGATCCTTAGGATATCACTACCGGTCACGACACATCTGCCTTCATGAGGGCAACTAATGTACCGGCCGGGCAAGACCTTTATCGGTTATCCTTATTCAGGGCACAACTCTCATGTTTTATTCACACTCTGGCTTTTATTCGTTCTCACCTGGCTTAGGACAAAGGGTATTTTTGGATTTTTTTCATATTTGGGCTGCCAGGCCTCTTTTTGGAATCGGGGTAGATTTTTCACCAACCTCGGTATGTGCACAAACATCATTGTATACTCTTTGAGAAGGTGGTACACCCCCGTTATGAATTGAGGGGTATGGAAGAAGCGGTAGTGGAAAGAGGGGAGTGGTGTACCACACCGAACTTAGAGTTTTGCAGAGGTGTGGTTTACCACACCGAACTTAAAGTTCGGCAATGTTCTAGTTTTCACTAGAAAGGAGTGTGGCGTGCCACACCGAACTTAAAACTTTGGCATGGTTAGTGAACAGAGGGGTATGAAAATGAAGGAAGAAGTGTAGAAGAGAGTTTGGATCATGATGCAGTTTGCTTAGTGATTCCATGCAACGAGTCTCTATTCTCCATCACACTCTGCTAAAAAAGATACATGATGAAACATCAAATGAGAAATCCATACAACAGATCCATTAATCAGATAAAGGCGTGATGTATTTGATCTATCTCAACTTTATTGAAGTGTATCATCATTTCCTGTTTGGAAGTTTGACATTAGGATTCATAGGCTATTCAAGGTGAAAAATACGCATTGGCTAGTTTTAAGCATTCTTTTCTTGGAAAGAAGCAACGAAAAGAGGCGATGATCACAGATTCAAAAATAAAAGCCGACTAGATAAAGGCTTTATTTTTAGAAAGACTACAGAAAGGCGGAAAAATTATGAGAAAGAAACTAGAATGGAAAAACAGGAAGCAGTGAAGATAAAGGGTGGAGTGAGAGTCATACCACCCGCCCTCCACCTAAAACTCATAAATTCATTCATTTCTGAACAAATATTAGATTCGAGGTGGAGGGGAAGGGTTGCACAATGTTAACCAGGCGGTCCTCTTAGTTGGAAGAAAGTCCGGCAAAGATGCTTTGCGATAGCTGGTGCCGAAAATGAGGAAGTTGCCCGAACAACCTGTTGAGTGGGTGGTTGTGGCGACTCAGACGAGTCTTCTGGAAGACTTGGATGTACATTTCTTTCACCTCGTTGTCCGTCTAAAAGTATCCAGAGACCTTCCCCCATCAGTGAGGGAGGTGAAATATAAGCAGTCGAAACTGGAGGGCTATGCGAAAAATTGAGGTTATGTCCACTTGTGCCCTCCAGTTGTGGCTCACCCTCGAAGTTCAAAGTAAAACTGCTTTCTTCAAAATCTAGGGCAACTGATTGAGGGTCGGCCATTTGAACTTCCTCCTGTCCAAGATCAGGTGGTGGATCCGGTTCCGGCTTCATTTCGTCACCTGGCTTTTCTTGTGTGGGATATGGTGGCCAGAGTGACGTTTCTTCTTCAGAGGAGTTATTTTGAGAATTTTCATCATCTTTATCAATGTTGAATTTGGTAAGAGCGTCGTTCCTCTTTTCAAGGTTTTGTTCAAAATTTTCCTCGTAGAACATCCTTAGCTCATCCAAGTAACTAGAAGAGGATTTGATTGGTGAAACGAACTCTTTCTCGTGTAAGGGATTCATGGGATCTTGAGATAGAGGTTCCAATGATTTCTCTTTATGGGAGGGATTAGTCCATGACATGTCGTTTTGAGGGCTAAAATTCCCTGATGAACCCATTTCTTCAATATTGGGACTGGTGTATACCATTTCTGAGTTATGTTGTTGTCCCAGTTCTTCTTCATAACACTCCTCCGATGGACACATCTCAGTTTCTTGAATATCAGGAGGGGTTTCTTTAGAGGTGTGTGTGACTATAGAAGGATAGGTTTGTGATTTGTTGTCTTTCCAAGGGACATTACAAGAGTTCACAGTAAAACCGTAGTTCATTCTAAGGTCAAGAGATGGCTCATGTTCCTCTTCATCTTGCACTATCGTCTCATTCAAGTGACTAGAAGGATATTTAATAGAAAGATCATGCTCTTGTTCGAGGACTGACTTCCTCTGGACTTCTTGTAATGGCGGTAACTCTGGTAACATCATCTCATGAAAAGGATTGGTCGTAGATTCATCATCATGAGATTCATCATCTCCCCATGATTTTTCTTCATCATCATCGGGGTCAGTGAGAGTAATGTGGTCCGTCCCTGAATCAAGATCTTGATTAGTCCCATCCTCGAGGTTTGTTTCTAGATCGACCGAATGGTCAGAGATTTCTTCATAAGGCCAAATCGGATCTTGCTCCAGCAATGGAGTCATTTGGGTCTCTTGCGTAAAAGACGTCTCCTCATCTGAATCAGTATCATATTCATCTATGTCTGACTGTGAAGGAGTATAGGGTTCTTGTAGCGTAGACCTTTCTTCATTGGAATTCAATGACAAGATGGTTGCAGTTGAGGAATATTTGTCGTATAAGGAGTCAATCATTGCTGATTGCCCCTCAATCTGTATGGTTGGATCAGGGTCTATGGGAGATGATGGGCAGACACCGAAATTTATCCCCAGTTTATCTTCCAATTGTAGAAAATCTTCAGATTGAGTGCTCATTTTTTCATCTAAGAGCATAGTGCATTTTTCATTATCTGAGTCAGACCTTGGCTCAGAAAATGATTCTTTTTCTTGTGATGTTGCAAAGGAGTCATCCTTGAATTCAGTCATTAACTCAGAGGGTGATTCCCCATTTTGCACTGATGCATGTTGATCATTGAAAGGCACCTCCCACATGATATCATAATCATCATCGTAATCTACATGTGGACGAGGGATGAGCTTAGTTAAAATTTGTGGATGTTCTTCATGTTGGTCAGAAGCATTGGCAAGTTGTGTAAGTTGATCGAGATTGTCTATCAACTTCTTGGTCGCGGCTATCTGATCAGCTAGTTGTTGAGCCACTGATAACTGTAAAGCTCATAGTTCGTCCATCGATGTGTGTTGATCTTCATGAAAAGGCTCTTCACCGCACCTGTTGAGTTGATCACGATAATATCCTTCCTCATCATAGTATTGATTTGCGTTGTTTTTCAGGATCCTTCCTACATTGCAGTCCACACCTTGAAATCCACCATAGTTAGGTTTTTCATAGTAGCCTCCAGGGTGATATGAACTATAACTTGCATTATATCCATAGTTGTATGAAGAGGCTGCTTTGAGTTTCCCAGCTATCCGATTCATGATTACTTGATGCAAGACCATCACGTAGAGAGGTGAACATTGAAACAGTTGATCGATGCATGAGAATAGTCGCCACAGAATTGACAACTATTGGTTGGTGGCATTGACTGCTTCATTTTGAAGAGAATTGGTACCTGAAATCAAAGAAAGAGTTTATCAAGTTTGACCAACAACTTCAAATCCAAGATGATATGCAAGATTAAGTCCTTTACTTTTTAGGTTTTTGAAAAGAAAAAGAAAACCCTAGAGAAACCTAAATCGACACGAAATTTGAAAAAGACGATTCTTATACCGTTGTCCCCGACAACGGCGCCATTTTCTGATGGAGCTAGAACTTACACCAAAAGATTACTCTTCCAATGGAAGTCCTGATATGCACCAAAAACCCTAGAGAGTTGATGTCCTCTCTAGGTTTACCTACAACTGGTGCTAGATAAATGCTCCAACCCCACAAGAGTGTGGAAGCCTTATCATAGTACAGATTTAGGATCGAACCCAAAGGACAACGTTAAGAATCTGAGCGTATTTTTCTTGTTTCGTATCAATCTAAGTTAATCATCTATATCCAAGAGTTTGATTTGAGTTATTTAATCCTAAAAACATGCATAAGTAAAGGCAAGTATGAAAACTAGTTTAAGATGTAAAATCTAAGATTAATCAAATGATGATGGGTCACTGGGGTGATGCGGGTGTTTGCCACCACTACACATGAATTGTACTTGTACTAAACATTGCAAAACTTGTAAGCAAGATACATGGATGTTGTACAATACATATGTCTTATAGGACAAGAGTAATGCATACATCCTTCACAGGTTGAGTAACTCTCATCCGGTACGTATCTATGTGTCAATGAAGATATGTAGTCTCGGAAGAGAAAATCTTACTCAACCTTGTGAAACGTGCATCGGAAAACTAACAAGCGAGCGATAATTACCAAATCAATTAATATCCTTATAAACTATCCCTCTTTCAAGGATATAGCTACGAGGAACGTGAGAGTGTTGCAACGTCAGCCATTCCCGAACGAATGGTCAATTACTTTGCACCACTCTCTCCTCAGAGTGTGTTCCTCGACCCGTCAAGGTTGCACTTTTGTACGTCAACTGATTCCATTTCATAGTACAAAAGTACAACGATGGAGGTGAGTTTACTCCACTCCTTGGGAAGCGTTCCTAGATACCGAAATGGATGCGTGGTGGATACTCACACCAGAAACCAACACTAAACCGGTATTCGAGTCTCGGGAGCGGTCGTAGACAAACCACAACAAAAGACAATAGATGCATACAAGAACGCGGCCAACATTCGACCATGTATGAAACGGTTTAGTATTAAATCGATTTGATAACATCTTTTTGGTACAAGTTACAAAACACGGGCATCGAGGCTAGTCCCCGCACCCCAGTGAATGGAACTACTCGCTCCTCATAGAGGGAGCAACAAAGAAGGAGAAGAGAGAGAAAGAAAGCATCGTCGGAGCAGAAGAGTAGATCTGTGACAGCCGGGTGTAGATCGTCGCAGTCTCCGGGACTGCTCCGTCGTGGTCGATGTCATTCGTTTCTCCACCTCGATCTTCGGGTCAACCTCTGGAATTGCAAGAGTAGGGTAAGGTGGAGCTATGGTGTGAGAAATGGTGAGATGGTGATGGAACAGCCTTCTAGAGCTGTGCCCGGACTGGCAGCTCACCAGATCTGGACTCAGCTCGGGATTCTGGGGCTGTGTGTGAAATTTGGGCGGAAACGGTGCTCGGGTAGTCTGGCGGCGTTCTGACACTGGTCCCAGTCTGGCAGCCTTGGGCCGGCGTCAGATGGGATGCCTAATGGGGACCCTTGGGGTCCTATTTATAGGCACTGGACTGACTCTCACATTTTTTTGTGTGATTTCAGACTGAAAATATCTTATCCAAACGGTTTACATTTTACTCTCTTCCATTTGGTTTCTGTTCTCTCGGTCACGCTGTGTGCATGCATGCACTCTTCGCGGTCTTAATACTTGCTTCAACCCTCGCGGTCTTGCTACTTACTTCAGCCCTCGCGGTCTTCAACCTTCGCGGTCTCGATCTCACTTCAGTCCTCGCGGTCTTAGTACTCTCGGTCTTGCGCTTCTTCTTTTCCTCTCGGTCTTGCACTTCTTCTTTTCCTCTCGGTCTTGCTCTTCCTTTTCCTCTCGGTCTTGCCTTTCTCTCGATCTGCAGAGTCAGTTTGATGCCCTCTCGGTTTCTTCTGCCAATTCATTCGGTCTCATTTGCCTCGTACAGACCATTCGGTTTCAGCTGTCCATGTGCTGGTGTGATCATTTGGCCTTCACGTGGGAGTCACTTTATTCAGCCAAATGGTTTGCTGCTCGCTGCATTCACCCTCTCATTCGGTCCTCATTGGTTTGACCTTTTCAACCAGCTCACACGGTTTGGTTGCTTTGCTTTTCTCCATTCGGTTTGGCTGCATGCGTAGGTGCAACAGTTGCTGCTGCAATACTCCATTTAACTCACGTGAACACTACTAGCCTTCCTAATACTCCATTCAATCGTGCCTTGCGTTCTCCATACATCGCAAGCCAGCGGTTTCATTCTTTAATTAGTCATTCGATTTCATTGTTTCACGCTTCTCAATATTCAATTGCATGCGCAACTGATCTCCACTATGTGGCCAAATGGTCTTTGCGTGGCCAGCCCTTATCATCCTATTTGTATGCATGCATTAATCATTCGGTTTTCATGCTGCGACCAAATGGTTTTGCACTTTTAATCACTCAAACGGTCTCCAGTGGTGGCTGTAAACGGTCGTTGCTTGCACAACTTGCTAACTCAAACGGTCTTCGGTTATTGTATCATACGATCTTCGAGTGCATGCATACGTACAACTCGAATGGTCTTCGGCTATTGGTCTTTGATTTGGCAGCGAGCAAACGGTCTTGCATGTCCTCATACTCAAACGGTCTTGGGACCGCATGGGCTCATACGGTCTTGAGACCGTATGAGTGAAACGAAAAGGATCAAGATCGACTAGCGGTGATCTGCAGAGGGAAAGGGGAATGTGTAAGAGAGAATATCATCGAATAAACTAGTGATTAGAGCTATTTAGGCAATATTTGCAAGGAAGTAGTGAAACAGTCAAGGTGAACCAAAGCGAGGGTAAATCAGTCAATATGAGGAATAAAAATCCCCAGAATTGGCGACTGTGCAGATGAATATGGAGGATTCATCAAGAAGCCCCCAATACCCCTATATATAGGAGGGTCATGGGATAGGGTTCTCTATTCCAGGCAATGCGAGACTAAAGCAGGAATAGAAGGGTTCGAGATTTTCCACAAAAAACAACCAACTCGCAACCTGAACCGATCATTTCATTTCTGAAAACGGTCAGTTGGGGACCTGAGCCGGTCGATTGACACCTCAACCGATTGGTTGGGACCCATGTAACGGTCTGTTCACTTCTGAATGGGTCGGTTCGTGGTCCTGATTAGTTCCTGATTGACCTTTCTTCTTTTGTTTCTAATTGGTATCAAATACCAATCCTTGTTCCAATCAAGTTGGCAAGTGAAACGAAAAGAAATTTCTCACCAATCCTACTTTCCCAACTTGCTCGGTTGCACCAGTTGAACCGATCGTTTCAACACTTGAAGCAATCATTTCACCCTGTCCATGAGTCGATCAACTCACCATCTGAGCCGATCAGTTTGCCAAGCTGAGCTGATCGATTCATCACATGAGCCTATCGGTTGGGAGTGCAGATTGTGCAGAATCAGTAAATTGCAGTTTTAATCAATCTGATACTCCAATCAATGTGTCCAACGCCTTGAACATTATGACATTGAGCTATCAATTAATTGAGTGTTTAATTGAACTACTAAACTCCTTTAGTAATCAATCTAAACATTGTTTGTGGACAAAACTCCTCTTCCAGGTTAAATCCTATGTGTGTGACCCTGTAGGTCCATTTCACGTTGACAGTGAAAGTCCATAACACTTATGACTTCACAAGCAAAGAGCGGTGCCTAGTCACACATCAGTGCTACCCAAGTGAAAAAGAAAGTTGGAGAACAACTTTCAATCCTACAATCTCTGAATGGTGTTACAGTGAATGTATAATTCCTTTGTCACTGATATCCCGAATGAACTCGAGGCATGGAACAATCATCCTGTCAACGTTCATTCACGTTCTTGATCTCAGAGTAGATTGAAAGAGATATGTATGACATCAATATCACATACTGATTCACACATGCGTGCACGCCTTTCTCAATCCTACTCATCAAGTGGCCATGGATATCACACTCCCTCAGGAGGGACAAATCCCATATCTATCACTCAACCCTCAAAAGCCCCATGTGTCAAAGCCACCCAATCATCACCTTTATAACAACCCATGTTTCAGGACTGCGTTTGATGATGTCAAAGTGTGCCCAACGACATGTGTTGAGTGTAGTGATTTCAAGTCAAAGAATCACATTCACCACCATCACTGTGAGTACTAACTGTGACTACCATGTCATGGTTCCATGTGTCAAACTCACGGTGGGTCTGTCCGGTACACTTGTTCTCTAACAAGTACCTATGTGTTTGGTTTCATATCTCTATATCATGACTAATGAGATTCTGTCATCAACCAACACCACAAGTCTTATGTGTCATTGCTGTCTATCTACCTTCCACAATGACATCCGACTAGGGACATAACAAGAATGTACAAACTCTTAGCATCCGTATGATCTCATCGTTCAGGTCCTCAACCTGAAAGCATACTTCATTGAGTACTTTTGTTCTCTAGACATTCAATCTGTTCTATCACTATCTCAAATGACTGAACCAGAAAGAATTGGAAGCTTTGCCTTTGATGTTTATCAAATCAATCTTAATGTATCCCACCAATCATCCCATGATTGGCTCTCAGGGCATACATACCAACAGACTCCCACTTGAACTGCGAGCCAATCACCCTTGAATCATATTCATAGTGATCTTCAAACATGTCCCACATGTTACTGTGTTCTATTGCGAACATAGTGAGTAATGGCAACACCTTGCCAAAGTCAGTTTGTAATGTCACACGTATGAGATGGAGTTTCCATAATATGTGATATAGTATTCCTTTGCTAACCTTTAGCCACATTGCATGATCAAGGATTCCATACTTGTCACCAATGAGCAGAATATCTATAAGTTCATATCATGAACTTCCAGATCCATATAGTATCCACTGCTGTTCTCCAACACATAGATACTCGACATTTCCCTTTAAATGATTTTATTGGAACACTTCCAATTATCAACAAACTTTCACTTTATATATCCTATATATATTTTGCGATTAATTTTCTCTCCTTTTCAGAAATTCGCATCAATGTAACTCTTTACATTGAACTCTTCCTTATCTCCATAGAACTAGTACTTCTCAAGTACTTATCAAGTTCTCATGGTATTCTAGTAACCCTTACTAGAAGTAGACAGACATCCACTCGTTATGTCTCACATACGAGTTATCAGGATGAGCACATCATATTACCATGTCCTACATACAAGATGATGAATGTATTTTGTTCTTGCCATGTCGATACATGTAAGATAATGGGATGATTACATACATGATAGATCCATATCTATTCTTAGTGTTCACATTCTTCATAAGAATTGGACACTTGGCCTTGGGATACTAACTCCATGTAACATGGACAAGTTTTCTCCCACTGAATCTGTGCATACTGAACCCTTCAGTACAGATTGCCAATGTATGCTTTCTCTTTTCAGGTCAAGAGGTTTTCGAGAACTATCTCTATAGATCTCTATTCCTATCATATAGAAAACATCTCTATCTTCCTTAAAGATAATTTCCACCTTTTGGATTTCCATTCTAGAACATTTCCATTTCACATCAACATGTGGAATGTGAACACGCTCCCACTAAATCATAGATCCCTTCTTTATCTTTGATATATTACTCAAACCCTTTAACTAAATCATCAAAGTAAAGATCCAATTCTGAGTTGCTTGTACTCAATCAATCACATTGATTAGTCCATTGTAACTTATAGACTTCATTTGCATTAGTGGATTCATAAACCTTATAGGTTGTGTCACGTACACATCCTTGTTTTATTCCTCATAGGAATGCAGTTTTAGTATCCATATGCCAAATGCTTTAGTCATTAAGTTGCAATCATCAAGAATCATCCTTCTCAAAATGCTATCCATGTGTCTTAACACTTAAGATTCATTTGCACTTATGGATTTCATCCAATGGGTGCTACCATCAAGGTCATACCTTATGGTTCACATGGAAGTTATTTAGGATGTAATGGTCATAAACCATAACTCAAGATTCGGTTCCTCATATTCATCTAGATAGTTGACTCATCACATGAACAACTCATCACATAGATAATCGAGGTGTATCTGACAAGGATATAAGAACTCACAACTCCTTGTGATTCTTAATGTCCTTTATTCGTGTGGGGTATTCTTTTATTAAGAAGAATTTAGTTATTTGATAATCATTCTCTAACTCCTTAGATTATGATTCCTTCTTGATTTAGACATCACCATGCCTTAATCATGAGTTCACTATGATACACTATCATAATCACTCATAAGGATCTCAAACATTTGGTCCAAGTATTTCATTCATTGATCTCATCAAGAATTAACACTTTACCAAATTTGCACTTCATCTATGATAATCTTGAACACTTCAAGATATTCATATTGGTATTTCTCTAAACACCATTTGAAGTATTAGCATTTGTTCCAATAGGTATGTAAATACATCACATGTATCATACCTAATAGGATAATCATTCTCCCACTACCTATAGTGAAGATTGATTAATCATGTCCAAGATATCCATGTCTTACTGGTTCTCTAACCAAAAGAGTCTAGATTTATCCATCACATGGAAACGAGAAATGAATTTCTCATGATTGATGCTAATTTGATTGTTTGAGTTATCTATAACTTTTAGGTATCATTTTAACTTATGCATATCAAATACCACAAGATAAACAAGACATTGACACAAAGATCATATCTTTAGAAATTGAAACATCTCTTTATTAATTGCCATTATTGTCATACAATATGCAAAAATAAAGTGTTTCTATCTATTGGAAAATATGAAATAGCAGTTCATAACTGTATTACATGCCTTTTAGGCTAAAAATAAACTAAATTACTCCTATCTATGGATGCAACACTTGCCCCATTTATTGAGTGCTTTACACTTAACATCTTGGTATCATATACCTCAAAAGTGTTACAAGTTTAATTTCATGACACCTTCAAGTAGAGACGTTTGTCGTCTCCTTCTTTTGTTCTTCCAGATAGAGAGGACAATTCCTTTTCCAATGTCTTGGTTTTTGACAATGGTGGCAATTGCCTTTCTTGGTCATGCCTCCCTTGGCCTTTGAGAGCTGAAGATGACTTGGGCTCCTGGCTAGCATCAGAACCTTTCTTAGCTTTGCCCTTGCCCTTGCGCTTGGACATGCCTTTCTTGCTCGTGATCACCATCACAGACTTAGGCTTGTCCTTCTTCATCTGTATCTCGGCTGTCCTCAACATGCCAAACAACTCTAACAGTGACCTATCAAAGTTGTTCATGTTGTAGTTCATCACAAACTGACTGTAGGATTCTGGCAATGATTGCAGTATCACGTCAGTAGCCAACTCTTGGCTCAGTGGAAATCCCAGTCTTGTCAGGTTCTCCACATACCCAATCATCTTGAGAGTGTGAGGACCAACTAGATCTCCTTCTGTCATGACACACTTGAATAGTGCCCTTGAGACATTGTATCTCTCTTGCCATGCTTGATCTTCATACATGTTCCTGAGATGCTGAATCATCTCAATGACACCCATGTTCTCATGTTGTCTCTGAAACTCATGGTTCATAGAGCATAACATCAAGCACTTTGCATCAATGGCATCATCAGAATGCTTCTTGTAAGCATCCCTTTCTGCCTTTGGTGCATTAGGAGTAGGTTCCTCTGGAATTGGAGTATCTAGGACATAGAGCTTTTGCTCTTGAGTGAGAACAATTCTCAATGTCCTATACTAGTCGTGGAAGTTTGTCCCATTCAGCTTTTCCTTTTCAAGGACGGATCGCAAAGAAAAGTGATTATTGTTTGTTGTCATTTGTACTACAAAAGGAAATATGCAATTTTAGTCCAAAAACTCATTTTGACTTATTAGATTGATTTGAAAAGTTGACGATATAATTAGGCCTTTAATTAATTATCGCTCCCACTATTTTAGTTCAAATTGATAGCTCTCACTGTAAGGACCCTGACCTTCGTTTAGGGTTTACCTTGTTTGCTTTGCTTAACCCTGGTGCTTTGTTGCTTGCTAATCACCTTTAGTGGTGATTAGGGTTTGGTTGTGCTTTGTGGAGAGTTAGAGGTGCTACTTGCAAATAACCCAAGTCTAGGTTTTTGGGCAAGTTTGTCACCTTGTGAGGTGTTCCTCTCTCTCTTTTTGCTTCCTATAGGGTTGAGAGGAAGACTTGTACTCGTTGCTTGAGTTCTCTTGGGCTTGGTTGAGCTTGTTGGGCCTTGTGGTGCCTTGTTTTGGCTTGGTTGGACCCTTGTATCGGCCAAGGAGGGAGTGTGTCGCCCATGGCAAGAGGTGTATCGCCCTAGTGTATCGTCCATGATCTTTGACCTAGCTTTAACCTTGTTTGTGTCACCACTAGTGGACACTTGGTACATACCTTGGACATGTGTACAGAGCTTGCTAGAATAGTGGCTCGTGCACTAGGATAAGTGTCCCTAGGTAGGCGACACCTTGCTTGGTTCTACCTTGTTTTCTCCTCCCTTTCCTTCTATATAGGCAGTTCCTTTCCCTTGGTAGGAGTTCCTTTGGTTCCTTTGTTCCTCTTCCACCTTGGTGTGCACGACACCCCTTCTCCTTCACAAGTTGGTGGCCGATACCCCTTAGAGGAGCAAGCTGGTGGCCGATAGCCTTGGAGTTTCCTTCTTCCTTGCTTGGTGGTGCTTGGAGCTAGGAGCTTGGAGCTTTCTTGAGGCGGGTTACATAACTTCTAACCCTAACTACACTATCTCTTGCTATGATCTTGTTTATATGCTAGTAGCTTAGTACCTTGCTTAAGTTTCCATGTTGGCCGATCCTTGAGATCTAGGGTTTCTTGGTGAGCAATACTCCTTTCTCCCCTTGGTCTAGAAGAGTGAGCTTGAGCTTCTAGTATCATGAGCAACACCCCTCTTTCTCTTAGACGATTGAGGTGAGCTTGTGTTCTAGTTGTTTGGGCAATACTCTCCTCTCACCATGGGCTAGAAGGGTGAGCTTGGTTATGGTGGTGACTCTTTCTAGGGTTTTCCCTTGTGGCCGTTTGGTGATAGTTGATGTGTAAGACTCCTCTTTCTTAGTTGATTGAGGTGAGCCTCTTCTTGACCCACTAGGGTTTCGGGTGTCCTTGTGCTTGAGGTGGAAGATGACCTTGTGAGTTAACACCTTGGACGATATGAGCATGGTGAGGTGCTGCCCGACAGCCCTCTTGACCTAGACCCCTTGAATGACACATGTGTGCACGATACCCCCCCCCCTTTTTGTCCCTATTGGTGACGGGCGTCACAACCTTGCCTTGCTCTGTGACGGTCGTTAGGCCATGGTTTGGATGGCTGGACAATAGGTCTGTGATGTTTAGTTGAGATGAACCCTTGGACGATCCCTCTTGTGGAGCATCTTGCCCGGTTTACACTTGAGGTGAGCGTTGTTGTGGCGGGCGTGAACACTATCTCTTGACGCCCGACACAAGCCCTACACTCTAGATAGGGTGCACGCTACCCGTGCACGGTATACCCTTGAGCTTGACACCACGTCGCCCGGAAGAGCTGCACGCCCGAGGTGCGCGTCACCCCTACCCGGTACTCTGTCGCCCGGCAGAGCTGCACGCCCCTTTGCACGTCACAACAGTCGATCCCCTGTTGCCCGATAGCGTGCACGTCATGGCGCGCGTTGCACTAGCCGATACACCCTGCACGGCTGGTCGTTGCCTGGTATGCCCAAGTGCGCGGCACCTGACACAATGTTGCTTAGCTGCACGCTGGAGAGCAGTTATCCTTAGTGGTAATGCAGCGTTGCGCGTTGCACGCTGGCCGTTGTGGGTTGGACATGAGATGAGGGCAGGTTGCCCGACACAACCTATAGTGAGGGTGAGCCCTTCCCGATATAGGTTTTAGTGAGGGTTTTGAGTACTTCTTGTAAGGGTTCCGTTTGTCATGGAAAGCTGATGTGTTGACTATATTCTTGTTAATCAGTGGTGTCTCGTTGCATGATAGTATTCAATATGGTAAAGCTTGTTCATCTAAACTTAACATGGCCATACACACGAATGTGATCACCTTGATTATCTGTATAATGCTAAGTACAATAATGAGCATGCAATAAGGTTTGCTTACTGATGTGCCTTATACATGTGATCATAAGATGAGGCATGATTAAGAAAAGGATATAATCATAAATGTCACTTTGTGTTGATAAAGCACTTAATCCTAAATGTCACCCTGTGTTGATGAGTTTCTAAGTTATTCATGATGATTATTGAACAGTGCTAACCATGCAGGTGATGCATAGCCAAATAAAAGGCTATGAGGAATGAATTTATGAGAACAATAAGATAACATGTACATTATGAATGCTATTCCATGATGATGATGATGTAAGCCCTGAGAGGCAGTGGCAACATATGATGAGGGATTGAGATCCCATGGTATGTGATGATCCTTGAGATGAATCTGGATGATTGGCAAGAGGCCAAGTGATAACATGTGATGTTGGATCCTTGTGTTGGATCAATATGATGTGAATTGTAGTAAAATCAACTATTGAGTTTTATATTGTTTACTTCTGTTATAATTGCATGTTATACAACTTGGTTGAATCTTGCAATCCATATAAAAGATACTAATTAATCACAGTGAAATATATCATGTAGTTGCCCTGGCCATAGATCCATCATCGTCAGGGATTGGTGATGGTGAAACGGGTTCTCTTGTGGGTTAACCCAGAGCGCATATTGTTGAGTATGCGAGGTTTCTCCTAGCCTAAAGTGAGGAGGTAAGAGTGCAACTTCGGTTGTAGACTCCAGGGTACAGATTCAGGCCCGTAGCCCAATTGTGATAAAGAGCATGGTGAACAGGCTCATGGCTCAGGATATGTGATATGAAGAGCTTGAATGCGTTCATGGCTCATAGCATAGTGAACAGGCCCGTGGCTCAGTTTCATTAGCGCCGAGACCTGTACCGAGGCAGGCTAGGCAAAGGGTAGCCTGACCCTGTGGCTAAGACCACTTCAGCATGAGACTGCGGTCCTGCTTGCGTTGCACTCATGCACTGACCATGAGGTGGAGAGGTCATGGAGTCTGGCTCTCCCATTGACCTTGTATGGCACCGGCTTGGGTTTCGCAATCGAAGGTTGGATTTGAGCGGTACGGCTCACTTCCTCAGGGCATAATAACACGTAATTCAGCCGAATAGTACTACTGCTTAAGACAAACACGAAACATTGGTTGAGGCTTTGTTTGTGTAGTTACTCTCATCATATCTTGCAGTTGCTTATATGTTCCTCATATGTAGTAGGACTTATATATCTTGTCTTATTGATCATGTTCCACAAAGTAATACTTGAGTACATCTGGTAAGCTTGCCAGGTATAGACAACTTCATTTTATAACTGCTCTTGTTATACTTTTTATCAGTTAGCTGCTTTATATATACCTGAGGTTTTGTAGTTTCGGCGGGGAGTTATGTTTCTCGCTGGGACAATGTTCAATTGTCTCACCCCACTGGTTTACACCCTTTTTAGGTGGTCGAGCTAGGCGTGGTGGTGGTCGCAGAGTTGCGGTCGAGCAGCAAGAAGAGCAGTAGAAGGCAAGCGATGGATATGCTGTTGTTTTGGGTGTTTTGTTGTAGAGTCTAGAGTCATCCCTGTACTCTCAGGTCCTTGGAGGTGTTTTGATGTTGTTTCACGATGTACTAACGTTGATGTTTTGTATATCCTGCTGCTGGCTGGATGTGGGCCTCTATGTATGTATAAACAGATGATGAACTCATGTGACGACAAGACAACTGTTGCTCTAAGCTGTGAACATGTATCAAGGCTTGTATATATATAACCTGTTTCTTGCAGGATGTGGACTGGAATGTAATAGTTCCTCAGTTTGTCAGCTTTCCGCAATCAATTTTAATTGACCCGTGTTTTTGATAATCTGTGGTTATGGTGATTTCTACACGTTTTCGCGTAACACCTCATTGTCTGTGTGATAGTGGGATGTGTTTCCACACTCACCATCATTTCGGAAGATTGCAACGTACAATCTTCTAGTGGGAAAGATCCTGCAATCCTCTAAGTCATGGACCAGCTAGGGCTGTCACCCACAACTTCGATCTCTCAGGTAGGCAACTCTTGCCAATTGCATCATATGCAACTCTTGATAAGATGTCATATGCAACTCCTTGCCATGATCACCTCCATGCCTCAAGGTGCTAAATCCTATCTAGGTCACCTTGTTAAGTCTGACCCAAAGCCAACATGATGAATATGCACCCTGCTTGGGCAGACCCACACATTCATCCTTCATGCTTCCACGAGATAGACGGTGCACCACGCTTGGGCGTTCCCACACTTGGTCGATCAAGCTTTTCACATGTGCCGCATTTGGAAGGCATCTAAAACTTAATATTTAATGAGGGATTTGGTTTTTATATACATATACATATCCAATCACCACAATACATAGTATGTATCATTTACATGCTATATCCCACAGAAAACATGCAAAACGATAAAAAGCAATGATTATGGCCATCCTAATGTGATTCCTCGAGCCGAGAGGAATCACGGTCATCTAGGTCTACATCACATGCAACCCGTACAAGATGAACTTTGTGCTTTGCCTTTCTGGGTTTGATCAACTCATCACATGACTGATCGGCTCGCCATCAGGTCAGTCGGCTGGGTGCCACTAGCAGATCTGTTGGCTCCTCCAACCGATCGGTTCGCCTGGTCATCGTGCATCTCATCATGGCCGCCACCCGCTTGTCTCACTCCTCAAATCGGTCATCAACCGATCGGATCACTCCTTGAACCGATCGTCTCGAACGTCAACCGATCGATTCTTGCCTTGAACCGATCGTCTCAGCTGTCGTCAGGATGTCTTCCGTTCTTTGACATAACAGGAAATAAAATTCTATCCTACTTTACGTTGTGAAAAGAGAAACCTCGAGTTACATTTGAGGAGAGAAAAGGTAGGAAAGAAATCTCAAATTATTTCAAGTTACATTAAGAATAGGAGAAGGAAGATCGGTGCGCAGACCGAGATGCAAGAAACCACATACAACCATACACAGATAGGGTTTATTAGATATAACCATGCTATACATCCACCACAAAACTCGTTAAGGGTGAAGCGTATCGAGTGCATTAATAATACATATCATATATGTAAATTGGGATTTGTTGATTTAGGATTGGACATGCATAAAGCCAATTTTATTCGCATCGTATGCAATAAATAAATGCGACAAACCAAAATCGATCATATTGATAATCCTAAAGTATAGAGAAGTTGACGTGGCTCTGATACCACTATTGGGTTTTAAGGGAGGCAGAGGAGGTAGCGGAAACAAAAATTTTCTCCTCCCCAAACCCAGAACAAGGAAACGTGTCAACGTCTATACAATAGGAAAGGATGGTTTGTGGAATCATACCTTGTCCTGAGGCTTTCTCAGCAACAATACCTCACGGCTTGCACGGTCTTCACCTCCGGTCTTGGACGGTGTCTGTGCAGCTCCTGGTCGCACCGGGACTGACGACTCCTGGTCTCACCGGGACTGTCGGGATTGACAGATGTCCTCCGAGCGACAGAAATCTCCCGCCTCTGAAGTAGTCCACGTGGACCACCTGGAACTCCAATCTCCTTGTCCCACAAGGAATTGGAAGGAGTCGCACCCTCCTGTCAGCGTACTAGTCACTGACACGCTCTCCTGCCACCAGTCACTTTTTGCTGTTGTCTTTCCCTTACTGTGCCTCCCTTATCGGGTAGCACTTACTCGGGCTCTCTCGGTTACCAAAACCATTGAGAATGACAACTTTACAGAGCAACTGGTTGCACTGAGTTGTTCTTTGAGAAGCCCCCAATACCCCTATATATAGGAGGGTCATGGGACAGGGTTCTCTATCGCGGGCAATGCTGGACTAAAGCAGGAGTAGAAAGGTTCGAGATTTTCCACAAAAAACAACCAACTCGCAACCTGAACCGATCGTTTCATTTCTGAAATGGTCGGTTGGGGACCTGAGCCGGTCGGTTGACACCTCAACCGATCGGTTGGGACCCATGAAACGGTCGGTTCACTTCTGAACTAGTCAGTTCGTGGTCCTGATCAGTTCTCGATTGACCTTTCTTATTTTGTTTCTAATTGGTACCAAATACCAATCCTTGTTCCAATCAAATTGGCAAGTGAAACGAAAAGAAATTTCTCACCAATCCTACTTTCCCAACTTGCTCGGTTGCACCAGTTGAACCGATCGTTTCAACACTTGAAGCAATCGTTTCACCCTATCCATGAGCCGATCGAATCACCATCTGAGCCGATCAGTTCACCACGCTGAGCTGATCGGTTCATCACATGAGCCGATCGGTTGGGAGTGCAGATTGTGCAGAATCAGTCAATTGTAGTTTCAATCAATCCGATACTCCAATCAATGTGTCCAACGCCTTGAACATTATGACATTGAGATATGAATTAATTGAGTGTTTAATTGAACTACTAAACTCTTTTAGTAATCAATCTAAACATTGTTTGTGGACAAAACTCCTCTTCCAGGTTAAATCCTATGTGTGTGACCCTGCAGGTCCATTTCACGTTGGTAGTGAAAGTCCATAACACTTATGACTTCACAAGCAAAGAGTGGTGCCTAGTCACACATCAGTGCTACCCAAGTGAAAAAGAAAGTTGGAGAACAACTTTCAATCTTACAATCTGTGAATGGTGTTACAGTGAATGTATAATTCCTTTGTCACTGATATCCCGAATGAACTCGAGGCATGGAACAGTCATCGTGTCAATGTTCATTCACTTTCTTGATCTCAGAGTAGATTGGAAGAGATATGTATGACATCAATATCACATACTGATTCACACATGTGTACACGCCTTTCTCAATCCTACTCATCAAGTGTCCATGGATATCACACTCCCTCAGGAGGGACAAATCCCATATATATCACTCACCCCTCAAAAGCCCCATGTGTCAAAGCCACCCAATCATCACCTTTATAACAACCCATGTTTCAGGACTACGTTTGATGATGTCAAAGTGTGCCCAAGGACATGTGTTGAGTGTAGTGATTTTAGGTCAAAGAATCACATTCACCACCATCACTGTGAGTACTGACTGTGACTACCATGTCATGGTTCCATGTGTCAAACTCACGGTAGGTCTGTCTGGTACACTTGTTCTCTAACAAGTACCTATGTGTTTGGTTTGATATCTCTATATCATGACTAATGAGATTTTGTCATCAACCAACACCACAATCTAGTCTTGTGTGTCATTGCTGTCTATCTACCTTCCACAATGACATCCGAATAGGGACATAACAAGAATGTACCAACTCTTAGCATCCGTATGATCTCATCGTTTTGGTCCTCAACCTGAAAGCATACATCATTGAGTACTATCATTCTCTAGACAGTCAATCTGTTCTATCACTGTCTCAAATGACTGAACCAGAAAGAATTGGAAGCTTTGCCTTTGATGTTTATCAAATCAATCTTAATGTATCCCACCGTTCAACCCATGATTGGCTCTCAGGGCATACATACCAACACCTACATGGGTATGTGGTATGTTAGTCTTAAGCCATGCAGTCCAAGCAATTTGGAAAGGGCTATCCACTGAGACGAGATGTTTTTTCTCTGTCTCCCGCTCCACATGGCATGGAATTTCTGGAAACACTAAAAGACCTAATCCTTGGTCTTCAGCAAGTAGGCCCACACCTTCCTATATGCATCATCAATAAACATAACAAAATACCTATTGCCACCCAATGAGGCTACCTCAAATAGACTACAAACATCCGAATTAACCAGCTGTAGAAGTTATGACTTCACCTTTGATATTGTGTTGAAAGAAACACTTTGATTCTTTCTTGTCTGACATGCATCACATGAACTGAGACTAGTTTCTTTACCGCAAGGAATCACTCTCTGCTTCGATAAAAGCTTCAAGCCTTTCTCACCCATGTGTCCTATCCGTATGTGCCATAGATCTGTCTGGTGATCCTCAATTGCATATATATGACCACCTTTGAGCACCTTAAGCTGGGTCTTGTACAATGTGTGACACAATTTGCCTCATACTATAACCAAAGATCCCTTGGTGATCTTGCATTTTCAACCACCAAAATCCAAATGACAACTTTCTTTATCAAATATTGAAACAAATATCAAACTCAGCAGCATATCTGGAATGTGACAAACATCTTTCAGTGTGAGCGTGCAACTGACACTTGTTTACACACAAATATCTCCAATCTCAATAATTTTGGAGAAGATGGAATTCCCATGTTCACCCTAGTCTCACCTCCTATATGAAGTGAATAATTCCTTACTCTATGAAGCATGATAAGAAGATGCAGTATCCACCACTACTCATAATCATCATCCTCAACATGCAAACATTGCTCTTAGACTATCAATACCACATCGTCATCATCGTTCCTGTTGTATGATGTTTTTTCTATAATATTCTTATTGTCATCTTTCTTGTCTTTGACTTTAGACCCATGTTTTTCCCAAGCCTTGCAATCCCTTTTGAAATGACATGGCTTGCCACAATGGAAGCACCCTCTATTACTCTTTGACTTGGATCTACCATGAGACTTCTCGCGGTTTTGGGAGTCATCATAGCTCTTGAATCTACCACGGTTACTCACTCCAGTAGCGTGTCGGCCCTCTATGAAGTGCACCTCTGATCCACTATCACCTGAGGTTTATCGTCGAGTCTCTTCATTCAGTATACTTCTCTTCACCTAGTCAAGTGTCAACTTACCTTCATGTGTAGAATTGTTGATTGACACTACGAGCGTATCCCAACTTTTAGGTAATGATCCCATAAGAGGTAGAGTCTAGAGTTCATCATCAAGAACCATCTTCATAGACCCTAGTTGATTTACAAGGGTTTACAATTCATTCATGTTCTCGACAATGCTTGTACCGTCCCTATACTTGAGGTTCACCAACTTTCTGATCAAGAAAGCTTTATTTGTGGCAGTTTTCCGCTCATATAACTTCTTGAGCTACTCTCATAGATCTTTGGCATTGGTCTCTTCTATGACGTGATAGAGGATGGAAATGTCAAGCCACTATTCTGACGGTCTTCTTGTTTATTTGTTCCAGTATACATCAGATGTACTCTCTGGCTTTTACCCCTCTATCAGATTGTACAGATCTTTGTAATTAAGAATATCCTCCATCTTGGATTTCTAAATATTCCCATTTGTGCATGTCAACTTTATCATCATTGCATCTTCATTCTTTCCTATCTAGACCAGTATTTGTAGCTTGTGCACTAATACCCCTTATTGGGGATGTTATACTGATACTATCCTAATGCGTGATGAAAACTTGTTGTGGAAGCATTATCGACAATCATATAAACCAAAGAACAAACACCATATTTAATGTGGAAAACTCTCCTCAAGTCGAGAAGAGAAAAACTACAGGACAACACCATCCAACAAGCACTATGCAATTAAGATTATAACTCACACTAATCAGATTTAATTACTCCTATATTTGGCTAGACCTCCCCAGATGAGAACTAAGATGAAGAAGAAAAGAATCACATGCAATGTGTATAAAACCCCCTTGTTTACTATTCTCCTCACAACACCATTGTCGTTGATGGGGACTGCTTGATGCTATTGTGACCGCTGACTGGTTCAGATATTTTTATTATGAAAACACTACATCTATAACCTCCAACCACTACTTTGCTTCAAGGTATAGCCGTTGGCTCTCTCTTACAACTAAGAGAGCTATTCTGTCAGTACACTCAATGTAGCATCGACTGTGAACCACTACTTCTTTTCAAGGCAAAGTCATTGACCTTCTCTTATCAATCAAGAGAGCTCCTACAATTGTTCTTATTTTTCAGCTCTTCTACCATAGAAGACACCAACAAGAAACTGGAGGGATAATCTCAACGGCCTCCCCTAGGGCCTCTATTTATAGACCTCCATGGTATGTGGTTGCAACTAGGAATCATACTCTAATTCCTAATCCAATACCATGTTGCACATAGGAAAACATCTTCTCTCCCTTTTAGATTTGACTCATATTAGGATTGGTAGCACAAACCAACTCCTACTCAACTCCAGATCCAACTAGGACATGGGCCGAATCTTTTTCTTTTTCCAATAGAAGAACCATGCTTACACATATCCCCTTTATTAAAACCTAGCCCCTGTTTGGTTTGGCAGCAAGTTCGGATTCCGCCTTGTCTACTTGTGTCGTGTCAGTACGATCCGGTCTAGGTTGGCGTAGATGGGTGTTTGGTTCAACATCTAGGAATGACCCCATTTTGGGGTTCTGTTTTTCTGAAATTTGGACCAAGTCAGTTCCAATTCGAGTCGGATTTTACTTTTCAATCTGTATTAGTTCACCCCACATTCTCCCCTCTTAGCTCTGACTCCTCTCACTCTCCTCTCACCCCCGACACCCTCGACAACCCCTTTACTCCAACTGAGGGAAGCAGTAAATGTAGCTACTTGAGGAAGTTGATAACCAACTGTGTCTACTAGTAGGTCTATTGTTGGCCATCCACTCTTGCCCTCTGTCCCAGTGGCAGCATGTATTGCTTTTAGCCAGCCTCTTTTGACCATGTGAGTGGTAGCATGCGCCCCTACCTGTGATGTCTCTGGGAGCATACATATATGTCACAGGATGAATGGGTCATAGAAGGCGTCAAAATGAAAGAAGGTAATGCGACCATGTTGTCCAATCTCATCTTCTCCCGATGCATTTGACCATGGTTCTCCATTTTTCAAGGACAAGGAAGCTGCGGGAAGGGGAGAGGTGAGAAATAAGCCCTCATTTTGCTATAAATTAGGGCCATTGCTAGTCCAAGTGCTCCCATTTCACCTGCTTAGTGTTCTGAAGGTACTCTCATAGGTGTTCGGTTCATCAACAGATTCTTCCTTGTCTGACTTCTCTTCATTGCTTAGTAGATAAGTCAATTTTTGTTCTTCCAGTCATTTTTGTGTGGTTGTGTTTCTCCTGTCTTTCTCCTACCTTTCTTTTGGTTTTCAAGATACTAATTTTGTCTTTGTTTTTTGTTGTCGTGTTGTTGCTCACAATGGTGTGGACTTCGTGCTGGTGATGGCAATCTCAGGTATGCTCTTCCTCAATTTTCTGATTGTTGTTATCCTCCTAATAGTCAATATATGAATTCTTGGCCTATCCTCAAATTTTGTTGTGTTGTTGCTCATTTCTGATTATATGCATACATATATGTCACTCTCCCGGGATAGCTATTCTTTTTTGTTTATTCTTTATTACACTATACATATTATAGTTCTGAGATTTGTTTCCATCCATATTGGATTACAATTGACATTGGGTTTTAGTTAGACGATTCTGATATTGGTTACAATTTGTGTATGCATATAGGATACTTCAATTATGTCCAGTTGTATTATGTTTATTTTTTGTGGTTTTCAACGGATGAGTAACCCATGTGGACTAAATTAGGATTGATTCAACCTATTTTGTTGCTGATCAGATTGTGTTATGTACAACTAATATGCTTTCTTTCAATGTGGTAGCCCCATAAATCTCAATTTTGGGGTTTACTAATTTCTTCCATCCCTTCTTAGTCACTGTTTTGGGATAACTATTCTTTGTTGTTTATTCTTCATTATAATACATGGATTATCTCTATTGGTTTTGTTTTAATCCACGCTCAATTATAGTATATGTATGCATATGATAAATTAAAGTTATGTTTATTATTTGTGATTTTTCAATGATGAGTGGCCCATGATGATAGATCCAGGACAATCGTCCCCGGATTTCACACTATATTTTAGATGTATATCCCATAGTTGTTGTGGAAACTAAATTTTTTGTTGACACCACCAAAATCATCTCACTTGCAACATGTATATCCCATAGTTTTTCATTGGCGATTGTCCCATGGTGGATGAATCAGAACTCATTCTACATTTTTGTTTGTGTTGATCAGATTATGTTATAAATATCAATTTTGGGTTTTCTACAATATCCCATCCCTTTGATGTCATTTTCTTTGTATAGACACACTTTATTGTCTACTCATTGTTACAATATATGTATTATAGCTTTGAGATTTGTTTTCATACATATTGGATCACAAACTACATTGGGTTTTTATCTATTATTTTGATCTTGATTAGAATATCTATATGCATATAGGATACTTAAATTATGTGTAGTTGCTTTATGTTTGTCATTTGTGGTTTTCCAGTGATTAGTCGCCCATGATTATTGAATCAGGACTGCATCTGGTATTTTGTTTGTGTTGATTAGATTGTGTTATGTCCAACTAATGTGATTTTGTAGAATTTGGGATCCCCATAAATCTCACAGGTTTTATTACATTCTCCCACTCCTTTGTTGTCACTATTTTGGGGTAGCTAATCTTTGTTGTTTGTTCCTCATTTTAGTACATTCATTAAGATTTGAGATTTGTTTTCATACATATTGTATTATAAACCAAATTGGATTTTAGTCTATCATTTCTAATCTTGTTTACAATTTTTTGCATGCATATAGGCCTTGGATGGTGTCCACTTGTTTTGTATTTATCATTTGTGGTTTTTCATTGATGATTGCACATGACGGTTGAATAAAACAAGTTTTTCTCGACACTGATAAGGGTTCACGCGCCCTCCCTGCCAAAAATTTTAGGGTAAAGGATTGTCCAATTGACGTCTGTTGTTATATTCAGCCAACATTTATTCTGTTTAGGCGTTGGTTTTTAAGATAACCGACGCCTTTTATTAACTTAATGGTCCCCGTGAAAAGGTTACTCTTCCCCTTTCTTTTGTTTCATCGCGAAAATGACTGTGCCTGATCTTTCTCCTCCCGACGACGCCACCGCCGCTCCTGCTTCATTGGTTGATCTTATCGCCGCCGCTCATTGTTGCTCTCCTCGCCGACGCCACCGCCAGTTGCCCTGGTCACCGCCTGCTAGCTCGCCGGTCTCTTGCTCCTGGTAGTCGCCTGCTCATCGCCTCTTGGATGCCACCCGCTCACCGCCGCTGGCCGCCGCCTGCTCACCGCCTCCTTGCTACCCCAACTACCCGCTCGCTACTCCTGCATGTACCCTTCTTCCTCGTCTTCTTGCTCCTTAACCCTATTTTCTTCCTTCTCCCTCCTTACCAACAGCAAGGACGTCCGTGTGGGCTGGCCACGACCGTGCTTGTTGTTGGTAAGGAGGGAGAAGGAAGAAAAGAGGGTATATATTCAAAAGAAAACAATTATGAATTTGTGATGAAATTAATTATGTTCAAATCTTGTGATGAAATCAATTATGATGAAATCAATTGTGATGAATCCCTAACATCTACATGAATCCCTATTGCATGATAAAACCCTAACATCTACATACTCTATATGATACCTAAAATTGTGATGAAACCATAAGATCAATTCTGATGAAACCCTAACATTTACATATCTATCCAAGATGATGAACATGCATGGACACTCGAAATGTTGAAATCAATGTTATAGAATATGATACCTAGATTAAATGATGTTACATGAAACCTAGGATATGAATGATGAAACTAGGATTGCAGGTATTGGAATGACAACATACATGTATTTGTTGGCCTAGAAACCCGTCCAAGATTTACTCATTAGGAGTAAATATTGGATAGTCCCTGATTTGGAACTGTTCTTTAACATCTAATATCACTTTGGATGTAAGTGTATAATGTGTATTGAGTTTTCAAGAAAATTTTGATAGCATCTCCCCGTTTGTTCTCTAAGTACATATGTACTTGGAGAACAGTGGGGAAATGCTGCCGAAATTTTCTTGAAAAACCCAATACACATTATACACTTACTAGTGAGATTAGGTGTTCAAGGATGGGATAGGTGGTACACATTTATTATATATAAGATGAAACTAGGATTGTAGGTATTGGAATGACAACATACATGTATTTGTTGGCCTAGAAACCCCCCAAGATTTACTCATTAGGAGTAAATCTTAGATAGTCCATAGTTTGGGACTGTTCTTGAACACCTAATCGCACTTAGGATGTAAGTGTATAATGTGTATTGGGTTTTCAATAAAATTTCAGTAGCATTTCCCCATTTGTTCTCTAAGTACATATGTACTTGGAGAACAGTGGGGAAATGCTGCCAAAATTTTCTTGAAAACCCAATACACATTATACACTTACTAGTGAGATTAGGTGTTCAAGGATGGGATAGGTGGTACATGTACATTTATTATATATAAGAATGACATCACATGTATTTGTTAACCGTAGACCCTAATCTTGTCCTAATATATACTTGTTTTCTCTTTGATCATAGAATGGATAGATCATGGATGTCCATTCGCAATCGCTGCATCCCAGAGTTTATATCTGGTCTTGATCAGTTTATTAAATTTGTCGAGGAACATAGGAAACAACCTAGAGATAGGTTCTACTGTCCATGTAGGCATCGCGGTAACAACTTGAAAGTCAGCACTGGTGATGAAATCAAAAGTTATGTCATGTGCAACGAGATTGTACAAGGCTATACAGAATGGCACTGACATGGAGAGATTTCAAACCCTAAACCAGTGGATGTCGATAGCAGTGCTTGGGTAGTAGAAAAAATTGTCTCCGATGATGTAGATGTGAATGAACCAGTTCCAGTAGACATCATTGATGTGATGTTGGATAGTTGTGGGGTAGAGCACACCGATCCATCTCCCATCTTTAGAAACATTGTGCATGATGCTGAGATACCATTATACACAGGTTGTACTAAGTTTACAAAGCTTAGCACTGTGTTGAGATTGTATAAGTTGAAAGCTAACAATAGATGGAGCGACAAAAGCTTCACTTCATTGTTGACTTTGTTGAAAGAAATGCTTCCTGAAGGAAACGAGCTACCGATCTCAACATACCGGGTAAAGAAATTGTTGTGTCCAATGGGAATGGAGGCTAAGAAGATACACACATGCCCGAATGATTGTGTATTATTTTAAAAGGACTATGTGGATTTGAAAGATTGTCCAAAATGTGGTGCGTCAAGGTATAAATTGACGACTTCAGGGGAGTCCAAAACAGGTTCTCCTGCCAAGGTGATGTGGTATCTACCTATAATATCATGGTTTCAATGCTTGTTTGCAAATCTGATAGATGCGAAGAATTTGAGGTGGCATGTAGATGTTAAGAAAAATAATGATGGGATCCTACGACATGCGTATGATTCCCCACAGTGGAAGAAGATTGATCTATTATACCCCAAATTTGGTGAAGAAGATAGGAATCTAAGACTTGGTCTTTATACAGATGGGATGAATCGATATGGGACATTGAGCAGCCAACATAGCACTTGGCCAGTCATGCTTGTTATATACAATCTTCCTCCCTAGCTGTGTATGAAAAATAAGTATGTTTTGCTGTCATTGTTGATATTGGGCCCTAAACAGCCTGGAAATGATATTGATGTTTATCTTGAACCTCTGATTGATGACTTAAAGAAACTCTGGGGTGAAGGTGTGATGACCTATGATGCTTCACGAAGAGAGACATTTTGTTTGCACGCTATGTTGTTTTGCACTATTAATGACTTTCTAGCATACATGAATTTGCCTGGATATAGTGTCAAAGGAGCTAAAGTGTGTCTTATATGTGAAGAGAACACTGAATCAATAAGACTAAATCATGGAGGCAAGACTGTATATCTTGGTGACCAAAGGTTTCTTTCAAAATTCCATTTGTATCATAGGAAGCGCAAAGCATTCAATGGATGGAATGAGAAACAGAGTGCACCTAAACCTATACCAGGGGATGTTGTTTATGAAAGAGTAAAAGACATTGTCAATGAATTTGGTAAGAGATCACAATGTACTATGGCCACACGGAGTGACAATTCTTCATTCAAGAAGAAGTCAATATTTTGGGATCTTCCTTATTGGAGTTCTTTGACAGTCAGTCATTGTATCGATGTCATGCATGTTGAGAAAAATGTCTGTGATAGCATCATTGGTACTCTGTTGAATATACCAGGTAAGACTAAAGATGGGATAAGATCTAGATTGGACCTTCGTGAAATGGGAATAAGATCAGAATTAATAGAATTACATGAAATGGGTAATAAAAGAACATACTTACCGCCCGCTTGTTACACGTTGTCAAGAAAGGAGAAGAAAGCTTTTTTTGAATGCTTGGCAAATGTTAAGGTGCCACCGGGTTACTCATCCCACATCCATAGATTGATATCAATGAAAGATCTAAAGTTGATAGGTCTTAAATCTCATGATTGTCACACTCTAATGCAACAAATGTTGTCTGTGGTAATTCGATCTATATTGCCGAAGCATGTAAGGTTTGCAATCACCAGACTTTGTTTCTTTTTCAACAGTTTGTACAGCAAAATTATTGACCCTGATACTCTCGATAATTTACAAAGAGAAGTGGTTGTTACCCTATGTCAGCTTGAGATGTATTTCCCTCCTTTGTACTTTGATATCATGGTACATCTTGTTGTCTACTTGACTAGGGAAGTGAAAATGTTGGGACCAGTTTTCTTGCATTGGATGTATCCCTTTGAACGATACATGAGCATTTTTAAAGGTGATGTTCAAAACTGTTATCGGCCTGAAGGGAGTATTATAGAGGGTTATGTGGCGAGAGAGGTTATGTATTTTTGCAATGACTTTCTGAGTGGTAATGACACTCCCGTTAATGACAAGAATATTGAGGAGGGCAATGGAATTTTGGGATCACTGGTGAAAATAATCAGCCGTGAGCAGTTGGAACAAGGTCACTTGTATATTTTACACAACATGGACGAAGTGAGTGTTTATATCGAGGAACATACTAAATTCATCAAGAGAAAACATCCTCAAGCCAGTTCAATGTGGCTTGCTAGAGAGCATAATAAGAATTTTACTAAGTGATTTGAAGATAAAGTCTTACATCAACTATCTCAAACACCAGATGATATTACAGAAACTATTAAATGCCTCACCTTTAAACCAAAATCAAATGTTATGTCTTATGAAGGGTTTGACATTAATGGGTTCATATATTACACAAAGTTCCAAGATGATAAGAGTGTCGTCCAAAATAGTGGGGTCACCCTTCAAACATCGACTATGTATTTTGCAAGTGCAAAGGATAAGAGTCCACATGAAGCTATAATGTCATATTACGGTGTCATTGAAGACATATGGGAGTTTGACTACATAGATTTCAGAATTCTACTCTTCAAATGTAATTGGGTTGATAACACCAAAGGAGTTATAGTGGATGAATTGGGTTTCACTTTAGTGAACTTTGAAAAGATTGGCGAGAAGGGTGAACCATTCATATTGGCATCACAGGAGAAACACACATTTTGTATCGATGATCCTACAAATGATAAGTGGTTGGTTGTTCTTCATGGTAAAAGACAGTTCATTGAAGATCCTATAGATGAAGAAGACTACTATCATAAGTATGATGACTCCAGTCCATTCTCAGTTGGGTTGCCAACTCCACAAAATATTGAAGCTAATGATGACTTATATGTGCGCGGAGATCACAATAAGGATTGTTAATTGATAAAAGATCGCAATTTTAGAGGCATGCATGTTTATATTTTTTTATATGTTTCATTTTTCAATGTTTCATTTTTATACGTGAACTATATAAAATGCTAAATGTTTTTTTTAATATCAATATCATTTTCAGACATAATGTTTCATTATCTTCTAGTTAATATATACAAATGCTAAATGTTTTCCTTTTTAATGACATTTTCAGATGGCTGACCATGGGCATGATGTCCATGATGAGCATGATGTCCATGATGAGGATGATGTCCATGATGAGCATGGTGAGGATACCAATGTAAGAATATCCTATATTTCTATAGAAAGTCATTGTCTTCTAGGTATGTCATATATCCTATATTTCTATATTGGGCTAATTCAGTGTGTTTATTTTGTCAAATTTTAGGTTGATGATGCACATGTACCCTCTGAAGCACTGGAGGCACTTGATGCACACCACCAAAAAGTTAAAAAGAAAAGGGGCATCATTCTGCTGTAGAAGTTAACAGTGCTAAGGGGCAGTGGATCCAGATTGGCTGTGGAGTTTGATAATGCAGGAAATGCAATTGGAGTGAACTGCAATAATTTTGTAAACTATCTTGGGTTTGTTACTCGAAGCCATTATGGTGTTAAGTATGATAATTGGCATAAAGATCCTCATGAGAAGAAAGACTGGATATGGAAGGATTTATGTGTGAGTTATTATTATTTGCAATTCTATTTTGTAGATTACAAATTCTATTATTTGCAATTCTATTTTTGGATACTAGTTAATAGCAATTCTATTTTACAGAATCTGTTTGCATTGGATGATAAGATGCATCGTAAAAGTGTGATGCAACGTGCTGGAAAGATGCTAAGGAACTATAGGACAAATCTCAATAGAGAATACATAAAATATAGTGATAAGAATAAGAAGTCAACCCTTGAAAAGTGGAACTTCCTGGACAAAGAAGATTGGGAAACATTTGTTGCGTCAAGCCAAACTAAAGAATTCAAGGTATTAAGCGTCACTCCCAATTTAACTAAGATACATTGTATTCACCTATTCAAGATTATCCTTTAGTGTTACTAACCAAATCAATGTACATACTAACTAGGCATTCAGTGAGGCACAAAGAGCAAAGCGTGCATTGAATGCGCATGACCACACAATGGGTCCAAAGGGCTATGCAGGCGTTCGCCAAAGACTACATGCAGAGTCTGCTGCTACTCAGGAGTCCTCTACTACATGTACCACACCCATGCCTCGCCATGATGTTTGGATAGCTGGGAGGCAAAATAAGAAGGGTGAAATAAAGAATCCCGTAACTGCTGAGGAGGCTGCGAAAATGGTAAAATACAACTCAACAATGCATGTCATTCGAATATTGATTATTTGTGGTGTTTAATTACCAATTTTTGTTGATAATGATTAGCGGGAGTTGCACAAACAGAGGAAACATGGCACGTTCATTCCTCAGGGCACAAGGGATGAATTGACAGTTGCTCTGGGCATGCACGTTCATCCTGGACGTGTTAGGGGTGCAGGCGTTGGTGTGGGCATCAAAGCGTTCTTTGGGCCATCCCAACGCAAACCTGTCGCAAGAGTAGGACTTTCATAAGAAGAGGTAACCTATTCTTTTTTTAGAATGTTACTGCAAAAGGGAATTCAATAATAAGAAGCTAATGTTTCTTTTATGCATGTATAGGAGAATAAGAGAGTCGGTGATATAGTTTCTAAGAAGGTCAAGGAAGAAATGTTGCGGTGGCAGGCATCTCAGGTTTCCAATCAGCCTATGGTGACCCACTCTTCTCCTGATGCACATGCTGAGAGTAATCATGTAGACCCACCACCTAGCACGTCTGCTATAAGTATTGTTTATGACATAGTAGCTAGTCTTTTCAAGATGATATGTCTTCAAGGTGATATGTATATATGTATAACATTCTTTACATAAATTTTTAGGCGTTGAAGCCATGCCGCTTAAAAATTGAAGATTATGTTGTTACAGAGGCGCATGCTTACCCCTCCCTTCCTGGGGCAACGATTCACGGGACTCCAATACCGTAGGGTTACATTTGTGTGAGCCCAATATGTGTAATCCCCGATTGGAGGGAAGTTGCATTGCCATATGCCCACCCGGATATTGATACACTTGCTGAGGCAGAAGGCGAGGTGATATTATGGCCCAAAGTGGATGTCATCTACACTACTAAAATTGAAAGATAAATTTATATTACGTTAAATTGTTAATGTGTATATATGAGGTCAATTGATCTGAAATTATATACACATATTAAAAAGAAGACACCCAGAGCATCTAGGCCTCCACCTCCACTTCCTGCACTACCAAGTTGGGTTCCAACTAACCTAAAATTCCCGTTAGGTCCTGCTTGTAAGGGAATGGCATTATGGCTATGCACAAATAATATAGATTGTCCTATAGTTGTTTCTTTAGAAGCGGATTATGCATGTCAATCATACGAAAGCTCTCTATTTATATAAGATATTATTAAGTTGTTTAACTATGATTGGCTGAATCATCAATGATAGAGGCATGGATAAGGTGAGATCTTATTTATACATCCATATACCTTGTGTAGGATCCGGTGATCTGGTTTCTTATATATTAATACATACATAATATATGTTTTGCAGCTACTTAGTCAAAATTCAATGTAAACAATTTGGATTTGAACATGTGGGATTTTTTATTCCATCATTGATTAGTCTGAAAGACCCTGATAATGCTCAACAATACTGTTGTGATGCTTTTATAATTTTTGGTCAAAAAAGAAGACGATAATAATAGCTCCATTCAATGTGAAGTAACTTTACTTTGCTTATAATTTGGACTTAAGAAAATTGCATTTTTATTGTGGATTTTGAGTTATTAATTTTTAATTTTTTTACCTCTAGCACTAATCATCGGGAGTTACTAGTTATTCTCTCCGGGAAGTTCACTGTCTATTATCTAGATCCTGCGGGGAGTACATTGAATCCAAAAATTGGACACGTAATGAGAATGACATTATTCTGGTGAGAAATATTTTATATTTATATACGTTAACATATGTTATTACATTACTATTTAATTATACAATTTACTTTGTTACATTAACATGTAGGGGTTTAGATGTGTTCAAAAAGGCTGGAGGAAAGGTCCCCAGTAAAAAGAACCAACCAAGAATTTGTGAGAACGTGAAAGTAAGTTCCCAACTCCAATGTATATGTTATTTATGCGAACTGTGCTTATTTGTATTTTGTAATATTTTATATCCATTTTATAGTGTGCTATACAAGACAATGTCTGGGCATGTGCATACTATGTGATGCGGTTTATGAACATGATTATCAAACATGCAGATGAAATCAATGCCATACCTAAGGTATTATATATAGTCTCATTAGATAGTATGAAATATATCAATCTTATTTATATATTATTACTTATATATACATCATTCTCTTTGTAGGTGTTTAAAACTGACCCCACTACAGGTAAAGCCTTAAAAGATGTACATGCTCCATATACGATGGAAGTATTAAATGACGTAAGAGAAGAATGGGCAAGAGCCATACAAGCAGTGGGGACTGTAAGATATAATTGGGATGCTGATAGCAATGATGAATGACATTTTGTAAATGAATGTTTATACATGTGTTTCTACATGTATGAATGTTTCTAAATATATTTGAATGTTTCTACATGTGTGAATGTGAAAATTGAATTGATGTCTGAATGTATCTACCTATGTGTGAATGTGTGAAAAAAATATTTGTTGATTTTGCAGGTTTGTAGCATGTTTGTTGGCTGATATCAATAGATGTCATAAACCTACAGTTCAAAACTGAACTGTAGGTTTCTTTATCCTGTGACCAGCCTCAACAGGCCTACAAACTGATAAGAAAAAAATATCAAAACATATGCGTCGGTTATTTGTCTAAAACTGACAACAAAGGCTTACAGTGTCGGTTAATAGCAAAAAACTGCCACCTAATGTTGCCAGACAGCCTGGCCAGCACGGCAGTGCTGGACAGCACGACCCTGGCGGCAGGTGATATGGCGTTAGTTATTAGTAGAAAACCGACGTCGTGATGTCTAGCACGGCCATGGTGGCATGTGATATGGCATCAGTTATTAGTAGAAAACTGACATTGATAGTGTCCTAGATGGCGTCCTTTTTGTGGCGCGGATGATTATAGTGTCGGTTTAGTTATTTATAACTGACGCTGATGGGGGCCCTGCTGGTGCATTTTCGGTGGCATGAAGTGTTTTGGCGTCGGTTGGAAAACTGACGCCGAAAGGGTTCGACTTTTAGCGGCGCCCACATAGGTGTCGCTTGGAAATTGTCACAAAAAGGGCTTAAATAACCAATGCCAAAGGACAGATCTGTAGTAGTGATATTGAATTATTGATTCTGATTTTGACAATTGTTTTGCATATAGGGTGCTTGGTTATGTACAATTTTGGTTTGTTTATCTTTTTTTATTTTAGTGATAAGTATCCCATGATAACTGAACTATGACGAGTTCTACTTTTTTGTAAGTTTTGATCAAATTGTGTTAATGTGCTTTTGTTGAATGTGTTATCCCCATAAATCTCAATTTCGGATTTGCTACATTTTCCCATCCCATTGTTGTCACTCTCTCGGGATAGATATTCTTTGTTGTTTACTCTTTATTATAGTATACATATTATATTTCTGAGATTTGTTTTCATCCATATTAGATTACAATCCACATTGGGGTTTAGTCAGACAATTCTGATATTGGTTACAATTTCTGTATGCATATAAGATACTTAAATTATGTTTAGTTGTATTGTGTTTATCTTTTCTAGTTTTTAACAGATGAGTAACCCATGTGGACTAAATTAGTATTGATGCAACCTTTTTTGTTGTTGATCAGATTGTGTCATGTACAGTTAATATGCTTTCTTTCAATGTGGTAGCCCCATAAATCCCTTCTTTGTCACTGTCTTGGGATAACTATTCTTTGTTGTTTATTCTTCTTTATAATACATGTATTATCTCTCTTGTGTTATGTGAAACAATATACTTCAGATTGTTGCCCAAAACCAGTGCAAAATGAAACTTTTGTGTTCACCAAATCTACTTCTGAATTTTACCTCATTATATTGCCCAAGAAAAACATCAACAAATCACATTTGTTGTTCCACTTCATTGAATTATTTGCTAACATCAAATCACTCAAATTGAGTTGATCATATCATTTTTATCAGCACAATTAACCTGCTCAAACTAAATTGATTTTGAACTTGTATTATCCAACATGGCTAAGATTCTGGATATTGTGTATTTCATATAACTATGCCTCTCATACATGTGTAAAGAAATTTACTTCAATCTTATACACTTACTTGGTTATTAGACTTGTTCATATAATTACCTCTCATAAGTCATTAACTATGTCGTCTCCTGTCTTTCTCCCGATAGAATCATACTAACATTTTCTTTGTTTCTTTTTGTTCTCTGTCAAAACAATCTGGACTTCCTACTGGAAAATGTGGATGACAATCTCATGTATTCTCAGCCTTCATTTTTCTAATTGTTCTTATCTTCCTAATAATAGATGTTTCCCTAAATCCCTCTAAATTTTGGGATCTACTACATTCTCCCATCCCTTTGTCCCAATGTACCCTGATAGCTATTATTTATTATTTGTTCTTCATTACAGTATATATATTACAATTCAAACATATTGCTTTCATCCATATTGGATTACTACCCACATTAGGATTCTGTGTGTTGATTCGGATCTTGACTACAATTTTTGTATGAATATAGGTTACTTCAATTGAGTTCAATTTGTTTGTGTTTATCATTTGTGGTTTTTCATTGATGATTGTCCCATGATGGTTGAATCAGAACTAGTTCAACATTTTTGGTTGTGTTGATTAGATTTTGTTATAACTTTCAAATTTGGGGTTTACTGCAATCTTCCATCCCTTTGATGTCATTTTCTTGTTATAGACACTCTTTATTGTCTATTCTTTGTTACTGTATATGTATTATAGCTTTGAGATTTGTTTCCATACATATTGGATCACAAACTATATTGGGTGTTTGTCTGTTGATTTTGATCTTGATTGCAATTTCTGTATGCATATAGGATACTTAAATTATGTTCAGTTGTATTTTGTTTATCTATTGTTGTTTTTAACGGATGAGTAACTCATGTGGACTAAATTAGGATTGATTCAACCTATTTTGTTGTTGATTAGATTGTGTTATGTACAACTAATATGCTTTCTTTCAAGGTGGTAGCCCCATCAATCTCAAATTTGGTGTTTACTAACTTCTTCCATCCCTTCTCTGTCACTATTTTGGGATAACTATTCTTTGTTGTTTATTCTTCATTATAATAAATGTATTATCTCTCTTGGGTTTGTTTTCATCCACACTCAATTATAGTATATGTTTGCATATGAAAATTAAATTTAGGTTTATTATTTGTGGTTTTTCAATGATGATCAGCCCATGATGATAGATCCAGGACAATCATCCCCCACTTGCACACTATCTTTTACATGTATATCCCATAGTTGTTGTGTAAAATTAATTTTATGCAGAAACCACCAAAACCATCTCACTTGCGAGATGATTTTGATGGTTGACTGTGCTGAAAATTTTATATATAAGTTCTAAAGTCAATAATCTGAGGTCACAACTGCATGACATGCTCCCATCCCAATAATGCATCAATAAATTGTGTTATGTGTATGATTTTGTGCCTTTCATCTTCCTGAAATATTTGCATTAATCAAAATTTACATTTAAACTATTGATTCTATTTTGTTTTCATCTATATTGGACTGTTGATTCTGTTTTGTTTTCATCTATACTGGACTGTTGATTCTGTTTTGTTTTCATCTATACTAAATTGTTGATTCAGTTTTGGCTTTATACATATTGGAGTGCATACTAGTTTGCTATTTATTGTGTCCATACATATGTACATGATTTGGTCCATTATTTATTTTCACCCTTTTTGTAGTGTCAATGAATTTTTATATTCATCCGTATTCAACTATCCTTTCAAAATATGGTTATTTCATTTCATCCATTTTGCACTCTCCATTCAGATTTGATTTCAAAATTTGGGTTATTTTGTTTCAAAATTAGGATTATTTCTTTCCTTCCATTTGATCCGTCTATTCATATTTGATCTATTTATTCTAATTATCAATATTTACATCTAACAAATATTATTTACTTGAGGGATGGATTTTTTTAAAATGGGCATTGTTTGTAGGGTACGTGCTACCACTAAAAATACAAATTGAGTTGATCATATCAGTTTGATAAGCACAATTAACTTGCCTTATTTCCTACTTTTTTGAAACTAATCTAATTTTGATCAAGTTAGATATGAGTCGATCATTATCATCACAAGGTATCAACATTGATTACTTGTATATGTGTGTTATCTTATTAGGTTATGCATGTGTTACCATTATTAGGTCATTACACTCGTTCATATAATTCCTACTCAAATGCTAATACACTTTGTTACAACAAAGCTCATATATAATGACCACCTTGCACTGACATGGTTGTTCCATTAACCTCCCTACGAGAGGATACTTTGTTGCTAGAAAAAACCTTTGCGACCACCTAAGTTATACATATCAATAACCATTCAAGTCATTATTTCAAAATAAATATAAAAACCACTCATTGTCATTATATATTGCATCACCTACGTGAGTATTTCTTCCGCAGACCCCAGGTTCCATATTGTATGGCCGAGAGAGTCTGATGACGCTCTAGTTTTAGCATTGTGGAGGTAGTATGACATAGGCAGGTGTATTGACGGCCAATTTACTAGGTACTCTTGGAGGGAGACACTTCGTGATTTGCAAAATAGGATGGGGAGTACGTTAGAGTAGGTCAAAACTCAATGGAAGAACCTAAGGAAGGACTACGCCAGATTGAAGCATGTCACCAACAAGAGTGGCGTCAGATAGGATGAGACTAGGAACAAGCCTAAGTTTCCTGACACCCCTGAGTGGAGGGAGAGCCTTGTGGTATGAACAATAATCATACCCTAATACCAAAAGTAATGTCCTACATTTACATATAAATCTCCTAATAAAAACTTTTTTATACTTAGGAAAACAAGGATCTTGCTAGGTTGATTAACCGACCCTTTCCCCACTACTATGACATTGAGTTGATGGCGGGGAGGAACATTGCTAGAGGACACCATGTAATGTATTCTATGAATAGACAAATACCATCCGACATCACCTCTGAGGATGAAGTTGTTGTCTACTTAGATGTGTTTGAATACCCATGAACACAGAAACCCCTATAGGGGAACTAGACTTAGTTACACTTGGGATGCAGAGTGAGGGTGACACCGGGGGAGGCGGAACATATACCCATAGTGTTGGAGGAAGGACTCCCCCTATCCAAAGGCATAAGAAGAGACCATCAATGTCAGAAGAGCGATGTGTGCTTTCTAATGAAGTGTAATATAAATTCACACAGGTGTACACAAAGGTACACGACACCAGAACCATTGAAAAATAAGAGTTTGCAACGATTTTGCAACATTTAAATGACACTTTCCCAGATTCCCCTAGCCTTGTATTTACAACTCTTGTGAATGCCATAAAAGATTCAACAAACCGCAACATCTACCTCAGCCTTACACACACCCCACACAAAATAACAAAATGGTTGCAAGACCTTTGGGAAAGGTCCCAAGGCGGTGGTGCAACACCACTAATCCTCTTTTGTGCCATCTCAATAGGGATTTGCTTTGCAATCCCCATCATCAAACTTCAACAGTACATCAAGGATGCCATCCATGTGGTATAGTGGAACCAATGATGCTAGCACAAGTGGGAATAACAGAGGCCCTTTAGCATGATAAGTTAGAGGCTGGTGACAGTTATGGTTTGCTTTCTAATTTTTTTGGTTGAAAACATTAGAAGTTTCTTTTGCCATTATGTTTTCTGTGTTTGGGAACATCATCACCAATTCTCTTATTATTGTAATAATTACTTCCCGGACAAACATTTGTTGCTCGTAGCATTTAATTTGTATATAATGTTGATGTAGTTTTTTTCTGTCACATCTTTCATATTATGTTCAGGTTGTTATTCTTTTAATTTTAGACATCATGTCAAGGTTATTATCCTTTTATTTGTAGGCATTATGTTTGCTAGTGATCATACAGAAACAACATACCTCATTACAAATATTTGGATATTGTGTCTGGTTCAACAAATCATATTGATGATGTAGTAGTTGAATCAATAATGAACTCCATCATGGACAACATTTCTGATGATGATGACATACCACCTACAATACCTAGGTCAGTTAGTAGTAGGAGTGGCCACCAAAAGGTGCTAGAAATCATAACCAACCATGAACATAGGACTTATGACCTATACCGAATGCGGCCACATACTATAATAGCCCTCATGGACAAGCTTGAGAGGCGTGGCTTGTTATGAAGTAGTAGAGGTGTCTCATTAGTTGAGGTTGTATGCTACTTCCTACAAATGGTTGGCCATTGCCATTAAAATCGTGTTTTAGTTAAGGACTACATTCACTCTGGTGAGACCATAAGTAAAAAGTTCAATGAAGCATTGGACGGGGTGTGTGTGTTGTGTCATGACTACGTTGTCATGAAGACCACAACCACAACAACACATCGTCGTATATTGGAGAGCCCAAGGTTCTACCCTTACTTCAAGGTAATAGTTATCCCCTACAATTTATATTCATTTTCAATTATTTTGTATGTTGAAACCTGATTTTGGTGTTGTAGAATGCCATTGGGGCAATTGATGGGACACACATCTCAGTCTTAGTGAAATGTGACATGCAAAATTGTTACTGAGATAGAAAAGAGAATGTCTTTTTGAATGTCATGGTGGTAGTAGACTTCTCAATGGAGTTTATATATGTCCTAACAGAGTGGGAGGGATTGAAAGTTGTCCAAAGGGTCCTACAAGAAGCAATGACCACAAGAAGTTTCAAAGTACCGCTAGAAAAGTATTGTCTAGTTGATGCAGGGTACGCCAACACTTGTCAGTTTCTTGCACCTTATCACAACACAGCTTACCATATATCTGAGTACCGAGGAAATAGACATTCATACAACAACAAGAAGGAGATATTCAACCACCTTCACGCTCAATTACGTAATGTTGTAGAAAGAGCATTCGATGTGTTGAAGAGGAGGTTTGCCTACCCAAAAAAAGGGGTGACATATCCTATACATTCATAGTGTCACCTCATAAAGGCTTGTTGTATCCTCTAAAATTTTATACGTCGCTAGAATGATGGTGACACTATGATGGAGGAAATCCCAGAACACAGTTCAACATCTGACTTCCTAGCCAATGGGGTCGACCAGAGTTTGCTACAACAAACAACTTCAGCCGATGCAAGGGAGGGTGATGTATTACATAAAAACTTTTCCAATTTCATTTGGGATGCTCGTTGACCTTACTTTGTACTTGTCATCATTTATGTAGTATATGAGAACCCATCTACCACTTGACTTAAAATGTTTGTTTTATAAAATGTTTTTGTGGCTCTTAATTAAAAATGTCACATTATGTTTCATTAGGTTGTCTTAAAATGAAGAATGGAACATCGTCATGTCCATGTGGCCTCAAATGTACCGTACGAGTGTACATGGATGCCACAGATGCGGAAAATGGATGGTTTGAAGACAACAACTCCACAGGCCGTATTTTACATGTGGTAGGAGTCTTGTTCCAAACAGATGTCTTATGATGTTGCCCATACATCGAGTAAAACCTATCATGGCCACACTTACTGCAGTTAGGAATGCGCCAGTAACATACTTACTTATGCACACAATGAATGCAAGCAGTGGTCTGCACAATGGGACTTTATCTGTTCGATAAGGACATACACCGATAGGCTAGTAGTGGAAATTTCAACTTTGAGGAAGAAGCACATATATCTTTGTGAACTACTTAAACTACTGACCGATAGTGACTCTTCAATAGAGGAAGAGGGCTAGAGTACATCATAGTTGTAATACAGTATGATCAATCCAAATAAACTTCACTTGTATGTTAGAACAGTCAACTTGTCCTATCAAAATACTCTTAAAATTTGATTTGAAATCTATGTTCTGAACATTTTATTATGTTAATAATCTACAATCATGTTTTAGATGTCGATGAATCCATCAGAACTTTTGAGATGTCATTGTGGTCTAGTTGCAGCCTTACGAATTAACATAGAGGATGCAGGGTTATGACTTTGGTATTCTGATTGAAAGACCAGGAGAAATGTATTGCATATGTCCTACTAGTTAGGTTTGATAGTAAATCCATAAACAATCAGCTGCCCTTGTGTAGGTTCCACATTCGTTGTCATTAACTTGAACTTGGGAATACATTTTAGGGAAAAGACTGATGCATATACTTCTATTGGGCAGTCGATCTCCCCACAACAACTGATTCTTTGAAGGCTTATGTTACTTACTGGAGAGTGCAAGTCAGTGTGGGGCCAGGCGATGATCATGAAGTACTTTGTTGAAATCCATCACAACTCCGAAGATATATACACCTCCAAAAAGTACAAGTATGAGGTTTTACAAACCTTCATTGACAAGATGGAGGAAACTTGTAGTCTTGTTTTGGATATTCCTTCACCTCTGATGATGCCATAACATTGAATGGCAGAGTTAGATCTAGATTGTCTTATAGATTTAGATTGTCTTAGCATTATAAACTTTCTTAATTCATCCTCTGATACAAACGTTGAATTACATTATAAGGTTGCTGATTTTATTGCTATCGTTGGATCTTTTTTATCATAATGATGGTTTGTTATTGCTTCAGCAGATATATGCACATTAAATATTTATATTTCAATTATCATATTATGTCTGCACTATTATAAAATGAACTCTTACCATTACAATATATTACATATAGAATTTGTAATTATGGTCAGACAAGGTACGATGAATGTCATATGGTGTACAGAGAATGATATGGTCCTCAAAAGTTTGATGAGAAACCAATATGACCTAGGGAGATGTGTGAATGGAGTATATACTGCACAAGCTTGGAGGGAGGCGTGGCGTGACTTTTAAAACTTAACGGGGGTGTCTTATGTATCTCTCATCGAGGTGTAAATTTGATGGCAGTACCTCAAGAGAGAGTTCATTAGAGAAAATCATTTCATTTTGGGACCTTTATTACCTCCTCAGCTATTGATCATACAACACATCATTCCACGCAATTTTGTGACGACTCAACGCACTTACCCCCCCAGGAGTTGCTAAATACCTAAACAATGTTGAAAACAACAATGACACAACTACAAGATTAAGTGGTGAATGCAACAAATGAAGTGGCAAAAATTATTCACCGCCTTAGGGACGTTCATTTTTTTGTTTTATATGCATTTAAAAATGTATCTGATCCGATGATTATGAACACTAATTGCAAATTATTGTTTTGCACTTATTTTTGTAATGATATGAATCTTTACATATTAAAGTTTACATGTTAAAGTTATGTTGTATTATGTAACAAAATATTGGTATTACAACAAATTTGAGTTGTCTGTCTCCAATTATTTTGTTACTTACCTATTTATACAAAAATACACAAGAATGCATATATACAACAAAGCATGTGTCATGCATTCACACAGTAGTGGTTAAAGTAATATTTACTTTAAATATACATATAAAGGTAATACTATGAAAAATAATAAACAAAATCAATTTTGTATAAAATTATATTTTTAAAGTAAATTTTAATCTTATATTGCACAGTCAACACAGTCTTGCGGTCATTATTTTTGAAATTGCTCTGTAACAAAATGACAAACTGTTCTTACAGAATAGGACAGACTAGCCAGATCCTGACTACGTTGTCAAATAGAATCGGACTGGAACCTGACTGGTAGCCAAACAGAATCAGATTGCATCTTGACTCAATCTTGACCAGCTGATCCGAATTAGAGTTGGTTGCCAAACAGACTAGCTAGATCTAGACTACCCCAATCGAGATCTACTGACTCACCCCGACTAACCTAGTCCAAACTATAAAATCTCATTCCCGAACCAAACAGAGGCCTAGAGATATCCGTTGCCCAACATTTAATCCCAACATTTACACATAGATTCGCAGACTACTACTATGAAGTGTACAAATGTATCAGGACCAAGAACGTTCTGTCCCTCCATATTATTGTGTTCTTCAAAATATTGTCATGCACTGTTTTGTACTATTATTAGTTTGCCCTTACAATGGATGATGTTTCTAATAGTGTTTTCTCTACACGCGATTGCGAGTTCGACTAGCCTCCCATGACTACGTAGGAAAACTACCTGACGAATGCACAATAATGAATTCAAGCGGGGTTGGCCTCCCTATCTTCTTGGACGTCTCTACCATAGATATTTTGCTCGTGAGGGACCTAGGTCTTCCAAAAGAGCAAAAGCGAGGCTGCCGCGGACCCTATCGTGCTGCCACGAGGTACGGGCGCGTTGTAAACCACTAATTTGTTCGTGGCTGGTGGAGGTCTGGAAGGGGAGCGGCCGTGGAGTCAAGTTAGGCGATACTTAGAAAGCTGGTTTCAAAGTTGCGGTGATTAATTATGTATAATTAGTGGCCAGGCTTCGTCGATGTCCGCGGCCACCTGACAGGAGTGGTTTGTTTCCTGTCCAAGGAAGCAAGAGATTCAATCACAGCGGCGCCAAACAGTGGTGCAAGAACAAAACGGTGGGCTGGACGCCTGGACGTGGGGGTTGAGGGGAGGCCGAAACCGACAGCTGGTACGAAGGGTGCATGAGACACGTAGCAATAGCAACTGGTATTATGCACTACAGGTTAGCCTCGGGACCGGGTAGTTAGTGGTTTTGGTAAGTGTGTTATCAAATTTAAATTGATAAATGGACTGCGAGCTCAAATCCAGCCTGCATTACGGTCCTGATTTCATATCGTCACTGGTCCAAGAAAATACTAAAATGAAAATAGCTTCAAAGTTTGAGTTTCGGAAATGTGACTGCCCTATTGGTTCACGTGACTTATTTGTACCAATTATGAAACTACTATACCTACAACTTATTAGTTCGATCTATAACGATATTGATCAAGAAAATATCACTTATATTAGCTAGGTTTAAAAATCACAACAACAACTTATCTACAATTGAATATAACTAACAGTTATTGAAGTGGAAAGTACAAAAAGTTTTTGGAAGGAGTCACTGACGAAGGAGTCGGTGTCGAAAGCCTAAACCTCTCCGTTTTCTACTGGGCTTTCCCTCCTCCTAAAAAGGTTGTCATTTTCCAATATTATGGCAAGGTCGGGCATGGTTTGGGTCCTAAGTTAGTCAAGTTAAAGTGTCATGTTATGGGACAGCTTATTGCACGTTTTAGAGAGCACTTGTGTATGTGATGCAAGTGAACATATATGAAAAAGATGTCATCCAGTTTCGTTATTTGTTTTGTGTTGACCCTATCTATGTTTCTATGATTGCCCAAGAAGACATCATGTTTCATCATTTTTAGTATGAGCTAAAAAAAGGATAGTAATTAGTAGCAAAACATCGCATGTCCTCCTCATATTTTTCTTGAAAGACTTTCATCATGAAGTTTAATTATAGTATTGGGGAATGCCTCTTGTTTAGGTGGGGGTGGGCAACCCGGAAAATAGAATCCACACAAGACTTCGATTATCGACTGTCCTCAGGTTATGAATCACACCTTCCATGCATTGGAAAATAAACATTTAATTTAACTAACTGGTGCACAAATACAAATTGAAATAATTATGAAATACATCTAATGTTAGAGGAATGTGTTTTATGTCTATAGGTATTATGTTATATATTATGACAAATACGTTACAATATTGACTGGGTACTCTAACTTAAATGTATACAAGTTCACTATTCTTTATTCGTATTAATTTGACCAACTAATCATATCATAATGTATATACTATATATAAATATGTATTGTGTCTATATATGTATACATATATATGTATATGTATATATATAGAGGTTAGGAAGTGTGTACCAGCCGGTATATGTAACTTATGTGTACTTTCTATTAAAATGGCACATCTGGAGTATGCTCACAAAATCTAACCTTATGGATTGATTCCACACTATAAAGATTAGATGCGTTTAAAAAACCATCACCATATCTGTAACGCTCGGGCCCACTGCCCAAGGCTCTTGTAGAGTTTTAGGAATGACGACTGTCCCCACAAACCACCACCAGCCTTAACTGCGCACTTTGTCCACACTAACGCGCAAGCCAAGATCAACTTCCCGACTGGTCACCCATCCTAGTACTACTCCAAGTTGAGCACGCTTAACTATGGAGTTCTTTAGAGATGGGCTCCCGGAAAAGGAGGTGCACCTTGGTGATATGGGTAGTCCAATCATTCCTTTTAAGATCATGTTATCTGAGGCCTCAAATCCTGGGATGTTACAATATCTCCTATGGATCACAAGATATAGCAATATATCATGCAACAATTTCTGTAGTTTTTTCAACTTACCATTGATTACTAAATACACATATTCTTTCACATGATGATGTATGGATGTCGGATTGTGATGATTTTTGGTGCACATCTTATCTAAGTGGTATGCATGACATCCATAAGGTTAGATTATTTAATATAATTTTACAATTACCATAAATGAAGATGGGTACATCTAAGATATATGTACCCAGGTACACAATTCTTGTAGCCATATATATATATATATATATATATATATATATATATATATATATATATATATATATATATATATACATATATATATATATATATATAGAGAGAGAGAGAGAGAGAGTCAGGCTAGAATACACTCGAGTGTATCCGGTGCGGAATACATTCAAGTAGTTTTTCATGATGTAATATATTTTTTGAAAATCTAATCCATTGATCTTCTTAAACGTCTCATGAACAATTCATACAAAAAATTTGAGCACATTTGGATATGTATAGCTCATGTTATGAAGACCGCAAAAATTATGCACTTCAAATTAGTTTCACGCGTCAATTTTTTTCCCTTGGATGAGTGACTTACACTCATCCAAATGGGCTCAAAATTTGTATGTAGCCTAGTTATAGTATGAAGGTGAAGATCAATGGTTTACATTTTGCAAAAATTAGTCTTGATATGAAAACACACTTGAGTGTATTCGTGCGATCCGTACACTCGAGTGTATTCTAGCGTGACTATATATATATATATATACCTATATATACCTATATATACATATATATATATAGTGTATATATAGGTATATATAGGTATATATATATATAGGTATATATAGGTATATATATAGATATATATATAGGTATATATATATGTATATATATATAGGTATATATATAATCTAGGTATATATATGTATAATCTAGGTATCATAATTTTTTTATTTTGGGTTGACACTGACTTCTCTATAAAAGTATGAATCAAATTTTCATCCTAGCCAACTTGTCTAATGTGTATCACCATTTATGGGTCAGTTTATGTTAGGGGTGGGCATAATTTGATCAAGTCTGGTCTGACCTTAAATATATAGACCAGACCACATATAGAGGTCTAACAATTTTCCAAATCAAAGTTAACTACTAAAAGGATCTAGACCAAACTAAACCTGACTGCTAAAATGTGGTCAGTTTGGTTAAATTAGATCTAAAATAGCCAGTACCTAGTATTTAGTGGCCAACCAATTAAATAAAGATCAATAATTATTCGATTTAATTTGTTGTCAAGTTATTTATGCTCTTTAATAAAAAACATACTTTAATAACATGAAATAAACCTTATTTTCTATACATTCGATGGAATGTTTTGTATATTATATGTAATTATTAAATGTTAATTTATTTTTAAGATTACATACATATATGTGTGCACACACACATATATAATATCAACTAAAACTTAATATAAAAGTTATTTACAACACCAATAATAAATATAATATAGAGATAATTTTAAATATCATATGTACACCAATTAAATCATGACTAGAGTATTTACTTGAGTGTATACATACACACACACAAATATATATATATATATATATATATATATATATATATATATATATATATATATATATATATGTGTGTGTGTGTGTGTGTGTGTGTGTACAAATCTAGATATGTACACATACACATGTATGGAGTTGGTCAAGTTTGGTCTGATCGGTTAAGTATTCACCTAGACTATGTCCAGACCAGTTGAGGGTGGTATGAATCGTTTCTAAACCAAACTTGACCACAATACCGATCTAGACTGGACTTAATCATGTGGTTTGGTCAAATTCAGTGTGGACTGATGGTCAAGTTTGGTTTCCTGTCCAGTCCTAGTTTATGTAAGAAGGGATATCAAAGAGATTGGGTAGGTCATGTATGATGATCCTCCTTATGTTACCATATTTGGTATAGGATAAAATGTGGTTTAGTTTCCATTTTTTTGTGCCAATGAGAACATGTTCAATTCCATTTTAGTCTAAGCCTCATTTTAATATTGTTTGTTAGGAAAGAGAGTACAAAATTTATCTGAGTAAAAGTTGGATATTCAGAGTAAATAGAACCAGTTTTGTCTGGATTCTAGTTCCATGTAAATTTTAGTCTAAATTGGTGATACGTAGCATGAATTTTCCTTCATAGGTTGGTCGATACCCACTCCCGATTAAACCTATCTTTTCCCCCTCAGTTTTGTGTCAACCCACCACCACATGAGCAAGATAACTCAAAACAAAGCATGAAATTAACACTAAACATCCATATTACCATAAAATGAGGTAAATTAAAATCAATTTCATATAACCACAAGAGCGAAAACATTTTACATATAATTCTACAAAACTATACCACTTGTATGGTATATCTTGTCAAAAGATATTACATGTGACACCCTGCCATCACATAGACAACGGGATGCCATGTGAAAAATGCGCGGAATCACCATAAACCACATATTACCAAAAACACGGGTTAATTAAAACCGATTGCAGAAAGCAGATAAAAGAGAACTTTTACATCCAGATTCTTATCCTGTAAGGAAAAGATGTTATATAAATATTTACAAGCCTTCATATATGTCCACAACTTATAGGAACCAACTGACCTATCAACACAAGAGTTCATCACCTGTTTATACATACATAACGAGCAACATCAGGCCAACAGTAGGATATACAAAGCTACATGAGCTATACATCGTAAAACATTGTCAAAACACCTCTGAGGACCTAAGAGTACAGGGATGACTCTAGGACTCTACTACAAAACCACCAACACAACAACATATCCATCTCTTGCCTCCTACTGCTCTTATTGCTGCTCGGACGCAACCTCACGACCACCACCACGTCTAGTACGATTACCTAAAAAGGTTGTAAACTAACGGGGTGAGACACACAGTCCCAGCGAGAAACATAACTCCCCGCCGAAACTATAAAACTTCAGAAAAAGTAGGTAAAGAAGATAACTGATATCAGTAGATCATAAGAGTAGCATCCTGAGCAAAACTTATTTTATTAACAATCTTACCAGATATCTAGGAGGCATATAAACAAGTATTCTTTATGGAACATGATTGACAAGATAAGCTTTATAAGAACTTATCACAAAATATAAGGATCATACAAATAACTGCAAGGTATAGCTAGATCAACTACACAGGCAAGGCCTCAATCAATGTTCCGTGTTTTGCCTTAAGCAATATATTCTATACGGCTGGATTATGATTTATTATGCCTTGAGGAAGTGAGTTGTCCCACTCAAATCCAACCTTCGGTTGTGAAGCCCAAAACCGGTGCAATACAAGGTCATTGGGAGAGCCAGACTCCATGACCTCACCTCTTCGTGGTCAGTGCACGATAACCAAAGCAGGACCACAGTCTCTTGCTTGAGTGGTCTCAGCCATAGGGTCAACTCTGCAGGCTACCCTTCTATAATACAGAGCCATGGTCCTGTTCACCATGCTCTATAATCACTGAGCAATGGGCATGTTCACCATGCTCTATACACAACCACAGTTGTACTCAAATTCTCCTACTTTTGGCTAGGAGAAACCCTACATATTCAACAATATGTTCTCCAGGTAATCCCGCAGGATAAACCCGTTTCACCATCACCAGTTACCGACGATGATGGATCTATGGCCAGGGAAAACTACATGAAATGTTCCACTATAGTTAATTAGTATATTTTATGTGGATTGTTGAGGCAAACAAGTTATAAAACATAACAACATTGAGTTGCATTATTACCATGGGATCTCAATCCCTCATCACAGAATGCCAGTGCCTCTCAAGGCTTATATCATCACCATGGGATGGCAATCCCTTATCTCAACATCAGTGGATAACACCTCAACTAGGCACTCGGGCTTTATCAGGTCAACAGACCTTTCACATCATACTGGTGATACATGTTATCTCATCCACAAGGATTATCATTATTCAGTGTTATTCAAAACACATATACCTCATAGCTCTTACCTGGCTATTAATTCACTTAATTCACCTACATGGTAAGTATGCATATCAAGAGAGATAACTGAATCACCAAACATAGATCTTTATCATTATCATGCTATTAGGGTTGAAGGTACATGATTGGAACAACATCCATGATCATAGTTACATGAAGCACAACCTATATCTGTAGACAAATTACATTATTATTATCAAACCATGAGCATCCACTATTTCCTATATCTTATGAACATAATCATGTATCTAATCATCTCACTTAGCACCAACTTTAGGTATCAAACATATCATTGGTTACGACCTATCATTCATAATGCATCATCAACAGAGGTGCGGTTACCAGATAACAACTTACCAAAACTAGGGTTTCCGGGTTAAGCATAACCCTCACCAATGGTACCATCTACCCTCACCAAAGGTGTGACAGGTAGCGCCATTCCTCACCCAAGGAGGTATCGGGTAGGATCACATCCCTCACCAAAAACCTATCGGATAGGGCACTTAGTCACACATATTAACCAACCATGGAGTGCATCCATGCACAAGGGATATCGAGCAACTAGACCTGATGTGTGTTGTGCAACCTGATCCAAGAGTTGTGTCATGCAACCAAGGAGCAAGGGGTGTTTCGTGCACCCAAGTGCAAGGTGATAACAGGCATCCAAGTGCAAAGATGTGTCAGGAAGCACAACCAGTCCTAATGGCCAAGACCCTATCTCCCATTAGGGTTAGGGTTTCATGTCAGGCACCCACCATCATCATAATGCCCAAGGCCATATCAACCAAGGACAAGATCATAATGACCAACAAGCACACTACTGACCTCTATCCAACTACATCATGGTGCTCAAGGAGGTCTATCGTTCAACTAAGCTAAGCACTACATATCGATCACCACTAAGGCATCTATCTAGGGTTTCACCACCCAAGCACCATATTGGGAAACACCAGAACCAACCCATTTCACCCAAGGCACAAAATAGAGATGTCTACCATGCATCATGTCAGCCAAAGGCATCCAGGGTTCAACACTCCCAAAACCTTCTTGGGTAACAAGGCATATCGCCCAACAAGCTCTACCAAGGAGATCGGCCACCAAGCTCTACCAAGGAGAGGTATCATCCACTAAGGAAAAAGAAAGGCAACTAAGGAACTAAAGGGATCCCAAGCAAGAGAAAGGAGAGACATATATAGAAGAGGGTGAAGGGGAGACTAAGGCAAGGTGTCGCCTAACCTAGGGACACTTGTCCATGGGGAAAAGCCACCTGCTATCTCGCCTACCACCACATGTCGAAAGCTTTTGCCACATGCAAGCAACAAGCACCAAGTGTCCACAAGGGGGGTGACACAAACGATGCTAGATGGAGGGGTGTGTGACGCCCAACATGGCAAACCGACACACCCACCAGCACCCTCTTTGGCCGATACACCATGGCTGACACACCAAGGTCGACACACTCAAGCTTGGCCGATACACCTAGGGCTTGCCAAACACAAGGCCCATCAAAGCAAGGCAAAGCCCAAACAAGGCTCAATAAGGCAAAACAAAGCCCAAGGCTGCTCAAGCAATGAGCCCAACCCATCATCTCAACCCTAGAGGATGCAAGGAGAGGGAGAAACATCTCTCAAGGTGTCAAACTTGCACATCAACCCTAAACCTTGGGTTATTTGCAATTTGCACCTCCAACTCTAAAAAAAGCACAAACAAATCCTAATCACCATTTGAGGTGATTAGAAAGCATCTAAACACAAGGTTTAGGCAAAGCAAATAGGGTAAGCCCAAAATGAAGGTCAGGGTCCTTACAAGCCATAAACCTCTACAAAGGGATTTTTCCCCCAAAATCCGAAGAGAAAAGTAAGGGATACTTCCTTCTCATCTCTTCCTTGAGCTCCCATGTGGCTTCCTCAATGCCACGATGATGCCAAAGAACCTTCACAAGCACTAGGTCCTTCCTCTTCAACTTCTTTACTCTTTTGTCAAGAATCTTCACTGGACCTTCCTCACAGGTCACGTCTTCATCAAGATCAACCTCAACTGGTTGTATCATTGTCCATGTGTCTGGATGACTTTTCTTCAACATACTGACATGGGACACTAGATGTAACATGTGCAACTCTGGCGGTAGTTCTAACTTGTAAGCTACCTTGCCAACACGTGCTATTACTGGATATGGCCCCATATACCTGGGTGCCAACTTGCCTTTCTGTCCAAACCTTAGCACGCCTTTCCATGGTGAGACCTTGAGATACACTTTGTCTCCCACCTGGAACTCTAGAGGTCGTCGACGATTATCTGCATACGACTTCTGTCTATCATGTGCTACTTTCAACTGTTGTTGTATCACCTTGATCTTCTCTATTGTTTGCTGTACTAACTCAGGACCCAAAAGTTGATACTCGCCCGACTCATACTAGCATAAAGGAGATCTACACTTCCTTCCATATAAAGCCTCATAAGGAGCGATGTTGATGCTCCGCTGGTAACTATTGTTGTAGGCAAACTCTATCAAACTGAAATGCATGTCCCAACTGCCTAAGAACTGCAAGAAACAAGCTCGGAGAAGATCCTCCAAAGTCTGAATAGTCCTTTCAGACTTCCCATCTGTCTGCGGGTGTAAAGTGGTACTGAACCTCAACTGTGTTTCCAATGCTTTGTGCATCTGTTCCCAAAAATGACTCATGAACTGGAGACCTCTATCGAAAACTATCATTGTAGGCACACCGTGCAAACACACTATCTCATTCACATACACCTGAGCAAGCTTCTATGATATACACGTTGTCTTCATAGGTATGGAATGAGAAGACTTTGACAATCTGTCTACTATCACCTAGATGGAATCATGATTCCTAGTTGTCCTCGGCAGACCAACTATGATATTCATGGTTATATGATCCCATTTCCACTGCGGTAACAACATGGGTTGCAATGTACCTTCCAGCATATGATGCTCATCCTTAACTTGCTGGCATACCACCCACCTAGCCACAAACTCGGCTACATCTCTCCTCAAGCCAGGACACCAATACAGATCCTTCAGAATATGATACATCTTGGTGACACCTAGATGCATGGCATACATCGACGTGTGCGCTTCCTTGAGCACTAGCTTTCTCAGATCATCAACATTGGGAACCACCATCCTACCATGATATTAAACTCGTCCATCCTCGGACTCATGGAACCCATCATGCTTTCGCTGCCAAACTCTAATTTGATTAACTGAACTGAAGCATCTACCTGTTGTGCATCTTTGATCTATTGTCTCAATGTAGGCTTCACTTGCATCTGTGCCAACAGTCCTACCAACAAGGAGACTTCCAAATGTACATTCATCTGCCACAAATAGACAAACATATCCCGCCTATGGCATACCAAGGAACTCAACTGTGCCTTGTTCATAGGGAGAGAAGAAGACTTTATGCTAAACGCATCAGCTACCACATTTGCCTTACCAGGATGATACTCAATGGTGCAATTGTAATCATTGATCAGCTCCATCCAGTGACGTTGTCGCATGTTTAGCTCACTCAGCGAGAAGATGTACTTCAAGTTCTTATGATATGTAAAGATATGACACACTTCCCCATAAAGATAGTGTCTCCAAATCTTTAACGCATGGACCACCACTACCAGTTCCAAATCATGTGTCAGATAATTCTCCTCATGTTTCTTAAGCTGCCGCGAAGTGAAAGAAACTACATGATCTTCCTGCATCAACACACATCCTAGGCCTTTCTTGGAAGCATCACAGAAAACCACATAGCCTTTCCCAGGCTCTAGCAGTACCAACACTAGAGCACTAGTCAGATTCTCCTTCAAACTTTGGAAAGCTTGCTGACAATGATCATCCCTAACAAAAGGTACATCCTTCCTCATCAACTTTGTCAACGACAACGTGATCACACTGAAGTTTCTTATAAACCTCAGGTAGTATCCTGCTAAACCCAGAAAACTACAAACTTCTGTCAGTATCTTCAGTTTCTCCCACTCTGCAACTGACTCCACCCTCTTAGGGTCCACTGTGACTCCTTCTACAGATATCACATGACCCAAGAAAGTCACTTTCTTTCAACCAGAACTTGCACTTACTAAACTTGGCGTACAACTGATGTTGCATAGTAGAGTCAACACTTGTCGAAGATATTGTTCATGTTGTCTACTGTCCTGACTATAGATCAAGATGTCATCTATAAAAACCACAACAAACTGTTCTAGAAACGGATGAAACACCTTTTTCATCAGATCCATGAAAGCATCATGCACATTGGTTAGCCCAAACGGCATGACCACGAACTCAAAGTGACCATACCTCATCCTAAAAGTTGACTTTGGTATGCCCTCATCCTTAATTCTTAACTGATGATATCTAGATCATAGATCGATCTTTGAGAACACTGTAGCACCTCATAACTGATCAAACAAATCATCTATCCTTGGTAACAGGTACTTGTTCTTGATCATAACTTTGTTCAACTGCCGATAATCTATGCAAAATCGCATCGACCCATCCTTATTCTTAACGAACATGACTGGAGCACCCCACAGTGATGTGCTCAGCCTAATGAAACCTTTATCCAACAACTCCTATAACTTCTTCTTCAGCTCTACCATCTCGGCTGGAGCCATCTTGTACAGTGTCTGAGCAACTGGTTGTGTTCCTGGGACTAGATTGATCTCAAAGTCAATCTCTCGAGGTGGGGGGAACACCGGGGAACTCATCGGGAAACACATCTACAGAATCTTGGAAAACATGCACCTCCTCAAGGCTAGGACCTTTTGCCTTGGTATCTACAATGTGAGCTAAGAATGCCTTACATCCTTGCCGCATCAACTTCTCTGCCACCATAGTTGACACTAAACATGTCGGATGGATCTTTCTATCTCCCTGGAAGATCCACTTCTCACCACCGTCAACAAACACTGCTTGCTTGGAACCATAGTACAACACAACCTTATACTTTTCCAAGGTATACATTCTAAGGACCACGTCAAATCCATGCATATCAAGTGGTATAAGATCCACTTGTATCTTGTGTCCCGAAAAAGATAGAACATAGGACGGACACACCTCTCAAAGCACTGAGGAACCATCAAGAGGGGTTTCTAACAACAAGCTATCCTTCTTACAACTAATAGGTAAAAGACAACTATCAATCATACGACAAGTGATAAAAGAGTGTGTAGCACCTGGGTCAACCAGAACAGATATAAAGAAAGAAGAAGACAAATCAGAATGAAATAACTCCATCTGACCTGCCACCACTCGTGGGTTGACTATCGCTTCCGGCTGACTCATAGCATAGAATCGAGCCATTGCTTGTTGTCCACATCCTTTGCTTCCTTGAGCAGATGATCCTTCCTGCGATGCTTGACCGCGTCCTCACCCTCGGGCGCCACTAAACTACTGTCTATCTAACCCCTGTTGATTCTGCCTCGGCTGCTGCGTCACTTCTACACCTTTCCTTGGGCAATTTGACCTCAAATGCCCGATCTGTCCACATAGATAACATGACCTATCCTCTAATTACAGCCAAGATGGCCCTGTCACTACTACTAAAGGTGTGTTGTATGCTCTGGACGGTGAAAATCCATGCCATCTTCCTTTACTTGGTGACCACTGTGATGGTGCACACCTTGCCTCACAAAAGGAGCAGAAAACCTCAGCTTCTTGTGGCTATCAAACCTCTATTTCTAAAACTGAGGAGGCCTTTTCTTGGTCATAATCTCTCCGTTCTCTCAGAATGACTGTTCAATCCTTCAGATAGACTCTACAAATGTAGCAAACCACTCTTGATTTTCTAGAGCAGCAGTAGGTGTCGACAGCTCGACACTCAAACCTTTCTCAAACCGCCTGATTCTCTCATCATCTGTTGCCGCAATGTGACGACAGAACCTCAACAGGTCCATAAACTTGGCTTCATACTCGGTGATTCTCATCAATCCTTGGCGCAGACGCTCAAACTAGTTGATATTCTCATCTAGATAGGTCTTTGGGAAGTATCGTCTCATGAACTCCCAATGGAAAACTTTCCAACAGATCACCTCACCAGGCCGCTTCTCCTCCTCGATGGCCCACTAGTGGCCAGCACTACCTTTCAGAAGGTAGACATCATGCTTAACTTTTTCTGCTTTGGGGATGTTGAGGATCCAGAAGGCCTTTTCGAGACATGTCAGCCACAGATATGCATTCGCTGGATCATCCATTCCAGCATAATCTGAAGCTCTAACTTGGTGAAGCCGCTCAAAGCTCTTCCCAATACCTGAAGATTCACCATGGGGATCCTGTGCTCTTGGAAGAGGCACTGACAATCTATCCACCATGTGATTCATCATTGCCATTACATGTCCCATAAGGTGCTGGATTCTCAAGAATGGTTGGGTCAAATTGGGGGACCTCATGCACCCGATCTTCATGTTCCTACACTCTTGCTCCATCAATTGATGCAACATCACTGCTCTTGGCAACATGTTCTTCATGGTTTCCAAACATCTTTAAGCTTTATCTTCTGGTGAGGGCAGAAGGTTATTGTAAGAAAATCTAGATTACTCATAAGAACAGACACAACCCTAGTCCTAGATCCCTGTAGACTCAACAAACCTAGAGCTCTGATACCAAAACTTTTTGTGACACCCCACCATCACACAGACAACAAAATGCCATACGAAAACACGCATAATCACCATAAACCACATATTACCAAAAACATGGGTTAATTAAAATCGATTGTGGAAAGCAGATAAAAGAGAACTATTACATCCAAATTCTTATCCTGTAAGGAAAATATGTTATATAAATATTTAAAAGCCTTGATATATTTCCACAACTTATAGGAATCAGTTGTCCTGTGAACACTGGAGTTCATCACCTATTTATACATACATAACGGGCCACATCAGGAGAACAATATGATATACAATGCTACATCAGATATACATCGTAAAACATCATTAAAACACCTCTGAGGACCTGAGAGTGCAGGGATGACTCTATGAATCTACTACAAAACCACCAAAATAGCAACATATCCATCTCTTACCTCCTACTTCTCTTCTTGCTTCTCGACCACAACCTAACGAGAACCACCATGTCTAACATGATCACCTAAAAATGTTATAAACCAACGAGGTGAGACATACAGTCCCAGTGAGAAACATAACTCCACTCTGAAACTATAAAACTTTAGAAAAAGTAGGTAAAGTAGATAAATGATATCAGTAGATCATAAGAGCAGCATCCTGAGAAAAAATTATTTTATTAACAATCTTACCATATATCCAGGAGTCATATAACCAAGTATTATTTATGGAACATGATTGACAAGATAAGATTTATAAGAACTTAACACAAAATATAAGTATTGTATAAATAACTGCAAGGTATAGCTAGATCAACTACACAAGCAAGGCCTCAATCAATGTTCTGTGTTTTGCCTTAAGCAATATATTCTATACAACAAGATTATGATTTATTATGCCCTGAGGAAGTGAGCCGTCCCGCTCAAATCCAACCTTCAGCTGCGAAGCCCAAAACCGGTGCCATACAAGGTCATTGGGAGAGCTAAAATCCATGACCTCCCTCTTCGTGGTCATTCTATGATAACCAAAGTAGGACCACAATCTCTTGCTTGAGTGGCCTCAACCACAGGGTCAGCTCCGCAGGCTACCCTTCTATAATACTGAGCCATGGGCCTGTTCACCATCTCTCTATAATCACTGAGCCATGGGCTTGTTCACCATGCTCTATACACAACCACAGTTGTACTCAAATTCTCCTACTTTCGGCTAGGAGAAACCCCACATATTCAACAATATGTGCTTCAGGTATTCCCGTAGGATAAACCCTTTTCACCATCACCAACTACCAACGATGATGGATCTATAGCCAGGGCAAACTACATGAAATGTTCCATTGTAGTTAATTAGTATATTTTATGTGGATTTTTGAGGCAACCAAGTTATAAAACATAACAACATTGAGTTTCATTATTACCATGGGATCTCAATCCCTCATCACAGAATGCCACTGCCTCTCAAGGCTTACATCTTCACCATGAGATAGAAATCCCTTATCTGAACATCAGTAGATAACACCTCAACTAGGAACTCAACCTTTATCAGGATAACAAACCTTTCACATCATACTGGTGATACATGTTATCTCATCCATAAGGATTATCATCATTCAGTGTTACTCAAAACACATATACCTCATAGCTCTTACCTGACTATGAATTTGCTTGATTCACCTGTATTGTAAGTATGCATATCAAGAGAGATAACTGAATCACCAAACATAGATCTTTATGATTATCATGCTATTAGGGTTGAAGGTACATGATTGGAACAACATCCATGATCATAGTTACATGAAGCACAAGTTGTATATGTAGACAAATTACATTATTATTATCAAACCATGAGCATCCACTATGCCCTATATCTTATGAACATAATCATGTATCTAATTACCTCACTAAGAAACAACTTTAGGTATCAAACATATCATTGGTTACAACCTATCATTCATAAAACATCATAAAAAAAGGTGTGGTTACCAGATAACGACTTACCAAAACTAGGGTTTCCAGGTTAAGAATAACCCTCACAAAAGGTACCATCTACCCTCACCAAAGGTGTGACGAGTAGCACCATTCCTCACCCAAGGAGGTATCAGGAAGGATCACATCCCTCACTAAAAACCTATCGACTTGGGCACTTAGCCACACATATTAGCCAACCATGGAGTGCATCCATGCACAAGGGATATTGGGAAACCATACCTGATGTGTGTCGTGCAACCTGATCCAAGAGTTGTGTCATGTGGCCAAGGACATTTGGGTGTATCATGCACCCAAGTGCAAGGTGATAATGGGAATCCAAGTTCAAAGATGTTTCGGGCAGCACAACTGGCCTTAACGGCCAAGACCCTATCGCCCATTAGGGTTAGGGTTTCATGTCAGGCACCCACCATCATCATAACGCCCAAGGCCATATCAACCAAGGCCAAGATCATAATGCCCAACAAGCACACTACTTACCTCTATCCAACTACATCATGGCGCTCAAGGAGGGCTATCATTCAACTAATCTAAGCACTACATACCGGTTACCACTAATGCATCTATCTAGGGTTTCACCACCCAAGCACCATATCGGGCAACACCAGAACCAACCCATATCACTCAAGGCACAAAATAGAGATGTCTACCACCCATCATGTCAGCCAAAGGCATCCAGGGTTCAACACTCCCAAAAACTTCTTGGGTAACAAGGCATATCGCCCAAAAACACTAACATGGTGAAGGGGTCATATCGGGCAACAAGGTCAACAAAACCCAACTTATCATATCACCCAAGACAAAACCCTAGATAAGGGGTATCGTGCAAAGCACCATAAAAGGGTATCGTGCAAGGCACAAGGACCATATCGGTTTGGTCATCATCAACCTCAAGCTCACCATCATCAAACCCTAATAGATCAAGAGAGTTGGCTCACCTCTCAACAAGTAAGAGAGAGGGGTTTTGCACAACCTCCATCACATATCGGGCAACAAGGTGGATCATCCTCTTATCGGTGAAGATTCCAACCTTCATTAGGTCAACGTCCAACCAAGGCTCACATTTCAAATCCATGGTGAGAGAAGGGTATTGCCAAAGCAACTAGAGCATAGACTCACCTCTCAACAACCAAGAGAGAGGGGTTTTGCCTACATCACTAGAGCTCGAACTCACTTCTCAAAACCAAATGGGAGAAAAAGGGGTTTTGCCCAAGGAACCCTAAACTCAAGGTTCGACCACAAGGTCTAAGAACACATCAAAAACATGACCACTATATATAACAAGATAAAAGGGTACATACTAGGGAAAGAAACATACCTAACAAGATGCATGGCCGATCAAGATGACAAATAAACATGCAACATGAAAAGGAAGTAGTATAGCTAGGGTTAGGAGTTATGTAGCCCACCTTAAGCAAGCTCCAAGCTCCTAGCACCAAGCTCCAAGGACCACCTTCGGCCACCTCAAGAAGAAAAGCAAAGCTCATAACCACCGTGGTCAAAGAGCAAGAAAGAAGGACAAGAAGGTGCCAAGGAAAGAGGAGGAGATGCTCACCACAAGAAGAGAAGCAAGACACACTCTAGGGTTCGGCCACAACTAGAGGAAGAAGAAGACTCCACCAAGGAGATCGGCCACCAAGCTCTACCAAGGAGAGGTATCGTCCACCAAGGAAAAAGGAAGGCAACTAAGGAACTAAAGGGATCCCAAGCAAGAGAAAGGAGAGACATATATAGATGAGGGTGAAGGGGAGACTAAGGAAAGATGTCGCCCAACCTAGGGACACTTGTCCATGGAGAAAAGCCACCTACTATCTCGCCCACCACCACATGTCCAAAGCTTTTGCCACATGCAAGAAACAAGCACCAAGTGTCCACAAGGGGGTGACACAAATGATGCTAGGTGGAGGGGTGTCTGTAGCCCAACATGGAAAACCGACACACCCACCAGCACCCTCCTTGGCCGATACACCATGGCCGACACACCAAGGTCGACACACTCAAGATTGGCCGATACACCTAGGGATTGCCCGACACAAGGCCCATCAAAGCAAGGCAAAGCCCAAACATGGCTCAACAAGGAAAAACAAAGCCCAAGGATGCTCAAGCAATGAGCCCAACCCATCTTCTCAACCCTAGAGGATGCAAGGAGAGGGAGAAACATCTCTCAAGGTGTTAAACTTGCACATCAACCCTAAAACTTGGGTTATTTGCAAGTTGCACCTCCAACTCTCAACAAAGAACAAACAAACCCTAATCACCATTTGAGGTGATTAGAAAGCATCTAAACACAAGGTTTACGCAAAGCAAACAGGGTAATCCCAAAATGAAGGTCAGGGTCCTTACATTACGTATCACTATTCATTGGCTAACTTGTCATAAAATTATTACATATGATAACATATTCACATATACACGCCATATTTTTAAAATCATGGCATATTGACAAAAACTCTAATTGATCTTCAACGTCTCCAAAATGCCCCCAAGGACCTGAGAGTATAGGGACAGCACATAGGACTCTACTATAAACACTAGCAACATATCCAACCTTCAACAACTACTACAACTCTTACTGTTCAACCTCAACCACACGATCTCTACCTCATCATGCATGAACACCTAAGAGATGTGAAAACCCATAGGGTGAAACCAATGCCCTAGAGAGATATATAACTCTCCACCATCAACTATTATTAACACAAATAGAGTAAAGCAGGAAGATAATATTATTATCAGGATGAGCAGATTCAATTTATGATATAAATAAAGCTAATAACATAGATTAAGCAATTCAAGTATCTACAACTGAATAGTAGAACATCTTATACTTTTATAAGGAATATGAAAAAAATGTATAACCATTATCAACTAAAAAGTATAAGAAACAAGGCAAGGGGTCGTCCGATGTGAAACATGTTTGACCCTAAGAAAATACACTACACAACTATATTACATCTTTTATTATGCCCTGAAGAGATGAGGAATACCACTCATGCTCCAACTGACCACTGCTAAGTCAAAATCAGTGTCATACAAGATCTAAGAGGAGCAGGAATCCTATGATCTCCCACACTCTCAATCAGTCTGAATTTTCCGCAGTGACATATAGAGTCCAACTGCAAAACAACATAGTCTACCTTGGTATATAGGCACATCACTAGTGAAAATTGAGTTATGACCGTAGTTGCACTCCTTCCAAGGTATGACCCCAGTCATCCTCAAGACATATCATATATATAATGAATCACATCATTTGAGATATGGCCTCGACCGTTCCTCTACCAGGGTATGACCAGAACCATTCTTGTGAAATGTATATACTCAACAATATACGAATTCAAGCTTATATTGATGACAACAATATTTTACTACCATCCCACAAATATTGATGCTGAAGATGGATATATGGAACATGGAAACCACATGATTAGGGTTTCACTTGATTAGTTAAGACAATTGGGTGTCTTTTAGTACCAATCAAGTTATAATGTACAAACCCTAAACAAAGTCAACAAAGATAAAGGTAGGTTACAACTCCAAAAGATATAAAAAGTATGAGTATAAAATAGTCGCATCATAACAAGATACCACTACCACACAAGGCCATCATCGTTATCACATCATCCTGGGATAACCATCCCTCATCGTATCACTAGAGGATATCACCTCAGATTAAGCAGTGAGACTCTTCCAGGTCATAAGACCCACTTACACTATTCATGTATATAATCATAATCTCATAATGCCTCATAAAGGCTCATAATCATCACCCTGTGTCATATAAGATATACCATAGCAATCACCAACTATGATGTACATTCAACCTACAAGATTAGGGTTACACAAGTAGGAGAGAGAAACATCATCACATGCTAAACAATTTAAGCAAGATAAATGTTACATCATGTATTCTTGATTAGGGTTAGGGTTCTCATGTAGGACTTATCATAACCCACCATGGTACATCATTCCCACATTCTTGGAGCACAACCGATCATACATCACTAACATGTAAACATCAACATGTGTCGATCATGGAGATAAGGCACTGTAGTGACCACACAAGGAAATATGAGTGTTGACCAACCAAACTAGGCCATGTGTAATGACAACACAAGGAAACATGAGTGTTGACCAACCAAACTAGGCAATGTGTAGCGATGACAGAAGGAAATCAGAGTGTCGACCAACCAAACTAGGCCATGTTTAGCGACCAGAACACTAGGTCAATACCTTGTTGTGACAATAATACATCACCATAGGTAGTGATCAAACCATGTACACCACCCTAGGTTTAGCGCCCACTACATACACCAAGTGTAGCGACCACTAGGGTGTAGCAACCATCAACTTGATCAAAGGTAATGACCCAACACAACCTCAAGCCTTGCAACCACAACAAGGATTCAAGAGTAGCGACCAAGGTGATTTAGGGTTAGGGTTTGGTAGTGACCAACCTACCCTAGCGAAGGGTTAGAAAACATTGCGACTAAAAGAAAGATCAAAATAGATAGTGAACACCAAGAAAACTGAAATGTCACCACAAGTAAACCTTTTGGAAAGATGATCATCAAACCTAAAAACAAGCATCACAAACATGAAAAACCATAATAAGAGAAGGAAGACCATGTGTCCAACAAAAGTAATCAAGGATAAAAACCTCCATCATCATGTAAAACCCAATCAAGACATTGTATCAAAACCAACAAACATGATGCATGCAAGAGGCAACAACACCCACCATCACTAATATTTTGGGTACAATATTTAGGGTTTAGGAAAAATAGTAAGCTATGCAAGAATACTTCAAAATCTTAAACCCTAAAACATGATGCAACATCCATCATATTATGGTCACATTTTAGAGATAAAAATAGTAGCATGAAAGCATAAATATGGTGCAATAATAGAAGAGGTGAATGTTATATAACCCACCTTAAGATGAAGATCGAGATCCAAAGCCACAAGCTCTAAGAGAGAGAAGGAACTGCAAACTTGGATCAACTCCATGGTCAACAAGGTCATCTCAAGAAGAGAATAACACACCAAGGTAAAAGGAAATCTCAAGAGTAGGGAAACACAAACCCTAGTCCGAACAAGGAAAAAGAAAGAAGAAATAAGAAAGCTTCATTTCACTTAGGTACTCCCATGGAAAACCATGGATCTCAACCTCTATGGAAAGAAGTTCCTCAACATAGCCACAAGGATGAACCATAGTCTCATGGTCAAGAGAAGAAGAAGGAAGGTAGGGTTCTAAAGGAAAAACAAGATCAAGGATATAGAACCACTTACCAAGATCAATGATCACCAAGGATCACCAAAGAGAGATGATCAAGCTCAAGATCACCACTTGCAAAGGTGATCAACCACCAACACTAGTACAGAAACGGTCTATAGCATCGGTTTTTTTAAGCCTATAGAGTCACTTTTTAGCCGACACCTAAGTGGCCATCAATACAGAAATTGCTCTATAGCGTCGGTTTTTTAATCCAAAAAAACTGACATTGTATAGTAAAAACCGACCCTATAGGCCCTAAAAAACTAAACCCAAATGAGAAATGAATCTGTACCTGAACCCTATAACGTTGGTTTTTAATAAATAACCAACTCTAAAGATTATTTCTAAGGACAGTTTGTTACTAAATAACCAACTCTAAAAAACCTATAGCGTCATTTTTCTTAAAAAACTGACCTTATAGGTGTCTTGGCCGTTCCGCGTAGAACAACCGTGCTGCATAAAACGGCCATGTTGGGATGAGGTAGAACGGATGTGCCACCTAGCACGGCCATGTTGGTCTATATTAGCATTGCCGTGCTACACGACACGACCGTTCTACCTCATCCTAACATGGCTGTTTTATGCAGCACGACCGTTCTACGCGGAATGTCTAAGACACCTATAGCGTTGGTTTTTTAAGAAAACGGATGCTATAGGGTCAATTTTTTTTTAAATTTCTGCAGAAACTAAACAGAACAAAATCGAAGAACAAGAATAAGATATGGGAGAGGGGAGCATTGATGCTCAACCGTCACCATTCCAAACCACACATTCATAAAAAAATGATTCATATATGGAGTTGAGTACACATAGTCACATCATAATTTACAAAATTATAGATTGCAAGTCTGAGATGATATTAAATGTTAGATACAAAAGTAAATATGAAAGAGTACTGAAACCACATACATAAATAGAATGTAAATGACATATTTATTCCAATGCTATATTGACTTCATTTAGAAAAGCATCTGACCACTCTTCTCGAAATTCATTTAAGTCCTCACGTGTGTAAGGCTGAGTTGTAAAGATCTGTAACAGAAAATGCACATGCTAATATTTTATAAAAATGACTACAACTCACTTGTAATTTATTATGTTATTCTTTATTACCTGATCTATAGTCTGAATGTCATTTGATGCTTGTTTGACAATAGCTTGCATATATTTCATTACATAGTAACCACAAGCCCAACTATTATTTTTTATAGGACACTACAAATAACGAATTATACTTAATGTTAGTAACTACTATAAATAGAAGACTATAAGAGTTGACATATAAGAGTTGAAAATTAATACATATAAGACTAAGCAGTTGTCAAAGTAGCTACCTTGACATTTTTCAAAGTCAATGTCTTTAATTTTGTGGGTATTTGTCCTCCGCCTTCATGAAAAGCTTTTATACCCCTATCAATTAAACGATATTTGGTAAAATAGAAATTCTAAACAGAAATATCATGTTGAAGAATTGACTATATTTATGCTTATGCCATAGCTGACAATTTCAGTTTGTGACCCCTTATTGTTTTTCCCATTGGGTCAAGATAATATATAGTCATCAATTCTGGGACAATCACCACTAATTCCCAATGTCTAGATCTGAGTAAGAATAAAACAAACATTAAAATAAATACATTTGTTCATTATTAAAATTATATTGAATAATAATACTTACTGGACGTTAAAAGGAATTAGGATAATTTCCTTTCCCACAGTAGCAAAATATTTGAATGCATCAGAGAAGTAATCACTCACTTCCTCAATATGTGTTTCCACCTGACTAGTGACTGAAGGAACTAAGAATCCAACATTCTTTATATCAAAGTTTGTGTCCTCGGTATATAAATGGTTGTTAAACATTTGTAATTATTTTCATATGTAGAAATAAGCTAAAAATCTGTATTGGAATTTTCTATATTGATAGATCCTTACCTTATCCATACTTCTAATATCAAAGTATTTAGCCAATCATAACAAAACAACTCTATAATATCATCAAGAAAAATATAATTCTCAAAGTCCCTCCCAATTGCATCTTCTATTAAATTGATCAACATTTGTAGTCCTGAGCTTTGGTTGGCTAAGTATCGACACAAACATTTACATTTACTTCCCAACTCGTTGAATGTGGATTCTGGAATAATAGATGGATTGGGCATAGGAGGACGAATAGTTGAATTTTTACTTTTTGGTTTGCAAACCTGTTAATTAAATTACATACTTCTATTACACGAGTTCATATATGCAGTCAAATATGAAAAACATGGTAGAATTCAAGTATACCTTGTCATTGATAACCAAGTGTCTAGGCCAAACCACCATAGCACCCTCTGCTTCTTCAACTGTACTATATTCAAGATTAGGTATGGGTAGTGGTTTGTCCCCCATTCCGTCATACAGAAGATGGATGGACACACGACAAATGTCATCAGTAATTTGTTGGCAATGCAATGTACCACCAAGGTTGTACACCTTGCCCGCTGCCACAATATTATATTTTGGAACCTCCACTACAAGTTTACAGTTCATACCAACCTAGATTGAAATAATATAGGTTATATAAGAAGCAGTATAACAAATACCTGTTGCAACTATATATATTATCATATATATAGCATACTAATAACACAACATATAGAACAAAAACTTACTGTAGATTGTTGTGGTGGGTCATTGGGAGTGCTCCCATGACCTTCTACAACTGGAGCATGTCCAGCTTGTACCTCATCACTTGAGAGACGCATCGTATGAATAGGTTGAGAAGGTTGAGTAGGATGAAATGAAGACATTATTTCTTGTACTTTCTGCGCTACTAATGCTTCAACCTCCTCTCGTGTAAGACCTCTTACACGACCTCTTTTAGATTGCGAAGGGCCAAAATAAGACTTGAATCCTATGCCAGCTCCTAATCCCCTAACACAGCCAGGATTCTCCTTCGTACTAAGAGCAACTGATAGTTCATCAATGTGGCCAGTTGGGATGAACTTTCCTTCCTTCCTTTGCTCGTGGAGATCAATCTATTCATAGTTAATAAAAATATAAAATCACAATATCAATTAGATATAAATAAATCTAAGTTTGTGGGAGTTACTCTTTACTTAGTTGGGATAAACCTACCATCTTTTGTACCACCTCCTTAGTTGCAGGGTTGACAATTTCACCTGCTCGATTCTTTCTAGCATCAATCCATGTCAAGCGTCAGGGTGGACGCTCAACTTGAGTTGTACTAGATTCTTCTCCAGAAGAGTATTACTTCTCTTGTAGTTGGCGGCGGAAGGCATAACCACCGGGCCCCAAGCGATGGTCATGCACATTTTTGGCCCGTCTTTCCTTTTGAGCCTGGTGGATAGCCTGATCATTTAAAATGAGATATTACAATTCAGACTTGGCAAACATGCATAAAAAGACTCACCTCTTTAATTGTATAAAATTAAAGATTCATACAATACATCACAATCTTTATTACCTGAAACTCTTCTGATCTCCTAGCTGCAACAAATGTTTCCCACACCTCAGGATCTATAAAAATATATACATTTGTTGCTTTCTTCTTTTTTTTAGGATTATCTATAAATTCCCTTGCGAGATATGTCTTAAAACCCCTCCATCGTACACCACAATGTTGTAGCACTCTTTTCTTGTGATCTTTTTCATTTAGATGAAAAACACCCTATACATACAAAAGAAGCAATTAATAATGTTGTTTTGAAAAGCAGTTAATTCCAAGCAAACTAAATTAGAACCAATAGATAAAAAAACACCCTATGACTTCCACTCACAGATATATCTTTCCATATGAGGTCTTTTTTGGCATTAGGAACATCATGCCAATTTTCTATATCTTGTAGTTGGCGCCTATGTTTTCATTTTTTGTGCGTAAATGTAGCCGGTCCCAAGCCCAGGTAAAGGAGGAGGATTGGTGGTAGGTTGACAACCAATCTATAAAAACTTTGTCACTCTTTCTATGACATGGATCGCCTATACGAAGCAATTCTATTGATCCAAACACTATAAATAGAAGAAGAGGAAGACCTAAATTAACATGGGATGAGCTTATAAAGAGAGATTTTGAATCTCTACATCTCAATCAGAATATGGCCCATGATAGAGCTGAATGGAAATGAAGGATCCGTGTAGCCAACCCCAACATAGTTGGGATTGAGGCTTAGATGATGACGATGATGATTGGCACCTTACTGTGTGCGGTCGCCCCTACGTAATGCTTGAAAGCACTAGCATGTTCCCCAACAGGTGCTCATGTGATATCAAACTGGACTGGCAATTTTTCCCCTTTAGCCCTGAGCTCCTGCAGCCTACGCATCAGTGTGGGACCTCTACTTTTCTTAGCATTACCACTAGCATCCTCATGGTGCTCATGCTCATGCTCAAAATGTTCATCTTCACTCGCCATTTTAGAATATGCAAGTATACATGATAAAAAAATAAGTGATAATAAAAGGACAAGTGATAAGGTATACTAGCTTGATTGATAATAAAATAAATAATTCAAATAATACATGCCTCTAGTATTGGTTGAGTTGTTAGTCAAGGAAAATTCCTTCATCATGGTCTTGACGTTTATAATATTCATCGGTGTTATCTTCAACATTTACACTTGGCAAACCAACTGAGAATGGACTGAAATCATCATACTTTTCATAGTATTCTTCTTCATTTATAGGATCTACAATAAACTATCTTTTTCCATGAAGAACGACAAACCATTTTTATTTTCTGGGTCATCAATATAGAATACTTGTTTTGCTTGGTCTGCCACGATGAATGGCTCATCTTTCTCACCAATCTTTTCAAAATTCACCAATTTGAAGCCCAACTCATCCACTAAAACTCCTTTGTTGTTGTCAACCCAATTACACCTAAAGATAGGAACTCAAAAATTTGTATATCCCATATCCCATATGTCCTCAATGATGTCGTAATATGACATCTCAGCTTCGTGTGGTCTTATATCTTTGGCACTAGAAAAATACAACGAACAAGCTTGAACAGTGACCCCACTATTTTGAACTACACTACTTTCATCTTGACGCTTTGTGTACTACGCACATGTGTAGTATGAGTGCTTGAACAGTGACCCCACTATTTTGAACTACACTACTTTCATTACAATTCAAAAAATCATCGCAAAAGTCCATCACCTCCCCAACCACGTAACCCTCAACAATACTCCCTTCAGGACGATAACGATTCTGAACATCACCTTTAAAAACACTCATGTAGAGTTCAAATGGATACATCTAGTGTAAGAAAATTGGACCCAACATCTTCACCTCCCTTGTAATATGTACTACAAGATGAACCATGATATCAAAAAATGAAGGAGGAAAGTACATTTGAAGCTGACACATGGTAACCATTACATCTTTCTATAATTTATCAAGAGTATCATGATGTATCACTTTGTTGCATATTTCATTGAAGAAGAAACATAGTCTTGTGATTGGAAACCTTACATGCTTTGGCAATATAAATTGAATAGCCACAGGTAAAATTTGTTGCATTAAGGTGTGACAATCGTGATATTTGAGACCTATCAGTTTCAGATCCTTCATTGATACCAATCTACGAATATTAGAAGAGTATCTTTGTGGAACCTTATTATTATACAAGCACTCATAGAAAGTCTTTTTCTCCTTCTTTGACAAAGTGTAACAAGCTGGTGGTAAATATGTGCAGCGACCCCTGATCTCCACTGATAATTCTTTTCTTATACCCATTAATTCTAAATCTTTTCTAGATTTGATGCCATCTTTAGTCTTTCCTGGTATGTTCAATAGCGTATTCATGATGCTATCACAAATATTTTTTTCAACATGCATGACGTCAATGCAGTGTCTAATTGCCAAAGATCTCCAATAAGGAAGATCCCAGAATATTGACCTCTTCTTGTATAGAGATTTATCACATGCGAGTGTATGACTACTTGAACTCTTTCCAAATTCATTAACAATATGTTTCACCCTATCATATACAACATTTCCTGGTATAGGTTTAGGAGCACTTTGTTCCTCAATTGACCCATTAAAGGTTTTGCATTGCCTTCAATAAGGATGCAATGGTGGGAGAAATCTCCGATGACCAAGATATATGATTTTACCAGCATGTTTTAGTCTAATTGAATCAGTATTTTCCTCACAAACAGGACATGCTTTGTAACCTTATATGCTATATCCAGACAAATTTCCACAAGCTGGAAAGTCATTAATCGTGCAAAACAACATAGCATGCAAACTGAAGGTCTCTTTACGTGAAGCATCATATGTCATAATACCTTCTTCCCATAGTTTCATTAGGTCATCTATTAGAGGTTGAATGTAAACATCAATATCATTTCCGGTTACTTGAGCCCTGATATCAATAATGACAACATGACATACTTATTTTTCATACACAACTAAGGAGGAAGATTGTATATAACAATCATAACAGGCCACATGCTATGTTGGCTGCTTAATGTACCATAGGGATTCATTCCATCTGTACAGAGTCCAAGTCTTAAGTTTCTTGGTTCTTTACCAAATTGAGGGTATAATAAATCAATTTTCTTCCATTGTGGTGAATCAGATGCATGTCGTAGGACACCATCATCATTGGCCTTTAACTCCCCTTGCCAAGACAAATTTTGCACATCTTCTGTATTAGCAAATAATCGTTGAAATCGTGGTATTATTGGTAGATACCACATCACCTTGACAGGAGAGCCATTTTTAGCCTTAGCTGAATTTGTGGTCTTATACCTTGACGCACCACATTTTGGACAATTTATTAAATTACTATAGTCCTTCTGAAATAACACACAATCATTTGGACATGCATGAATCTTGTTAGCCTCCATTCCCATTGGGCACATTATTTTCTTTGCTTGATATGTTGAAATTGGAAGCTCGTTGCCTTCAGGAAAAATTTCCTTTAACAAAGATAATAGTGAAGTGAAACTCTTATCGCTCCACCGGTTTTGAGCTTTAAGAGTATATAATCACATCACAACACTCAACCTCGTGAACTTAGTACAACCCTTATATAAAGGTTTTTCAACATCATGGACAATGTTTGCAAATAAATAAGGTGGATCGACATTGTCCCGACAACTACGTAGCATCTCATCAACCATATCATCCTGCATCGGGTCATCCTGAATCGGTTCATCATTGAAATTATCATCATTATCTATATATTCTATGCCACAACTATTAGTATCGACATTTTCTGATCCATTATTAATTTTCTCTCCATGCCAATACCATTCATTATAACCTTGTATGATCCCATTGCATATGACATGATTCTTAATTTCCTCAGCAATATCAACTTTCAAATTGTTATGACAATGTCTACATAGACAATAGAACCTATCTGTAGGTAGTTTCCTATGTTCCTCAGCAAATCTGATAAATTCATCAAGACCTTTGGCAAACTCTGGACTACAACGGTTCTTGATAGACATCCAACTTCGATCCATTTTCTATATCACATTAAAAATTAATTATAAAACTAAGCCTTTAATATTGATACTATAAGCTGTAAGTTTTTATTGATAGAAGTTAATTACTTTTATACTAAAGTGTACCACCTATCCCATTTTTGAATATTTAATCTCACTAGTAACTGTATAATGTATGTTTAGTTTTGAAGAAAACTTCAGCAGCATTTCCCCTAAGTTCTCCAAGTACACCGATGTAAATGATAAATAACAACTCACATATGTACCCAGAGAACAAATGAGGAAATACTACTAAAATTTTCTTCAAAACTAAACATACATTATATAGTTACATCCTAAGTGAGATTAAATATCCAAAAACAGTCCCAAACTGGGGACTATCCAAAATTTACTCCTATGAGTAAATTTTGAACGGGTTTCTAAGTTGATACATGCATAAATGTATTATTGTCATATTTATATATTAAGTTAAACATCATGCATCGATGATCTCATATATAAACCCTAAAGTGTCAATCTGAGAATACACAATTCTGTTATAATGTAATAATTAGGGGTCAGTATATATCAATTTATAGGAGCAGTAACAAATTAAAAATTGACAAATTTTGATTATTCTGCAACTCAGCCAACACGGCCGTGTTGGGCAGCACAGCCGTGCAAACAACACGGCCGTGCTGCCCAACACGGCTGTGTTGGCTGAGTTGCAGAATAATCAAAATTTGTCAATTTTTAATTTGTTACTGCTCCTAACACGGCCGTTCTTCCCAACACGACCGTGCTACCTGATCAGTTGCTTGAAAGTAAATGTAAACAGAGGAGTGATGAGGCGGCAGAGAGAAATACCTTGAGAAGAATCGGTCGGTGAGGGAGCTTGTACGGGAAAAGAACCAGAGAGAGATGCGCACGACCTTTGCAATGCCTAAGGCATTGTCGCCTTTCAAGGAAGAAAGCACTGGAGAGAGATGCAATGTCGTCATTTTTGTCGTCCAAGGAAATGGTGCCGGAGACGGTGGTAATGAGCGTCGTCGTCACCGGAGATGGTGGTAAGAAGCTTGGACGTCATCATCCAAAGAAAATGGCACTAGTTTGCCTCTTTTTGAACAAGGAGATGGTTGCGAGAGGTCACCTTTGTAGAGGCGGCGTTGCTTTTCTTCGGGCGCGAGAGCGGAAACAGGGAAGAAGCAACGGAAAATGGCAGCCTAAACTGGACTATCGGGTTGCTATGTGCAATAATAGAAAACCTATAGCGTCGGTTTTGGGTAAAAACTGACCCTAAACGTCTACTAAAAAAACACTGCCCAGGCTTAACCTATAGCGTCAGGTTTTTAAGATAACTGACGCTATAGACCTGACTTATAGAGTGGGTTATCTTAAAAAACCGACACTATAGGTTAAGCCTGGGCAATGTTTTTTTATATACTTTTAGGGTCGGTTTTTCACTAGAGCCGACGCTATAGGTCAGCATTTGTAAGGCCAGTTATGTATAAAAACTGACTCTAGAGTTCCAAAGCAGTGCCCGCATTTTTTGTTGAACCTTTAGCATCAGTTACTTTAAAAAACTGACCCAATAGATTGAGGCGTGAAGCCAAAATCACATGAATTTTCGTGGTGGGAAACCTATAAGGTCGGTTTTTATGATAAAACTGATGCAGTAGTTTATTAGGTTGGTTATTATAGTAAAAACGATGTTATGGGCAGCGACGTTACTGGCCAGAAATGTAGTAGTGCAAGCTCCAAGGTTAGCACCTTTTATTGCTTCACCAAGCTCAAGGTTGAACTCAAGGGAGAAGAGAGGAAGAAGAGTGTTAAAGGGAATACTTGCATTTTAAAGAAGGAGCTTATAAACTCAAGGGTAGGAGGGAGGTGAAAGATATGAGGTGTCAAGATATGAAGGTATCAAAAGGACACATGTCCCATAAAAGATCGGCCATGCAAACACACATTCAAGCGGATCATTAAAATCAATGTGATTTAGTGACCACTTAAGTCCTCACCTCACTTTGGTCAAAGAAAACACATGGTATCAGTCACAACACAAACCATCCTAGGTATAGGTTGCAATACATCTCCATAGGAGTAAACCCTAGTGACCAACACAAAGAACAAGGCATCAAGGTTGCTACAAACCACAACCAAGGAAGTGATTCGATCAAAGCACAACAAGAAGACACACCCATAGGTCTCTACACTCAAGAAACACACATGGTTGATACCACACATCAACACAAGCATCCATGAAACCCTAGCTCACACACAAGATGCCACCTCATCATCCAAGGTCCAAACAAGGTGTCCCTAGGTATCATTCTCTCTCTCATGATGTTAAGGCCCAAAGGGCACAACCTTCATGTTACAAATTGAAAGATAGACCCTCAGTACGTGTAAATTACAACTTGGTCCAAAACAAGCATAACTAGCTCAAACATCAACCAAATAGGACTAAACTGAAAACATAAACTTGTCACGTGTTATTAAGGTGCATCAAACGATCATATTAAGGTTTAAGAATCTTATTAAGCAAGGCCAATACAATCAAGCACTCATCTAGATCAGGGGTCTTTACAACCATAAACCCCTAACAAGGATTTTTCTCTAAAATCCTACGTGAAAAGAGATGAGTTCTTCATGTGCATCTCATCCTCAAGATCCTACATGGCTTCCTCCACAACATGGTGATGCCAGAAAACCTTAACCAAAACAATGTCCTTCTTCTTCAACTTCTTGATCCTCCTATCCAGGATCAACACAAGACCTTCCACATGCGACACATCCTCATCTAGATCAACCTCTACTGGATACAACACCAACACTATGTTAGTGTGACACTTCCTCAACACCAAAACATGGAACATCGAATGCAACCTATGCAACTCAGGTGGCAGCTCCAACTTATATGCCACATTCTGAACACACCCCACCATAGGGTAAGGTTCCATATACCTGGGAGCCAAATTACTCTTCTTCCCAAACCTCAACACACCTTTCCAAGGAGAGACACTTTGTCACTTACTTGGAACTCCAAAGGCCTATGAAGATTATCATCATAAGATTTTTACCTATCCTAGGCTGCCTTCAACTGCTGTTGTATCATCTTAATCTTCTCTATCATCTGTTGCACAAGCTCATGACCCAAAAGATGATATTCACCAGTCTCATACCAACATAACAGAGTTCTACAATCTCTCCCATACAAAGCCAAGTATGGTGTCATGTCAATACTCCTCTGATAATTTTTATTGAATGCAAACTCTATCAAATTGAGGTGTACATCCCAATTGCCCAAAAACTATAAAACACAAGCTCTCAATAGATCTTCCAAATATTGTATTGTCCTCTTAGAACGTCCATCTGTCTTTGGGTGGAATGATGTACTAAACCTCAACTATGTACCCATGTTTGTATGCAAGCTCTCCTAAAAGCTACTAGTAAACTAAGGACCTCTATCTGACACGATGGTATCTAGGATACCATGCAAACGTATTATCTCATCAACATGAACATGTGCAAGCTTATTTGCATTATATGTTGTCTTCATAGGAAGGAAATACACTGACTTGGTCAACCTATTCACTATCACCCATATGAAATCATGACCTTTGGCTTTCCTAGCAAGTCCATCATGATATGATCCAATTTCCACTATGCTCTACCTTAACCCGCTGACACATAGGATACTTTGCGGGACTCAACCATGTCTCGCTTCAATCCAGGACACCAATACAAATATTTCAAATTGTGGTACATCTTGATGCTACCTAGATGCATAATGTACATCGAAGAGTGAGCCTCTTCCAAAACCAACTTCCTTAGATAAGATACATTAGGTACCATTTCTCTACTATGGTAACATAATGTCCCATCCCCTGACTCGTGGAAGCCATCAAACTTCTTGCTTCCAAACTCTACTATGATATATTGTCTTAACATAGGATTTACTTGTAATTGGGCCAACAAGCTTGTTGTCACGAAACCGTTTGTTACCCAAATCCTAACTCCAAATGACTATAAAGTCAATAGTGACAGGACCTAGGCGCCATCCCCTAGAATGGTATTACCAAAGTGCAAATTTAGAATCATAAAGCTTATCATACATGAACAGATAATAAGAAAAAAGCACCAACATAATCTCAACAATCCAAAAGATATATTAGGCACCATTGTTTATTACTAGTTTTCAATTACATGTTCAAGAATATAATTTTACCAGTTTGCTCATGTATACTAGGGATCGTACAACAAGTACACCTGACATAGCTCACCAAGCCCATCACTTCTAATCAACCCCAAACCTATAAAATACGTGAAACAAGGTGGGTCAAGCACACAAGGTGATGAGTACAAGGCTAAAAGATACATATAAATAAGCTTTGCATAATTTGAAAAGATTTGAAGTAAACGTGCAAGAATAAACAAGTCAAGTAATTCACAAAGTGATAGCCCACATTTTATGTCATTTTACACCAATTATACTATCCATATCTTGTATCACAAGGCCTTTGATCAACTTCCCATTGGAAGGATACATAAGGATGCTCAAGCTTGGATAACCCTTGTTTAAGTGAGAGAACTCAATAACCAAAGTCATTAAGAAAAACCCTATTTCAACATTTTTATAATGGAGTTCTATATTATGTGTACAAGTTATAAAACAATGAGATGAGAAAAGCATCAAACGCATACTAGAATACTACATGGAAATATTTGAGCAGGTAAGCAATCATACATATGTGTCACATTTCAAGCATGAAAGTAATAGTCATATAATTATTAAATTTTGTACCTAATTCAGAGATTCTTAACTTATCATATCCTTGACCATCTAGCCATAAGCCATGCCTGATTAAGCAACAAGATGACGTACATGCTTTAGATTCTTATCATTAACCCTAATTATCTTCATTTGAGGGTTTTGACCAAGTTAGGTTCCAAGTTGCTTATTAGTACACTTGATGATCTCCTATTGATTTAAGGTCCATCATAAGGGTGTGGTTCAAGTTTCATGTCATTCTGATGCTTCATCTATCTTATTGGAACATTACATGATTTAAGTCATTTATGTACATAACTGGTCATAAGACTCATAATAGTGCAACAAGGAAGGGTTCATCGAGTTGTGAGACTTAGACAAGACATGAGTTTGGATCAACAAGATAAGGACACAAGAAGATTATTCAAATATAGGTGGATATCCCCTAGAGTTTAAGTATCAAATAGACAACATTGGATATCAATGATCTCTCATATATGCACGTATCTGTTGGAAATACAGGCACAGAGTATAGCAGTGGAAATAAAATTTTATCTATCTATATTCCCATACTAACAAGATTGCATCAACTACTATGAAATAATAAGAATGGTTTAACAAGTATACCTGGTCTTGGAGCAAGTCCAATGACAACAACTCACTTCAATGCAACTATCAACTAGTTGCTCTTGGTTGGTGTTTGTTCATCTCCTGGTCTTCACCATGAACAATGAAATGACAACTTCTACAACGACTCTTGTGGTCTGTCCATAGACTACATGCTGACTTTTCTCTCCTAGAAGAAGCCAAAGGACTCCTGCCGCTAGAGTAGTCCACACAGACCAACTCGAACTCATATCGTTCAATTAGAACATGTAGGAAGGAGTTGTCCCTACCATTGGTGTACTAGTCACCAACATGCTTTCCCACAACAACGATCCTTAGTTGTTATCTCCCATATGGTATCTCTTAGTTACCACAACCATAGAGGACAACAATTATCAGGGCAACTGATTCTTAGTTGTGTTGTTGTACCGTGGGAAGCCCCCAGTACCCCTCTATTTACAAGCGATGTTAGAGACAAGGTTCCCAATCTATATGAGATTTGTGTAGAAGTGGGAGGGACCAGAAGATCTTGAAATTTCACAACCTGTGAAACACGAAATGGTCGTATGGTCACACGAGGCAGTCGTTTGGCATAGCCAAATGGCCGTTTGTTAGTTTTTCAATCACATAAAAATTTGGCTAATCAATTCCCATTAATGTTAGACATTAACTTCTTGCACCACAAGTATTGTGCAATCAAAACAAGTTTAGGAAACTTGTAGTACCTTCATTTGGCCCCAACTAAGCTGTCTCACCATGCGATACATCTATCTCACTGACCTAGATGGTTGTATGGTGAGCCTGAGTCAAGCTGATCGGTTCAACTGATTGAACCATTCAATTTACTCCTCAATTTGGGTAGAACTTAGTCAATGCAAACTCTGATTAACCTGACAACCAAAATGACCATTTCAACACTTGAGATGCCCATCTGGCATGTCCAGATGGCCATGTCAACACTTGATATGGTAATTTGGCAGTTCAATCTACCAATATATATATATATATTAAGTGAATTGAATACCTAAACACTTTAGTAATCAATCCAATCATCATTCAAGATAAACTACTCTTCTATATGAGTTCCTTTGTATGTGAACCTATAGGTCCCATATCACATTGGTAGTGAGTGTCCATAACTATCTTATGACATCATAAGCAAGGAGCGGTGCCTAGTCACACATTAGTGCTACCCATGTGAATGGAAAGTTGGGGAACAACTTCAACCTACAATCTATGTAAGGTGTTGTAATGATTGTATAATTACTTTTTCACTGATATCTAGAATGAATCTGTGGAATGGAATCATCATCCTCTCAATGTTCAATCCATGTTCCTTGAACTAAGAGAAAACTATCTGAGATAAAGTGACCTCAATATCATATATTGATTCACATGTTCTTGCACATGTGTTTCTCAGTCTCACTTATCAAGTGGCTAGGATATCATACTCCAATAGGAGGGACAAATCCCATATCTATCACTCATAGTCTATCCCCATGTGTAAAAGTCAACCAATCATCTCCTTTATAACAACCCATGTTTCAATATTGTGTTTGATGATGTCAAAGTATATCATACGACATGTGATGAGTGTAGTGATATTAGGTCTTAGAATCACAATCACCACCTTCACTATGAGAGTGACTATGACCACCAATGATGGTTTCCATGTCTCACTCTCAAGGTGGGTCTATCCGATACACTATTAGCTACCATGTATCTGTGTGCTTGGTTTGATATTCCCATATCATGACTAATGAGATTTTGTCATCAACCAACCCACACTATGATCTTATGTGTCATTGTTGTCTATCAACCTTCCACAATAACAACCGATCAGACATAATGAGAATTTGTATTTGTACTCTTAACATCCATATGATCTCATTTCCCCAAGGCTAATACTTGAAGACATACGTCATTGAGTAATGTTATTCTCTAGACATTTATAATGTTACATCATTATCTCATAACTAAATTAAACAAAGTAAATTGGAAGCTTGCCTTTATGAGTATCTAATCAAATCCTTTACAATATATTCCATGTCAATCATCACATGATCGGCTCTATGGGCATACCATACCAACAGACTCCCACTTGCACCTAGAGCAAATCACCCACAAATCCCATTCTTAGTGATCCAGACATGTCCATCATGCTTATGTTGTACAAGTGCTTAATCTAGTGGGTTAGCAACACTTTGCTATTAGTTGATATATTGCATGTCTCTTATCTCTTTACTCTAAGATGAAACTACTATAATTTCATATCTGATATTCCTTGCCTAACAAGTAGCTCCGTTGTTGTCATAGTATCACTTTGTGTCATCAAAGGTTAGAACATCTATAAGATGATCTTATGAACTTCTAGATCCATATAATATCACTTTGTGATCATAACACAAGTATACTCGGGTTCTATTGTATAATAAAATTAATGGCTATTAGTTTACAAACCTTCCAACTAATAACATTTCTCCTTTTAAATCATATTTTATTTGTGATCTCTTTTTTCATTATGGAAGCTTGCATCGAAGTAACCCTCTACATCCAACTCTTCCTTTATTACTATCCTTATTGACTAGCAATCTATCCTTAAGTACTTATCAAGTCCTAATGGATATCTTTAATGACATTCCAATAACCCTTATTGGAATTTACCATCATATTGTCATGTCAAATACATATAAGATTATATGGGATAAGTATACTTATAGCATTCATGATAGATCCATTTTTACAGCCTATGGCATCTTAATCATGACATTTTCATTCTTCACAATAATTGGAAATTAAGGTTCATGAGAGACCAATCTAGATTCTCTCTTATTGAATCTTTCAGTGTTGAACTCCTTCAACACATTTCTATTATATGTTCTCAAACTTCCATTGTGAAACATTCAAGAACTATCTCATAGGTTTTGGTCCTTATCTCATAAGATGTTGCATGTTTTCCTTCAATACTGAAGGTGTTTTCCATGCCAGACCTCAATGTTCACAATATTGAGATGTCATTCCTCATCATATGTGGAATGTTCATATATGATCCCACTAAATATATTGTAATCACATATTTCATCTTTTATCTTGATTCAAGACAAAATATTTGACTATCTTGACAAATCAAAAGATCCATTCTTTGAGATGCTTCTTTCAATCCCAGATTGAACTTTGTAGTTCATAGACTTTATTTGCATTCTTAAAGTTATAAAACCTTTTATTTTGTGTCATGTACATATCCTATGATGAATTACCTTTAAGAAGTCTAATTTTATTTTCATATGCCAAATCTCATAGTCTATTTGAACTACAACAACAAGCATGGAAATGGTAAAGGAGTTTCTATCATGTTCAACAACTTGAACTGATTTGAAAAACTTATTCAAACAATTTGTCCTTTTATGTTGTCCATGTAGGTGTATGTCATAAGACCTTATTGCACCCTTTAGTTATTACCCCTTTAGGTGACGCTATCAAGGACTACCTTGTTAGCTTACATGGATCTTATAATGGCCTTGAAACTTTACTCATATTATGGTACTTAATAGCTTCTAGTCAATTAGTTTGCTCATCATGTTATGACCAACCCATCTGAATTGTTGGATTCACAATCCTCCAACCTCAGACATGTTCTACAAGTACTATTTTGTTCTGTGTTATATTATGAACTCAAGATACCACAACAACTTGAGATTCTCCTGGATCTCATTGTACCTCTTTTTTTATCTTGAATATTTCGAATTCTACTTTTACTCCCACTGATTCTTTAGGAACACAGTAATCCTATTAACAAAACACTTTTGTTATTATATTGGTATTAATAGTAACATTCAACACTTATGGTTTGTGGATAAACCCCTTTAAGAAACTACTTTCTCAATGTAGGTTTCAATCCTCCAAAAATATTGGGACATTTCCAAATCATATCATATATGATATCTTATAAACCATTTAGACGGTACAATATTTAGTTATTGTATTATATTTATGAGGGTAAGAAGATTAGATTAATTGATAGTCATATCATGACTCATCATGATATAATTCTTTCATTCTGACACATTATCATGTTCAAATGGGTTTGACTTGTGATACATTATCACAATCCTTTCCCTTGAACGTAATCAATTTATTGATGTAAAGTATTTCAACATTTGATCTCATCAAAGTTTCTTAATACTTTTATCAAAGTTATACTTCATTTATAAATTCCTTTAACACTTTAATAGAAATGAAGTGTAAACAATATGTTTTATGTTTTTCTAAAGAGTTCACCATGTTGTTTTATCAAAGTTATATTTCTTAAGAGTTTTATGTTTTTATTTTACTAAGTACATATCATCATACCACTAATAGAAATGAAGTGTAAACAATAATCACAACATTCATTTCATGAGATTTTCATGCATCATATGTATGATGTTTGATGGAAGGCTTAACCTCCCACTCCATATAGCAAATAATGTCATGTCACATTGTTTGTAAATAAGTCTTTGCATGCTTCGTTAGGTCCAATAGCCAAGGGAACCTAGATTAACATCAATATGTATTTTACACATGCATTTCGTATATGTATGTACAAGGTGACTATTGCTAATGATAGTCTTGAGTAATCAATTATAATCCTTTGGTATTAACATTATAAACATTCATCTCAAAGTCTTTCGTATAAAGATCATTAGATGTTTGGGTGTTGCCATGCAAGATCACATCTTTTGAAATAGAAACATAAACAACCTTTTATTGATTTATCATCCTTGTGATACAATATGCATAAAAGAAATGTTTCTCATGGCATAATGAAATAGAAATTCTACTAACTCTATTACATACCCACTGGGCAAAGATAAATTTAAATATAGACCAAAGCTTCTGCAACTACTGCTTCACCTTGTCCATCATTGTCCTTCCATGAAGGCCTTTACTTCTTGTCAGATCTTGCACGTCATGTCAGATCACTATTTGGTATCACATACCAAATGAAGAAGTAATCAAATCTATCTTATAATGTTTATACCTTAAGTGTAGGACTCAGTGCCTTCCTTTTTATTCTTCTTTAATTCCTCTAACCAGAGTGGGTAATTTCTATTCCAGTGTCTAGTCTGGTGATAATGGTGAAAATTGCCTCTTACTTTCTTCAAACCTCCCTTTGCCTTGAGATATGGAGACTTGGGATTCTAGATAGCATTAGAACTCTTATTTATTTGCATTTGACTTTAGACTTTTCTTTATCTTGATGATCATCATCAGAAACTTAGGCTTGTCTTTCTTCATCTGTCCCCCATCTATTATCAACATGCCCAACAACTCTGTCAATGACTTGTCAAAGTTTTTCAGGTTGTAGTTCATGAAAAACTGACTATATGACTCTGGAAGATATTATCGAATCACGTCAGTGGCCAACTCTTAACCTAAGGGAAATCCCAATCTGGCTAGATTCTCCACATATCAAATGATCTTGAGACACGAGGACCTACTAGGTCACCTTCTGCCATGTTACATTTAGACAATGCCTTGGAGACATCATATCTCTCTTCTCTTGCTTGATCTTGGAACATGTTCTTGACATCTCAATCACATCCATAATCTCATGTTGCCACTACAACTCATAGTTCAAGGAGCATAGAATTAGACACTTGACATCGACCGCGTATTCATTGCACATTTTGAGGTGGTTCTTTTAGTTTTGGCATTTCCAAGACATAGAGCTTTCACTCCTATGTCAGAATGATTCTCAATATCCCGAACCAATCATGGAAGTTATTCCCAGTTAGTTTGTCCTTCTCAAGAACTGATCGCAGAGAGAAAGTGATTGTTGTTCATTTCCATTTGATTCTAAAAAAGAATTTGCAATTTTATCAAAAACTCATTTTTATTTTATTAGATTAGATTTGATTAAATTTGGGTGATAATAATTAGGTCTTTAATTCATAATTATTGTCATTATTTTGTTCAAATTGATAACCCTTAAGTATCAATTTAGAAAATTGTAGAGAATGATTTTCTAATGAGCCAAGATCCAAAATGATCCAATTATTACCCGGCCTAGACCAATGTCCATAATCAACCATCAAGGTAGGAAATCATGCCCATTGCATCATATAAAACTCTTTGGATTGATGATATACACAACTCCTTGCCATGATCATCTACATGCTTGTGGGCTTAGATGCTCTAAGAATCACCAGTTAAGCCTGACCCAATAGTCAATACAATAATAATGCACCCCACTTTAGCGGGACCTACATTACTACCATCACACATCCATGAGGTAGATGGCGCAACATGCTTTGGCATAACCTATGCTTGGTTGAACAAGTTTTTAATGTGTATTTCTTTTAGAATGCATCTTAGACTTAATATGCTTGATTTAGGAGTTTTATATATATCATATATATATACTTATATTGTATCCAATCACCACATATATAGTATGTATCATATATATGCTATATCCACAATGTAAACATGAAATATAAAATAAAATGTGATGTTTATGGCCATGTCTACTTGTAATTCCTTGGAGCCATAAGGAATTACTACCACCTAGGTTAATCATCACGTCACATGTATGAATCGGTTGTTTGCATAGATTTGTGCTTGCCAATATGTGTAGATCAGTTTAACCCATGAACCAGTCGTCTGCCTCTTGGCTGGTTAGTTGGTCCTCCGGGATTGTCGTTTGGCCTCCAGTCCAACTAGTTTTTGACTCCTTCCAAACAGTTGGTTGGGTCCACCTGGTGGTCGTCAGGCTCCATCATTCTATCCTTCATGTTCCTCCAGATGGTCGTCTCGTCTCACAAATTGGTCGTCTCCTTCAGAGATGATTGTCTTCCTCATCATTGCAAGAAAAGAAACTATCCTATTGCTATTAAACTATTACATTGTAAAGAGAAACCTCGAGTTACATTTGAGGGGAGAAAAGGTAGGAAAAAATTAACAATACATTGGGAAGAGGAGGTAGAGGTTCAGTACGTGGACCAAGATAAATAGGAATAAAACCAAACCATCCAACTACACACAGATATTGGGTATTGACCATAACCACGATAGACATCCACCATCAAAACCACTTTTAGGGTGACACATGTAAATTGCATACATACATATACATATATATGTATGTTTATATATGTATATATATGTATGTATATATATGTATGTATATATAGGTATATATATGTATATATATATATATATATATATATATATATATATATATATAGTTTGGGATTATGTGGTCTTTGATCGGATACACATATGAGACCATTTAAATAGCTGCATTGTATACAATAAATAAATGATTAAACCTAAATATGATCATATGAATTATCCTAAATAATAATAAATTGACATGACTTTGATACCACTATTGGGTTTTACAGGTGCAGAGTATGTTCATAGACCTCTTTTAAAAGTTTGGATCTAGAAAAAAAATTAATAGCTTGTACTTCCATCGTGTCAATTATCATTTCAATGATCAAACTCCCCCATAATGATATCTATACTACCTAATATTGTCATAATATCAACCAATTTCATTTTTTTAACTAATTGAGGAAGAATTTGCAAATTGATGAAACCTAGTGGATGAATTTTCCATATCCAAGGAAAAACACTCTGATCTCCTATCATAAAAATTAAGCAGAAAAAAATCTATCTATATTCCCATACCAGCAAGATTGCATCAACTACTATGAAATAGGAAGGATGGTTTAATGAGTTATACATGGTCGTGGAGCAAGTCCAATGACAACTACTCGCTTCAATGCAACTATCAACTAGTTGCTCTTGGATGGTGGCTCTGCAGCTCCTGGTCTTCACCACTAACAATGAACACGATAGTTTCTGTAGCGATTCCTATGGTTTAGCCACAAACTGCAGACATACTTTGTTCTCCTAACAATAGCTAAAGGATTCCTTCCTCTTAAGTATTCCACACGGACCAACTAAAAGTCCTATTGTTTAACTAGAACAGACAAGAAGGAGTTGTACCTCCCATTGGCATACTAGTCACCAACATGCTCTTCTACAACAACGATCCTCAATTGTTCTCTCCTATAATTATCCCTCTCTCATTGGGTACAAATTTCTTGACCTCTCTTGGTTTCCACAACCAAAGAGGACAACTATTGTCAGAGCAATTGATTCTCACTTGTGTTGTTGTACTGTAGGAATCCCCCAATACCCATCTATTTATAGGCGGGGTTAGGGTAAGGGTTCCCAGTATGTACAAGATTTGTGTAGGAATGTAAGGGACCAGAAGATATTGAATTTTCACAACCTATGAACCATGAAATGGTCATATGGTCACACGAGACAGTCGTATCGCACGACAAATTAGTCATTTGGTAGTTTCCCAATTGCCTAGGAATTTGGCAAATTGATTCCCATTAATGTTCGACATTGATTTCTTGCACCATAAGTATTGTGCAATCAAAACAAGTTTGGGAAACTTCCATAGCCTTCATTCGGCCCTGACCTAGCCATCTCACCCATGCGAGACGCCCATCTCTCTCACCTAGACAACCTTCTGGTGAGCCTGAGTCGAGTCAGTCCGTTCAACTGATAGAAGCGGTTGGTTTACTCCTAAATTTTGGCAAACCTTAGCCAATTCAAACTCTAATTAGCCTAGCAGCACAAATGAACATATCAACACTTCAGATTCCCATTTGGTATGTCCAAATGACTGTCTCAACACTTGATATGGTCGTTTGGTAGTTTAGTCATCCAATCTATCGATATGTTTCATGAATTGAATACCTAAATGCTTTAGTAATCAATACAATCACCACTCAACATAAACTCCTCTTCTATATGAGTTCCTTTGTGTGTGACCCTATAGGTCCCATATCATGTTGACAATGAGTGTTCATAACTATGTAATGATATCACAAGCAAGGAGTGATGCCTAGTCGCACATCAGTGCTACCCAAGTGAATGGAAAGTTGGAGAACAAATTCAACATACAATATGTGTAAGGTGTTGTAATTATTGTACAATTCTTGTGTCCCTGATATCCAGAATGAACTTGAGGAATGGAATCATTAGTTTTTCAGTGTTCAATCCATGTTCCTTGAACCAAGAGAAGAATTACTGAGATAATTGACCTCAATATCATATATTGATTCACATGTGCATGCACATGTGTTTCTCAATCTCCCTTATGAAGTGGATATGATATCATACCCCATTAGGAGGGACAAATCCCATACATATCACTCACAGTCAATCCCCATGTGTCAAAGTCACCCACTCATTACCTTTATAACAACCCACATTTCAGGACTGCATTTGATGATGTCAAAGCATACCCAACGACATGTGATGAGTTCATTGATTTCATGTCTAGGAATCTCAATCACCACCTTTACTATGAGAGATGACTATGACCACCAATGATGGTTTCCATGTGACACCCTCAAGGTGGGTCTGTTCGATACACTGTTTTCTAACATGTATTTGTGAGCTTGGTTTGAAAGTGCCATATCATGACTAATGAGATTATATCATACATAAACAACACTCTGATCTTATGTGTCATTGTTATCTATCAACCTTCCACAATAACAACTGATCAGGGACATAATGAGAATTTGTATATGTAATCTTTACATCCGTATGATCTCATTTCCCCAAGCATAATACTTGAAAACATATGTCATTGAGTAATGTTATTCTCTAGACATTTATAACGTTACATCACTATCTTATAATTGAATTAAACATAATAAATTGAAAGTTTTCCTTTATGAGTATTTAATGAAATCCTTTATGGTATATGTTGTGTCAATGATCTTATGATTGGATTTACAAGCATACCTTACCAATAGTATCCACATAGTTCACATATAGCATTAGGGAACAACATGTCAATTATTCAGAACTTCCATATGAAGGAGGTCATAAGGGATATACAACCTCTGATTTAAGAGGGGAGAGCACAATAATTACATTCTCATCAAGATTTGGGCACAAAGAAGACAAATATGTCATGCGTGTAATACTAGGTCACCACTAGTGGACTTAGAGAAACAACTACTACTAAAGCATAAGCGGGGTCAATCATTAGGTATTAGAGTCACTAAGAATAATTCAGTTATTGATTTGAAGGATATAATATAGTTTATTTCCACAAAGGGGCCAAGGTCACTATTTGAATCAAGGACAACATATATCATCATGAAAGGGTAACAACCATGCATACTTAGTGTGATATGTACCCACCATAGCAAAAGAAGATTAGGGAATGATATTAGAGTCATGATATGTGACATAGATTACTGATTTTCAAGTTGATTAGCATTAGTCCATATTAAGATGTCATATTAGCATAATAGGGTATGTCACATCATTTAAGTCCCATGCAAGTCACTTATATGTAAAAGAGTCACCAAGAATGAAAGAAATGTGATGAAAACAATTATTAGACTCAAAGAGGAAACAAGTTACTAATTCATAGTTAGGAGGGTAGAGATGCATAAAAGATTTAATATTTATTATACTCAAACATTCATCATGGTCAACCAAGGTCAAAATTCATATGTTAGCAAATAAAAAAGAACTAGGAGTAGATTTAAGGTATTCCAATTGGTCCATGTTGTAGGTCTCGTCGAGCTGATCAATTTAAAAAATATATATAATTTTGCCCTATTTGGACTTAGGATGAGGAAGTAATGTATGTTTGAAATTTGTTACAAGAACTATATGGGAGAGGATGACATTACCATATTATTCATTGATGGACTCTGGCCATAGGATCGGCCCCACCAGTGCCCACTCATCTAGCGACTCACATAATACGCCGCCACTAGCCACACAGCTGGAACCTAGGGCCCACGTGGTAGGTGTGGATTCACTCCCCTTCTCTAGTCTGCAATCTACAGATGATCTAGACCAGACGGTTGGGAGGGAGGGGTGAGAGTGTGGCACGCACTATTGGATCAGTATCCAAAATTTGCAGCCCCATCATCAACCTGGATTTGAGATTGTAGACTCTTGGGTGGCATCCTACAGTAGATGACTCATTGGATTCTTTGGGCTCGCACCACCATGGGGAGCTGGAGCTCAGGATGAAGCCGTCCACCCTCATCACACACTATTGAGTTTGATGGTAGCATTAAAGAGGTTTGTCATTGAATGGGGACAAAATGCCCAACTTTTGGCGGCGCCGCCCAGCAGGGGGAGGAAGGCGCAATGGCTAGAGATATCTAAGGTGCCAAAGGGTAAGAACTAAGGGGAAAGAGCATGCAAATGAAAGAAGGTTTAGATATTAAAGGAATGGGGTTATATTTGGTGAAAAAGGGTGCACATTTTTTTCCTATTAGATGGTGCAAAAGCAAGATAGGTGGAGGAAGCACCATTGGTGCTGACCCACCATACGGAGGTAGGGGATGGTGCATGAGCGGATCACCCAGTCAATTTGTGGACACAGATACTGACGACCATAATTGATCAAGAAAACACAAGTTGTTGATGGGTGATGTGGAAAGGGTGGAGGGGCGCCACCCTTTTTGGGCCTTGCGCCCAATATTGGGCCCAGTAAAGGTCAAAATTGAGTTAAAACCATTAAATCAATTATAATTCCAGCAATTTTTGAGAGGTCGTGACTTGGGCTGCGAACCTCAGACTGAGGTGATTTTTGCACCGTTCGATTTGTAATTGAGAGATCTACAACATGGTGTTCATTATAGAGCATTTTATTTATATTGTATTGGTTCAATATATTTTGCAAGATGATGATCATATTAAAGTGTGCAACTTAGATCAAATAGGAAATATAATGTCACACGTCATAAAATTGATCATTGTCGTGGCCAAATTGGAATATCACAACTCTCCAATCACAAAGTTAACATCAAATGAAGTAATATACCACTTTAGGTGAAAGAAAAGAACAATATAGGAGAGAGAAAAGTCCAGGTTGTCACACATGCCAACAAGGAGAATTCCAACTTCACATTCATTTGATGCAAGGAGACCAACATGTCTCTCTTATGACATACTAAAGAGAATAACCCCTCTTGTCAGAAAATGATGATGAAGAGGACTTCCTGTTCAAAGCATTTGCCACCACATTCACCTTTCTCGGATGGTAGTATATGATGCAATCATAGTCTTTTATTAGCTCCATCTAGAAACACTACCACATATTCAACTCCTTCTTTGAGAAGATGTACCAAAGATTCTTGTGGTCGGCAAAGATCTGAAACTTCTCACCATAAAGGTATTGTCTTCATATCTTCAAATCATGGACCACTGCAACATGATCCTAATCAGGTGTCAGGTAGTTTTCCTCGTGTTTCTTAAGTTGAAGCAAAAGAAATCATGTTTCTATATTGCATTAACATGCAACCCAAACCATTCTTTGACATACCACAAAAGAATATATAACCTTTCCCTTGCTTAGGAAACACTAACACAGGTTCACTGGTGAGCTTCTCCTTCAAAAGATGAAAGGAACACTGACACTTTTCCTCCTAGACAAACAACACACTCTTTCTTGTTAGCTTCATGAGGGGTAACACCACTGCACTGAAGTTCTTGATAAACCTCCTATAATATCCTGCCAAGCCAAGCAAACTACAAACCTCCTTCAGTGTCTTTGGCTACTCCCACTCTAACACAGACTGAACCTTCTTGGGATCCACACACACATTTGGCAGATATGATGTGTCCCATAAAAGACATCTGTAACATACCAAAACTTGGGATCATTTGCAATTTAACCATTTTCAAGCTTTTCCTTTCCTTCATATCCTTTTTGGCCTTTTTCCTAAGTATTTCTATCTTTTCTATCCTTTTTGTCCTCAATGTTGAAATTGGGTAACATTTTGTGGTTTGGATTAATTTGATTCATATTTATGCCAACATATGGGTTTATGCACAACTACCTCAACTAGTATTTTAATTAGAGTCTAAAATGCAAAATGACCACTAATGAGAAATAATCAGTAGATAATATTAATCTAGAATTTTGTATGACCTTTTTGGACAAGGAATGAGAAATAATGTGGAATTGAGTTAGTTAATGAGATTAATGATCCCTTTTCTTTTCTCTCTCCTCCTAGATGTTAATAAATTATAAAAAGGGAGATAAGAGGTGTGACATGACTCTTAAATGAGTGTATGATGTCCATCTCGAATTTCTACTCAAGGATTTGTTATGAAAAGCCTTTTTAAGTTAACTCACCCTTTTAATTTATAGATGTATATATTAATGGCTTATAATGTGGTTAGGGGTCAAAGGTTGTAAAAAAACTAAAATATAAATGTATAGCATTATTCTAGACATTAACATTAGCCTATGATCAAAATTTGAGGTCATTTGACCCATATTTGACCCTCCAATTGAATTAAACAAGTTCTTAATAAGGTTTAACTATGGTATGATTTTGATGCGATGTATTTACCCTATGGTTTGGTTATTTTATCTATCACGCATTACAAACTTAATATTTCCTCTCATTCTCCATCTGACGGCCGATATTTTATCATCTGAGATCTAACCCGATCCAACGGCCATCTTGTCTTCCTCTACTTTTGGCCCTTTTACGAGTCAAGAGCGGCTTCGCTGGCTTTTCTTCCCGGACTCTGTTCTCGCTTATCAATGTGTCTTGACACGAGATTCCTTCTCCTTCTCTTTCATGTTGTCACCATAGATCTAATGAACCTTAACTCGCAATCCACCTCACTGGTTTGACAAAATGCCCAATTAGGGCTTATGGCTATTCTCTATTGGAGGTTTGTAGACGCCATCCTGGTGCCCCTGGCCCCTATATAAGAGGCTCTAAAGCACCATCTATCATTTTCAATTCCTCCTACTCTTCCAATTTCACCCCTTGTTCCCAGAGATGCCCTTGTCAACTCATCCTTCACCTCTAGATGTTGTTGTCATTCCATGGACCTTGATGTCTCTTTTTCTATAATTGAGTGTCTGGTAACCATATATGAACAATCATCATCCTTTCCCTTTTACTAGTTCTCTCTACTATAGCCTCAGTCATTGTATCCTATAGCTTCATTTTCTGACCTCGACGGTGTAATTTTGTCTCAGCGTCTTAGTGCATCTCCGACCCCAATAACTTCTCCTTTCACATCGTTGTGCCTCCTCAAGTGTGTTATGACCCTTAGAAGGCATTTTCATCACAATTCCTATGATTTCCAATCTCTGAGCTATATCCCTTGTTCCGTTGTATTTCGATGATATCTAGGGTATTAATGCTCCTCGTCGCCCTATGTTTTTTTCCTTAGACCCTAGCTTTCTTCCACAGAATGATTTGTTCACATGGTTCTCCTGGTTGTGCTGAACTGTGGAGTCCTCATCGCTGGGAAGCCACGACCATGGTAGAGCCATGGAGCTTGGTGCTCCATAACACACCACGGTCTGATCCTTGGCTCGTAGACTTTGTCTCGACCTTGCGAAGGCATCCTTGGTTTTGGTTCGTGTAATCTTGCATCAGAGATCAAACCTCCTAGGATCAAAATTCTTTTTCTATCTTCCTAAGAAGAACAAACCATCGCCTGAGACCAGGGAAGAAACCAGGTCATTAAATGACTATGGTGCCCTTGCATTTTCATCGAATAATTAATCAGAGAAGGGCATTTTTGGGTTTTTATGTTGCCACTCACCCTTTTGTTTTGAGAAAGTGATGCTAACATGCCGATATTCCATTGGACCAGCTACATAATTGGGTCGCAGATGGATATGCCGGTCAGGGTCCTAACGTGAATTTTTCTCAAATTCCTATTGGTAATATTTTTGGAAATTCTTAGTAAATCGATGCTTTATCAGAAAAATATAACAAATAGTAATTGGAAAACATTTTTTGAATAGAATATGATTCTAGAGTTTTCAAGTCTTGTTTTATGTCTTTGTTTTGATGTTTATTATAAACACCATTTTAATTATATAAAGGGTTAAAAATGATAAATAATTTATTTTAACTCCAAATTTAATAAATAAATAGGTTTTATTAATCAATTCAATTGATTGATTGGTCCAAGTTTTGAGTCCTAAATTGAAGGTTTTCCTAGAAGGTCCAAAATTAGGGTTCACCTACACTTATGATATATGAAACCCTAATGCATACATATATATTGTAAATTAGGTTAAAGTGGCCTTGGATACAACCAAGTTGGTGAAAGTGATTACTAGGATTCTACATTGAGGTATGTGTATGTGCAACCCTATTTATGCATGAGTGTATACACTTGTTCATTCAGTTGGGCATTTTGATATCCAACCCTAATATTTCCAACGAGGCATAGTCTTAGCCTTTAATATTTTTATTGCCTTCTTGGGGCACCTTTACTTCAATTACATCATTGGTTTTGAACCCCACTGCTATATTGCTTTTATTTCCACTCTACCAATTTAATTTACTCAGCTTACTGAAATATTGACTAAATAACTAATGTATTGTACATGTGTACAACCACCCATAGTTGGACATATGTTATTTTTCCTAGGGGAATGTGATTACTCTCCCCATATTTATATATATTTAGGTGTTTGGGAATGTGATTACTCTCCCTCACCTATTGGTTGACGTTAGATAGGTGCATAGTATATATCATGTAAGAATGCATAACATATAATGGTCATGTTGACCTAAACCCTACAATGTAATCATCTAACCTTAACATTTACACATATATACCCTTAATGCCTTCATGATGTTAAGTAACACTAGGTGTCATAACCTAATAACATACTTTAATACAAACAAATTGTATGTAATCACCTAATCATAATTTATTCAAGTTATCAATATATGCAATGCATATAACCTTATTCTATAATATACACCTCATTAATCACCTAATCATAACTTGGTATATGAATCAATTAGTTAATATGTAATGTGTCCCATCTTATTCACTAAAATACATATAACGACTCAAAAATGATAATGAGTAACTGTACATAAATATGCATGTATGCCAAATGCGGTGTTAAAAGTGCATAATCACTAATAAGAAGTGAATAAATATGATTAAATAATTAATGATGACATGAATGTGAATAAGGAAGGTAATGTGACATTACTTGGACTAATGGTAGATTTATAAACTTGTTGGATAATATTTCCTTTTTCTTGAAAAATAATTTAATAAAATTTTATATGAGGATCATCATCATCATCATCATTTAAGCCTCAATCCCAACTATGTTGGGGTCGGCTACATGGATCCTTCATTTCCATTCAGCTCTATCATGGGCCATATTCTGATTGAGATGTAGAGATTCAAAATCTCTCTTTATGATCTCATCCCATGTTGATTTAGGCCTTCCTCTTCTTCTATTTATAGTGTTTGTCTCAATAGCATTGCTTCGTATAGGCGCACTAGTAGGTATGCGTTGCACATGTCCGTACCATCTGAGTCGGCCCTCACACAACTTGTCCTCAATGCTCGCCACCCCCACTTTATTCCTGATATAGTCATTTCTCAAATGATCTTTTCTTGTCTTCCCAAAATTCTATATGAGGATAATAGAGTATAAATCCAAATTATTAAAGATTGTTATTTAATTTGTTAATATAAATATTGAGATGATTTTTTTATCAAGAGAACTGCCCCTATATAAGCGCCACTTTTGTGACCCCCCAGACAACGTAAAACTCTCGGGCCCCAAGCACCCCGCACACCCGAGAACCAGTTAAAGTGCACAGTTGGTCGGCCTACATGAAGGGTACTATTTCAGAGGTGGCCAATGGGTTTTCAACATGGCTCCCTTCATGAGGGGACACCATGTCAAACCACCTAAACCAATCTTCCTCAGCAATATTGAGATAATTTGGTAAACCAAAGTTGTGCCTAAAATTCTTAATGAGAAATACATATGATTTGTACATAATGTTGATATGTAATTCTTTTGACAACAATGTGAATATAACCTGACATTATTAATAGAATAATAAATATGATGTAATATCATAATGAATGTAGTGATAATAAGCATAAATTGTTAATGGTGTTATAAAAGAAATCTTAATAGTGGAACCCTTAGTGAACCATTAAAATATGACTTATGAGTAGAGTATGTGAAGTACTATAGTTTGGAGGTAATCTCCGGGTTGCTTAGTGTTGGGATGTTGCATACTCTCCCTTCCCTCTTGTTGAGATTTCGAGGACAAATCCTCTTTGGGGGGGAGTGTTGTAACTTACCAACACTTAGGTTCATTTGCAATTTAACCCATTTTCAAACTTTTCCTTTCCTTAATATCCTTTTTGGCTTTTTTCCTAAATATTCCTATATTTTTTATCCTTTTTGTCCTCAATGTTTAAAATGAGTAATATTTGTAGTTTGGATTAATTTGATTCATATTTATGCCAACATATGGGTTTGTGCGCAACTACCTCAATTAGTATTTTAATTAGAGTCTAAAATGCAAAATGACCACTAGTGAGAGATAATTAGTATATTATATTAATCTAGAATTTTGTATGACCTTCTGGGACAAGGAATGATAAATAATGTGGAATTGAGTTAGTTAATGAGATTAATGATCCCTTTTATTTTCTCTCTCCTCCTAGATATTAATAAAACATAAAAAGGGAGATAAGAGGTGTAACATGATTCTTGAATGAGTGTATGATGTCCATCTCGAATTTCTACTCAAGTATTTGCTGAGAAAAGTTTTTTTAAGTTAACTCACCATTTTAATGCATTACTATCTCTCTCTCTCTATATATATAAATATATATATATATATATATATATATATATATATATATATATATATTAATGGATAATATTGTAGTTAGGGGCCAAATCTTGTGCAAAACTGAAATATAAACATACAACATTATTCTAGAAATTAATATTAGCCTATGGTCAAAAATTGAGGTCATTTGACCCATGTTTGACCATCCAATTGAATTAAATAAGTTCATAATAAGGTTTAACTATGGTTTGATTTTGATGTGACATATTTTCCCCATGGTTCGGCTATTTTATCTGTCACACGTTAATATTGCCTCTCACTTATGCCATCCAATGATCATAATTTGATCATCTGAGATCTAACCCAATCCAATGACCATCCCTTCATCCTCTACATGTGGTCGTTTCACGAGTCAGGAGCGACTTTGCTAGCTTTTCTTCCCTGACTCCATTCTCCCTCATCAACGCGTCTTGATGCAAGATTCATTCTCCTTATGTTTCCTCTCCTCATTGTAGATCTAATGAACCTTAACTCACTGTCCACCTCACTAGTTTTATGAAACACCCAACTAGAGCTTACAACTGTTCTCTACTAGAGGTTTTCAAATGCCATCCCGGTGCCCCTCGCCCCAATATAAGAGGCGCTAAAGCACCATCTATCATCACCGATTCCACCTCCTCTTCCAATCTCACCCCCTATGCCCCAAGACTCCCTTGTCGACTCCTCCTTCACCTCTAGTTGTTATTGTCTCACCATGGACCTCAACACCTCTTTTCTACAATTGAGTGCCTGGTAAGCATATATGAACTACCAGTCTCCTTTCCCTTTTACCCCTTTGATCTGCTATAGCCTTAGTCACCATATCCTATAGCTCTGTTGTCTGACCTCCCCAGTGTAATTTTGTCTCAACGCCTTAGTGCATCTCTGACCCTAGTAACTTCCCCTTTCGCATCGTCATGCCTCCTCAAGTGTGTTATGACCCTTAGCAGGCATTTTCCTCATGATTCATATGATTTCTGATCTCTGAGCTATATCGCATGTTATGTTGTGTTCCAATGATCACTAGGGAATCAATGCTCCTCGTCACCCTGTGTTTGTTCCTTAGACCTTAGCTTGCTTCTACATAATGATTTACGCACATCTTTCTCCTGGTTGTGTCAAACTATGGAGTCCTCGCCTCCGGGTAGTCATGGCCATGGCAGTTTCATGGAGCTTGGTGCTCCATCATGCACCAGGGTTCGAGCCTTGGCTCGTAGACTTTGTCACGACCTCACGAAGGCATCCTTCATTTTAGTTCCTGCAGTCTTGCATCAAAGATCAAACCTCCTAGGATCAAAATCCTTTTTTGTGATCCAGAGAAGAATAAACCATCACCTGTGACTAGGGAAGAAACCAGGTCATTATGACTCTAGTGCCCTTGCATTTTCAATTGAATAGTTAATTAGAGAAGGGAATTTTAGGGTTTTTATGTCGCCACTCGCCCTTCTATTTTCAAAATGTGATGCTGACATGGTGATCTTCCATTGGGCCAGCTGGATAAGTGGACCGTGACTGGATATCCGGTTCAGGGTCCTGACATGGATTTTTCTCAAATTCCTATAGGTCATATTTTTGGAAATTTTTACTAAATTGATGCTTTATCAGAAAAATACAAATAAATAGTCATTGGAAAGAATTTTTTGAGTGGAATCCGGTTCTATAGTTTTCAAGTCTTGTTCTACATCTTTGTTTTTATGTTTATTATAAACACCATATTAATTATATAAAAAGGTTAAAATTGATAACAGATTCATTTTAACTCCAAATTTAATAAATAAATAGGTTTTCTTAATCAAGAGAAATCAATTGATTGATTGGTCCAAGTTTTGAGTCCTAAATCAAAGGTTTTCCTAGAAGGTCCAAAATTACGGTTTACCTACACTTTATGATATATGAAACCCTAATGCATACATATATATTGTAAATTAGGTTAAAGTGGTGTTGGATACAACCAAGTTGGTGAAAGTGATTATTAGGACTCTACATTGATGTATGTGTATGTGCAACCCTATTTATGCATGAGTGTGTACACTTGTTCCTTCAGTTGGGCATTTTGATATCCAATCCTAATATTTCCAATGAGGCACAATCTTAGTCTTTAATCTTTTTATTGCCTTCTTGTGGCACCTTTACTTCAATTACTTCTTGGGTTTTGAACCCCACTTCTATATTGCTTTTATTTCCACTCTGCCAATTTAATTTACTCAACATGATGGGTTATTGAATAAATAACCAATTTAGTGTACATGTGTACAACCACTGATAGTTGGGCATGTGTTATTTTTCCCAGGGGAATGTGATTACCCTTCCCATTTTTATATATATTTAGGTGTTTGGGAATGTGTTACTCTCCCACACCTATCGGTTGAGGTTAGGTAGGTGCCTTAGCCCTATATTAGTTTTTCTAGTCATAATGTTATTAATGCATGCAACTTTAATATTGTTTATCATGGAAGACTTCTTAATTATTACTTTCCTGATACTTTTGACCCTCATAGCATAGTAAATCTTTATCATGAAATATTTTGGTTTATAATTGTCCTTATTCCTTTAATTTATACATATTTTATTTCTCCTTTTGTTGGGTGATCCCAACCACCCAGGTTTAGGATCAAAGTGCGCAACAGGAGCGCGATGGACTAGCCTAAGAGTAGGGAAAAGGAGTTCATCCTTGCATCTTGGACCTATCCCTTAAGTTATTTCTTGGAGACATATTGGTGTAGTTTAGTTTCCCTCCATATTAAGATCCATATTTTGTTATATATATCATGTACACCATATCGGGATAATTTTGATGCACCCTTTATATAATTGAATATAGTCGTTGTTATTTTATTCCGCTTCTATGCATTTGCATACCATTATTATTAACAGAGATCACTTCTTTACAACATATCCTTTAGCCAAAACTCACACTTGTTGAACTTAGTGTATAGCTTGTGATGTCTCAACAAAGTCAACGTCTGGCATAAATGTTGCTCATGTTGTTGGATGTCTCTAGAGTCGATCAAGATGTCGTCGATGAATACAACCACAAATTGGTCAAGATATGGCTTGATCACCCTATTCAACAAGTCCATGAACATTGTCAGTGCATTAGTTATCCCAAACGACATAAGCACAAATTCATAGTGACCATATAGAGTCCTTAAAGCTATAATCAGTATGTCATCCACCTTGATCCACAACTGATGATATCCCGACCTCTGATCTATCTTTGAGAACACTATGGAACCTTGCAATTGGTCAAACAGATCATGTATCTATGACAAAGGGTACTTGTTCTTGATTGTTACTTTGTTCAATTGCCAGTAATCAATGCACAACCTCATGCATCCTTCCTTCTTCCTAAGAAACAACATTGGAGCACCTCAAGGGAACATGCGTGGTCTAATAAAGTCCTTCTCAAGCAATTCTTGCAACTACTTCTTCCACTCATGCATATTAGTAGGGGCCATCCTGTAAAGTGTATGTGCTATCAGATGTGTATCGAGAACCCTATTGATCTCAAAATCAATCACTCTAGGAGGGAGAAAACATTGGAGCTCATTCAGAAACACATCTTCAAATGCAAAAATAATAGGAACATCCTGAATACTAGGATTCCTTGTCTTAGTATCCACCACATTTGCTAGAAAAGAATCACAGTCGTGCTTCATCAGCTTCTCTGTTGTCATCACAGACACCAGACACATCTAAAGAATCTTTCAATCTCCTTGGAAGATCCACGTAACATCACTGTCAAAGAACATCGCTACCTTGGCCCTACAGTCCAAGACCACCTGATACTTTTTCAAAGTATCCATTCCAAGGATCACATCAAATCCACTTGAATGTTTCCTCTTGAGAAAGAAAGAATGTAGGATGGACACCCCTCCTGCAACTCGGTAGAAAAACCAAAGGAGTTTCTAATTTAAGGCTATATGATCTATGACTAACAGACAAAGAACATCTAGCTATCACTTCTCTAGTGACAAAAGAGTGTGTCACAACTGAGTCAACCAAAATAGATATAAAGTAGGAAGAAGATAAATCAAAATGAAATAACTCCATTTGACCTGTCATGACCTAAAGGTTGATTGCTCCTTCCGGCTGACTCATAGAATAGAATTGAGTCATTGCATGTTGTCATCCCCATCCTCTATTGGCTTTCCCAGATAAACCATCCTTTGATGCATGTCCACATCCTTGGCCTCTACTACTAAAATATCACTCTTGTGACCCTTGTTTGATCTGTCTCGGCTGTTGCATCACCTCATCATCCTTCACAGGTCATGCCCACCTCAAATTTCCTACTTGCCCACACATCTGGAAAGTCCTAGTATCATATTGTGGCCTAGACGCCCCCATTACTGATACCAACACTTCACTGTGAGCTCCTGTTGGTAGAAAACTATGGACCCAACCTTTGCTTGGCGACCACTAGCACTGGACCACTGACCTATGTTGTGACTGAGGTGTTAAATACCTAGGCTTCTTGAAGCCTCCAGAATACTATCCTTGAAACTATGTCGGTCTCTTCTTGGTGTTTGCCTAACGCTTCTCCACAACTGATCGTTCTATCCACCCCACAGACTCCACAAATGTGTAAAACCGCTCCCTATTCTCTAAAATTGATGTTGGTATGTATGCCCTGAGAGCCAATCATGGGATGATTGGTGGTATACATTAAGATTGATTTGATAAACATCAAAGGCGAGCTTCCAATTCTTTCTGGTTCAGTCATATGAGATAGTGATAGAACAGATTGAATGTCTAGAGAATGACAATACTCAATGACGTATGCCTTCAGGTTCATGACCTGAATGATGAGATCATACGGATGCTAAGAGTTTGTACATTCTTGTTATGTCCCTAGTCGGATGTCATTGTGGAAGGTAGATAGACAACAATGACACACAAGAATAGATTGTGGTGTTGGTTGATGACAGAATCTCATTAGTCATGATATAGAGATATCAAACCAAACACATAGGTACTTGTTAGAGAACAAGGTACCGGACAGACCCACTGTGAGTTTGACACATGGAACCATGAGATGGTAGTCACAGTCAGTACTCACAGTGATGGTGGTGAGTGTGATTCTTAGACCTGAAATCACTGCACTCAACACATGTCGTTGGGCACACTTTGACATCATCAAACGCAGTCCTGAAACATGGGTTGTTATAAAGGTGATGATTGGGTGGCTTTGACACATGGGGCTTTTGAGGGGTGAGTGATAGATATGGGATTTGTCCCTCCTGAGGGAGTTTGATATCCATGGCCACTTGATGAGTAGGATTGAGAAAGGCGTGCACGCATGTGTGAATCAGTATATGATACTGATGTCATACATATCTCTTCTAGTCTACTCTGAGATCAAGGAAGTGAATGAACGTTGACAGGATGACTGTTCCATGCCTCGAGTTCATTCGGGATATCAGTGACAAAGGAATTATACATTCGCTGTAACACCATTCACGGATTGTAGGATGAAAGTTGTTCTCCAACTTTCTACTTTCACTTGGGTAGCACTGATGTGTGACTAGGCACCGCTCTTTGCTTGTGAAGTCATAAGTGTTATGGACTTTCACTGCCAACGTGAAATGGACCTGCAGGGTCACACACATAGGATTTAACCTAGAAGAGGAGTTTTGTCCACAAAGCAATGTTTAGATTGATTACTAAAGGAGTTTAGTAGTTCAATTAAACACTCAATCAGTCGATAGCTCAATATCGTATGGTTCAAAGTGTTGGATGCATTGATTGGAGTATCGGATTGATTGAAATCGCAATTGACTGATTTTGCCCAACATGTGCTCCCAACCGATCGGTTCATGTGATGAACCGGTCGGCTGAGGTTGCTGAACCGGTCGGCTGGAGTGTCCAGGCCGATCGGCTCATGCCCAGGTTGAAACGACCGGTTCAAGGGTTGAACCGATCGGCTCAACTGGTGCAACCGCACAGTTGGGAAAGTCATGTCGGCAAGAATTTTCCTTTGGTTTCAAATTGCCCAATTCGATTGGGAATAATATTGGTATTCGATACCAATTTGGAAAGAAACAAGGAAAGTCTTTTTGAGCCGGATTAGGACCATGAACCGATCGGTTCAGGGCACCAACCGATCGGTTGGAGTGCCCCAAACGATCGGCTCAGGTCCAACCGATCGGCTCAATGGCCGAACCGATCGGTTCAGTGGTGAACCGATCATTTCAAGTTGCAAACCGGTTGCTTTTTGTGGAAAATTCTCGAACCCTTCTACTCCTGCTGTAGTCCCGCATTGCTCGGGATGGAGAACCCTATCCCATGACTCTCCTATATATAGGGGTATTGGGGGCTTCTCAAAGTACAGCTCAGTGCAACCAGTTGCTCTGCAAGTTGTCGTTCTCTCTGGTTTTGGTAACCGTGAGAGAGCCCGAGCAAGTGCTTCCTGCAAAAGGGAGGTGCAGCAAGGGAAGGACAACTGCAGTTGCAACAGGAGGCAGGAGAGCGTGTTGGCGACTAGTACGTCAACAGGAGGGTGCGACTCCTTCCACTTCCTTGTGGGACAAGGAGTGTGGAGTTCCAGGTGGTCCGTGTGGACTACTACAGAGGCGGGAGGACACTGCCGCTTAGGAGGACAACTGTCATCCGACAGTCCGGTTCGAGTAGGAGTTGTCAGTCCCGGTGCGACCAGGAGCTGCACAGACGCCGTCGAAGTCCGGAGTTGAAGACCGCGCATTGCGCGAGGTATTGTCGCCGAGCAAGCCTCGGGACAAGGTATGATTCCAAAAACCATCCTTTCATATTATATAGACGTTGACGCGTTTCCTCGGTATGGGTAAGGGAGAAAATTTTTGTTTCCGCTGCCTTCTCTGTCTCCCCTAAAACCCAACAGTGGTATCAGAGCCACGTCAACTGCTCTATGTTTTAGGAATATCGATATGATCGATTTTGGTTTGTCGCCTTTATTTATTGCATACGATGCGAATAATATCGGCTTTATGAATGTCCAATCCTAAATCCACAAATCCCTAATTACATATATGATATGTATTATTAATGCACTCGATACGCGTCACCCTTAAACGAGTTTTGTGGTGGATATGTGTAGCATGATTATGGCCTATAAACCCCTATTTGTGATTGGTTGTGTGTGGTTGTTTGCATCTCAGTCTGCGCACCGATCTTCCCTCTCTTATTCCTGATGTAACTCGAAATAATTCGAGATTCTTTCCTACCTTTGCTCCCCCCGAATGTAACTCGGGGTTTTCCCTTTTTAAAGCAATGTAATAATTAGGATAGATTTTATTTCCTGTTATGTCGAAGACCGGCGGACATCAAGACGACTGCTCAGACGATCGGTTCAAGGCTTGAACTGATCGGTTGACCTTGCAGACGGTCGGTTCAAGGAGTGAACCGATCGGTTGATGACCGGTTCAAGGAACGAGACGAGCGGGTGGCGGACATGACAAGATGCACGACGACCAGGCGAACCGATCGGTTGGAGGAGCCAACCGATCGGCTGGTGGCACCCAGACGACCGACTGGAGAGTACAGATCATTCATGTGATGAGTTGATCAACTCGGAAGGCAAAGGCACATAGTTCATCTTGTAAAGGTTGCATGTGATGTAGACCTAAGATGACCGTGATTCCTCTTGGCTCGAGGAATCACATTAGGATGGCCATAATAATTGCTTTTTATCGTTTGTGCATGTTTTATGTGGGATATAGCATGTATATGATACTTACTATGTATTGTGGTGATTGGATATGTATATGTATATAAAAACCAAATCCCTCATTAAAATATTAAGTCTTATATGCCTTCCATTAGCGGCACACATGAAAAGCTCGATCGACCAAGCGTAGGTTACGCCAAAGCGTGGTGCGCCGTCTATCTTGTGGAAGTGTGAAGGGTAGACATGTAGGTTCTGCCAAAGCAGGGTGCATGTTCTATCATGTCGGCTTTTGGGTTAGACTTAACTGGTGATTCTTAGAGCGTCTAAGCCCAGAGGCAAGGAATGTTCATGGCAAGGTGTTGTGCATGTTCATTCAACAAGAGTTGCATATGATGCAATTGGCAAGAGTTGCCTACCTGAGAGATCTAAGTTGTGGGCGAGATAAATTAAAACAAAGCCCAACATTTATGACATCTTTACACCAGGACAAAACAATAAGACACCATCATCATAAGGAAAATGAACTTTGCTCCTCCATACCGTTCTCAGGATCAGGAGGGGACTTGACATATATTAGTATAGTATTGATATCGACAACTAGGAAAGCTTTCGGCTTAGTTGAAGAATCCTTTTTGATGCTCTCCTCACCCATGTTGAATACCCCTGGCCAGTTCCACTGGGTAGGGCCAGGAGACGATTGGGGAAAGAACAAGTCTTACTTATTCAGGGGGACCCTATTCTAAAATAGAATGATTAATAGAATCTATATTTTATAGAAGAATAATCAAGGCCAAAATATCCTTTCACACCTACTTTCAACATGTAACTGAATATCAAACATCTAGATTACCATAAATGGGGTAAATTAGAATTGATTCCATATAATGATGAGTGTTGAAACATATTGCATCTGAATCCACAAAACTATACCACTTGTATCATATATCATTTCAAATAAATTACATATCATTGTTCATTGGATAACTTGCCACAAACGTGTTCACATAGAAGCCATATATGTACAGCCCTATCATACCTCCAGAAACTCTTACCAATATACAACGTCTACAAAATGTATTCAAGGACCTAAGAGTACTAGGAAAACACATAGAATCTACTACAAACACTAGCAGCATATCCAACCTTTAACAACTACTCCTCATGTTGTTGCTCAACCTCAATCTCACAATCTCTACCTCATCATGACTGATGACATAAAAGATGTGGAAACCCACGAGGTGAGACCAACGTCCCAACGAGAGATATAACTCTCCTCCAACAACTATTATTAACATAGATAAACTAAAGCAGGAAGATAACATTATTATCAGGGTGAGCAGATTTAGCTAAATGAAATAAGTAAAGCTAATAACATTGATTAAGAAATTTAAGTATCTACAACTGAGAAGTAGAACATATTTTACTTTTAGAAGGAATATGAAGAACATGTATAACCATTATCAACTAAATAGTATAAGAAAGAAAGCAAGGGGTCATCCAATGTGAAACATGTTTGACCCTAAGAAAATGCACTACATGGTTGTATTGTGTCTTTTACTATGCCCCAAGGAGATGAGGTATACCTCTCATACTCCAACTGACCATTTCTAAGTCAAAATTAGTTCCATACAAGATGTAGGAGGTGTCAGACTCCTATGATGTAAGGCCCCTAAACTTAATGATTTGAACAAGCTTAATTGTCATAATTTAATTCTTCTAACCCTAATATAACCATGTGATATTCTTTTAAATCATAATACAAGCTTCAGGTTCAAATTTGGTCCAATGTGGACATTGTTTAAGCAAGTTATGCAATTTTATGCACATTTTGGACTTATATGCAATTTACTCAATTGAGAGGTTTTCTTTACAATTTATCACTTGCATTATGTTCCTTGGATATTATCTCATCATTATTGATCTTTTTGATCTATGGGGAACCTATTTAATCCTTGGTTTGAAGGTGTTTTCTCCAAGGGTATTTTAGGGTTTACCCCTTCATGGATGAGCTACCTTTAGTAGCTATCAACTAATGAATTATTTGATTGGCTTGGAAATTCGATAAAGGAAAGTTAATCAGGTCTATATGGACGGTGGGGGATCTTCTTGTGTGTGTTCTTGTATATTCTTAATAGTTTAAGGCCATACACACAAGGGGAAGCTACCTTTACACCTCATGCTTGCTTCCATCCTAATCCATGGGCTATATTAACCTCTTCCTTTCCCAAGTACGAAACTTTGATTTCTTTCTCTTTCCTCTAACCTGGAGCAATGACTCCACTCTAATTTTCTACAGAACCAAGTGCTCTAAGGTAGAAAACAACCTCTTTTTGGAGAAGAAGGTCTCCTAGAGCTCCAACTAGCCCTACCTAGGGTTTCCAAGGTCATCTTCTAGGGATTTTGAAACCTTGTTGTTCCATGGTAGAAATTGCTCTAAAGCTCTAAAATCTTACCTTTCTTGCTCCTTATGCTTATGGTTTGCTCATTTGATGAAGAAAGGTGCTAGATGGACGAGTTCACAGCTTATGCTTGAGTTTCCTACCCTACCTGATCATGTTTTCTATTGTTTGGGAGTTTACTTTCTACTTAGAGGCAAGTTTATAACTTTCTACACATTTATTGCTTACCATAAGCTTGCTAGCTCATGTTCTTGCTTGAAAATGACGATCCATGCACTAAAAAGCTATGGTTTACTTGGATTTTGATTTTTATAATGTTCCCTGTTTTGATTTCAGTTCTAGATGAACCTGTGATCATGTGTACATTATTAATAAGGTATAATATGACTTGGATCAGGCTGGTTTGGCAACTTATGGTGCTAAGCACCTATCAACCAATGGTCAATTTTAGGGTTTAAAGCTGAGTTCTTCTATAAACCCATGACCCGATGATGGTACCATTGCAACAACACTATGGTATTGTCTTCATGACAACTGATGGTTGGGATCAAAGGTGTAAGATGATGGTGACAACCTATGGTCACCCCCTTATGTCAGGTTTTGGATCAATTAGAAGTTTAATGATCAACCATTAAGTACCCTACTGATGTTATCAATCAATGATGACATTAGCTTAATATTTGATGTTGATTAATGAATATAGTGTTGATATACCAATATATGGTGAGTTAATAGTCACTAATGATGGTGGATCAGGTCTATACAACATATGGTGAGTTAAGCATTACAATTGTAGCATCAATCAAGCCTTAGACCAATGGTTTCTTGGGTCACTTGATGCAATGGTCAGACATATACTGTAATTGATGGTTTTAACATATGAACTTGACCCAGTGGTCAAGATCTAATGTTTATTCCTCCAATAAAGTGGAATGATGGCTAGTGTAATATGTTGGTCCTAAAAATGTGATTTATATGGTTTCCTTTATATGATCATCTTATGGAGCTTACTTGTTGACAATGGATGGCTTGTTTTAAATGAACAATCAATTGTGGGTTTTACCCTACTCTCAACAGAACCCTTATTGTTGTTAACCAAAGGATATTTGGGGTTAAATGATGACTTCTATAGATCACAACTCAATAACATCATTGATTTTATCATTCAAGGTGTTTACTTATATAAACATCCAATGGTTCTGGGTGACATTGTTGTATGGTGATATGGGTTGAATGATGATGGAACAAATGGAGGGTTACCCTTAATAAGGTAGTTTTACCTATTCACTCATATGAATAGTAGGGATGATAACCATATTGTGTTGATATGTAACCATAATGAGGTATAGCTTTATAGCTAGCTATAATATAACTAAATGATGGTAATTGGGTATGAATAATCCTTGAATGACTAATATAATCATGGAGTAGTCTGTTATTGTTGTTGAAACCTTAGTATGCTATAACCTAATGGTTACACCTTGATTTATGCGTGGGTTCTTACTTGAGAATAGTATGGAATGTGATGGTGATGCTTCACCTTATGCATCCATGATCCAATGGGGATGTCATGAGTTAGATAAGTGTTGATAAGTAACATTGATATAATTTATCATGTTGAACCTAACTATAATGAAAATAGATAAAGATGAGTATTCATGTTTAACATTCTTATATGATGGAATGATGGTGGAATAACCTCTGACCTTAATATGTTAATTGGAAATTATCATAGTGATGTAGCCCTATTTTAGGGCCCCATCTTGTGCCTTTTTGTACTTTTATCACATCTAAAAAAGTTAGATTGCAAGTTAATTTCCCCAATACGTGTTTTACTATCAAACACACTTATTGACGTTCTTTGCATTATTTTTAGGTACTTGGACCAAACTTTGGATGGAAGAGAGAGAAGGAAGGAGTCCTAGGGTTCCTCCACTCGTGGAGGGGCCAAATAAGGCCCCAGAGCTCCCCCAACCTACCCCTAGTGGCCAAGAGTCAAGCTTAAGCAAAGAAGTCCATGGATAATGAAGTCTGAAGTTCAAAGTGCAAGCAAAGACCCAACACATCCATGGTAACACAGAACGACCATGCTGCAAATGAAGAAATCACAGGAAAAATCTCAGTTTTGAAGCAGTTGTAAAGCATACTCTAACATGGCTATGCCACGCAACACGACCATGATGTGACCCTACAACACGGCCATGCCATGCAGCACTGCCATGCTACCAGCTCCCAACATAGACGTGCTATGTAGCAAAGCTGTGCTACCAGGTCCCAACACGGTCATGCTATCAACTCCCAACATGGCCGTTCCACGCAGCACGATCGTGCTACCAGCCAACCACTCCCCCAAAAAAACCTGACATCTTTCACCATTTTTCACCTCGTCGTTCCCATCCACCACATCCGTTCCACTCACAACCCACCACGGCCATGCTACCCAGTACGTCCGTGCTACTCACAAAAACCTAGCCACTTTTCCACTACATTTCCCATTTTACCCCCATTAACCCTAGTGCTTCCACCACCACCTATATATACATGGGTGGAGGACACAACACTAGGTTAGCTCCCCTAGCTGCTCCTAGACTCCATTACTCCTCCCCTTGAGCATTTAGTGCATTTCCCTTGCATATATGCTCTCCACCCACCATTTCCATCTCCATTTCACCTTAGAAACCTAATTTTCTAGGTTTTCCTCCGTAATCCCCCATATCTTCATGCTCATCTACACCCTTGGAGGAGAGAGGATGTCCCCAGTGGCAAGGAGGTGAAGATGAAGGCTACTTCCCCGAGCTCCATGGAGTTTCTTCCCCTTTCTTTTTCCATTTCTTTGACTATGTGTAGCTAAGCCCCTAGTGGTGGGCTGTTTGGGGATAAAATGTGACTTTGATACCATGTTGGGGGAAATTTTTCTTGTAATGAACTCATTTTTATCTATGATGATTTCTCCATGCTTGTGTCTCTTATCCCATTGCCATGCTTGTGATTTATACTTTTTTCTATTAATTGCTTGTTTGGTGGTGTTTGATGATACCATGTTTTTAGGGGAATTGGGATGCATGTGGCAATCTTAGGTATGACTCCTAGGACCCAATAGGGGATCCCTAGTTAGTCTCCTTTGTTCCTACATTCCCTACCCCTCTCATACTACTTGGTATGAGACCTAAGTTATTAGTATAAGTGGGATTGATGTGATTGCCTAGGGTCTTCTAAAGGCTAGAATGGCTAGTGGCATGAGGTGAAATATCCTCATCTCTAGTTCCATCTCTACCCTCAACCCTCAATTGCTCAATATATATAATCGAATACAATGTTTTTATGTACTCCAAAGCAAAGGTAAAATAGAAAAAAAGAGTTAAGTATTCGATAAGTACATAGAAGTGAAGAGTCTTTAGCAAAGTTAAAGTGAAGAGAACTAGATGAGCATGTAAATCATAAAACTAGGATAACAAACTTAGTTGAAACAAAGAGAAATTTTGGAAATAATAAGCTTGATTAAGGAATGAGGGTTAAGATATAATTGAGAGCATGGAGTGTATACCTTTATTGTGAAGTTAATACATTCATCCTACTGCCTTTGGATTCTAAGTCTCTATAGAACAACAAACTAATTTCTAAAAGAAGAACAAAAGTGTAGCTTAACCAATGAATAAGTCATACAAAGGTAGACTATATTCAAGAGGTAAAAACTTGATTAAAAGAGATACTAAGTTTGACCCATGCATGAGCCATTTGATTTAAAATGAAGGATATGTAATGTATTAAACATGAGTTGAAACTAGTAGAGAGATTATGGATTTAGAATTTCAACTTTACCTTAGAAGAAGGATAAAAAGAAATATGTGAAACATGGTATATATGATCATACACCTAAAATAAGCAACATGATCATAAGAGAAAACTAGAAGTTAAAGATGATATGTGGAATAATAGTATATGGTAAGGGGATTATGGAAAGTAATGAAAAGGTTTGAAACATGGTGGAGTAATATAGATTATAAAAGAAAGAGGTTGTGAGATTCAAGAAAGTGCTAATTAGTCAAGTATACTTGTTGATAATTAATTAAACCTACATATGAGAAATGTATTAATGAATGTTTGAAGATAAGAATTCTAAGTCTCAAAATCATCTTCTCTTTTATATCTTCCTTAATGAAAGCAATGTGGGAATGAAGTGATAAGAAAATGAATCATATCTTATGCATAACCACCATGGTAGAGGCATCTAGTGAATGTAATAATGACATACAATATAATGATGAAACCCTAGAAGGGTAAATAGAGAATGTAATCTATCTGAATGGCCAAGTAAGCGAGGGAATGCAATTGATAAGATAAGGGAGACTTTAGTAAAACTTGTAACATCTAAAGTTTGACTTTCAAATTAAGGGAGCAAAGTTACACACAACAACGTCATGCTACTGATAAGGACCAAACCCTAGAATGTTTAGAGTTGTAGTAGTTCAAGGGTTGTCACTAGTGATTTGACATTGAATATTAGCATCTCAATAAAACAAGATCATGAGATTTGCACTATGAGAAGTAAACTAGCACTGATAGTAATCCAGGGTTTAAAGATAGCTAATCTGAAATGTTGATAAACAATATGGAAATGATTCAGAGTAAAGAGTAAGATATAAATTTGAAATTTAACAAGTGTGTTTTGAACAAAAGGAGAAATACAATATGAGTGAAGTACGATATGAGATAAGTTCTTGCAGTGATAGCAAGAATGATGAATAATCGATATGTACCTTGTATGTTTCAATTTTAGGGATGTTTAATCTACATGATTATAATGAGAAGGATAAGTAGCAAAAAGTAAGTAGTAACGAATGAAAAGAGTGATAAGAGAAAATAATGGCTTTTAGTAATATGTGAATTTGTTTTTAGAAGTATAATTTGTTGAATGTATATTAAGGGATGTAAATTGGTTCTACGTATGATTTCTGTGTACATGTGCAAGCAATATGTTAATTAAAGGTGTCTGATAGTTGTAGTCATTCATATTTGTAATCAAACTTAGTATTGTACAATTGTGGTATGGTGATATGGGTTGAATAATGATGAAAAAAATGGAGGGTTACCCTGAATAAGGTAGTCTTACATATTCACTCATATGATTAGAAGGGATGATAACCATATTGTATTGATATGTAACCCTAATGAGGTATAGCTTGTTATACCTAGCTTTAATATAATTAAGTGATGGTAATTGAGTATGAATAGTCCTTGAATGACTAATACAATCATGGAGTACTTTGTTACTATAACGTCCCAGGATTTGAGGCCTCGAATAAAACAGTCTTATAAGGAACGATTGGACTACCCATATCACCAAGGTGCACCTCCTTTTCCGAGAGCCCATCACTAAGAACTCCATAGTTAAGCGTGCTCATCTTGGAGTAGTATTGGGATGGGTGACCTGTCCGGAAGTTGATCCTGGCATGCACATCAGTGAAGACAAAGTGCATAGTTAAGGCTAGTAGTGGTCTGTGGGGCCAGTCGTCATTCCTGAAACTCTACTAGAGCCTTGGGTAGTGGGCCCGGTCGTTACAAATGGTATCAGAGCCAATTCCCCTCCAGTAGGTGGGGCCCGCATGGACATGTGGCATGCCTGTCTTGAGCCGTGTGGTCCGGGCAAGTTGGAAAGGGCTATCCGTAGAGACGAGATGGAGCCACCTTTGCGTTGGTAGCTTGAGGCCTTGGATAAAACAGTCTTATAAGGAACGATTGGACTACCCATATCACTAAGGTGCACCTCCTTTTCCGGGAGCCCATCACTAAGAACTCCATAGTTAAGCATGCTCAGCTTGGAGTAGTACTGGGATGGGTGACCTGTCAGGAAGTTGATCTTGGCATGCACATCAGTGAAGACAAAGTGCACAGTTAAGGCTAGTGGTGGTCTATGGGGCCAGTCATCATTCCTGAAATTCTACTAGAGCCTTGGGTAGTGGGCTCGGTCGTTACAGTTACTATTGTTGAAACCCTAGTATGCTATAACCTGATGGTTACATCTTGAATTATGTGTGGGCTTATACTTGAGAATAGTATGGAATGTAATGGTAATGCTTCACCTTATGCATCCATGATCCAATGGGGATGCCATGAGTAGTATTTGTACAATTGTTGTTGAATCTAGTCGTCCAACTCAAGACTATTTTGCTATTTGAGTAGCATAATAGTAAAAATTCAAAACAACATGGTGAACTCTCTTTTGTGATTTAGAGGTAATACATAACAATAGTACATATTGAGTCGTATGAATTGAGATAGTTGGATCATATTATCAATGTTGAGGTAACATCTCAAGAGTACAAAAAATATTGAAATAGTTGTTTCTCTCTCTCTCTCTCTGCTATGATTGATTGTGGCATAGAGATTTTGTTTGTTATCATTGAGAACTGTTTTAACATGTTGCAATTAGAAAAGAAATAAAGGACTTAACGTTGAAAACTACATTCAAGTATGAAATACAAGAGTATAATGACATGTAAGATTTCATAAGCTTAAAATAAACCTCGAAAGTACTTTTCTTGAACATTTATGTTTTGGGGATGAAACCTTTTAAAGGGGGGAAGAATTGTTATGACCGTATCTGAGCTTAATTGTAAACCAGGGTTTACCTGGATGATTATATGCATAATTGGATTGATCATTTCTTAAATCTAATTAATGATGATATTTCAATTATGATGTTTTAAACCTAATAAGAATGGTAAGTGTTCTATTGTTTCATAAATTATGATTTGAGAAATATAAACCCTAGTTGGATGAAATTAGGGTTTTGATGGTACATGAGTATATAATTTGATCAAGATAGTAGTACGGTAAATAATTTATCATACTTTATACATAATTTGGATTTAATTGAAATTTGGTTATAATATGTATAACTCAATCATGCATTTTAGTGAAAATTTTTAGAATTTTTGTATGTTCTTTAAAAGTCATTCTCGGTGGAGATATATTTCAACTAACCATGCTGACAAAATGTTGTTCAACAATATATTGTTTTATTTTTAATTATTTATTGGTACTCCAAAGAAAAGGGAAAATAGAAGAAAGGAGTTAAGTATTTCATAAGTACTTAGAAGTGAAGAGTCTTCAGAAAAGTTAAACTAAAGCGAACTAGATGAGCATGTAAATCATAAAACTAGGATAAGAAATTTAGTTGAAACAAAGAGAAATGTTGGAAATAATGAGCTTGAATAAGGAATGAGGGTTATGATATAATTGAGAGCATGGAATGTATACCTTTATTGTGAAGTTAATACAATCATCATACTGCCTTTAGATTCCAAGTCTCTATAGAACAAAAAACTAATTTCTAAAAGAAGAACAAAAATGTAGCTTAACCAGTTAATAAGTCATACAAAGGTAGACTTTATTCAAGAGGTACAAACTTGATTAAAAGAGACACTAAGTTTGACCTATGCATGAGATGTTTGATTTAAAATGAAGGAAATGTAATGTATTAAACATGAGTTGAAACTAGTAGAGAGATTATGGATTTAGAATTTCAACTTTACATTAGCAGAAGATAAAAATAAATATGTGCAACATGGTATATATGATCATACACCTAAAAGAAGCAACATGATCATAAGAGAAAACTATAAGTAAAAGATGATATGTTGAATAGAAGTATATGGTAAGGGGATTATGGAAAGTAATGAAAAGGTTTGAAACATGGTGGAGTAATATAGATTATAAAAGAAAGAGGTTGCAAGATTCAAGAAAGTGCTAATTAATCAAGTATCCTTGTTGATAATTAATTAAACCTACATATGAGAATTGTATTAATGAATGTTTGAAGATAAGAATTCTAAGTCTCAAAATCATCTTCTCTTTCATATCTTCCTTAATGAAAGCAATGTGGGAATGAAGTGATAAGAAAATCAATCATATCTTATGCATAACCACCATGGTAGAGGAATCTAGTGAATGTAATAATGACATTCAATATGATGATGAAACCCTAGTAGGGTAAATTGAGAATGTAATCTATCTGAATGGCCAAGTAAGAGAAAGGAAATTCAATTGATAAGCTAAGGAAGACTTTAGTAAAACTTATGAGATCCAAAGTTTGACTTTCAAATTAAGGGAGCAAGGTTACACACAACAACGTCATGCTTCTGATAAGGACCAAACCCTAGAATTTTTAGAGTTGTAGTAGTTCAAGGGTTGTCACTAGTGATTTGACCTTGAATACTAGCATCTCTATAAAACAAGATCATGAGATTTGCACTACGAGAAGTAAACTAGCACTAATAGTAATCCAGGGTTTAAAGATAGCTAATATTAAATGTAGATAAACAATATGGAAATGATTCAGAGTAAAGAGTAAGATATACATTTGAAATGTAACAACTGTATTTTGAACAAAAGGAGAAATACAATATGAGTGAATTGCGATATGAGATAAATTCTTTCAGTGATAGCAGGAATGATGAATAATCTATTTGCACCTTGTATGTTTAAATTTTACGGATGTTTAATCTACATCATTAAAATGAGAAGGATAAGTAGCAAACAGTAAGTAGTAATGAATGAGAAGAGAGATAATAGAAAACAATGGCTTTTAGTAATATGTGAATTTGTTTTTAGAAATATAATTTGGTGAAGGTATATTAACGGATGTAAATTGGTTCTACGTATGATTTTAGTATACATGTGCAAGCAATATGTTAATTAAAGGTGTCTAATAGTTATAGTCATTCATACCAGTAATCAATCTTAGTATTGTACAATTGTGGTATGGTGATATGGGTTGAATAATGATGAAACAAATGGAGGGTTTCCCTGAATAACGTAGTCTTACCTATTCACTCATATGAATAGAAGGGATGATAACCATATTGCATTGATATGTAACCCTAATGAGGTATAGCTTATTATACCTAGCTTTAATATAATTAAGTGATGGTAATTGGGTACGAATAGTCCTTGAATGACTAATACAACCATGGAGTACTTTGTTACTGTTGTTGAAACCCTAGTATCCTATAACCCAATGGTTACACCTTGAATTATGTGTGGGCTCATACTTGAGAATAGTATGGAATGTAATGGTAATGCTTCACCTTATACATCCATGATCCAATGGGGATGCCATGAGTAGTATTGTACAATTGTTGTTGAATCTAGTCTTCCAACTCAAGACTATTTTGCAATTTGAGTAGCATAATAGTAAAAATTCAAAACAACATGGTGAACTCTCTTTTGTGATTTAGAGGTAATACATAACAATAGTACATATTGAGCCGTATGAATTTAGATAGTTGGATCAAATTATCAATGTTAAGGTAGCACATCAAGAGTATAAAAAATATTGAAATGGTTGTTTCTCCTTGTCTCTGCTATGATTGATTGTAGCACAAAGAATTTGTTTGTTATCATTGAGAACTGTTTAAACATGTTGTGATTAGAAAAGAAATAAAGGACAACGTTGAAAACTACATTCAAGTATGAAATACAAGAATATAATGACATGTAAGATTTCAGAAGCTTAAAATAAACCTTGAAAGTACTTTTCCTGCATGTTTATGTTTCAGAGACAAAACCATTTAAAGGGGGGGGGAATTGTTATGCCGTATCCGAGCTTAATTGGTAAACTAAGGTTTACCTGGATGATTATATTCTTAATTGGATTGATCATTTCTTAAATATAATTAATGATGATAATTCAATTACTATGTTTTAAACCTAATAAGAACGTTAAGTGTTCTATTGTTTTAGAAATTAGTGTTTTGAGAAATATAAATCCTAGTTGGCTGAAATTAGGGTTTTGATGGTACATGAGTATGGAATTTGATCAAGATAGTAGTACGGTAAATAATTTATCATATTTTCTATATAATTTGGATTTATTTTAAATTTGATTATAATATGTATAAATCAATCGTGCATTTCAGTGAAAAATTTCAGAATTTTTGGATGTTCTTTAAAAGTCATTCTCAGTCGAGATATATTTCAACCGACCATGCTGACAGAATGTTGTTCAACGATATATTGTTTGATTTTTATTTATTTATTAGTAAATACAACTAATCTGAAATTCTAACTGAAGATATTAAACACAATCATAAACAACATGTAAACTTTTCATAATTTTTTGATTCATTTAGACCTTATCAGTAGACAAATTACAGTAACTGACATTTCTGCAGAATTCTGGATAGCAGTGTACTATTCGATTTTTAGTTATTTAATGGAAGCTTGGAATGATGTCAAATTTTAACTAAAGCTTTGTGACAATTTTAAACAACATGCTAAATTCTCATAGTTTTTTGAGGAGGTTTGATCTCTGAAATATACGAATTTACAGAATCCTTTTTATGATAGAATTTTGTTTTCTTGAAATAAGAAAAAGTATAGTAAGGGGTCAAAGTGCAATTGACCCAAGCAGCTCAATTGATCTATATGGTCAACCTAACACACAAGGATCTCTCATAAATGGTGATTCAATCCATAGAAACGAAATCCTAGAGAGAGAGAGAGTTAGGGTTTGAGAGGAGAAATTGATGGAGATGCTGACCTAGGGTTTTGCGGTCCGAGAAATGATGAAATCATGTAAGTTTAACTTATTTGGATATAATTTTCATGGTGAATCTTCTCAAACATGTAAAAATTCCGTCCCTCATATGATTTTATCCAAAATGGTATCAAAACTTCCCCTTTTCTCACTCTTTCTTCATAATCCCTCATTTTTAGGGTTTCTGAGTTGAAAGGAAGAAGAATTGGGTGAATTACTAGGGATTTGATATGAGATCGAGATTTTCAGGGATGAGCTACATTTTTAAGGTGTTTTCACACCTTAGGGTGAGTGGGAACTTCCTTTAAATAGTATATTGCACGAAAATTGGTTAAATTGTTCATAATCTTTAATTGCTTAGTATGTGACTACAAACCCTGAATTGTCTGTTTGATCTAAGTTGTTGCAAAATGATATGAAATGGATTCTTCCTCTATTTGGATGAATTTCAGATGATAAAATCATATTAGAAATGTATAAAATACATCCTAATGAGAATTCCCTAAGTATTTATAGAGGTTGTACGAGTAAACTGAAATATCGGGAATTTGTCTATGACTGAAATTGTTGTATTATTAAATAAAAGAATTTGTTTATTTGGATCCCCTTGGTTATGAATGATTTTTTATCTAAATGCGTAGTATATATATGTCAGATACCATCTTGGATTTCGTTTAAGGTGAATAGTGTTTGTTTGATTTCTCAGTAAAGAGGGTGAAACCCTAGATGCGAGGACAGTTGGATATTTGCGAATAGATATCGTGAAATCCATTTGAATGGATTTTCATGACATGATAGACTTTATTTATTCAATTTTATTATTGATGCATGTTATCTCAAGGAGGCATGGAAACCCAAATTCAGCTCAGTTCTAAGGTTTCATATATATATATATATATATATATATATATAGATTTTATATGATTTGTTGATAGTAGTCCTTATTCAGTGAATGTTTATGTTGCATGAAATCCTTATGAGAGCCATGTGATAAGTGAATGAGTTAAATGAAACCCTAAGGATAGGGTGTTCAATGAATCAAGTATTTTGATATCAATGTTCTCAATATGAGATCCAGTGATGCACAACTCAAGATTTGGGTTGAGGTGCACGTTTTCCAAGAAAGTATAAATAATTTACAGGAGCAAATGGCAATTACTCATATGTCAAGTAATTAACTTTTATCAGTGTATTAGAAGCTCAATTGCATGATTTCAGTGTACATGTGACAAGTTGACATGTATTAAGTTTATTTAAGAACTTTAGTCTACCTGCATTTACAGTATGTTGATTTCTCAGTAAATTACAATTTTTTAAATATACTGCTCTGCCATGTTTAGAATGATGTACATGTTGTACTATAAACTTCAACTAAATAGACGCAGTACCATAGAGATATCAGAGCCAAGTATAAGTAAGAGAAAGGTACAATGTAGAAAGAGCTTTCCAAGAATAATAAAATAATAGACATAGGTGCCCTAAACACCGTAGATTCCCTACGGATGTTTGCACTGTAGGGAGGAAACGATCCACCATGGCATCGACTAGTATACGGGGATCAGATCGCACCCACAGAGCATGCGAGGAGACGAAGCCCTTGAGAAAGTCTCCTAAGATAAGATAGGTTACCCAACATGAAAGAGAGATCCCGGTGGTAACCCAGAGGTACCCACAGAGCGTACCAAGATGAGGACCAAAGTGCGTCTCAGACCCTCCGCCTATGAACTCAGCCTAGAAGGAGAGGTCCAGTTAAAGGCCAGCTGTTTAGCTACCTTATTCAGACGTGACGGTTCGAGTCAAGCATACCCAGATTCAGTTCTAGGCTTAGCTTCCCAGGTTTTAAGCTAAGTCTTGTACGGTGAGATCATAGTTCGCTATGAGTCTACATCAGGGCATAAGGTAAAATATGTTCATATAGGTTTAAAGAGTTTCTCATAAGTAAGAAAGGTTAAGAAAGATTTGAGTACAGTTTCACAACAATTATTCTTTGTATGTTTCTGAATTATTAATTCTCTTTGAAATTTATCAAGCATGCTCACATATTGATTTAATCTTGTAGATATCTAGAGTATCATGCCATATTTATGATTGCCAATTATTAGACTCTTTAAAGCTTATTGCTGTTATAATTGATATCAGTTGCTCAAAAGTATATTTGTAATTGTATCATTGCTTTAGACGATTTATTTGAAGTACTCATTCACTGAGCGAGTAGGCTCACCCCTCTACCCAAAATTTTTAGGGAAACCACGTGGACCTGAAGAAGGTCAAAGCATCAGAGTAGATCTACCACATGATTTAAGTATGAGATTAGCTAAGTTCAGTCGGTCCTTTTCACTCTAGGTCCTAGTATAGACGTGAGAGTGTTATAAATGATGTTTTGTATCTTTGTTTTCTTAATAAGATAGAATGTATCTGATTATCATGTTGTATGTACCTGAAAATGAATGTATGGATGTGTATTGTTGATGTTGAGATCATATTAAAGTAATCAAAGTTTGATTCTCTTGAAAAGTTGTTTATGTGATTCAATGTGAGAAAATAAAGAGTTTGAAAAAGAAGAAAAAGTCAAGGGTTGATCTTTGTATTGCGTAAAATCCTCAATTTATGCCCTAATCTCATGATTAGTGGTAATTGTGAGATTGGGGTGTAACAGCTAGCCCTAAAACTAGGTCAGGGTCCTTACAAGTTATAAACCCCTAATAAGGATTTGGTCCCCAAAATCCCAGATGAAGGGAAACAATTGTTACTCATGCATCACACCATCAAGCCTCCGCATAACACCTTGATGTCATGGAGATGCCATAGAATTTTGACCAGAACAAAGTTCTTTCATTTAGGGTCATCATAGAATCTATCACACATGATATATACTCAACTATCCTTTTCATTATTGATCATAGAGTCAACTCTGTGTCTGGTAACACTTTCTTAGTCAGAGAACCTCACTAATTTGTCACCTTCTCAACTTAGAACTTTATGTGATAAGATTCTTGATCTTGGGAGTTTACCATACCCCTCACATAGCTTATAATTTCTCTTCTAAGGAAAGACTAGAGCTACGTTCAGTCACCAACTAGGGACTACATGTCTTATCATACTTCTATTGTGCCACTCTAATCTACTGACACAACACTAAGCCTACTTATGACTTGTACCAACTATCCAATTAGTTGTTTATTTTCTTGTCATAAGGAGAGGCTACTTAATAAAGGAGAACTATCTCAGAGGTAACTTTAGATATTATATGTATATGCCACCTCAATAGATTTAGATAGGGATTATAAACCTTGTTTATCTATCTCTAGTCAATGTATAACTTTCTTGGATTTTTCTTGTTTGCAAACTTGATAGGGATATTCTAAGGAATTATACTTAGCTTGATAAACTTTTCCCAAGATGATCCTACAATTGTTCCTTTAATTAATGCATCCTTACCGATGTCATGTTTATGCAGAGCATAAACCCCTAACATATGATATCCATATTAAAGTGTGTAACTAGACTGATCTCAAAGTTGGTCCTTCTAGGTAACAAAATATTAATCATCTTATCTGGAATCATTTTCTCACTTTCTTATTCCAATGAAACTTCTTAGATACTAGGGATCCTTACCTTGGTATCCGTTACATGTGCCAAAAACACATCACATCCTCATCATTTCCATCTTCTGTTGTTATTACCAAAACCAAATATATAATAGGACCTTTCTTTCATCTCAGGACATTACTTATCACATATAAATTTATCTTGGAACCAAAGTCCAAGACTAACTGATACTTTTTAAAGCACTCATCTATAGATTACTTCTAACCCATGCACATCAAGTGTCACAAGACTCACTTGACTGCCATGTCCCTGAAAGGAAAGAACACAAGGAAACATATTCCTCTTATATCCAGGGTTGTTTATCAAAGAAAAGATATTATCACCTCCTTTGATTATTGCATGAACTTTCAACTATTCATTTGTCATTCAATATTGTTTCATCTTAGTTTCCTTACCACCAGCATAGGAATTATAAACAAGATTACATGTCATCATTCTTTTCTTTGTTATTGTCTAGTATGTTCATGAACATTATCTGATTTTATCACATTTTTTATATTCACATCATGGAAAAGATATTTATTCTTCATATATTCTTTATTGAACATGGATAATCTCCCTTGTTCCGTTTCTCTTATCATGAGGATTGTACTTTCTACTTCCTCATACTCACAAATTGGTTTGAGATAAACTCAGGTTCCATTTCATTGCAGTAAGGATGTGATAGAAATATTCATGCCATGTTTTCAATTTCATTATGCTTTTTAGATTGTCTCAGAATGACTACTTGATCAGAGTAATCAGAAAGATAGCAATCTAAGAGTCCCATACTTACCTTGCCTTCAATAGTTGAATACCTGGCCAAGGTATGCAAGTACTGAGATTAGGTGGTATGGACCTTGTTTTATATCATATACTTTACTTTTAATATCATCCAAGTCATAAGACTTAGTATCCCTGAATTTCTCTAGGCATCTCTTTTACACCTCTTCCTCTTTTATACAGACAAAAGAAATTATAAAACATTTTAAAGATTACTGGACAGAATATATGTTCTCATCCTTTTTATTTCTTGCTCATGTCCTCATAGGACTGATCAAAGGAAGCTCAACAACAACAATCTTTCTTATAACTAATAGATAAAATTAGGAGAAGACATATCAGAATGAAAAAGCTCTATCTGACCTATCACCCCTTGTGTGTCATCTACCGCTTCAGGTTAACTCGAAACATGTAGTCTACATGTTTCATGATTTTGTTTTTGTTGGGATGTAACTTATGCAAGCCTTGTTGAGTCTACCTTGAATTTTGGGTCATTTCCTCCTTTCTTTTCAGACAAAAGGATCTAATATGCCCAACCTTTTCACATATATAGCATGTCTTGTACTCATACCCTGGTCTTGTTGGCCTTATTACTGATGTAGAAGCTAAATTAAGAGTTCTAACTGGTGGAAAATTAGGTCGTTTGCCCTAACTTGGTAGACACTGCCCTGGTGCACTAGGTGTTTATTGCATTGGTGGCACCAAAACTTTGCCTTTTTAGAGCTATTAGGCATCTGTTCCCAAGTTTGGACAGTTCTTTTCTTAATTTCTACCTCATTATCCTTTACTGGATAATCCTTTATTAAATTTCCTACTTTCCTACACTTGTAGCAGACTCTGTTTCCTTGTCATATCTTAATCTTTTCAGCATTTTCTACTACTCCAACATAACTATTCCGATCAGAATCCTTCCAAAGCCCAAAATTTCTTCATTGGGTATTGGTAATCTAGGTTGTATTGCAAGTATATGATCCTCTATATGCATCATTGTTGTCATAACCTGTCCAATGAGAGCATTAAAAGTAGGGTTCTCTATCATGACTGGATCAACCTGGGTATTCTCAGGCAGTCATTCTTCTCTTACCTGATCCCTTGCACCTTCTCCTAGTGTAGCAACATTGCTCTCAGCAATGTGTTCCTCGTGTTCTCCAGACATCTTTTAAGATTTACCCTTTCTTCTGCATAAGCAGAAGTCACTATAAGATATACTAAAGGACTCTAGAATAGACTCAACACCTTAGTCCTATGTCTTTGTAGACTCAGCAAACCTTAAGCTCTAATACCAATACATGTGATGATCGCTATCAAATCGAAAGCCAAATCACACATTAATTACACAACATAACAATTAGCATTGGATTACTGAAAATCCCTAAAAATTAAAACCATTTTGCAAAGAGATCCACTACTAGGAAACTATTTATAGAAAGAACCAAAGTAATATATACATCATGGTTCACATTGTACATACATTGTACCATCTAATCTCAAGTATAACATATACCAGTTGCTTTTCCAAAACACATAATGAAGCAACATAAAACCTAGAGGCATATAAGACAAAATCTCATATCATTTATAAAACCATTATGTACTAACTCCCAAGGACCTAAGAGTATAGAGACGACACATATGAATTCTATCTACAAGACACGACAGACATCACACTCAACTTGAGTTGTCACTACTATCCCGGTTGCTGATGTCCCCCCTCTATAGTATAGTCTCTACCTCCACATCCACATCCACCTAAAAATTATGGGGCCAACGGGGTGAGACACATGTCCTAGTTAGAGATATAACCCTCCACCAATAATATTATTATCATAGATAAACCGTATAAAACTAAGAAGAGGATCTATTATAAAAATAAGCAAGATTAATCATTATTTATAAGTACGATAGAGAAATATCATCTTTTAGAGCATTACGACTATCTAAGATAGAGCAATATATGTCCATATATATGATCATGGAAGAATAATGCCATAACTGAGTAGTTCATATATCTATGACCAAGCATTGGATCACATAATACTTTAAAAGGAATGTGAAGAACATGTATACCATTTATCAACTATGTGATACAAAAGTATCACTGCTTCATACAATGTTTCCATAATCGGTCCTTAAGAAAGTTTGCTACACGGCTGATTATATATTCACAATCACATGTATGCCCTAAGGAGATGAGGTATACCGCTCATGCTCCAACCGACCACCGCTTAATCAAAATCGGTACCATACAACGTCAAAGGAAGAGCCAGTTTCCAAGACCTCACCTATCTCAGTCAGTACAAGACCACTGGAAATGACATCACATGTCAAACTAAAATTAGCTTGTGAGGGTATAGTGGCATCTTCACTATAGAGTTACAGCCGCAACATGCACTCTCTTCAGGGAGTCCACACATCGTCCTTGGTATATTTTCTTTAGGGAGTACACCCCACAACATTCCCTAGTATTGAGTCATGGCATATAGCCATACTCTTAATAGGGAAAACACATGTCACATTCCCTATTTGGGTGTAAGGATATGTTTTCCCATCACCCCCACATATTCAAAAATATGCACGCTGAGTTAAACTCGTTTCACCAGTTCAACAAATTTTGACATTGATTGGATCTATGGCCAGGACAACTACATGATAAGGTTTCACTTGATTAATTAGGTGCACTACAGTATCTTTTAGCATCAACTGAGTTATAAGCATGAATTATAACAGATGCTACAAAGAAAGGCATAATGCATTTATCATATTCTTTCATAATCTTTGGAGCACATTTTTAATGTATACAACTCAGGATCTCAATCCCTTCATCATATCACTAGAAATTCTCATCTTCTCATCCCTTAATCATGATCATCATCATAATTTCATGATCTGGGTATTCAAACCCTTAGTTCATCACTGAACATTATTACCTCTTATCAGGTGACCATTACCTCTAGGTCCTCTAACCCAGGTATTCATTACACTTGTTGTACAAGTATTTCACATGGATCACAAGGCCCATTTAAATATTTTGTCACCTCTCACTAGGAAACAACTATCTTTTAGGTCATCAAACCATATAACATTATACTTGTTGTACAAGTATTAATCATGGCTCACAAGGCCCATTAAATCCGTATCATATGAAACATCATAGCTCATACATGGCTATGCTCATCATCTCCTGATATCTGCATGGTTAAGACTTCATGATAAAAACAATATCAAGTACATATCATCACCATGCAATACAAGAGATATATAACCTTCTCATTATTAGGGTTCAGGTTACCCTTTATATCCGATTAGGGTTTCAAGTTCATATTATTAATCCATATGCTAATTCATTGCTCCACACATCTAGGACTATACATTGATATCATAATAATTGAATCATACTTATTTATTTTCGTTGTTTATCATTAAATGAGTATTAACACAAAGTGTGAGTTTCTCTCTCATCCTTACTAGGATATTGATTACATCATACTATATTAAGTTGGCTTGACCCTTTCTCAATGTACATTAGCCTACACTTGTCAAAGTGTATTAAGCTCATTACTTCATATTGTGTCAATTTCCATAACACACTTCATGTGTTACTCATCCAATTGTATCAGATTTGAGGGGTATCGAAGTGTATTGGCATTGAAGTGCTAGATGTGATATTGGCCAAGCATTATTCCTTGGTGTAGCACTTCCCTCATCATTTACGACTTACTTGGGTTTATCAACTTATCTTCTATTAGGGTATTGGCCATACTAATACTTTATGTACTAGCTCACCACATTTGTCCTGTAGTGTATTGGACAGAAGTCACCACACTTGTCTTGTAGTGTATCGGCCAAGTGTTGTAGTGTATCAGCCATAGGTCACCACACTTGTCTTATAGTGTATCGTCCATAGGTCACCACACTTGTCTTGTAGTGTATTGGCCATAGGTCACCACACTTGTCTTGTAGTGTATCGGTCTAGCATCAATTCTTGAGTTTCCCAACTATCAGCAAGTGATATGGACTCATCTCGGATTAGAGTATTGTTGATATAGGGTTGACCATCATCAATCACTTTAGGTGTTTCACCTATCAAGGTATTAGCCACATCATTACTTGGTGTTTTAGCCATCACTTCTAAGAGTGTGTTTCCCTCACCCTTACAAGGTGTGTTGGGTTGAGTCATGTATGTCAAGTTGAGCACATGTATTGGGTTAGGGTATATCGGGCTAGGCATCATCATATCCCTCATACCCTCACCCATCAAGGTATCAGCCTTACCTATCTTATGGTGTATCACCTTCACCATACTTGGGTGTAACATATTCACCTCACTTGGGTGTATCATCCTTACCTCACTTGAGGATATTGGCCACACCATACTTTAGTGTATTGGCCATCACATGTTCTAGGGTATCAACCACCTTACCACTTTCGTCCTCTAATGTATTTGGTTACAATCACCATATCCCTCTAGAGGTGTGTGTTTACCTCCATATCATCCAAGAGGTGTGTGCTTACCTCCATATCCTTCATGAGGTGTGTTCTTACCTCTTTATCATTCAAGAGGTGTGTTCTTACCTCTATATCGTTCAAGAGGTGTGTGATTACCTCCATATCACTCATGAGGTATGTTCTTGCCTCCATATCGTTCATGAGGTGTGTGCTTACCTCTATATCATTCATGAGGTGTGTTCTTACCTCCATATCGTTCATGAGGTGTGTGTGTGTGTCAAGTTGACCACATACATATTGGGTTACACAAGTGTAGGGTTTTGCATATCGGGTTAAGGTTGCTCCAACCCAATATTTGTTTGTGTCGTGATGATGTCATCATCATCAAGCTCTAGAATTTTGTCCCTTACTATTCTAGTTCATGTACATCAGTCCTATGCAACTATTAGAACTCATAGACCCATCAATCATTCAAGAAAAATCAAAATTGAAAGTAGATGAACAAGTATAGTAAAATTGAAGGTGAATAATAACATAATTGAGTTCAAGTTATATAAACTGCCTCAAGAACAAATTCAAAGCTCCAAGCTCTAAAGATTCACATTCCCAAGGTTGAATATGACTTATCAAGAGTCCATGAGTCGTTCAAAACTCCTCCATATGCAAAGAATCACCATAGTTATGAACTTGGTGAAGAATAAAAGAAAGAAATAACTATAACCCGTGAATCATGCTTCAACCAAGGTTGAAGAAGACCATGGCTTCACCTTAAGCCTGAAGCTTGAGCTCCTCCTTGATCCTCAACTTATATGGGTGATATCCAAGAAAAAGAGAGTTGTGTGATTTTAAAAGTTTCGCTAGTAGGTGAAAGAAGAGGTATATATAGTTGAGGGTCATGAGAGAGAGTGTGTATAAGAGGTGTCATCACCTTATACTACTAGGTGACACATGTCCATGCATGGTTTGACACGTGTCCATGCATGCACTCATAATTATCTCAACATGTAAAACTCTTTGTTGGATAATTAAAGAGTAGATATTGGCCATTGGGTTCCTTGTTGAACAAGATATCACAACCCAATATCACTTTATTCACAAACTGATACAACTTTCCCAAGGAACATGTAACTCATCATGGGTCACCTCCTTGAGGTTTAATCTGATATGAATACTTACAAGAAGTTAAAAAAACGTTATGGGATCTCCTATATGGCTTCTTGACCGATAGGCACTCCCATATAAGTTGTACAACTTGTTGCAACCCATTCTAGGGTTTGAACTACACAACACTTCTTGGTCTTTTCATCACCAAAAATACTACCACTCAAAATTGATTCAAAAATGGTACCTCATTCTTTCTCTCTCCTCTATATGATACTAAGAGAGAGTAGTAACACTTTTGAGTTTGTAATTTTCACATCAACCCTATATTTTGGGTAAATTGCATTTTGCACCTAAAGCTGGTACACAAGTCACAAGCATTATTCAAATAAGCTCAAACTTGGAACTTAGGATTTCCACAAGCCATGACTTAGCATCATTCTATCTCTTATGATTCTAAAGCACTTAAGGCACGTTCAACATGTGACATATTGCAATATAACCCCTCATCTTGGGTAAATTGCACTTTGGTCCAAAATAAGGGAACATTGCTCAAACAACATTCAAACAAGACCAAACTTGAAACATAAGTGTGTCACATGATAAAAAAACACCTTATAAGATTATATTACAGTTCTAATCAACTTACTTTAGCCAAAAAAATAGGGTTATCCCTAAACCCAGGTCAGGGTCCTTACATTCTCTCTCTTGGAGCTCTTGGCTTTGGAGCTTGATCTTCATCTTAAGGTGGGTTATATACTTCCCCTCTTCTATTATTGAACCATATTCATGCTTGCATGCTACTGTTTTATCTCTAAAACATGAACATAATATGCTAGATGTTTCTATCTTGTTTTAGGGTTTAAGATTTTGAAGTATTCTTGCATAGCTTACTATTTCTCCTAAACCCAAAATATTAGTGATGGTGGTTGTTGTTGCCTCTTGCATACATCATGTTTGTTGGTTTTGACACCATGTATCGGTTTAGTTTTACATGATGATGGAGGTTTTGATCCTTGGTTGCATTAGTTGGATGCATGGTATTCCTTATCTTATCATGGTTTTTCATGTTTACCCTTGTGATGCTTGTTTTTGGGTTTGATGATCATCTTTCCAAAAGGTTTTGTTGTGGTGACCTTTCGATTTTCTTGGTGTTAACTACCTATTTCAGGCTGCTACATACCTTGCTAATCACTATCTATTTTTATTTTTCTTTTGGACACAACATTTTCTGGCCTATGGTCGTTAGGGTAGGTTGGTCTCTACCAACCCTAACCATAAATCACCTTGGTCTCTAGTCAGGAATCCTTGTTGTGGTTGCAAGGCTTGAGCTTGTGTTGGGTCATTACCTTTGATCAAGTTGATGGCCACTACACCCTAGTGGTTGCTACACTTAGTGTGTGTAGTGGGCGCTACACTAGGGTGGTGTACATGGTTTGGTCGCTACCTATGGTGACGCACTGCGGTCGCAACAAGGTGTTGACCTAGTTTTTTGGTCGCTACACATGGCCTATTTTAGTTGGTTGACCCTCATGTTTACTTGTGTGGTCGCTACACATGGACTAGTTTGGTTGGTCTACACTCATGTTTCTTTGTGTGGTCACCACAACACCTTATCTCCATGGTCGACACATGTTGATTTTTACATGTTGATGATGTATGATTGGTTGTTCTCCAAGAATATGGGAATGATATACCATGGTGGGTTATGATAAGTTCTACACAAGAACCCTAACCCTAATCAAGAATACACTATGTAACATTTATCTTGCTTGAATTGTTTAGCATGAGATGATTTTTCTCTCTCCTACTTGTGTAACCCTAATATTTTAGGTTGAATGTACATTATAGCTGGCAGTTGCTATGGTATATCTTATATGACACATGGTGATGATTATGAGGCTTTGTGAGGCATGATGAAATAATTATGATATACATGAATAATGTGATTGGGTCTTATGACCTGGCAAAGGTGCAATGCCAAATGTGAGGTGATATCCTCTAGTGATATGATGAGGGGTGGTTATCCCACGATGATGTGATAATGATGATGTACTTGTATGGTAGTGGTATCATGTGATGATGTGACATGTTTATACTCATATGTTTTATATCTTTTGGAGTGGTAACCTGCCTTTATCTTTGTAGACTATGTTTAGGGTTTGTATATTATAACTTGATTGACGCTAAAATACACTCAATTGGCTTAACTAATCAAGTGAAACTCTAATCATGGAGTTGCCATGTGCTATATATCCATCTTCAGTGTCACTATTTGCTGGATGGTGGAATGGGTTCTCCCTTAGTGTAAGCTCAGAGTTGTATACCGTTGAGTATATACATTTCATAGGAATGGCTACGATCATGCCTTGGCAGGGGAAGGGTTGAGTCCATATCTCATATGATGTGACTTAGAATATATATGATATGTTTTGAGGATGGTTGCGGTCATACATGATAAGAGTGTTGTTGCGGTCGTAACTCAGTTTTCACTAATGTTGTGCCTGTATACCAATACAGACTAAGTTGTTTTGCAGTTGGACTCTATATGTCATTGTCTAAGACTCAGACTGACTAAGGGTGTGGGAGATCATATGTGAGAACCGTTACACAAAATGAGATAACTCAAAACATAAAGCGTAATCGATCACTAATTAATCACATACCCAAAAGTATGGGTAAATTAAAACTGATTTCAATGTTAGCACATGCTCAGAACATTTACATAAGAGCCCAACATCTTTCCTTTATCCATACTATTCCATGAATTTGATACAAATTGTTCTATCGCCTTAGCCACAACAAATATACAAAGGAGAACAATATTCGTATATGCCACACAAACAAGCATTAATATGCTGACAAAAGTTTGATTCGTTTGAAACACCATATACAAAGTTTTCCTACCCAGACCTGAGAGTACAGGGATGACTCTAGGACACACTAGACATCTAATCAACTTTCTCAAAGATTCATTACTATAGCTCCTTTTTTCTACCAAAAGTTTTTTTTCATCACTTCAGATTACCTAAAAAGATGTGGTGAACCACAAGGGTGAGACCCATGTTCCAGCAAGAGATATAACCTCCAACAATGCTTATTGATTACAACATTTTAAATAGTAGATAACTAAATAGTTGGAGTATTTAATAATCAATTGAACAGATTGAACAGTTCAAGTATGCTAAACAAATTAAGCAATTAATCTTAGCAACAAGTATGATAATCAATGCATATATAGATAACAAATAAATCCATTTCTTTGATAGATATCTACTCAGATATCATCAAATTGCATCTAATAATAATCACTATATAATCTGACTATCATCATATTCCTTTCAAACAACACAAGCAATCTAGTAGCATAAGCATCCCTGGCATCATGAATATGTCTAGTAACATAACATGGCTATCAATATTGGCATCTCAAATAAAGGGAACTGATCTATATCATAAGTAGAACTAACATCATAACATAATGAACTACATAGGCATGATTAGCAAGCATTTCTAATTACATAGGCATGACTAGCAATATTTAACATAGCTAGCAGCAACATCTTAACAATTAGTGTCAATATATTTGACAACATAAGCATGTTTACAACATGAGCATAACTACAACTTAAGCATATCTATTATCTATTATTGTACTAAACATGATCTCCATGAAAAGAAAGCAAACAAGGGTTATCATCCAATATGAAGCATTGTGTATAACCCTAAATAGATATGCTACACGGTTGTCTTACATATTTTATTATGCCCTAAGGAATTTTTGGATACCACTCAAAATCTAATTGACCACTGCTAAGTAAAAATCATTACCATACAAGATCTAGGAAGAGTCAGACTCCTAAGATTTTCTCCGCCCCCGGTCAGTATGGGTCTGCCATAGAGACACATAAGGTCAAGCTACTAACAACCTAGTCCATCCTTGTTACATGTCATGGTACTAGTGAAAGGAGGTGGGTACGCATACCATACCATCTGAGGTACATCCGTAGTTATTCTCCAATCTTGTCACATATATAATCACATTAGATTTATGAGGCATGACCATAGCCATTCTCCTCAACCTGCATTGTGGATGATAAAGATATATCATTAACTTGCCACCCCCACATACTCAACAATATGCCCTCCGAGTTTCCCTTAGGAATACTCATTTCACCATTTGGAAAGTTATGACAGTCAGATGGATCTATGGCACATGGCACTACATGATTAGAGTTTCACTTGATTAGTTATGCCAATTGGGTGAATTAAGGTTGCATCAAACAAGTGGACATACAAACCCTAATTCACTTCTAACAAGCATATAAATATCACAACTTTAAAAGATATAAAATGTGTGAAACATAATTTCTCATCTCATCATCACATGGTACTATTCACTTTCCATTCATGAGGCTACACTAGTCATCATACTATCACAAGATATAAAGCCTTTTCACAATATCATAGGGTATCAACCCTTATCAACACAAGAGGATTACACATCATTTAGGGTTCAACCATGCCCAAAGGTCAGTAAGACCATCATACTATCATAGGATATAAATCCTTTTCACAATATCACAGGGTATCAACCCTTGTCAACACAATAGGATTACACCTCATTTAGGGCTCAACCATTATACTATACCCTACAAGATCATCATTATCATTCTATGCCTTATAGCAAGGCTCAACAACATCACGTACATATAATACACCAGATTAGCACAATATTGCATTAGTGAGATAGTAGATATTCATTAACAATCATAGCAGGGTTATATTAACATTAAGAACATTCTTTTTTTACATCAACATGCAAGGAATCTAGATATGATCAACCCTCATCATATTCATAATGCACATGTTTAACATAAGAAAGTATCAACCATGTGGCTATGATAACCACCAATTAACATATTAAGGTTATGATCATATTAAGGAGTTTATTCCACCTCCATTCCATCACATAAGAATGTTAAACATGAATACTCATATTTATCTATTTGCATTAGAGTTAGGTTCAACATGATAAATTATATGAATGTTACTAATCAACACTTATACTCAAACCCTAACTCATGGCATCCCCATTGGATCATGGATGCATAAGGTGAAGCATCACCATCACATTCCATACTATTTTCAAGTATGAACCCACACATAAATCAAGTTGTAACCATCAGGTTATAGCATACTAAGGTTTCAAAAATAATAAGAGAGTACTCCATGATTGTATTAGTCATTCAAGGACTATTCATACCCAATTACCACCATTTAGTTATATTAAAGCTAGGAATAACAAGATATACCTCATTATGGTTACATATAAACACAATATGGTTATTGTCCCTTCTATTAGTATGAGTGAATCGGTAAAACCACCTTATTAAGGGTAACCCTCCATTTATTCCATCATCATTCAACCCATATCACCATACCACAATGTCACCCAGAACCATTGGATGTTTAAAAGGTAAGACCATTGGTTGTTTACATAAGTAAACACCTTGAATGAATCATCTATGATGTTATTGAGTTGTTATCTATAAAAGTCACCATTTAACCCTAGACATCCTTTGGTTAACAACAATAAGGGTTCTGTTGAGAGTAGGGTAAAACCCACAATCAACTGTTCATTTAAAACAAGCCATCCATTGTCAACAAGTAAGCTCCTTAAGTTGATCATATAAAAGAAACCATCTAAATCACATTACTAGGACCAACATATTACACTAGCCATCACTCCACTTTATTGGAGGAATAAACATTAGATCTTGACCATTGAATCAAGTTCATATGTTAAAATCGTCAATTACAGTATAGGTCCGACCATTGCATCAAGTGACCCAAGAAACCATTGGTCTAAGGCTGAATTTATGTTACAACTATAATGCTTAACTCAGCAGAGGTTGTGGAAACCTGATCCACCTTCATTAGTGACCATTAAGTAACTATCTCTCCCCATGGAGTCCTGTCGCTCTGGCGATTAGTGTTATTCCTTGGGAGCCTTATCTCCACCCGTGACTTTTCTCTCTTGCAGGTCCAAGGATCGGGTGATCATCTTGGTCTTTTTCTCCATGATGGAAGAAGACGTAGAAGACCGTTGTGTCGGGCTATAGTTGACAACGGATGAGGAAGAATTGATAGAGTTATCACAACAAGTAGGAGGCAAAGAAAGGGGTCATCTTCGGCTTGTGTGGGTAGCAAGGATCTTGATGGTCAGGCCGACCAATTTCTAGGCCATGAAGCAGATGCTTATGCAAGCCTGGGGGCTCACCGGAAAGGTTGTCTTCAAGCAACTAGAAGGAGACCACTTTATTATCCAGTTCCTCGACTAGCATGACAAGCAGAAGGTGGAGGAAGGCGCACCATGGAATTCTGATAATAAGTTGTTGTTATTCAAGAAGATAGAAGATGAGGAGCAGTCGGGGAACATTAGAATACCACTAGGGTTTCATTCCAGGCAAGCGATTGAAGAGATGGCTAGCAGGGTGGGTAATGTCATCACTATGGATATGGATGAACTAGGGTGGGATTTATTGGTGAGGGTGAGAATCAGTTTGGACATCAAAAAACCTCTAAAGTGCATCCTATGAATCAGGAGCAGGCAAAATAAGACTCTGGAAGTTGAGATCAAATATGAGAGGCTAGCCAATTTCTACCATGGATGTTGTAACACCCGGGCCCACTACCCAAGGCTCTAGTAGAGTTTCAGGAATGACGACTGTCCCCAAAAACTACCACTAGCCTTAACTACGTGCTTTGTCCTCACTCACGCGCATGCCAGGATCAACTTCCTGATAGGTCACCCATCCCAGTACTACTCCAAGCTGAGCACGCTTAACTATGGAGTTCTTAGTGATGGGCTCCCGGTAAAGGAGGTGCACCTTGGTGATATGGGTAGTCCAATCATTCCTTATAAGATCTTTTTATCTGAAGCCTCAAATCCTGGAATGTTACAATCTCCCCCACTTAGACTCTTGACATCCTCATCAAGGCTCAACTATAAGGCCTCATAATCTCTTCCCCATTTCAATGCAGACCCACAATGGCCCATGGACACCCAACTCCCGATCACAGAATACCAGCACAAGGGTGGCTACGTCAACAATGGACAACCTTTTCCTACGTGCCTAGACCGCACGACTCAAAACTGACATGCCATGCCCATGTGGGCCCCACCTACTAGAGAGGAATTGGCTCTGATACCATTTGTAACACCCGGTCCCACTACCCAAGGCTCTAGTAGAGTTTTAGGAATGATGACTGTCCCCACAAACCACACTAGCCTTAACTGCGCGCTTTGTCCTCACTCACGTGCATGCCATGATCAACTTCCCGACAGGTCACCCATCCCAGTACTAATCCAAGCTGAGCACGCTTAATTATGGAGTTCTTAGTGGTGGTCTCCCAGAAAAGGAGGTGCATCTTGGTAATATGGGTAGTCCAATCATTCCTTATAAGATCTTTTTATCCAAGGCCTCAAATCCTAGGATGTTACAGATGCGTCCGGCTAGGGCATGTTCTAAAGGACTACGTTGGAAGGGATGAAGAAGACAACCGAGGGAATCAATGGGGCATTTGGCTCAAGGCGTCGCCGAGGAAACCTCGACAAACACTGCAAAAGGAAATATTTGGCAACTCTAGAACACAGCAGAGGATCCTTTTCAAGAACAAACCAGAGGCCCCAACAAAGAGTGATTACAGTGAACCTAGCAAGGAGTTTGGACTAAGAAGGGCAGGAAGTGCTAGCAAGCAGTGTGAAGAAAAGAAGAAGGACAAGCAGCCACACGAATCAACGAACATAAGAAAATAGAATAAAAGTGGGGACTCAGACTACGACCTTATAGAGCTATTCCTGGAGGTCCATGTCACCCAAAGTGGGGGTCAGGCGGATAAAGGAGGCAGGATAGAGGTAGTTACAGTCCAAGAAATCAAGGTCAGGGAACGAGCTTGCATGAGAAACTGAATTGGGAAGGAGGATCGCCAATGATAAAGCATTCGAGAGAGGAACTCCTTGCAGCAAGGGTAGAAGGAGTAAGCAACAGTGAGGGACCGGAGAAGACAGGGATAGGGAGAACTGAGATATTCAATTAAACATTATTGACAGACCAGGAAACAGACACGAGGGCAAGGACTCACAGGTAGTGGCCGAGCAAAGACCACGGACAGTAAGAATAAGAGCACAATGAGAGAAAGAAAACCAAAGAAAATCTGTGAGGAAAGGGAAGAGAGATGGAAGGAAGAAAAAGGTACCTCCATGGGTCTATAAAATGAGTAGAAGTCAGCATCTTGGGATTCCTAAGGATGAAGTAGAATGGAGTGATAATGTTGGGAAAAGAGGTAGACAATCTGAGCTATGCGACATGGACCTGGATGGGACTGTAGAAATGCTTGAAGGAAGCAAGAAGGCCAGAAACATGGAGATTGAATCACAAAGTCTGGGGACATCATCAACCCAAGTAGCAGAGGTTGGGATATACTAGCCCCATGAAGAGCAATGAAAATTATGAGCTGGAATCGTTAGGGCCTGGCCCGCCCTGACACGGTCAACGCCCTTTGGTCTTGGTGCAGGAGGGAGGGGCCAAGCATAATCTTTCTCATGGAGACTATGATATCTAGTACTGATTTATATGTTGTCAAGAGGAAATGCGGATTCACTCAAGGTTTCTATTTATCTAGTATTGGTCGAGTAGGTGGGATTGGATTATGGTGGAAGGATGTTGATATTACGGTCATGTCCTACTCACAACATCACTGTTGTTGTGACATATCTGAAGGAAATTCAGGTGTGACGTGGAGAGCTATTGGAATATACAGATGGGAAGATTAACAACAAAAATTCAGAACCTGGAATCTAATGCGAGAGTTAAAAGGGGAATCAGAAATGCTGACTCTCTTATTTGGTGAATTTAACGAGATCTTAGCTGATTCTGAAAAACAAGGGGGTCCACCTAATCCATTGAGGTATATTCAAGACTTCATAAGCATGATTGATGACTATGATCTGACAGACTTGGGCTACATTGGGAGTATTTTTACATGGCATAGAGGTCTCACACCGGAAACAATAGTACAGGAAAGACTAGACAGAGCTTTGGGGTGCCCTTCCTGGGTTTCTAAGTTCTACCAAGCCAAAGTTATTCATATGACCAAGTATGAATCTGATCATGTCCCGATCATTATTAACACTGAGAAAAGAAGGAGGAAGAAGTTCAAATGACAACAACATTTTTTATTTGAACCCATGTGGGAAGAGGATGAGGCATGCGAGCTAATAATAAAGTTAGTCTGGGAAGAACGAAATCTGTCAGACATTCAAGGAAAAATGGATCTATGTGGAACCAAGCTAAAGAAATGGGCTGCCGAAAAATTTTGAGAAAGGAAAAAGAAAATAAAAGAATTGGAAGGACTTCTGGGTGAAATACAACAGCTGCTGCCAGACAGGATGAATCTAGAGAGGTGCATGAACATTAGTACAAAACTTCAAGGATGGCATAGAAAGGAGGAGGCTTATTGGCATACGAGGGCACGGGTTAATGAAATGACAGCTGGAGATAGGAACATTGCATACTTCCATCACAAAGCTTCACAGAGAAGGAAGAGGAATAAAATTGAAGGGCTGAAAGATGAAGAGGGACAGTGGAGGACCAAGGAGGAGGACATTGCAACAATTGTTTTACATTTTTTTCCAAAATTTGTTCCAAACATCAAATTCAGTGGGATGGGAGGAGGTGACCCAAGGGTTAGTTAGAAAAGTTAATGCAGCAAAAAGGGTAGAACTAGAGAAGGACATTACTTCTGAGGAAATCCTAACAACCGTTAAAGGAATGTATTCCAACAAAGCATCGGGTCCAGATGACATGAAGTCAATGTTTTTTTCAAAAATGTTGGCACATAGTGGGGGAGGAAGTGACCAACTATATCAAAGAATGGTGGAAATTATAAAGAAGCATTGAAGATCTAAATTCTACTCTTGTGGTGATGATCCCAAAGTGAAAACACCAGTGGAAATGGGTGATTTCGGACCCATTAGTTTATGCAATGTTATCTACAAAATTGCTTCTAAAGTTGCAGAGAACGGATTGTGACCTCTCATGGACAACATAGTTTTGGAGAATCAAAGTGCTTTCATCCCGGGAAGATTGATTACTGATAATGCCCTCATTTCCTATGAATTTTTCCATACTATGAAAGGTGGATATGGAAGAAAGAAGGGACATATTGCTCTTAAATTAGATATGACAAAGGCTTATGACAGAGTTTAATGGAGATTTTTTGATTACATCTAAGATAGACTTGGCTTTGGAGAGAAGTGGAGGCAGAAGATCTATGATTGTATGTCATCTGTAACCCACTCCTTTGCCATCAATGGGGAACGAACCAGGAAGACTCAACCATCTAGAGGACTGCGCCAGGGTGACCCTCTCTCTCCATACCTTTTTATTCTTTGTGTTGAAGCTTTTTCTACGCCTCTTACTTTAGCAACACAACATAAAGTCATACATGGCATCCGGGAAAGCCGCTACAGACCCCGAGTCTCTCATCTTTTCTTTGCATATGATTCCATCCTTTTTGTAAGAGCTACCAAAGAAGAGTGCCTGAGATTAGCTGACATCATCATCCAATATGAGCGGGCATCTGGATAGAAGATTAACCTATCTAAGACTGAGGTTTCTTTTAGAAAATGGGTGGACCTAGAAAAGAGAAGAGAACTAACAAATCTTTTGCAGGTAAAAGAGGTTGACAGACATGGAAAATATCTTAGACTCCCCACGGCGGTGGGCAGATTTAAGAAACAAGTGTTTGCCTACGTCTAGGAATGCATATGAAGGAAGCTACAAGGGTGGAAAGAAAAATTATTGTCTAAAGAAGGGAAGGAGGTGCTTATCAAAGCAGTGGCCCAGGCCATACCGTCTTACATTATGAGTATTTTCCAGTTACTGGGGTACCTACTCAATTCCATTAATGACATCATCTCGATATTTTGGTGGGGGGCACATGGTACAGAGCAGAAGATGGCATGGGTCAACTGGGACAATCTAGGCAAACCGAAATCACAAGGAGGTATGGGATTCAAAAATATTCACATCTTCAACCAAGCTCTTTTAGCAAAACAAACTTGGAGGTTGTTTCATAAACAGGACATGCCAGTTTACTGAGTTCTCCAAGCCAAATATTTTCCAAGGGGGTTTGTGTTAAGTGTAAGAAAGGGACACAATACAAGTTTTACTTGGAGAAGTATATGGAACACAAAAAGGATCATCATGGAGGGATTACAATGGAGGGTGGGGAATAGAGCCAATATCAATATATGGATAGATCCATGGATACCACAGCTGGGAGGGATCATCGACAAAGTACATGGCATCTTGAGCACAACAGTGAAGTGGGTGAATGAACTGATGAATGTGGAATCAGGCACGTGGAATAAAGACCTAGTGAACAACCTATTTACCCAAGAAATAGCACACAAAGTTCTTGCTACGCCCTTGAGCTTAACGCAGTAAGCAGACATAATCTTCTGTAGACCGAACATGAAAGGGGACTTTATAGTTCGATCTGCTTATTGGTTGGATACGCCGAGCAATACCAACCTGTGGGTCTAGGGAGAACAGGATGAAGCAGGCACTTGGAGGGTGATCTGGAGAAGGGGCCTCATACCCAAAGCTGCCCACTTCCTATGGTGTTGCATGATGGGTGCACTAGGCACATTGGGGTGTATGTGTGATAGGCATTGCCATCCCAATGGTATATGTGGTATCTACAACTGTGAGAAAGAAGGAACCAGTCATATGTTCTTCCGATGCTCCTAAGCATGGGAGATATGGAAAGAAAGCCCGATGGAGACACGAAACAAGATAAGAAATGCTGGACAAATGCAGATCCAGGAAGCCATTCTGAACTTGACGACCTCATCCAAGGTGGAGGAAGAGGAAACCATGATTGCCTCTCTTTGGTCAATCTGGACATGCAGGAATGACATCATCTTTGGAAACCAGATGAGACCTCCATTAGTGATTCAAAGAACCTTTCTAGCACTAATCAGAGATCACTGTGAAGCCATGTCTAAAGGAACCAAGCCTGCATCACCAAGAGAAGAGCAAGCATGTCAACCACCAACACTGAATGAAGTAAAACTGAACTGCGACGCAACAGCTGGCATCCAAGGGCATGACAGAGCAGGTCTGGTATGGCGGGATAGCAGCAACAGGATGATCCAGGTGGTGGGGCAATGCCATCTCACATTAAATGATGCACAACTAGAAGAGGCTTGGGCCATTTGAGAAGGACTAAACCAATCACAGTACCTGGGGTTGGAGAGACTGATAGTAGAGTCAGATTCAGAGACCATCATCAACTTAATCAAAGCTGGAACAGAACATCCAGACCTATTGGGAACCATCCTTGGAGACATTCAGAACTCCATAGTTTCTTTTAATAGCATTCAGTTTATCTCCTACAGATGGCAAGCCAACGACCTAGCTCATTGCCTAGCTCGAGAAGCTACTACTTGGCCTACCCCATGTTCTTTTTCAACATCCTTTCCTACCTTTGTAGATGACTGGGTTGAGACACATTTGGGATTGCATTAATAGATTCAATAGTTTTACCTCAAAAAAAAACTATAGGTTCTTATACCAACACTATATTCATTAATCAGCATCAAATATTAAGCTAATGTCATCATTGATTGATAACATCAATAGGGTGCTTAATGGTTGATCATTAAACTTCTAATTGATCTAAAACCTAACCTAAGGGGGTGACCATAGGTTGTCACCATCATCTCACACATTTGATCCCAACCATCAGTTTTCATGAAGACAACACCATAGGGTTGTTGCATTGGTACCATCATTGGGTCATGGGTTTATAGAAGAAATCAGCTTTAAACCCTAAAATTGACCATTGGTTGATAGGTGCTTAGAACCATAAGTTGTCAAACCAACCGGATCCAAGTCATATTATACCTTAGTAATAATGTACACATGATCAAAAGTTCAACTAGAACTGAAATCAGAATAGGGAACATTATAAAAATTGAAATCCAAGTTAAGCATAGCTTTTTCATGAATGGATCATCATTTTCAAGCAAGAACATGATTTAGCAAGCTTATGGTAAGAAAGTAATGTGGAGCAAAGTATAAAACTTGCCTCTAAGTAGAAGGTAAACTACCAAATAGAAGAAAACACGAGCATGTAGGGTAGGAAATCCAAACATAACATGTGAACTCGTCCATCTAGCACCTTTCTTCATCAAATGAGCACACCCTAAGCATAATGAGCAAGAAAGGTAGGATTTTAGAGCTTTAGAGCAATTTCTACCATGGAAAAGAAAAATTATGACTTGGAGAAAGGTCTAAGGAAGGATAATAGCAAGAGAAATGGAGAAGGAAGGAAAAAAACAACTTTCCTTGGTCAAAATCCCTAGAAGATGACCTTTGAAACCCTAGGTAGGGCTAGATGGAGCTCTAGGAGACCTTCTTCTCCAAAAAGAGGTTGTCTTCTACCTTAGAGCACTTTGTTCCATAGAAAAATAGAGTGGAGTCAATTATCTAGGTTAGAGGAAAGTGAAAGAAATAAAATTTTCATACTTGGGCAAGGAAGAGGTAAATATAGCCCATGGATGAGGATGGAAGCAAGCATGAGGTGTAAAAGTAGCTTCCCCATGTGTCTATGGCCTTAAACTATTAATAATATACAAGTACACACACAATAATCTCCCCCAATGTCCATATAGACCTTCTTAGCTTTCCTTTGTCTAATTTACAAGACAATCAAATAATTCATTAGTTGAGAGTTACTAAAGGTAGCTCATCCGTGAAGGGGTAAACCCTGAAATACCCTTGGAGAAAACACCTTCAAACCAAGGATTAAATAGGTGCCCCATGGCTAAAAAAGCTCAAGAATAATGATATAATATCCAAGGAATATAATGCAAGTTATAAATTGCAAATAAAACTATCAATTGGGTAAATTGCAGAAAAGTCCAAAATGTGCATAAAATTGCATAACTTGCTCAAACAGTGTCCAAATTGGACCAAATTTAAAAATCAATCTTTTATTATGATTGAAAATCATATTAAAAGTTTATATTATGGTTATAAGAATTCATTTATGATAATTAAGCTTATTCAACTCATTAAGTTCAGGGGCCTTACTACTATAAACCCCTGATAGGGATTTTTCCCAAAATCCAAGGTAAACAAAGATGGGTACTTTATTTGCACCTCATCCTATTACATTCACATGGTTACTTGCATATCATGGTAATTTCACATCATTCATACATATCTCATCTTGAGTCAGCACAAAAAACCCCACATAAGAAGACATTTACAAATATGGAACATAGAAACTTGTTGTGCCACCTGTACAAATCTAATAGTAACTTTAAACTTTAAATACTAGCTATCATCCTGAAATTATATCTATTGTATCAACAAACCATCTATCCTTGATAGTGGTCTTGCCCAGCTATCACAAGACCATACACAACATTATAGAGTCACTTTTGTTTTTCCTTCCAAACAACATTTATAGGATCATCATCAACTCTCTCTCTCTCTATCTCTCTCTCTCTCTCTCTCTCTCTCTCTCTATATATATATATATATATATATATATATATATATATATATACGGGAGAGGAATACTTGGAATGTTCATTTAATAAACATCTCGAACCTTCACATATTTCTCATATTGTTGATACATATTGGATACTAGGATTCATTACCTTTGTATCCACATCATGTTCTATAAGGAACTCACATCATTATCTCATCTACTTTTACCAACATAATAAATTTCAAAACATATAAAAGGAGTCTCCCAAATTATAGGAAGGTTCAAAAGAAAAATCATCCCAAACTTTATGATCTTGGAACAATTTTCCAAGCAACCTTATGCTATAATAAGCTATCCACCCTCATGTTTACAATGAATCCACACATGCAAAGTGGCAAAGATCCACTTGAAAGTTGTGCCCTAGAAAAGAAAGACACAAAGGTAAACACACTTCCCACATCATAGAAACATTGTTCAAGGGTCACTAGCAAAAAGGTAACCAATTCTATTTTCATTATGCAAGTTACAACTTCTTATGTATCATTTTACCCTTTTCATTTTGGGCTCCTTGCCAATATCATAGGAATCATCATGATTAATATATCACATTACTCCTTACTTGATGACTATTTATCCCACTAGGGTATGTTCTCTTATTTTATTATGTTTTTCAACCACTTATCTAGAGGTAAATCCTCATATTCCATATTTTCTTCATTAAACAAGGATCGTCTCCCTTAATTTCTTTCACATGCCATTCTGATTTTACATTAACCCTTTCTTACGCACATAGGTTGGTCTGAGATTAACTCAAGTTCCACCTTATTCATTTGTCATTGTTCTCATTTATTTTCTCATTTTATACTTATCATTGGAGTTCTCTCCATCTTATGTGGATTTCATAGCTTGAATCACTTTATAAGGATGGACTTATCTGTCTTTTACTTTATTCTGTTCTTGAATCACATCTTAAAGAACTCCTCTTTTGCTTATTTGTTTTCAGAACTTATATTTCTTGGTGTTGTATCTGTCTCTTATATTTACCAAACATTCAAGTTTTGGTAGATTATAATGCAATTCTCATCTTATTTAAGGTAGGATTAAGATATTCATACCATGATTTCTTATTCATTATGCTATTTAGATTGTCTCAAAATGACTACTTGATCAGAGTTATCAGAAAGATAACAATCAAAGAGTTTCGTACTTACCTTTCTTCAATAATTGAATACCTGGCCAGGGCATTCAAGTACTGAGATTAGTAAGGATGCACCATATTTTTATGCCATATTCCTAATTTTGAAACCATCCTTGTCATAATTCCTAGTGTCCCTATAGACTCAGTGAACCTAAAGCTCTGATACCAACTTGTCAGAACCCGTTACACTAATTACGATTGCTCAAAACATAAAGCACAATCGATCACTAATTAATCACATACCCAAAAATATGGGTAAATTAAAACTGATTTCAATGTTAGCACCTGCTCAGAATATTTACATAAGAGGCCAACATCTTACTTTCATCCATACTATGTGAAGAATTTGATACAGATTGTTTTATCACCTTATCCACAACATATATACACATGAGAACAATATTCATATATGCCACACAAATAAGCATTAATATGCTGGAAAAAGTATGATTCATTTAAAACACCGTATACAAACTTTTCCTACCCAAACCTGAGAGTATAGGGTTGACTCTAGGACACACTAGACATCTAATCAACTTCATCAAAGATTCATTACTATAGCTCCTCTTTGCTGCCACAGGTTTGTTTTCGTCACTTCAAATTACCTAAAAAGATGTGGCTAACCACAAGGGTGAGACACATGTCCCAGCAAGAGATATAACCTCCAACAATGCTTATTAATTACAACATTTTAAATAGTAGATAACTAAGCAGTTAGAGTATTTAATAATCAATTGAACATATTGAACAATTCAAGTATGATAAATAGATTAAGCAATTAATCTTAGAAACAAGTATGATCATCAATGCATATATAGATAACAAATAAATCCATTTCTTTGGATAGATATCTACTCAAATATCATCAAATTACATATAATAATATTCATTATATGTTATGACTATCATCATATTCCTTGCTAACAGCACAAGAAATATAGTAGCATAAGCATCCCTAACATCGTGAATATGTCTAGTCACATAACATGGCTATCAATATTGGCATCTCAAATAAAGGGAATAGATCTATATCATAAGTAGTTACATAGGCATGGCTAGTAATATTAAACATAGCTAGCAGCATCATCTTAACCATCAGTGTCATTATATTTGATAACATAAGCATGTTTACAACATGAGCATAACTACAACATAAGCATATCTATTATCTCTTATTGTACTAAACATGATCTCAATGAAAAGAAAGCAAACAAGGGTTATCATCCAATATGAAGCATTGTGTATAACCCTAAACATATATGCTACATAGGTGTCCTACATCTTTTATTATGCCCTAAGGAATTTGAGGATACCACTCAAAATCCAATTGACCACTGCTAAATCGAAATTAGTGCCATATAAGATCTAGGAAGATCTGGACTCCTAAGATCTTCTCCGCCCTCAGTCAGTACGAGTCCACCACAATGACACATAAGGTCAAGCTGCTAACAGCCTAGTCCGTCCTTGGTATAGGTCACGACACTAGTGAAAGGAGGTGGGTACGCAGACCCTACCATCTGAGGTACAACTGTAGTTGTCCTCCAATCTCGTCACATAAATAATCACACCATATGTATTAGGCATGACCATAGCCATCCTCCACAACCTGCATTGTGGATGACAAGGATATATCCTAAACTTTCCACCCCCACATACTCAACAGTATGCACTTGAGTTTCCCTTTGGAATACTTGTTTCACCATCTAGAAATTTCTGACACTCAATTGGATCTATGGCTCAGGGCACTACATGATTAGAGTTTTACTTGATTAGTTATGCAAATTGGGTGAATTAAGGCTGCATCAAACAAGTGGACATATAAACCCTAATTCACTTCAAACAAGCATATAAATATCACAACTTTAAAAGATATAAAATGTGTGAAACATAATTTCTCATCTCATCATCACATAATGCTATTCACTTGCCATTCAGAGGCTACACTAGTCATCATACTATCAAAAGGTATAAATCCTTTTCACACTATTGTAGGGAATCAACCGTTATCAACACAAGAGGATTACATCTCATCCAGGGCTCAACCATGCCTAAAGGTCATTAAGACCAGCATACTATCATAGGATATAAATCCTTTTCACAATATCACAGGGTATCAACCATTTTCAAAGCAATAGGATTACACCTCATTCAAGGCTCAACCATGCCCATAGGTCATTAATACCATTATACTATTCCCTACAAGATCATCATTATCATTATATGCCTTATAAGGGTCAACAACACCACATACATATAATACACCAGATCAGCACAATATTGAATTAGTGAGCTAGGAGATATTCATAATCCATCATAGTAGGGTTATATTATCAATAAGAACATTCCTTTATTACATCAACATGCAAGGAATCTAGATATGATTAACCCTCATCATATTCATAATGCACATGTTTAACATAAGAAAGTATCAACCATGTGGCCATGTGGCACGTACGAGCTAGAGGCGTACACACTAGCCAACTAAGGGTGGCTAGATGCACTCCACGGGACTTGAACACATGTGTGGGAACACTTTCAAAATTTATATTGGCCCTAACCAAGTCAATCACAAAACTAAATAGGTCGCCCGCAAGCGCATGGGGTATTGTTGTAGTATAGGTGATTGACAAGAAAAGGGGTCGGCCCTCAGGGATAGATGGGGCACTATAGCTAGGCTAGTGTTTTCTATGTTCCTAGTATGGAGATCAGGGTTTTAAAAGGGTTTGTTTGTTGATTAATCTAGGTGGACAATCAAGAAAGGAGAAATTAAACCTAAGTCATCTCAAACAAGAAAGTTTAACAAACTAAGTTAACCAACTAACTAAGCAAGAGAAAATGTGGACTACACTACTCTAGCAAGGCAATAAGCAATTAAGAACTAAACTAACCACTAGCAAGAGCAAGAACCTAATTTAAAACTAAAGAGAAAAACTAAGCAATTAATTGGATTAAGCAAAAGTGACTAAACTAGACTAGCATGAACAAGAAAGCAAAGCAAGTTGGGTTTTAAGCAAGATGATTAGAGTAGGTGGGCCGTTTGGGGATGTAACTTTGATATTAGTTGAGGGAGGTTATTAGACAAGCATGGTTCTCATTTTACATCTATATTACCAAACCAAACAATAAGACTAATTCTATTAGAATGTACCCTATACTACTTGTAGAAGACTAGGGTTAGGTGTAATTCTAATAGGATTAGCCAAATCTAGATTTATAGGATAAGTGATATTGAGCAATTGAGGGTTGAGGGTAGATATTGTAGTAGATATAAGAATATTTGACCTCATGCCACTAGCCATTCTAGCCTTTAGAAGACCCTAGGAAATCACATCGATCCCACTTATACTAGTAACTTAGGTCTCATACCAAGTAGTATAAGAGGGGTAGGGCATGTAGGAACAAAGGAGACTAGCTAGGAATCCCCTATTGGGACCTAGGTGTCATACCTAAGATTGCTACATGCATCCCAATTCCCCTAGAAACATGGTATCATCAAACACCCCCAAACAAGCAATTAATAGCAAAATGTATAAATCACAAGCATGGAAATGGGATAAAAGACACAAGAATGGAGCAATCATGATAGATAAAAATGAGTTCATTACATGCCAAATTTCCCCCAACATGGTATCAAAGTCACATTTTATCCCCAAACAGGCCACCACTAGGGGCTTAGCTACACATAGTCAAAGAAATGGCAAAAGATAGGGGAAGAAGGGGAAGAAACTCCATGGAGCTCAGGAAAGTAGTCTCTTCTTCACCTCCTTGTTGTTGGGGACGTCCTCTCTCCTCTAAGGGTGCATATGAGCATGAAGATATGGGGGATTATGGAGGACAACCTAGAAAACTAGGTTTCCAAGGCAAAATGGAGATGGAAATGGTGGGTGGAGAGCATAAATGCAAGGAAAATGCACTAAATGCTCAAGGGGAGGAGTAATGGAGGCTAGGAGTAGCTATGGGAGCTAACCTAGTGTTGTGGACACCACCCATGTATATATAGGTGGTGGTGGAAGCACTAGGGTAAGTGGGGGCAAAATGGGAAATGTAGTGGAAAAGGGCTAGGTTTTTGTGAGTAGCCCGGTCGTGCTGGGTAGCACAGTCATGCTGGGTAGAACGACCTTGGTGGGTTGTGAGTGGAATGGACGTGGTGGATGGGAATGGCCAATGTGAAAAATGGTGAAAGATGTCAGGTTGTTTTGGGGGAGTGGTTGGCTGGTAGCACGGTCGTGCTGCGAGGCACAACCATGTTGGGAGTTGATAGCACGGTCGTGCTTGGGAGATGGTAGCATGGTCGTGCTGCATAACATGGCCGTGTTGGGAGCTAGTGGCATGGCCGTGCTGCATGGAACAACCATGTTGTAGGGTTGCAGCATGGTCGTACTGCGTGGCACGGCTGTGTTAGAGTATGCTTTACAACTGCTTCAAAACTGAGATTTTTCCTGTGATTTCTTCATTTGTAGCACGACTGTTCTGTGTTACCACAATCGTGCTGGGGGCTTTTCTTGCACTTTGATCTTCAAACTTCATTATCCATGGACTTCTTTGCTTAAGCTTGACTCTTGGCTACTACGGGTAGGTTGGGGTAGCTTTGGGGCCTTCTTTTGACCCCTCCACGAGTGGAGGAACCATAGGACTCCTTCCTTCTTTCTCTTCCATCCAAAGTATGGTCCATGTACCTGAAAATAATGCAAAGAATGTCCATAAGTGCATTTGACAGTAAAACAAATATTGGGCAAATTAACTTGCAATCTAACTTGTTTAGATGTGGTAAAAGTACAAAAAGGCACAAGATGGAGCCCTAAAATAGGGCTACATCACCACCCCAAAATTAAAACATACTTGTCCTCAAGTATGCTCCAACTCAATCTCTTTTTTCAGGTTCTTTTCTACATAAAAATGACAAATGCATTGCAATAGAAAATTATTGAGTACATGGTCTTAGGAGTGACTAAGTGCATGTGATTCACCTCTCTCCTAACATATTTTACAAACCATTCATGAACTGAGCACTGAGCATACAAACTTCAAATATAAAGCATAGAAACACAAGTTGGCCATATGTCCTTCATGTCTTTCTAGGTAAACTGTTTCATGTTGGTGTTAATCAAAGATGACTAAGAGTATTGTTTCACTTTCATGCATTCAATCTTATGCTTCAAACCACACTAGATGACCGACTTGGTTGTAGAAAGAGTGAAATGAGCCGGATTTGATGTTTTCTAGCTCAATGGGTCTGAAAGAGGAAGAAAGGATTGTGGTAAGATTTTGGAGTGCTTTTACACACTCATATTTTCTTTATATGAATGCTTTTAAATAGGAGTATTCTTTTATTTTATTTTTGCTTTTATTTTTCTTTTCCCTTGATGTAGATAGGGCATATGGTGGATAGAGTGAAGCGGGGAGGTTGAGGTGTGGCCAGCCCAAACTTTTGAGGGTGGTCACGGCTGCTATGTGCACTTTGGCATCTTTTCATGAGGTGGAGAGGTATGAAGGTGGTGAAAGAATAGTAGGATCAAAGAGGGGTCATTAGTGTAGTTTCCAACATAAGATTTCCTTCATGAAAGCTAATACAACACTTCACCAAATAATATCACACCACATGATAGAACAACATGACATTCACATTTCTACCAAGTGATTCCATAGACTTTAAGCGCTTGTAGCTTCCTCAATTCATGATTCAACCAAAACACTCACAAACTTAAGAGAGGTGGTGCACATGTAAAAAGTCAAAAAACGAGACCATATAGAAATAAGATCTAAGAGAGTAGCATGCATTTGTCAATGGATTATAACATTTCATTTCAAACAGTGGAGATTAAGTCAAAACATGCTTTTTGGGGAAGAACATTCAAGTTTGGGAAAAATTGGCCAAAATTGTGCCAATTTTGCATTAAATCACATCTAAACCTACTTTAGGGAAATTTAAAACATAAAGCAGCAAATCCTAGTTAAAATGCACAAGAAATTGCCAAAAACTACATGAGAATGGAATGCATGCTATGGAAGAGCAAAAAGAACAAAAATTTTGAAAAATTATAAAGAAAATGCATGAAAGTAAACTACATGTATGCATGAATGCAAACACACAAGGTTAGGATAGACAAGTATGAAAGTTAGTCAAACTATTTGATCATCTTGCAAAAATTTTGCACAAGGTACATGGATGAAAATGTGGTGAAATAAGGGCTTACCGCCCTACCACCCCAAACTTTTAACTCATGTTGTCCTCAACATAAAATAGAAGTTTAGACAAGTGGGGTAAGAGGTGTGGGGTCATAGAAGACAACCACCAAGAGCTGGAGTGGTCAATGTAATACTAGGTGAGCAGGATAGGACCACCACAGCTGTGCTGAACAACACAACCATTTTGTCTTGCCGGTTACACGGTCGTGCTGCCTGGAACAGCCGTTCTGGACTACTTCCTATAGCTTTTCTACTGTTTTGCAATGTTCTCTTCAACTTTGATCTTTTCCTTGGCTAGACCCTTTTTGCATAATATTTTCTTCATTTTACTTGTGCTAACATGATTCACAAACAAACAAAATATCAAGTATAGTGTGTGTGTGTGTGTTTGTTTTGTGGAAAAGAAAGCAAAAGTATCAAAAAGACAAGGTTTGAGAATCTCAAACCACATGGGTTGCCTCCCACTAGCGCTAAATTTAGAGCCTTTAGCCAGGCTTGTTGTTCCTCTGTCCATCAACCATTGTCCAAAAGTAAACTGTTTTCTTCCTCATCATACACAATCCTCTCAAATGCATTCATTGTTTGTTCTTCGTCCCAAGGGTTATGTGAGTTTCTCAAGTGTCTTTCTTCATTTGTCTCTCCCCCAGGGTCATCATCATAGGTCTCAATGTTAGAATCCTCATCAACAAAACTTTTTAACTCATTTAATATGACCTCCTTGGGCATCTTCCCTCTCATCTTTTTCTTGAAGGTGAAAAAAACCTTATGGACCCTTACATAAGTTGGGCTTTGCTTGATGATGGCAAGCAATGAGGTGTCTGCCTTAGTCAATGTTAAGACCTTCAAACTTTTCATGCCATAATTTTTCCTTCCCTTGAGGAATGCATCTTCATAGGCATCAAAGAGAGGGGTTTCCATCTTGTTGTACACTTGCAATCCTAAAAATATCACATTGGGATGACATGGATCAGCAATGGGAGAACTTGGTGGTGTCATCTTAAAGGAAGATGGGACACAAGATATTATCTTCTCAAAATCTAGCCAGACTGTAGAATTTTTAGTGCACTTAGCACTCTCACAAGGACTTTGCGGAAGGGGTTCTCCATCATGATCTTTTTCTAATTTCTTCCCTCCCTTGTTGAGCTCCTCTATAACCTTGGCACACCTCAAGATTGAAATCGTATCCACTTGCCCATGGGGAGGAGGGGGAGCAAGTGATGGTTGTGGTGGTTTTGGTGGTAGTGGTGGATTAGGATATGAAGACACCAAGATCAAGGCCGAACTCAAGGGATAAGAGAGGAGGAAGAGTGCTAAATGGGATACTTGCATGTGAAAGAAGGAGATTATATACTCAAGGGTAGGAGGGAGGTGAAAGATATGAGGTGTCTAGATATGAAGACATTAAAAGGACACATTCTACAAAATATCAGCCATGCAAACAAACATGCAAGAGGATCATTAAAATCAATGTGGTGTAGGGACCACTTAGGTCCTCACCTCACTTTGGTCGAAGAAAAACACATGGTATCAACCACAACACAAACCATCCTAGGTATAGATTGCAACACATCTCCATAGGAGCAAACCATAGTGACCAACACAAAGAACAAGGCATCAAGGTCACTACAAACCACAACCAAGGAAGGTCTTTGCTCTAATCATATAAAAAAGACACACCCATAGGTCTCTACACTCAAGAAACACACATGGTCAATACCACACATCAACACAAGCATCCATGAAACCCTAGCTCACACACATGATGCCACCTCATCATCTAAGTTCCAAACAAGGTGCCCCTAGGCATCATTCTCTCTCTCATGATGCTAAGTCACAAAGGGCACAACCTACATTTGAAAATTTGAAAGATAGAACCTCAATATGGGTAAATTGCAACTTGGTCCCAAACAAGCATAACTAGCTCAAACATCAACCAAACAGGGCCATACTGAAAACATAAACTTGTCACATGTTATCAAGGTGCATAATATGATCTGAATAAGGTTTAGGCATCTTACTAAGCATGGCCAAAAAAATTAAGCACTAATCTAGGTCAGGGGTCTTACAGGTTTAGTCTTGCAGCTGTAACGATGAGCATGTATTCCTTGCATCGACAGTTCACACTGATGATGTGGTTGTTCTACACATCCATGTGGTAGATTTTGTGTTGACATCTTTTAATTACTATCATTGAGGGAAATCACACTTCTCATAGCTAGGGTTTCTCCTATTGAACTTGTTAGCCTACATAAGGTTACTCATTATGTGTTGCCAAGCTAAGTTGTAAGTACACCATTAATCATGTCTTCATCTTTTTTTTGTTTATCAGTTAGTTAAGTCATATCTTATTTGAATACATTAATACTAGTATGTTTTCTTTTCTTCATACCCCACTACCCTGTTATATACTCCTTATGTATTTGTGGGGGACGTCGTCATCAAGAGCCTGGATTCTAGCTCATGTCCAAGATTCCCCCATCTTATTTCCCCAGACAGCTGATGCATGCATATATAAGTAATGAGGTGCTCCTTTGCATCTTGATATTACACCTCAATATAGCAAGAAAACTTCTTGAGAAAGAAAGTTACCTTGGAGTTGTACGAGGTCTTCAAAAATGTTTATTAAGGTATATATTAGTTTTGATTATATTTGTTTCCTTGTTGTAATCTCCATATGTTACTAGTTTTGATTTTTAAAGCATACTCTTAATTTGGTTTCTTTAGAAAATGCTCTTCCTTGCCTTGGTTGTTTTGATTGAGTTTATTTCCTTGTTGTAATTTCCACATGTTACTAGTTTTGATTTTTTTAAGCATTCTCTAAATTTGGTTTCTTTAGAAAATGTTCTTCCTCACCTTGGTTGATACGATCTAGTGTTCAAGATATTTTCATTAAATAAAATCAAGAAACTACTATAAACTACTTCCAAATATAGTTTAATTTAGTTCTTCCTTTGTGTGATGTTGGCCGAAAGTACAAACTTATCACCATTGTTAGTCCATGACATTGAATCTTTTCCCATGTTGAATCTCTAAATGTAATAAGATGTGTATGATTAGCACATGTAGCTTGTTGCTAAACCCTTATTCTACATATACTTTTTTTGTATATACTAGGTTTAATTCAGGCAATTCTGATCATAGGACTTGGGTTATATTGTATGGATTTCATTTGATTTCCTTGACAAGTACATAGTCTACCCATTGGATCAACTTTATTTGATTAGCCTTATGTATAGCCCTCGTGTGTCGAGACTATGTGATGTTTTCCTATTTTAGTGGGGTGGCGTGCATCATCAGGATACTTTTACTACATATTTGTATTGCGTCTTGAGTTTGTTTTCTTTCAAGGGTACATTTTGGTACATCATTCACAATTTGTTTTTATATTCATTGCAATTGCTTGTGGTGTTTGTATTTTCTTGACAATTTTCTATTATACTGTAATTTCAAACACAAATTCAGATTTCATCATGAAATTTCAACATTTATGCTTTCATCTTACTCGAACCCTACTTTTGATTACATAATATATAAATAGATCCAAAAAATGTTTATTGAACATTTAAGATGCAGAGGGCGAGATGAATAGGAACATCCTAAATTATCTAAAAAATCTTTATTAGACATATTTATCTGTATTATTTTTATATATGTGTTTTGTTTTTCATATTTTAGGTATGTTGGCCCAAGGTTATTACCTAGGAAAAATATTTTAAATAAATGATTTCATATTATCATTGTCTATAAGTATGTTATTAAAGTGTTTTCATGAAATGAATTAACCTTATGATATACAAGGTACTCACCTTTTGTTTACCATCTTCCCTAAATCAAATATTGCGTTGATAGTGAAGAAGATTGAGGATATAAAGAAGAATCTAAAGTATTCTAGAGGAATATTATGTCTATAGAAGAAGATGAAGAGGAAATCTGGCACATCAAGTTTGGTAATAGGGATAGTAACTAGGTGAATGACTACTTTGCTAAATACCAACTAAAAGATTTCCCAGTCTCTGATATTTACATGAGACGTCCCAAAGGGATGGTTAGTCTCATCTATTATGAGTGTAATGGTAGTATATGTTTAACTCAATTAGTAACTAAGTGTCTTGTAGTTCCAGTTCTTGATGGAGGAGAGTGAAAAGAATGCAATAATCTCCCAACTAACTTTAGAAAATAATTGTAAACCTTAAATTTTCCGATAAATTTTTACCTAATAAAACAAAGTGTAAGGAGTGGGACATGAGAGGGGAGACACTCAACTTATTGAGATGTGAATAATGAAAAACCCTCCAATGGAACTTATCAAAAGTTAATTTTCACAAAGGATCATAATTATAATTCAAGTATATAATGTATCATTTACCAAAAGTGTAAAAGTCAAAGATATAATCTAACTATTACACTATTCATGTCAAACATTGTTCTTCACCATGCATGGTGTACATAAAAGAACAATATAGGAACATAATTTGTGGATGGCAAATCAACTACTTCAGTCTACCTCCCAAGAAAGTTCATCTACAATTGGATGTATTATGGTCAGTTGTTATTCACACCTCCTTGCTCTCTGCCTATGGGTCCGAAGCATACCCCACAAGAGAAGACACATCCGAAATTTTCAGCATCAAAGTTGGTATGTGCATATTAGTCGAGATTCAACAATTATATGAGAAAATGGACATCAAATATAAATAAGCTTCCCAAAGAAAGAGGGAAAGGGAAGACAATCCAAGTGGACATTAAAAGAAAACATTATGATAAAATGAAAATAAATAGACATCCTTACTATTAATTAAAAGAAGATACCTACTAATAATACACAAAGAAATTAGGGCACATGACCCATCAAGAATAATAAATAATTAGCATGCAATTGAGATAAGCATAATAATATTGAAATATAATAAAACAACGACAGCTAGAGTGCATAACCCTAACCTGATAGAGCATGGAATATAACCAAACTCCCTATTATATAAAAGTGGGAACAAAACCTAGGTATGGGGCACATAAACTCCATCCTAAAAATAACATAAAGGGCAAAAAACCCAAAAAGCAAAACATAGTCTACTGAATCAACAAGCATGAAATGTAGAAGAAAATAAAGTTTAGTCATGCTATAATAAGATTTTCCAACTAAAATTGGAACATTAGTTCATAAAAATTCATCATGAGCAAATTAGGATTTTCAGTGAAAAATAACACAACATAGAGACATTCCACCAATTCGGGTCTACTAGGGATATCATGAGTAAGAGTACAAATCATAGATTCCAATGTGTTATATCAATACATGATTATCAACATATAACTTATTCCAATATTAGGGACTTGAAAAAATTTTATTTAGATTTCCAAGAAGATATTTCATATAATATCTTTCAACTGGATTGAAAGAGAAAGAGAATAGAACTATTTCTCAATATAGACTCAAAGGGATGCAACATACCTCAAAAATGTGTATCAAAGTAAAAGTCCAAAATTCAATCCAATTAGGGTATTGCTTCACCTAATATCATATTCTATGTAAATAATTAATTAATAAATGTATTACAAACCCTAGAAATATTGACTTATTGTTACATCCATATCAGTTATAAAACATGTGCCATCATATAGGGATCATTTTCTATTTGTAACACATATTTTTACTAAAACAAATTATAACCAAACCACTAGTTATTAATTTTTCCAGATTAAGCAAATTATTGCACTTCTGGAAATAAAAATTGAAAGGACCAGAACACCCTCACATCACACATCAAAACTTTGATGTGCGATAGGATGATGATCATGTACCAGAGATTGAAACAACTTGCGATATCAATTGAATTTATTGCAAAAAGACAATATTGCCCATATATGTGTTACAAAAATAAAATCAAAACATGGTCATCAATGTAGCTCACAACAACATCTTCTCTGCTCAACTCAAGTAGACACAACCCCAATGCAAGCCTAAAGTCTCGATGTCCATAACCAAATCAAGAATCGTTTGTGAGGCATCAAGCATAGATGATCAGTTTGAGTTCTTTACCTCTCGGCAAACCCAAGTATCAAGACTATAGCTCATGAGGGGGTCCAGAGCACGAGACCAGAGTTCCTCCATGGAAATAGGAGGAGCGAGAAGCAAGGAAATCGAACACTAGGACAAGGTACCAAAAGAGAACATTGAAAAGAGACTCATAACTATAAGGTACATGCAATAATATCCAAACCACAAAGAAATAGGGTTGAAGCACGAAAAAGGCACACTCGGCCAAAATAGGAGAAGGAGAACCAATAGAGAGAAACAAAGACAATACCTCATCGATGCAAATTGAAGGTGAAAGTAGATCCATCTAAACACGAGGAATGTATCTTGATTGTCCTGTAAAGTTGATGGAATAAAGACTTCCTCAAGAAAACCCAAAATATGGCTATCATTAGATCGAGTAGGGTGGATGTGTTCAAGAGGGAAGATGATTTTTTTTACAATGGAAAACAGTTTTGGGTGTCTTCATGATTGTTTTTGTATCAATATTTATAGGAGAGATGTCACAGAGAGGCAAGGAGTCACGTAGGAGACTGAGGATCAAGAAACCCCCTTTGTCGAAGAGAAATTGAGGCAAGTGAGACCCATATAACCTGGGATCCTAGGGTTTGGGATAACTTGTAGAAAGTGAAAATAGATCAAAATAAGGGAGATGAGATTAGCGTAAGAGATTGGGAGAGGAGGAGAAATTCTAGGACTATAAAGTCCCAATATTTCAGGGATCTGGGTCAGGGAGATGCTACATGGGTGTCTCTCATGGATCCAGTTTTGACTCAAACAGATGCTAAATGAGAATGACATTTAAATCACTGATATAATTCAAATAAGTCCAAAGTCTGATTAATAATGGGATTGGGTATTTAGATGTTTCTCCTCGAATTAAATTGAGGTAGTAAACATTATCGTATTAAGTTCAAACTTTGCATATAGACTAATTAGGACATAAAGAATCCAATTTTGGGATTATATTTTGGTTTTGAGGTTATATATTTTTATATATTACCATTATCATCAATATTTAACATTTTGAATCCTATTCGCATTATCTTATGACAAATTGATTTTTTAGGTTGCAAAATATGCAATTTTTCTCGAATTCTCATTAGGTCTATTAATATCACGTTAACTTTATTAACAACACATTAATCATTTATTTTTATAAGAAAAGACTATTAGTTCTTGCCTTATGCTTATTAAGCACATTAGGCACATCTCAAATGCTTCTGCACAATTATGCATATCCATACTTATTAGTTTCCCTTAAGTCATTATATGTGTATGAAGGAATAATGTGACATGTATTTAATAGACTCATTCAGATATTAAGTCATGCTTACGTTGTAGGGAAATTATGAGTGTATCATGACATGTGGTGTTTATATAACCTAAAGTCACTTAATGTATCATGAATATCATCAAGGAGACACATGTTAGGGTTAGTCATTAACTATGCATTAGTGTACAAACATGTGAATTACTTACTATTTGCACATTATATATATCCATCAAGGTACCCACATGTGAACTAAGGTATAACTCAATCCTTTTTTGGTCAATTCCAATGATACGAGCACAATAACATCCTAATAAATGGATTTGGGTTTCCAGATTCAATATAGTTAAATCTCGGTATGTTACACGACTCCATCCGTTAAAAATGATTTTGTCCCCGAAATCATCCTATCCATATTCTATTAAGTAATACCCAACCACCCCTTAAGAAGGTTTGACCTACCAAGTCAAACTAAACTAGAGGTAGAAGGGTGAGTCTAACAAATATGCGTATCTATGACTTCAGCAGTTACTCTATAATATCACCATGTATCAAAGTTAGGCTCCAAAGGTAGTCTACCCAAACATGTGGATCAAACTTGGGTATATCAACTTACTACCTGCTTCACCATCATTGCTACATAAATATACTCTTAAGTCATATGACATATCTTCAAAACACAAACTTGGGTATAACCCTTAATATCATAAGTAAAAAGACAGATGGTGTCCAATCTAATGAGGGTTACCATACTCAAGATTGTCATTGTCATTTCTATATTCTTCTCTCATCCTATCATGGTTAACATAGACAAAATATAGGGTAGTCACATAATCTAGAGGGTTTTCGCATAAGCTAATGATACTTATAATGAACTCTTAGTATAGGTAAAACCTAAGGAGACAATATTGAAACAACCAGATCAACCAACTACAGTGCCTATGATATTATACTTGTAAGGAATGGGATCTAGGAGGGTAGCCACTCAACTTACTGAGATGTATATAATAGAAAACCATCCAATTCCACTTATCACAAGTAATTTTTCACAAAAGATGATAACTATAATTCAAATATGTAATGTATCATATACCAGAAGTGTAGCAGCAGAAGACAAAAAGTGACTATTAAAATATTCATGTATAACATTGTTCTCACTTTCAAAAAGTGTAAAACATTGTTCTTCACCACACAAAGTGTACATACACAAAAACTATAGGAATATAATGTGTAGAGGGTAAATCAACTACTTCAATCTAACTTCCAAGAAATATCAGCTACAACTAGATGTATCATGGTCACATGTGGTCCACACCTCCTTGCTCTCTACCTAGGGGTTGGAAGCATACCCCCAGAAGAGAATACAAAGTAGAAGTTGTCCACATAAAAGTCATTATGTGCATATTAATTGAGATTGAGATATTATATGGGGAAAAGGACATCAAATATAAATAAGGCTTCCTAGAGAAACACGGAAATGGACCATTCAAGTAGATATCAAAAGAAAACATTCCAATAAGATGAAAATAAATAGATGTGCTTGACATTAATTAAAATAATATATGACTCATGAGCATACATAGAGAAATTAGGGAATATGACCCATCAAAAATAATAAATAATAAACATACAATTGAGATAAACATAGTACTAAAATATAATAAAACAATGGTAGCTAGACCACAAAACCATAACTTTATAGAGCATGGAACATGACTAAAATCCAAAATATATAAAAGAGGGCACAAACCCGGGTATGGGGCACATTACCTCCATCCAAAAAATAACACAAAGGGCACAAAACCCAAAAACCAAAGAATATTATAAAACTATAGTACTACAAAATCAACAAGCATGCAATGTACATGAAAGTAAAGTTTAGTCATGGTATTAAGTGAGATTAACCAATTAAAATTGGAACATCAGATCATAAAATTAGGGGAAACTAGAGATCATGAACAAGAGTAAAAAAATCTTAGATTCCAAAGTGCAATATCAACAAAGGATTATCAATATATAACTAACTCTAATATTAGAGACTCAACATGATTTTAATTAGATATCAATAAAAGATTTCACAAAATATCTTTAACTAGGTCAAAAGAGAGAGTGGGAATAGAACTATTGCTCAATATAGACTCAGATGGGTGTAAGATACCTAAAAGATGTATATCCAAAGGATAAATCCAACCCCTAGATACAATGGGGGTATGTTTTCACCTATTATTATATTAGGTGTAAATAATTAATAAATGAATGTGTTATAAACCCTAGAATTATCAAATTTTCATTACATTTCTTAGGTTATGAAACATGTACCATTAGACAGAGATTTTTTTATATTTCTAACACATATTCTTACTATATTTTCTGATAACCAAATCATTAGTTATGAATTTTGCAAGATAAAGAAAATTCTTGAACTTCTCAAAAATGTAAGAGATGGAAAGGACTGCAACACTCTCACATCATGCATCAAAACTTTAATACATGACATGGAATCATTGGTCATTTACCATATATCATAACAACACACAATATCAATTATATTGATGACAAAAAGACAATATCGCCCATATATGCATTACGAAAACAAAATCAAAACATGATCATTAATGTAAAGCACACATCAATCATATTCAATGGTCAACTCGCACGGACAGAGCTCAAAGCAAGCCTGAAGTATTGATGTCCAGAGCCAAACCAAGAATCGTGTATGAGGCATCAAGCATAGATGATAATGTCTGGTTCTTCTCCCCTCAAAGGACTCAAGTATCAAGTTTGTATCTTGGGAGGGGGTCTGGAACACTAGACTAGAGTTCAACCATGGAAATAGGAGGAGCGGGCAGCAAGGAAACTAGACACCAGGACAAGGCACCAAAGGATAACATCGAATGAAACAAAGAACTTCGGGGCATAAACAATTGTATCCAAACCATGATGAAACAAGGTTCAAACATGAAAAATGCACACTAACAACCAAAATAGGAGAAAGATTGCTAAAAGAGAGAAACAAAGAAATATCTTGAGATGCAAATTGAAGGTGCAAGTAGCTCTATCCAGACATGAGGAATGTATCCTAACTATTACACAAAGATGATGGAGGTAAGACTTGCTTGACCAAACATAGAATACCACCATTGTTACATTGAGTAGGTTGGATATGTTCTAGAGGGAATATGCTTGTTTTTATGATATGAAACAACTTTGGATGTCTTTGCATTCATCTTTGTGTCAATATTTATAGGTGAGAAGTCATAAGAGGTGATGAGTCCCCGAGGAGATTGGAAATAAGGGATCCAAAAACCTCCTTTTTCAATCAAGAAATTGAGGCAAGGGAGTCTCATCAAACTTGGGATGCCTAAGTGTTTTTGGATAACATGTAGAAAGTGAAATATAGTCAAAAGAAGGGAGATGGGGGTCAGAGTAAGAGATATGGAGAGGAGAAGAAATTCAAGGACTATAGAATCCTAATATGTCAAGGCTCTAGGCCAGGGAGATGACATTGGGATGCCTCTCGTGGATCCAGGTCTGACTTTGACATATGTTAAAAGATCATGACATTTAAATCGGTGATATAATTAAAATAAGTCCAAATTCTGATTAATAATGGGATTATAAATTTAGATGTTTTCTCCTCTAATTAAATTGTGGTAGTAAACATTATCCTATTAAGTTAAAATTTTACATATAGACTAATTGGGACCTAAAGAATGCAATATTGGATTAGATTTATGTTTTGAGGTGATCTAATAGATTTTTAGTAAAAATAGGGTGTGAGGTAATTACTCATTATCTATTATTGTATGTTACCATTATCTTATATATCTAGGGTTTAGAGTCCTATTATCATTATCTTACTACAAATTAAGTTTCATTATATTATCTTACACAAGATATATTATTTTACTATTTCTCATTAGGTCCATTAATATCACATTAACTTAAATAATGGCACATCAACCATCTATTTTTACATGAATAGTCTAATTATTCTTCCCATACACATATTAACCACATTAGGTACCATCTCAAACACTTATGCACGATTATGTGCATCCATTATTTGTTAGTCACCATTGGGTCATTATATGTGTATTAAGGAATAGTGTCACATGTATATAATAGACACATTCACATATTAAGTCATGGTTACGTTATCGGGAAACTATGAGTGCATCATGACATGAGATGTGATTATATAACCTAAAGTCACTTAATGTATCATGAGTATCATCACAGACACATGTTAGGGTTAGTCATGAGCTATGTATTAGAGTACAAACATGTGAATTACTTATCATTTTCACATTATATATATCCATCAACGTACCCACATTTGTATAAAGGTATAACCCAATCCTAGTTTGGTCAATTCCAATGATCCAGACACACTTACATCTTAATAAAGGGATTTGGGTTTCTAGAGTCAAGATAGCTACATCTTGATATGTTACACAAATATTATTAATGATCTAGAAGTATTATCATCTTAGTTAGGACCCTAAGAAGACAAGGAAATTTATAACTTTTATTACTTGCATTTCTAAAGATAAAATTCATTTTTATGTGACATTTAGGTCCACAAAAGTTTGGGACAAATTAATAGTTTGACCAAGATGAAATAATTCAAGCTCTTAGTTCATTCGGGAGACATATAAGAAGAAAAAATGTTTTTGGATGTTTTTCTATATAACTTCAGTTAAGAGAGTGCTATGTTGATGGAACTCCAAATTGACCGATGGCTAGTCAATGTGGCCTAATTTTATTTTGCTACCCATTATGTTGAATCGATGTACATCCTTATGAAGATTGGTCAAAGTCATGGTTCAATAGAAGAATCAGTTAAAGTAGGTTTTGTCTCATTACTCTATGTTTTACTTAGCCCAAAAAATATATTGAAAAAGGATGCTCCTGGATGTCCTAAATTCCCCCACTTGTTCATTCCTAGTTATAGGGGCCATCTTAATAACTTTATTGCACACTTGTGGAATTCCAAACATTGAGAAAAAAAATTAGTTTCATTGAGTATTAGAAATTCAAGTCATGTTTAGGTAGAGCTCCTTGCTTATAAAAAGTATTTTCAATCATTTAGAGAAGATCATCACATGATTTCATATATTCTTTCATACATACTTTACTTTTCTTCCAATTCCTGTTTGATGTCACTAACTTGGTCTAGGGTTTAACTTATCTACAATGTAGTGTGAAGAAGACCATAGGTGGAGAATCATGGGTGGGAAAGAACAATGATGAGTAGGTGAAAAACAAATGTGGAATCCATAGTTGGCATGATGTGATGATATAGGGAGTGATTGACACTAGAATAATGAAACTACACAGTTCATGTGAGTAAGTCAGGAGAGGGACTGTTGAGTGAGGGGGAGTAGGGGAATCTAGAGAGTTCACATGGACAAAGTTTTTTTACTTGTGAGGTTGCATAACCTAATCTAATTCTTTGATAATATCTACATCATTGCATTTATTTGTATCTAATGGTTCTACTTAAATTATCTCATATTTAATAGGAACTTTTGTAGATGTCGAAACTTGCCAACCCTAGTTTGGAGAAATCAAGTCAAACATGCACAAAAGACAAATTGTTTATTGAGTAGGTATATTTAACTTTATATATTTGATGTTAATAACTTCCAAATAGTGTATGTCTTGTAATTAAGTTGATAATGGTCACTAAACGATCATTATGAATTATGACGCAGTTTGGGATGTTTGGACTTACCCCAATAAGAACCAAATAGACCCAATCGCTGGTTGAGTTTTACTGACACAAAATTTGTTTGACATGAAAAAATCTATGACATAGCAGTATCATTGTCTGAGTTTCCTTGGTCTTTGATAAAGTTTCCAGTGAGTTTCTACAAGTACAAATATTTTAATTGGTAGGGGGCAAACGAGGAAGTATGATCCTTTGAGATGTGCCAACTCCTTGAAAATGGCTCAAATTCATTCCTGTCATTACAAGTGGCTAGTAGGCAGCCTTAAGTATTAATAAAACATGTATGGGAACTTCCCAAGTGCCCCGATTGTCCCATAAGGCCAGTATGCCATAACTGAGATTGTGCCTCATAGTGACCCTACCCACTCTCATGAATTTAATGACTTACTTATGTCTATTAGAGTGAATATTTTTTAAATAGCTATATCTACATTTGCATCTTGTGAGAATCTCATTTTTCTACTCCTTAACCTCTCTCACTCTCACTTGAATATCGATTCTTTCTCTTAGGAGAGAAGAGGAACATGTATCCCTTGGAAAAGGAAGGCATCCCTTTGTGAAACAATAGTTTCTTGGAGAAGATGAGCTAGAGGGAATGTGATACACAACAAGGAAAGTCATCCTTCGTTGGTTAAATATTCTCCTTGGGAATGTGAAGGTAAGGGAAGAATATATTTGGTAAGCATAGCTAAGTCCCTTGTAAAGTTGTTGGCTCTCTTGCCCAGTAAACAGAAGCCAGTTACTCATGATATGAAAAAGGGGTCGCTTGAAGTAATTTTATGATGGCACGTTAGCAGTTAGTCAAGGTTTTCCAATCCTGTAGGTTGACCTCTCTAAGTATTGGAGATACATCTGTGAGAGATGAAACAACTATAATTTATCCTTCACTTATTCTTGTTTCAATCTTTCTTTCTCTCCCTTTCTTTTAATAATTCTATTATTTATTAAGTGAGATATTTTGAAGATATACGATTGGTTTAGGTGTTCTTATATCTCAGTTCACCCCCACTTGAGCCCACATATCCAACAAGTGGTATCAAAAAAGGTAACCTTTAAGAAAATACTTCAATGAGTAGGACAAGATGGGCGATGATCTACATGACTATCTAAACATAGAGGCAAAGATACTACATACATGTTGGTCTTTAATGAGAAACACATATACAAAAAATGAACAATACAATTCCATATTAAAGGATTAAGATTTTAGATGTGGAAAATGGTGGATCATCCATATAATCAATTATATGAAAACTTAGAATAAAGGAATTTTTCTAACTTAAAGTAAGAAACCTTAAATGTTCGAGCCATTACAATCCTCTATACCACTTTCTCTCCCACCAATTAAGTTGGTTATCTTCTTGTGACATTGCCCATGTCATTAGGAAGAAGATTTTCATTTCACATGAAGGGACAAAGCATATGATGGAGTCAAAGGTCAACATGCATCTACATCAACTAGATCTCTTCATGATACATTAGAGTGAGTCCATTCAAGAGACATACTCACTCTTAAACTAAAATTTTAGTGGCCTTGGAGATTTTTTGAGGCATATTAAATCCAAAGACCAATTCTCTAAAATCCTTTGTTCTCGCTCTCTCTAGTTGGATGAGAAAGTCACCATAATAGAGGAGTCCACAATGCTCACAACTTTCCTTATGTAAGATCTCATAAGGAACCTTCAAACCCATGAGGTAATGCTCAATGTTAGATAAGTGAACAAATATGAAGAATATAGTAGAAATAAGAATGAGAATTTGATTCCTTTCAATGCTCAGAAATCCTCCTCAGACATTCAAAAATCCATGTCTTCATAAGAGAAACCCTTCACTAGAAAATGTTCTCCCTCCCGTTTCTGTAAGTGTGGAAAAAGGGTCATTAAAATGATGATTGCATAAGTAAAAAGAGCCATCGCGATAAGAAGTACATGAGGGAAGAGAAGAATAAGAAATAAAGAGATCACAAAGGAACCAGGGACTGCACAACTAAAATTTCTAGTAGAGATGAAAACTTCTGTTGATGTTCTAGTGAAGATGATGAATGTAATTTTCCTTTTATGGCAAGTTCATCTACATATCCAAATAAGATAAACCTATAATATTTGTTTGAAGAATCTTTAATTGAAATATTCAAACTTCCCTCGTCTCTCTTAAATAGTGTAAGTTTTTAAAAAAAGAATTCTTTCTAAGATTGTTTATAACTTTCATGAAAAAAATGAAAATCTTGACCATGTAAACATTTTCTTGCAAAATGACATTGCCGACCTTAAGTAGCTTAATATATATATTGAACAGAAATACATCGGTGTTGAGATATACTAGAATGATTATCTCACACAAGTTATTGACCTGAAAACTAATTTTTTTATCTTTCTTGATAAGATAAATTGTTTCAAATCTCAACCTATTATGCCTAGTCAATAAGAAGAGCTTGTTGAAATTCTTGATTCTCTCTATTATTATATAGTTGTTCAGAGGTAGAATTGAATGTCTATAGATACAAGTACAAGGAGTAGAAAATGATAAAATAGTGTTTATATTTCTAAGATTTCTTCTCTTGAAAAATGGGTTCCTTTCTTTCTAATGTGAATGCTCTAGAATGTAATGCTATTACTTCTAGTGGAAAGAAAGATTTTTCTACATGTAATATTGAGAATTTTTTTATTTTCATAAATCCCTTTGCTTAGAAGTCAATCTTTTGAATTCTAGATATGATATTGCTTAATTGGATTCTACCCAACATTTTTGAGTTGCATGATAATCATATTTTGATATCCTCTTTTCAAAGACTTTCAAGTTGTAAAGAGATATTATCACCGAAACTAAATCTTTATCTTGGATTAAGAAAACAAGGGCAGGCCGACCCATGAAAAAGGGCACATCCCTTAATAAATCAACAATCTCTCTTGGCTAAGAGAACTTGGAGTGAAATAGGCAAGAAAAAAGGGAAGGAATCCTTTGGTGGTTAAATATTCTCTTTGGGAAAGGTAAAGGTAAGGGAAAAGATCCTTGGTAAATATCAGTTAGGCCCTTGCAAGGTTGTTGGCTCCCTTGCCTAGAAAAAGAAAGTCATTACTCTTGATATGAAAAGAGGGGTCTCTTTGTGTAACTCATATAATGGAATATAAAGAGTGACTCTAGGTGTCCAATACTAGAGGTTGACCTCTATAGGTAGTAAAAATACACCCTTGATAGATGGAACCACTATATATAGATTCCACTAGTGCTTATTTCAAACTCTCTCTCTCTCTCTTACTTTTAATTGTTGCAATACTTATTGAGTGAGATTTTTTGAAGGTCAAGTGAATTTGGTTTGAGTAGCTCAATTCACAAACACCCCTTTTGGCTTCTATAGACCCAACATGGGTGGAAACTAACATAATAATAAAACCTCTACTCTATGATAGGAAGCGAATTCAAGAGGTAAGGGTGGGATTATTTAGAACATGGGTTTTCATGAGAGCATCCACAAATGGTTTCACCCAAACAACCCCAGTGTCTAATCCTTCTTAATGACACTGAGGTTGCATAAAAAGGCATCATCAAATCTAGGCTGAACCTAGTGTTGGCCTTTCCAATCCAAACCTAAAGAACTAGAGTAGGGAATTGCTTTCATCAACTGCATATCCATACTAGGGCCACATGAGTTTGTTGTCCCTCCCATTGTGGATCAAAGTTTCCACATGCACATATTTTTTTGTTACACATGATATCAATGGTACCTCTCATCATAGAGCATAGATGAGTGATTAACACACAGAAATTAAATTAAAGGAGTAACTAATGACAATAGTTTTAAATCACCATGTATACAACTAGAAATTCATAAAGACTGCATGCAATAATAAAATGTTGGCTTCTGTCCCTCTTAGCCCACGATCATCATATGGAATAATTAACACACAAGCATTGAGACACAAGAGTAACTAACATTAACATTTATAAATCACCATGCATGAGAAAAGTGAGATATTATTGTTGAATTCTCTAAAGTAGAATATGAAAACTAAAATTTATTCTTAATAATCCTTTGAGTAGGATCTTTCTAATGCAACATAACTAAAATAGGTTTTACAAGTTTATACATAATCGTGGAAGAGGTCACAATTATTCAATTTGCAATGCTTGGTGTATATCTAGTTCTTCCAATCTAGTTCACTTTCTAACCTCATCAGATCAAAATTAGAGATCATTTTTGGTGTCTTTGTCACAATGAAAGTTGCCTCAAGATATTTGCAAAAAAACTATTTTTTCTATGGAAAACATAGCAAACTGTGGATTTCTATTAGTGGTAGATCATATGATTCTTTTGGTGATTGGCACAGATCCTAGGGTCATAGAGTTGGCTTTGTGGACTCTATTTCCGATGCCAAAGTTGCCTTTAGTCGAACACATTGTTTTGTAGCTAAACTCTTGTTGCAATATGTGTCACTATGCATTCAGTAATAACACTAGCATTTCTAATTAATGATTGATCTACGTTTTGGTTTTAAGTGATCTTATTTAGCATGATGGGTTACCAAAAAAATTGTTAATGCTCTTTCCAACTATTTAAGGAGAAGTTGACAAGTGATCCATTCGTGGTGTTTCCAGATCCTGGAAAGGGCTACATCATTTCTTATGAAGCCTCAAAGAATGGGTTTAGATGTGTGTTGATTGAGGAAAATAACATGATTTCTTTTGCTACTTGACAACTTAAGAAACATGGGGAGAACTACCCAAATCATGACCTAGGGTTAGCAGATGGGGTTCTTGCCTTGAATATTTGGAGGCATTACATGTATGGAGAGAAGTGTCAAATGTTAATAGATCACAAGAATATGCAATAAATATTCTTGAAGCAGGAGTTAAACATGAGACAGAAGAGGTGGATGGAGTCGATCAAGGACTATGACTATAAAATAGACCATCATCCTAGAAAGGAAAATTTAGTAGTTGATACGCTAAGATAGAAGTCATCTTCATCATTGTCTTATGATAAATCATATATGTACTCCATGGCTTGTTGCAAGCAGGACACGTTGGTGTTGCTTCAACACATGAATGTATAGTTGGAGGTATCCTTATAGGCAGGTTTGTTGGCATAGTTACATGTAAAGCCGACATTGATATAACATATTAGAGATGCACATAAGGATGATATTGTGATACAAAAAATCATATTAGGGTTTGGCAGTAAGAAGCCTGATGGGTTTCATGAGATAGATGGGACATTGTGTTTCTACAATAGGATGGTGGTTCTCGATGCAAGAGGTTTTAGGAAGATGGTACTTAGGTGCCTCATTCCTCAATGTATGTTATGAAACTTGGAAGTACAAAGATGTATCATAATCATTAGAACTTGTATTGGTGTCCAAGTTTGAAGAGTGAGGTGGTGGATCTCATGGCTAAGTATCCAAAATGCCAATATGTAAAAGCATAGCATCAAAATCATGTAGGGATGTTGCATCCTTTTCCAATTCCTTATTATCAAAATATGATCATACAACTATGGACTTTGTGGTTGGTATTCCAAGGACAACAAAAGTTCATGATTTTGTTTGGGTGATCATTGGTAGGTTAACAAAGTTAGTTCACTTTCTTCCAATCAAGAACCCTTACAGTATAGATAAGTTAGCATAGATCTATGTAGATGAGATAGTTTGTCTACATGGCATACTAGTTACCACCGTTTCAGATAGAGGTCCTCTATTTACAAGAAGATGTTGGGAACATCTACATATGGTGTTGGGGACACCATTGAGGTTCAGTACAACCTTCCATGCACAGACATATGACCAGTCTAAAAGGACCATACAAAAATCATAACATATGTTCAAAGCATGTGTGCTTTATTTTCTTGGTAGTTGGGATGTTTACTTGAGTTTGATTGAGTTTTCCCACAAAAAAATTTGCTAAAAGAGTATATAGATGTCACCGTATGAGGCTTTGTATGGTAGGCATTGTAGGACCTTGTTGTTGGTATGAGGCTGGTGAATATCAGTTGTTGGGTCCTAAGTTGGTTCAGTAGAACATAGAAAAGATCAAAGTGATTGAGCAACAGTTGAAGGCAACACAAGATGGGAAGAAGTCTTATGTTGATAGTCACCATAGACCATTTTAGTTCAAAGTTGAAGATTGCATATATCCCGAGGTCACCCCTTGGAAGGGTGTGTTGAGGTTCAATATGAAGGGTAATGATACAACCCATACCATGCTTAGTTGGTAATCAAAGAGTTAAATATAACTCTATTATTAATGATGCTAGTTAATAAAATTATCTTGTGAATTAGCTTAGTTTTAAAATTTTTAATCATGTGTAGGTATACAATGGCAAAGAATTTAAATATGATATCGTAGAAATAAGGATGGATCAAATCAGACTTAAAATGATCAAGATACACCATTTTCAATTCTTCAGTAGAGTTTTCATCATAAGACAATTGTTGGTTGTCAATCGAGGGATTTGTCAAGTTGTCAATTGATGGTTGGTGGGGTATTTTCCTACCAATGGTATTCTTATAAGAAACAAGCAAACATTTCATGCCTTAAGATCAAAGGTTTTCCCCTTAGTTGATAAAACACTAGTTTTTAATCGATGGTTTTGTAGAGTTCTTAAATCGATGGTTTTACTAAGGTCTCGTGAACCAATGGTTCTGGTTGAGGGATGTTATCTAGTGTCGTGAACCAATGGTTCTGGTTGAGGGATGTTCTCTAGTGTCTCAGTATGGAAGTGCCTTCCAATAGTCTAGTAGACTATCGATGGTTTTGTTGAGGGACATGCCTTCCGATAGGTTGACTAATAAAAGCCAACCATAGGCAAGATTTGTAGGCTTATGTCTTCTGATAGTTCGGTAGGCATACATCAACGAATGGTTTGACTAATAAATGTTAATAGAAGGAAGAGAAAAAAAATAGATGGTTGTGATGATGTTTGACAATTGAAGGTTCTACGATCAAAGGCAACAACTGATAGTTTTCCAAAGCAAAGGCCTTTCCTTCTGATGGCTGGACTATGTGCCGCCCAGGTGCACTAATCAAAGGATCCTTAAATCTCTATAAATAGGTGAGGAGAACCGATGATATGAGAAGCATATACGTGATTCTTTTCATCAAAATATGTTGAGTGGCAAAACATGAGGAAACTGTAGAGGAAATTTGAAGGAGAACAACGAGGAAGAAGGTTTAAATCAATGTCAATCTAAAGGATCTTTGGTGGTTTTGATTTGGTAAGTAGTTTTCAACCTTGGATCTCTTTCATTTTCTCATTTTATTGAATTGAAGGGTATTAGTGATCCTTGAATTGATGGTTTCAACTATCAGATTCTTTAACTTCTACCTCAAGTCGAGTTTCTCTAAGGTTAGTAACCTCTAGATAATTGGTTTTAGACGAGGTTGCATAATCTAACACTCAAATCAGACCTGTGTCAGCTGGGATCTAAGCTCACTGAGCAAAAATCTGAAGATCAATAATTTGGGAGTTTTTGGGTGGAAAATCACCTCTTAACCATGATTTATAGTATACAAATTTGAAATAACATATTCTCAATATTGAATCTTATTATTTGACATATGTGATAAGTCTACTAGGCTCGAACAATTATTTCTAGTAATAGTAATGACTTAATAGATATAATTGGTGATGTGACTCCATATGGAAAGTTTATTGTATGAATTTCTATGTATGACATGTGGTGAGATGGTGGAAATAGAGGCATCACAAAGACCAAGTTTTCCTATTTCAGATCTAAAGGATTAAACTATATTTCATGAGAATTATGGAAGTTTCAATTTAGTTAGATGATTCATGTGAATATTTTTAAAAGCTTGACTGAAAAATATAGGGTAATTATTAGTTATGGCCATAAATCATGTCAGGACAAATTAAATATCATTAGACGGTAGATGCCATGGACATTGTACAATCCTCACAGGAGGCCTGCACTATAGGGAGGAAACACGCTTCTCGACTGGAGGTATTTTTTCCAGATTGAGGTAAGACAGAGAGCACCAGTGGGGTGCGGGAATCTAGGCCAAATAGGGCATACTCCTTAAATGATCGGTATCCAAAACCAAGTGGGGATGACGGTGATACTTGAGTTTTGTGGTTAGTGGACATCCACTGATGCAGACTTGTGTCGATTAGATGACATCTTTGGTAGGTCCACTAGTGCAAAACAAGATTGAGGGCTTTGACTCCCCGCCTAAGTACCCAGGTTCATAGGAGGAGTAAAGATATCTAGTCGCTCTAATTAGCCGCTGAGAGCCAAAAATAGTAGTGCTAGCTGTAGATGTGGTATTGAGATTAATGACTTAGGATCACATGCATGCTTCTAAGCCTTATGTAGTGAGATCGTATCTATCTGTGATACTTTCACATATTATGGTACACCTCGTGTGGGTCCATTGGCAGAATAAATGGACTAAAAATTATGTGAATGTATTTATTTTATCATTTTACTATAGTTAATATTGGATCAACTACCATGTTGATTGATTTATAGTTTTTTTTTAATTGCCATGCTTACTTTCTTATGTATTTAAGTTTTATTAATAATAAACATTAAAAATATCTTGGTTACCTATTGATTTTCTACTCACTGAGCCAGTAGCTCATCAACCTACTAAAAACAATTCAAGTAAAGCTCCATCCTTGCAGGAGGAGTTAGAATCTAGATTTTACCATATATAGATCAACATAGGTCTCGATAAAAATACATGGCTTTGTTAGTGGTCTCATATCCTTTCTATGGATCTTGGGAAGGAGTGAGTCATAAAAGAGAGAAATTTGTAATAAATTGGATTGATGTATATTAAATGAGAATTCTTTCTTTAATGTAACCGTCAAACTTTGTGGTATCCTTTAGTGATAATACAATAAGATGTAAGTCAGTGCTTGTTATTATCTGATGTAGTTAGTTCATATTAATCCATGTTTTCATAAGTTTCTTTATGACTAGTGAAATGAAAAAGTTAAGATAGTTTACATCATGTGATAAAGAGAATGGATAATTGTAACACCACCTTGGAGGGCCCTAACTCTATTTAGTGGGTTTGGGTCGCGTCAACTTTTTTGGTATAAGAGAATAGGTTGAACCTAAATTGGGTTTAGGTTTGGGACATGGGAGATAAGAGGCCATTAGTATTAGGATGCTTTCCTCTTTGAGAATCAATTTTCTAGAAGATGTATTCTGTTGTGAATATGCATATGGATGGAAGAGGATGTGGACATGGTGAGGAACAAAGTGACAACCATTATGGCCCTAACCCTTAGATAATGGATCAAAGTGGAGATGAGAGATGATGCAACCAAGATGTATCATATTTTTTGGAGACAAAAGGAAAATATAAGATAGATAGGAGAACTTCTTCTTCTACCAAGGATCTAATGAGATCCTATGAGCTAGTAAAGAATCATGGTGGGACTCAATTCTCTGGAACAACATATCTAGTTGTGGCAATGTGTGGCTTCGATAGCTAGAAAAGGTTTTTCTCATGATGGAGTTACCAAAGGATAAGTAGATCAATCTTGTTGTCTATCTACTTAAATAAGATGTTAAGTTGTGGCATGGAGTAGAAGATACGAGGAGGGATACAATACTGATACAAAGGGACTTTGGGGATGAGTTTCTTATTAAGGATTTTCCTCCTACTATCTTAAGTGACAAGATAAAATAGTTGGAGAATATTAGATAGGGTAGCATGTAAATTGGTGAATAAGAAACATTTTTCAAAAGGATGGCTAATTGCTTTCCACATCTAGTACCAGCCAATTTAGAAAAGTGCAAATGATTTCAAAAAATGATTAAGGTAAGAAATTAGACATAGTGTATAAAAAACTGGTCAGAGGGAGAAAACTTTAGAGAGTTTTTGGAAGCAGCGAGATGTCTAGAAGAGTCAGATAATTTTGATAAACATTGTAAGAGCAAGAAAAGATTGAAGATTTCAGTAGATGAAGACAAAGAAGTGGTGGATACATATGGATTGGTGGTTTCTTTTCCAAGATTGGATGAGTTCCTTGAGACAAATAATGTACAATTGGATTGATGGATGAAAGAAGCTATGTTTTAGCAAGGTGGCTTCTCATGTGTCTTTACTGGAGATAGGAAAGTATTATAAATCAATTGTTGTAGATGATGGTAATATGATGAGAGAGGGGTGTGAGGCTTATCTAGCACATGTGGTAGATAGTAGGGAAGAGAAAAGAATAGTCAATATAGAGGATGTTCTAGTAGTATGTGAGTTTCTAGAAGTTTTTCCTGATGAGTTACCATGTTTACCACCTGAAAAGGATATCGAACTTAAGATACAAATTTTACCAGGTAGACACCCAATAGAATTACCTACCTATAGAATGTCACCTATTGAATTAAAAGAATTCAAAACCCACTTGTAGGAGTTACTGGATAAAGGTTTTATTCAACCTAATACTTCACCATTGGGAGCTTCATTACTTATTGTGAAGAAGATGGAACCATGTGGTTATGCATAGACTATCAACAATTGAATAAGATAATCATCAAGGAAAAATATTCTCTGACTAGGATTAATGACCTATTTGATCAGATGCATGACGCAACAATCTTTACAAAAATAGATCTCAGGATGGGTTATCACCAATTAAGGTTAAAGGAACCTAACACACCTAAGTCAGCATTCAGAACAAAGTATGGGCATTATGAGTTTGTAGTCCTATCTTTTGGACTAAAAATGCCCCTACAACTTTTATGGACATGATGAATACATTTTTTAGAATGTATCTAGATCGGTTCATGTTAGTATTATAGATGATTTCTTATATATTCCAAATATGTAGAACAACATGGGTAACATATAAGAATATCTTTGTAGTTGTTGAGGAAACATCAAATTTATGCTAAGTTCAACAAATTGGAGTTCTGGTTAGCTGAAGTTTCCTTTCTTAGACATGCCATATCTGAAGAAAGAGTGAATGTAGACCCTAAGAATGTGAAATTTATTCTTCAGTGGGAGAAACCTACAACCCCTATTAAAATTAGAAGTTTTCTAGGGTTATATGGATATTATAGAAGATCTATAAGAAACTTTAGGCCATTAGCAACACCTCTTACATGCTCAATAGGGAAAGATGTGCCTTTATTTTGGTATAAATTATGTGAGAAGAATTTTCAAACTTAAAAGAAGAGTTTAACCTCAACGCTAGTTTTGGTTTTACCAGAGGCTATTAAGTGTTATGTGTCTTTCTGATGGATCTAGATTAGGTGTATGACATGTTCTTATGTAAGAAGGAAAGATGGTGTCCTATGCCTCTAGACAACTTAACAAGAATGAAGATAATTATACCATACATGATCTTGATCTAGAAGTCGTAGTACATGCTTTAAAGATATGGCTTCATTATCTATATGGTGAGTTATGTAAAATCTTTACTGATTATAAGAGTATAATGTATAATTTCACCCAAAATAATTTCAATGTAAGACGACATAAGTGGTTAGAGCTCATAAAGGACTATGATGTTACCAATGTTGGTATGGATTCTCCTACATCCAGTCTGTAACATACCGAATCCTAGACATTTTGTCTTTTTACCGTCTTTCCCATCTTTTCCTTTCATTTATAGCCTTCTTGGCCTTTATGTTTTATTTGTAGAGAATATAATGGTTTAGTGAACATTTGTTCACCTTTTATGCCAATAAAGGGGTTTAATGCACAATTACCTCAGTAGAAATCTACGTAATGGGCCTAATGTGCTATTTTCCACTTAAGTAATAAAAATAACAAAGGAATTTGTATTAGAACTTCTAGGACTTTTTGGAATATGAGAAAAAAGAGAAATCCCAAAATATACATAAAGTAGATGATAAATATAATAATTGGAGAAAAGGTGCTAATGTGAAACATATGGCTCAAAAATCATAAAAAGGAATACCCACGAGATAATTTGATATCCAGTATTCATTACTTGAACTAAAAGTTACTTAAGGGCCAAGTATCATTCGATTTGGAAAGTGTATGTATGTATATATATATATATATATATATATATATATATATATATATATATATATATATATATATATATATATATAAGCCTTTATTAAAAGAAAATAGGAAATAAGACAAGAAAGAGAAATAAAATACTTAATGTCCTCAAATTGGAAAACTAATTCCAAATTCATAATCTAAATATGAAAATATGCCTTTGGGAAAGTTTTCAATTAATTTGGATGATAATTGGATAATGAGTAAACGTAGGAGAGAGAAAGTGTGAGAACCTTCATTTTGATAATGAATTAAATAAATGGCACAAACATGATCAATTAATGGCAAAATCGTATCCATGACATTAATTGGGACACATGGGTTAAATTTCATCATTTATGGATAATATTAGAGTCATAAATGAAGGAGGAAAGAGAAAATGAGGTTTGAATTATTTAACCCATTAAAAGTTCCCAAAAGGCAAAAAAAATCCATATTTGGATTCTACACCTTAACATTAGTCGGGGTGTCAATTTTTATTAAATTTGGAAATTGTTTGACCCCTCAAAAGAAGAAAGCAAAAACCATTTAATAATATAAGTATCACTTTATAATCAAATTGGAGTTATACCAATATTACGATTTCTCCCCGATCGGATGGTCCAGATTGACTGCAGACGTGTGTCTGTAGGATCGGATGGTCAAGGGCTCATCCCCTACCTCAGTCTGAATTGGAAAATACGAATAGGATTTGTGATTTTTCAAACTCAATTATGTCCCTCTACACTCGACCAAATCATGAGTTTTTGGATTGTTGGACTCCTCTTCTAATTCCTCACATGATTATCCCAAAGTTCTGTGAATTTCATGAATAATTGAGAAATCCCCTAAACGGTCAAAGCTCTTCTCTCACCTCGACTATGTAAACCCTAGTTTGCACCCCTTGTCTATAAATAACCCTACCCTAAGCATCCCCATCACCTTTTCAACTCAAAGAACCCTTCATTGCTAATTTCCTACAAGTTTGACCCCCTGACGAGCGGCCAAAGACCTTGGGCTTGCAGTGGTGCTCTCTCTCTCCTCCCTCCATCTCTATTCGAATCAAGGTACCATTGAGTTTGTTTTTCTTTGTTCTTTCTTTTGACTACTTGTGTGTCGAATTCCATCGCGTATAGTGATTTTGCCCAAAAATGCCCAAGGTTCACGCCGGCCATGGTGCTGAGAGGTTGGGGAAGATAACCCCTTGTTGATTTACACTTTTTCCCTCACAGTTTTCTTCTTTCCTTCTCTGTCTCATGCTAGGGGCACGCCGGTCCTTTTTCTTTGCCTTGACCCGAACTTCACCCGACTTTGACTGGCAGCCTGCGAGATGGGCTGCTGACTTGGCTCATGGCGATTGGGCTAATTTGTGGGACCATCTCCACCCTCTCTCGCTCTCTCTACCTTTTTAAAATGAAATTCTAATTTTCTAATTTTCCTATTGGTCCATTTTAAATAATTAATAATAATTAATTCCTATGTCCAAAAATTAAAAAAAATATGTTCTAAACTCAAAAAAATCCCCTCTATCTAATAAAAATAATTTTGATGCTTGATTTTGAGTTTTTTTTGAAAAATTGTTTTTGGGAATGATTAAAAATTACTAAAAATACCCCTAAAAGTCCATATCTCTAAAATATATAAAATTATATGTTATCTTAACTAGAACAACCTAACTAAGACATTAATGATGGTTTCAAGACCTAAATTGATGGTTTGTAGAAAAAGTTGGTAACTTTGGGGTTTTAAGTCTTTAATGAATGTACATAGTTCTAATACATTGTTATGATAATGATATTAGGACAAGTGGATCCCGGTCTTGCTTAGGGATATGAAAAGTGGTTTCTAGGACTCTAAGGAAGAGGTATGTTCATCTAACACTATAGTTGGGAAATATTATACCTTAATCTATTCTTCCTTAATCGAGGCTTAAATGAATCTAATTCTCTTTTCTTGTTACCCTAATTACTTGTGCCTCAATTTAGATTATTGATTAATATTGTTTGGGTCTTATACCCCACTGCCATTATTATTGAATATTTTGATTACTCCTTCCATGACTACTTTTCTAGCATGTAGATTTATGTTCTATTTAATTTAAAGTAGTGGAACTTATTTACAACCACCCACAGAGGACATGTATTTAATTGCCCTAGGAAATATTTTTATTCTCCCCATCTTATTGTGTAGGTGACTGGGAATGTCTTATTCTCCCCTCACCTATAGGTTATAGGTCCGTTAGGTGCCTCAACCCTACTTAGTTAGGTAGAAATAATTATCTTACATACAATCCTTTTGTATATAATTGTTAATGGCAAGTTTCTTTTGAATATAGCCTCATACTCTTGTTATCTTCATCTTATGATGAATCCTATCCTATTTTTATTTACTTTACTTATCTTGTTATCCTAGACTAGTTGTGTGACACATGATTTTCTTCCCTTTCCCCTTTTGTTGGGTGCCTTCCCAACCACCCAGGTGTTGAGCAAGGTGATGGATAAGACATGAAGATCTTAGCTTTTGGCTTGGACTTGGTTGATGGAGATGTTTCTTTGGAGACAAGATTGTAGTAGTTAGACTTCCCTCTATCTAGATCCTATTTATGTATCTTTATGTAAACCCTAAAGGGAGAATGATGTATTCTTTTATAATCTTCTATGAAATTGATTATAGTCAGTTATTCTTTATTTTGCTGCTTTCCAATGGTCTTTTGTATACCATATAAATAAAGATTTGAAAATTTTACACCCTTTTCAACATACCTTTTGAGTATGTTGGGAATGGAGGTTTGATATTTCAAATTTTTAGTAAAAGGGTGATTTCACTCTTTTACAACATGGTATTAGAGCCAGGTTAGTTAGAATCTGACTATTTTAGTTTTGTCCTCTAGTTAGAATCCTTGCCTTACATAGTTTCCCTTTAAGTTACATGCTTACCCTAGATTTGATATATGTTGATGAAAGGTTGACTTAGGACCTTATAGTTCCACATTAGAATCTTGATGAATATAACCCTAAAATACTCATAAATAAAAGATGCAAAACTTTATGTTGTTTAGGTTTGCCTATAGGCAACTATTAGGGCATGAAGTTGAAGCAAAGGTGTTTAGAAAGGATGATGTTCTGGGGGTTGGAAATATTTTCCTCCGTTCCACTTTCTTGGTTTATGAGGACTCCCTGATCTATATGATATCAGCCTGGCCTGAGCAGATATGGATTGTCTGAAAAAGTTTGATTTTAGGTAATTGTAACCTTAGACTTCTATGTTGTATATCTTTGGGAATCCTAAGTTTCAGGTGTATGATGACTTTTTTTAGGATGGATACCAAGATAGTTCTTTATGTCTTTGAGGACCACATGCTTGGATAGTTATCCCTAGAACCTAGACTTTGAAGTTTGGGGTTAAGTGAGCTATCCGATTGCGTAGTGGAAGTGTGATAGATCTTGTACATGGTGCACTAGACTCATCCTTTAACCCTAGTGTAGTTTGGCTTGATAGGTCAAACTCTTTAAGGGGTGGAGTATAGTTTGATGATGTTGGGTGGTTATATTTTGAGGAAGAAATCCTCTTTAGGGGAATGGAACCATATGACATCTCAATATCTATCTATCTTTAGAAACCCCAACTCCATGAATAGGAGGTTAGTATGCTTGGATCCTTGGTCCTGACCAAACATGTAATATTGGTAACCTAACATGCTTATGTATATATTAATGAAGATATAAGGATCATATGAGGAATAATTTATATGTTCAAACCCTAATGAATATCCAATACACATAATATGGGTCACTCACATATTAATAATAATTATGGAAACACATAATGTTAACAATGTCATGAACCAATAAACCATAATGATGTGATGAGAAAGAAAAGTGCAACTTAATCTTGACATTAATGCATGCTAAATGAAATATAATAATCAAGTTGATTCTAAACCCTAAGTTGTAATGATATAACCTTAACATATACATCCTTAATGATATTTATGTTAAATTAGTGGTATTAGGTGTCATAATCAAATAACATACCTTGATGCACATAAATGATATATATTCACAAAATCATAGATTAATTAATATGAAATTCATGTTACCTTGTCATCAAATACACACACGATTAATCACCTAAAGTGAATCAATTCATTAATATGTAATATATCCCACCTTGATCATTAGAAAACATGTAATGGATTCAATATGAATATGAAGTGATTGGATTCACATAAATGTGAAAAATAAATAATATAAAGGAATATATATGAGAAATGACTGATGATGACATTAATGTGAGCAATAAAGATAATGTGACATTGAGATACTATTTAATATAAATATAAGTAATTATTGTGACATTATTTTGATTAATTATTGACTTAACAAAAAATTGAATGGAATATCCTATTTCATGTAAAATAATTTGTTATAACTTAATATGGTGATAATATAAGGATAATGAAGTCTAAGTTCAAAATATTAAGGATAATGATTAAATATAAATATTGAGATATATATATATATACAATGTTTCATGGATAATAATGAAATATAACCCTTTTGGAAATAAAGGGAACATGACATGACATAATTAAAATAATGATGATAATGTGATATCATAATGAATATAATGTTAACGAGCCAAAAATGTAAATCTCCTAAAAGGAATACCTTAATAATGGAACCCTAGTCAATCCTTGAGAACCTGGCCTATGTTGAGTTGCATGTGAAGTATATGCTGCTGAGTCGTTTGGTGGAAGTTATGTTTGGTGGAACAACTGAAGTTTATTGATGAGATGTTGCACCTTCACCCTCCCTCCTTGCTTGTGATTTTGGGAAAAAATCCTCTTTAAGGGGTGGAGTGATGTAACATACTGAATCTTGCACATTTGGTCTTTTGACCCTCTTTCCCATCTTTTCCTTTCATTTGTAGCCTTCTTGGACTTTCTATTTAATTTGTGGAGAATATAATGGTTTAGTGAACATTTGTTCATCGTTTATGTCAATAAAGGGGTTTAATGCATAATTACCTCAATAGAAATCTAAGTAATGGACTGGATGTGCAATTGTCCACTTAATTAATAAAAATAACAAAGGAATTTGTGTTCGAACTTTTTAGGACTTTTTAGAAAATGAAAAAAAGAGAAATCCCAAAATATACATAAAGGAGATGATAAATGTAATAATTGGATAAAAGGTGATAATGTGAAACGTATGGCTCAAAAATTATAAAAAGGAAAACCCACAAGATAATTTGATACCCAATATTCATCCTTGAACTAAAAGTTACTTAAGGGCCAAGTATCACTCAATTTGGAAAGTATATATATATATATATATATATATATATATATATATAGAGAGAGAGAGAGAGAGAGAGAGTCGGGCTAGAATACACTCTTGAGTGTATTCGGAGAAGAATACACTCAAGTAGTTTTTCATGATGCAATATTTTTTTTCAAAAATCTAATCCATTGATCTTCTTAAACATCTTGTGAATAGCTCATATGCAAAATTTGAATAGATTTGGACATTTATAGGTCATGTTATAAAGACTGCAAAAATTATGCATTTTAAATTAGTTTCATGTTTCGATTTTGTTTCCCTTGGATGAGTGACTTACACTCATCCAAATGGGCTCAAATTTTTTATGTAGCCTATTTATAGCATGATGGTGAAGATCAATGGTTTACATTTTGCAGAAAATAGTCTTGATATGCAAACACACTTGAGTGTATTCATGCGATCCATACACTCGAGTGTATTCTAGCCTGACTCTCTCTCTCTCTCTCTCTCTCTCTATATATATATATATATATATAAGCCTTTATTAAAGGAAAATAATAAATAAGAAAAGAAAGAGAAATAAAATACTTAATTTCCTCAAATTGGAAAACTAATAACAAATTCTTATTGTAAATATGAAAATATGCCTTTGGGCAAGTTTTAAATTAATTTGGATGATATTTGGATAATGAGTAAAAGTAGGATAGAGAGAGTGTGTGTAAAACCTTCATTTTGATAATTATTTAAATAAATGGCACAAACATGATCAATTCATGGAAAAATCATATCCAAGACATTAATTGGGACATGTGGGTGAAATTTCATCATATTTAGATTATCTTAGAGTCATAAATGAAGGAGGAAAGAGAAAATGAGTTTGGAATTATTTAACCCATTAAAAGTTCCCAAAAGGCAAAACTAATTCCATATTCAAATTCTACACCTCAAAATCTAGGTGTCAATTTTATTAAATTTGGAAATTATTTGAGCCCTGAAAAGAAGAAAGAGAAAATCATTTAATAATATAAGTATCACTGTATAATCAAAATGGAATTATACCTATATTAGGATTTTTCCCCGATCAGATGGTCCAGACTGACCATGAATGTGTGTCCATAGGATCAGACGGTTGAGGGCTCATCTCCTACCTTGTACCGAATTGAGAAACATGAATAGGATTTGTGATTTTTCAAACTCAATTATCTCCCTCTACACTGGACCAAATCATGAGTTTTTGTCTCATTGGACTCCTCTTTCAATTATGCACAGCATTATCCCAAATTTTTATGAATTTTATGAACAATTGAGAAAGCCCCAAAATGGTTGAAGCTCTTCTCTCACCCCAACTATGTAAACCCTAGTTTACACCCCTCACCTATAAATACCCCTACATGAGCATCTCCATCACCTTTGCAAATCAAATTACCCCTCAATTGCTAGTTTCCTTGAAGTTTGACCCCTCAATGAGTGGCCGAAGACCCTGGGATTGCGACAACACTCTCTCTCCTCACTCCATCTCCGGTCGAATTCAATGTACCATTGAGTTTTTTTTACTACTTGTGCGTCAAATTCCATCGTGTATAGTGATTTTTTCCAATAACACCCAAGGTACATGCCGGCCATGGCATTGAGAGGTTGGGGAAGATAACCCCTTGTTGATTTACACTTTTGCCCTTGCCATTTTCCTCTTTACTTCTCTGTCTCGCGCTAGGGGTACATAGGTCCTTTGCTCAGCTTTGACCCAGCATTGATCCGACTTTGACTAACAGCCTCTGAGGCGGGCCTCTGACTTGGATCACGGTGATTGGGCCAAGTAGTGGGCCCATCCCTACCCTCTCTCTCTCTCTGCCTTTTTAAAATGAAATTCGAAATTTCTAATTTTCCTATTAGTCAATCTTAATTAATTCACAATAATTAATTCCTAGGTCCAAAAATAAAAATACAATATGTTTTGAACTTAGAAAAATACCCTCAATCTAATAAAATAAATGTCAATGCTTGACTCTAAGTTTTTAGAAAAAGTGTTTTTGGGAATGATTAAAAGGATTAAAAATCACTAAAAATACCCCTAAAAGCTACTTTAAATTAAATGAACATAAATCTACATGCTAGAAAATTATTCATAGTAAGAGTAATCAAAATATTCAATCGCCCTAGGAAATGTTTTTATTCTCCTCATATTATTGTGTAGGTGATTGGGAATGTCTTATTCTACCCTCACCTATAGGTTAGAGGTCCAGTAGGTGCCTAACTATACTTAGTTAGGTAGACAGAATTATCTTAGATGTAATCCTTTTTATACAATTTTTAATGGCAAGTTTCTTTTGAATATAGCCTCATACTCTTGTTATCTTCATCTTATTATGAACCCTAGCCTATTTTTATTTGCTTTACTTATCGTGTTATCCCAGACTAGTTGTGTGACACATACTTTTCCTCCCTTTCCCTTTTGCTGGGTGCCTTCCCAACCACCCAGGTGTTGAGCAAGGTGATGGATAAGACATGAAGATCTTAGCTTTTGGCTTGGACTTGGTTGATGGAGATGTTCTTTTGGAGACAATATTGTAGTAGTTAGACTTCCCTCTATGTAGATCCTATTTATGTATCTTGATGTAAACCCTAAAGGGATAATGATGTATTCTTGTATAATCTTCTATGAAATTTATTCTATTCAGTTATTCTTTATTCTGCTTCTTTCCAATGGTCTTTTGTATACCATAAAAATAAAGATTTGAAAATTTTACACCCTTTTCAACATACCTTTTGAGTATGTTGGGAATGGATGTTTGATATTTAAAGTTTTTAGTAAAGTGGTGATTTCACTCTTTTTCACAATCATATGATGATTGTAATGGGGCATTAGATATCTGATTTGATAATGATAAAGATAACTCCATCTATTATGTTTGTATTGATCATTAGATGATGACACAAGAATCCTAGATGTCTAAAGAAGGATGTTACTTGATGACATATGTCTTTAGGTTTAGGACCTAAACAATGAGATCATATGTATAATAAGAGTACATACATTCCTACTATGTCCCTAGTTAGAAATTATTTTGGAAGCAAAATAGACAAAACTAATTCAAAAGACTAAAGTGTGTGTTGGTTGATGACAAAATCTCATCAGTCATGATATATTATATCAAGCCAAGCACATAGATACTTGTTATTGAATAATGTATCATATAGATTCACCATGAGAATGATGCATGGGAACCAATGAATGGTAGTCAGAATCAACTCTCATAGTGATACTAGTGATTGTAGTTCTTAAACTTGAAGTCACTACACTCATCACATGTTGTCTGTTGTACTTTGACATCGTCCAACGTGACCTTGAAGAATGGTTTCCATAAAGGTGATGCTCAAGTACAATATGACACGTGAGTATTGACTGTAAGTAATGGAGATGGGATTTTCCCCTCCTACTGGAGTTTATACCTAGGTCACTTGATAAGAGAGACTGAGAAACATATGGACATACTCATGTGAATCCATATGTGATATGTGAACTCACATATATATAAGATAGTCTGCTCTAGTTCAAGGAACATTGATTGAATGTTGAAGAGGATGACGATTCCATGCCTCAGGTTCAATCTATATATCAGACACAAAGGAACTATACAATCATGATAACACTAGTCACAAATTGTAGGTTGAAATTGTTCTCCAACTTTCCAATTACTTGGGTAGTAATGATGTGTTTCTAGATACCACTCATTTCTTGTGATGTCATAAGTTAGTTATGAACTTTCATTGGCCACGTAATTTGGGACCTACAGAGTCACAAACATAGAATGCACATGGAATAGGGGTTTCTTCATGAATGATGTTTAACTTGATTACTAAAGTGCTTAGGTATTCAATTTAAATGAATATGGTTGAAAATTGACCGAATGGACCGTGAAACAACAAATTCAAGTGTTGAATCGATTGATTCAAGTGTCATGTCAATTTAAACAACATTGGTTGAATATTACCTGAACTGGGGCGTGAACCAACCACTTCACTAAGTGAGCTGATAGGTTCAAGGTCTGAAATGTCTCACTCAAGTTGTGAACTACCCGATTCAATGATCAATTTGATCAGATCAAAGATTGATGTTGATGTAATATTATGCATTAATAAAATATTGAATGCTGGTGTGTTTGAAAATAGGAAAGCATATGAACCTACCCGTTAAAGGGTTAAACCAACTAGTTCAAGAGTAAACTGACTGATTAATCATTTACAACTTCCAAAAAATTCATGAAATTTTGTCTCCTTGACTCCTAGATGAACAGGAAACCCTGGCCCTGTGCATCCTATATAAAGGAGGACAATCTAGGATTTCAGAGATACAACAATAAGATTTGATAATTTATGTCCTCTCTGGTTGTGGTAAGCAAGATAGCTCAAGCAAATACTACCCGTAAAAGGGGGAGACAACAAGGGAGAGCAAGTCAGTGCTAGCACACTGATATTTAAAGGGAGAACTCCTTTCCGTTGGATCTGGTAGTGCAATGTGAGTTTTCAATGGTCCATGCAGACTATGATAGAGGCGAGGAGTAACAATCATTGTCATATGTGGTGGTTACACCCCAACGGTTGTTTGTGTGCAACTTACGAGAGAAGCACTTTGCTGCAAAAATTGTCGTTAGACTTTCTCCAAGACCATGTATATTTCTTTCTATCTTATTTCCTGATTAGGGAATTGAGCATTAAAATTTTGTTTCCATTGTCTTTTCAATTTCCCACATTTCCCAACACTTGTATCAGACCCACATCAATTTACGATATATCTAAATTTAAATTAATGTGATCAAAGTTATTTTATTGCATCGATGCAAATATCTAAAATGAATAATGTGCATATCTAATTAAATACCACATTTGACCCCCCTCCACATACAAACACACATACACACAAAACCAGTACGCATCGCCCTAAAAGTGTTTTGATGGTGATTGGAAACGTGATTGTGGCTAAAAACCCCTATGGATAGTGTACTTATTGAATGGTTTATTTCCTATTGTTATTTAGTTTGAATACCGAGTCGTTTCCCTCCTTTCCAAATGTAAATTGATGCTCCTCTTCCTATATTACCCTTTAATGTATCTCGAGGTTTTTGCTTTTACAATGTAATTTAGAATATGATAGTTTTTATTTATGTTTGGTTGTGAGAAGATGTTGTACACGAGACGAACCTATTGGCTCATATATCAATGATTAGAGGACCGAGGAGGACAGATGACAGGAGGAACTAATCAACTGGTGGCCCAACCGATCAGATGGAGTAGTCCAAACATCACTTAAACCAAAGAGAAAATGACTATTTCAAGAAACCATCCGACCGACCAGGAAGACAACATATTGGCTCAAGAGTTGAAGTGATCAACCTAGACTGGTTCCGACATAGATCTTCATCAATAATAGGTTGCTACATATGATGTGAACCTTAGGTGGTAGTAATTCCTTATGGCTCTAAGAGATTACAATTGTATGGCCATAACCATCTCTCATGTTTTAATAATTGCATGTTTTGTTTGTGGATATAGTATTATATGGTACATACTACAAGTATGTGGTGATTGGATATGTACATGTACTTATATATAAAATACCTCAAACAAATATATTAAGTATTCTATGTTTTCCATAAGCAACACACATGAAAAGCTTGATCAACTAAGCGTGGACACTCCAAGAGTGGTGTGTTGTCTATCTCATGCAAGTGTGATGGTAGTCATGTGGGCGTACCAAGAAGGGTGCATTAATGTTGTGTTTCCTTTTGGGTCAGACTTAAGTAGATGATCTTAATGAGATTAAGTGCCTAGAAGCATGCAGATGAATATGGCAAAGAGTTGTGCATACCATCTATCCAAGAATTGCATAAGATGCAATTGGCAAAAGTTTCTTGCCTTAATAATTGATTATGGACACTGGTGTTAGCCAAGTAATAATTCAATTGTTCTGGTTCTTATCTCACTAGATGATTGTATGCTATAATCTTATAAATTGATAGTGAGGGTTATCAATTTAAACACAATAGTGGGAGAAATAATTAATTAAAATCCCAATAATATCATCAAACTTATCAAATCAAAAGTGTTTTGACTAAAGATGAAAATTTCTTTTGTAGAATCTAATGTCAAACAAATCATCACTGTGATCAATTCTTAAGAATATCAAACTAATGGGACAAAATTCTATGATAGTATCTGAACTTTGGTAAGGGTTCTCAATGATGAGAATAATCTCTATGTCCTAGATACACTAGTGCCATAGGAACCTGCTCCTGATGTGCCTAGGACTGAGGTGGTGCTTATTGGAAGCATGCCAACAATGCCTTGGACATTAAGCACCTTATGCTATGTTGTATGAACTATGAGTTGTGTGAGAAACTTGAAGACATGCAGATTCTTGAAATGGTCACGCATCTTAAGAATATGAACCAGAATCATACAAAGAAAGAAAAGTACAATGTCTCAAAGGAACTCATTGAGTGCAAGATGATAGAAGGGGATCCATTAGAGCCCCATGTGCTCAATATGATTGGGCATGTGGAACATCTAGAGAGACTGGGGTTCCCTTTGAGCCGAGAGTTGGCCATGAATATGATTCTATAATTGTTTCCTAAATCATATAGCCAATTTATTGAGTGCTACTACTTGTGTAACTTAGCTAAACGGTTGTCGGAATCACTCACATGTTGATAAATATTGAAGCAAGGATGAAGAAGGATAAACATGTGATGATGATCAACATAGTGAAGTCCAACGACAAAGGCAGAACCAAGAAGAGTTCTGAAGCTAAGTAAAAGTCTAAGTCTTATGCACTCAAAATGGGGAAAAAGGTAACTACAAAAGGAATATGTACTTTGTACTAAAAGGAACTTAGGATGAAGAAGAAAGAAATAGATAAGTCCACTTTAGGACCCAAAAATAAGTAAGCCAGAACTATGCGGAGTAAGAGTTACAACCGCTATAGTTGGAATCTATCATTCATCCTGATGGGCATGTAATACAATTAGTGAATTGCTATTATGTACCTAAAATTAATGAAAACATCATGTATCTTATATGGACAAGAATATTATGAATAAATTGATGTTTCTTTTAAAATATTAATACTTATTTGGTAGTGCCCTATATCTCATAATCTATACTCGATGGTTGTAGAGAAAAATGTGTATGCCACATATACTGAATTACTAGATAACTCAAACAATGAATACCTATAGCATTCTCATCTAGAGCATATAAATAATAAATGCATTTCTAGAATCCATAATGACGATGATCTAGACTCCTTTGGTTATTGAACCAATAGAGATATGAAAGTCTTTTTTTGGGGAAATATGATAAAAGCACCTTCACTAGATGTAGTGGGAGAGAGACTATTTTATTAGGGCTCATACATACTGATGTATATAGACCTTTTAGAATAAATGCTAGAGGTGGTCAATAGTACCTTAATATATTTACTAAAAATGTCAGTAGGTAAGATCATTTGTATTTAATAAAATAAAAGTATGAATATCTTGTTCAAGGAGAACATAAATGAAATACATACCCATCTTGGTATAAGTATTAAAACATTTCAATATGATCAATATGTAAAATACTTTGAACCAAGAGTTTGAGGATATTCTGGGAGACTGTGATAATGTATGACAGTGAACTTCCCTAAAACATAACGACGTATCAAAATGAAGGAATCACACCCTGTTGGTCATGGTGTGATTATCAATAAATATAGCTAATCTTCTGATTTCCTTTTGGGCACATGCTTTACACTAAACAAAGTATCGTCTAAATTGGTTCAAAGGACACCATATGATATATGCCATGGTAAGTGTCCTGATATGTCTTTTATAGTGATTAGAATGAAAGCTTATATAAGAAAATAGTTTCTTGAAAATCTTTATCCAAAAATCACATTAGTGTTATATTGTTGAACATTACTTTATATTCCAATCTGACAACAAAATGTTTTTTTGGGATGGTTGTATTCTTTAAGAGGAATTTGACTCCAAAGGAATCAGTGGGAGAAAAGTAGAACTCAAAAAGTTTGAGACCAATGAGAAAAACATTGAACCTAAAAGAGGTACAATAGGAACAAGGAGAATCATAAATTGTTTTGGAAATTTCAAGTTCCTTATGTAACACACAAAAGTTATAGTTCTAGCAGAACACACCTTGAGCTTGAAATATTATGATATCTTATGACTCAAGAAGCTATGAGTTGGTCATAAATGATGAGTCAACAACCTACCTAGAAGCTATTAAGTGATCGGAGTATGAGAAATGGCTTGAAGCCATTGTATCCAAGATGGAGCCAATGTACACCAACAAGGTATGGCCTTGGTATCCACCTCAAGGGGTAAAACCTATAGGGTTCAAGTGGGTCTTCAAGAAGAAGTCCAACATGGATGGTAATTTGTAAACCAACTAGGGTATATTGGTTGTGAAGAGTTTAAACCAAGTTTGAATTGTCTAACTTGACGAAATCTTTTCACCAGTTGCCATGGTTAAATCCATCAGGATAATGCTTGCCATTGTAGCTTAGTATGACTATGATATTTGTCAAATGGATGTTAAAACTGAATTTCTTTGTAGGTATATTGTAGAGGATGTGTTCGTGATACAACCTGAAGGTTTTAAAATCTATTTATTGCAAATAAAGCCTATAAGCTACAAAGGTCAATCTATGGATTGAAGCAAGCATCCCAGACTGGAATATTCAATTTGACATGATATTCAAAGAGTTTGAATTTAGTCAAAATAAAAATGAAACATGTGATTACAAAAGTTGAGTGGGGATATATTTATATTCCACGTAATGATGGGGAATAATTGTAAGACCCCTGACCTAGCTTAGTGTGTGGTTGTTCTTGCTTTGATTAATAAGATGCTTAAACCTTAACCTAATCTCTTGAGATGACTTAATCACATGTGACAAGTTTATGGTTTCAGTTGGGTCCTATTTGGTTGATGTTTGAGCTAGTTATTCTTATTTTGGGCCAAGTTGTAATTTACCCATGATGATGGTTTATCATGCAATCTTTCAGATTTAGAGTGTGTTCTCTATGTCTTGGCATCAAAATAGAGAGAAAAAAGAATAGGGGCACTTTGCTTGGACCATGGCTGATAATGTGATATCACATGGTGATATTAGGGTTTCAAGGGTTTGCCTTATTGATGTGTGTCGACAATACTAGGGTTTGTGTGTATTGAGGCCGCAATACCACTCTTGGATGAGTATTGTGACTGCAAAACTTACCCTAGGTGTTGTTTGCTTTGACCATGGTGACCTAAGTGTGGTTTGGTCGACAAGGTTTGTCTTTTAATGGAGTGTTTCGACAATGTTGATGGGTGACCTGGTGTAGCGGTCGCCACATGGACTACCCTGGTGTGTTGCAACTGCAACATGGGATGTAGTTGACCTAGTTGGTCACTACACTCCCTAGGTTATACCACCCTTTTATGCATGCATGTTTTAAGTGGATGCATGGTTGTTTCCTTGATGGACAAGTGTCCTTTTAGTGCTCTCATGTGTTCACACCTCATACCACTTGCTTCCCTCCTACGTTGTGTATGTAACCCCTCTCCTTCACATGTAAGTATCCATTTCGGCTCTACTCTTTCCCTTATCTCTTATGTTCATCCTTGGAGCTTTGTTGAGAAAAAGAGAGTTGACTTGGAGCTTTGGTGGCCGATGAACCTTGCATGTAGTGATCGTGAGGTTGATCATCTTCCTTGTGGTGATCCTTGGTTATATTCCTTCTTGGTAAGTTCTTGTCTTTCCTTGGTCACGTTTTCATTTGATCTGTACCATTTCTTCCTCTTTGTTCTTGGTCATGAGATTATGGTGCAACCATGGTGGCTATTCCCTGAGGATGTTCTCTTCACTAAGGTCAGAGACTATGGATTTACCAAGGTGGTATGTATGTTAGAAGAAGCCTCATCTTTATTCTCTCTTGGGCCTATGGTTTTCACCATCTTTCTTGAATTTCCTTTAACCTTGGTGTTTATTCTTCTTGAGGTGACCTTGTGGCTGTGGAGTTGATCTTGGTTGGAGTTTCTTCTTCCCTATTGGTGCTTGTGTCTTTGGAGGTGGATTCTCTACATAAAAGGCAGGTCATATAACTCTCTCCCTACTACTATTGCACCATTTTCTTGGATGCATGTTGTTTTTTACATCTCTAAAATGTGATACTAATATGCTAGATGGAGTTACCATAATCTCGGGTTTAAGATTTGGTAATACACTCATGTGGTTTACTTCTACCCCTAAACCCTAATTTCTTGTCACCAGTTTTGTGGTAATTGTGGAATGGATGGTTTTCTCTTTCTTTTGATTATGGATTTCTATAATCATTCCTATGGTTTGAGTATCTTAGAATAGCATGAAGTTTTAGTTCTATTATACATGTGTTTAATGTGGGTTTTATCTTTCTGAATAAGGTTCTTTCATAGTGATTCTATGATACATATTTTAGAGTTTTGGTAATTATCTTTATATGGAGTCTTCCTACTATAAGATGCTTGGTTTCCTTGGGTTTTACCATCTATTTTGTTCATGGTTAGTTGTGATTTAAGTTGGAATTTTCATGCGTGATGGGTGAGGTGTTGTGAACACTACAATGACTAACCATGATCACCCTTGACTGCTAAAGTATGTGTTTGTTTCGGTCGAAGCATCTTGGATGGCTATGTTGGTCGCTACTCTTAGTGGGTTGGTGTGTTGCGGTCGAAGTTATTTGAAGTGTTATGCTTGCTACACATGACCAAGGTTGTGTAGTGGTCACATCACTTGTTGGTGATGATGTTGATGTCATGTGTGATCATTGCACGTGGGTGACACTTTTGCTTTCACTCAATATGCCTTGTCCTCTTGTGGTTGCAATAGGTTGCTTTGGTCATTTCGTCGACACTCACATGACTTTTTATGGTTGCTACACCTTCCTAGTGGTCACAACAGGGTCATAACCCTAGATGGGTTGCAACATATGGTCACTACATGTGGGTCTATAATTGCTACATGTGGGTCTATGATTGCTACACTTTTTTCCAATTGATTGCAACACTATGTTGTTGGTCACTACATGTGGGTCTATAATTGCTACATGTGGTTAATCATAATCATTAATGTTTAACCCTAATACACACCAAACTTATGGGAGGTGATGAAACTAGGGTTTGGTGATTGGGTGATACTATGGAAACCCTAATCGACTATACATGAGACCCTAACCCTAATTTTAGGACATATGATGCATTTTCTTATATTGCTTAAAGTGATTAGCATGATTACGGTATTTATCTCACCTACTTGTGTAACCATAATCTTGCAGTTTTAATGAATGACATATTTATGTGAATTCTATGGTGATTCTTATATAATACAGGTTGGCGATTATAAGTATTGTTGAGTCATACTATGATATTGAATGTGCATGAATTATGTGACTAGGTCTAGTGACCTGACAAGTGCCTTATGCCTTAATTTGAGGTGAAATCCTCTAGAGATGTGATTGAGGGATGGATATCCCATAGTGATGTGATATTGGGGATGGTCTTGTGAATGACAATGAGATAAGTATCATGTGATGAAGTGACAAGTTTCATTTCATACATTTTATGTCAGAACCCGTTATACTAAATGTGATTACTCAAAACATAAAGCATAATCGATCACTAATTAATCACATACCCAAAAATATGGGTAAATTAAAACCAATTTTGACATCAGCACCCGCTCAGAAGCATTTTCATAAGAGCCCAACATCTTTCTTGTATCCATACTATGCCAAGAATTTGATACAAATTGTTCTATCACCTTAGCCAAAACATATATACATAGGAGAATAATATTTCTATATGCCACACAACAAACCCTAACATGCTAACAAAATTTCAATTCATTTGAAACACCATATACAAACATTTCCTATTCGGACTTAAGAGTACAAGGACGACTCTAGGACACACTAGACATCTAATCAAATTTCCTAAAGATTCATTATTGTACTTCCTCTTTACTTCCATAATTCTATTGTCGTCATTGCCGATTACCTAAAAAAATGTGGCAAACCACGAGGGTGAGACCCATGTCCCAGCAAGAGATATAACCTCCAACAACGCTTATTGATTACAACTTTTTAAATAGTAGATAACTAAGAAGTTGGAGTATTTAATAATTAGTTGAACATATTGAATAGTTCAAGTATGCTAAAGAGAATAAGCAATTAATCTTAGCAACAAGTATGATAATCAATGCATATATATAACAAATAAATCCATTTCTCTGGATAGATATCTACTCAAATATCATCAAATTGCATCTAATAACAATCATTATCATTAATCTGATTATCACCATATTCCTTGCTAATAGCACAACCAATCTAGTAGAATATGCATCCCTGACATCATGAATATGTCTAGTAACATAACATGGATATCAATATTGACATCTCAAATAAAGGGATCAAATCTATATCATAAGTAGAACTAATATCATAACACAATTATTTGCATAGGCATGATTAGCAGTTTAAGCATCTATAATTACATAGGCATGGCTAGAAATATTAAACATAGCTAGCAGGAGCATCTTAACTAGCAGTGTTAGTATATTTGACAACATAAGCATGTTTACAACATTATCATAACTACAACATAAGCATATTTATTATCTCTCATTGTATTATACATGATTTTAGTGAAAAGAAATAAAACAAGGGCTATCATCCAATATGAAGCGTTGTGTATAACCCTAAATAGATATGCTACATGAGTGTCTTACATCTTTTATTATGCCCTGAGGAATTTGAGTATACCACTCAAAATCCAACTAACCACTGCTAAGTCAAAATCAGTGCCATACATGATCTAGGAAGAGTCGGACTCCTAAGATCTTCTCCACCCCCGATCAGTATGGGTCCGCAACAGCGACACATAAGTTCAAGCTTCTAACAACCTAGTTCGTCCTTGATACCAGTCATGACACTAGTTAAAGGAGTTGGGTACACATACCCTACCATCTGAGGTACAACTGTAGTTTTCCTCCAATCTCATCACATATATAATCATCGAGACACGACCACAACCATTCTCAATCGCATCAGATGTATGAGGAATGACCATAGCCATCCTCCACAACTTGCATTGTGGATGACAAGGATATATCCTCAACTTGCCACCCACACATACTCAACAGTAACCTTAAGAATACTCATTTCACCATCTGGCAAGTTATGACATTCATATGGATCTATGACACATGGTACTACATAATTAGAATTTCACTTGATTAGTTATGCCAATTGGGTGAATTAAGGTTGCATCAAACAAGTGGGCATAAAAACTCTAATTCACTTCTAACAAGCACATACATATCACAGATTCAAAAGATATAAAATGTGTGAAACATAATTTCTAATCTCATCATCACATGGTACTATTCACTTGTCATTCATGAGGCTACACTTAGTCATCATACTATCACAAGATATAAATCCTTTTCACAATATCACAGGGTATGAACCCTTATCAACATAAGAGGATTACACCTCATTCAGAGCTCAATCATCCAAAGGTCATCATGATCATCATACTATTCCCTACAAGATCATCATTATCATTCCATGCCTTATAGCAAGGCTCAACAACATCACTTACATATAATACACCAGATCAACACAATATTGCATTAATGATCTAGGAGATATTCATAAACAATCATGGTAGGGTTATATTAACATTAAGAACATTCCATTATTACATCAACATGTAAGGAATCTAGATATGATTAACCATCATCATAATCATAATGCACATGTTTAGCATAAGAAAGTATCAACCATGTGGCTATGATAACCACCAATTAATATATTAAGGTTATGATCATATTAAGGAGGTTATTTCACCATCATTCCATCATATAAAAATCTTAAACATGGATACTCATCTTTATTTATTTGCATTAGAGTTAGGTTCAACACGATAAATTATATTAACGTTACTAATAAGTGCTTATACCCAAACCCTAACTCATGGCATCCCCATTGGATCATGGATGCATAAGGTGAAGCATCACCATCACATTCCATACTATTCTAAAGTATGAACCCAAACATAAATCAAGGTGTAACCATCAGGTTATATCATACTAATGTTTCAACGACAATAAGAGAATATTCCATTATTGTAATAGTCATTCAAGGACTATTCATACCCACTTACCATCATTTAGTTATATTAAAGCTAGGTATAACAAGATATACCTCATTAGGGTTACATATCAACACAATATGGTTATCATCCCTTCTATTCATATGATTGAATAGGTAAGACTACCTTATTATGGTAACCCTCCATTTGTTCCATCATCATTCAACCCATATCACCATACCACAATGTCACACAGAACCATAGGATGTTCAAAAGGTAAGACCATTGGTTGTTTACATAAGTAAACACCTTGGATGAACCTCCAATTAATTCATTGATTTGTGCTCTAGAAAGAGTCACCGTCTAACCCTAGACATCCCTTTATTAACAACACAAAAAGTTCCATTGAGAGTAGGGTAAAACCCAAAATTGACTGTTCATTTCAAATAAGCCATCCATTGTCAACAAGTAAGATCCTTAATTTGATCATATAAAGAAAACCATATAAATCACATTATTAGGACCAACATATTACATTATCCATCATTCCACTTTATTGGAGGAATAAACATTAGATCTTGACCGTTGGGTCAAGTTTATATGGTAAAACCATCAATTACAGTATAGGTCTGACCATTGCATCAAGTGACCCAAGAAATCATTTGTCTAAGGCTTAATTGATTCTACAACTATATGATTAACCCACCATAGGTTTTGGAGACCTTATCCACCATCATTAGTGACCATTAAGTCACTATAGGTTGTTAGATCAGCAATATATTCATTAATCAACATCAAATATTAATCTAATGTCATCATTGATTATTAACATCAGTAGGGTACTTAATGGTTGATCATTAAACTTCTAATTGATCCAAAACCTGACCTAAGGGGGTGACCATAGGTTGTCACCATCATCTGACACCTTTGATCCCGACCATCAGTTGTCATGAAGACAACACCATAGGGTTGTTGCAATGGTACCATTATCATGTCATGGGTTTATAAAAGAAATCAGCTTAAAACCCTAAAATTGACCATTAGTTGATAGGTGCTTAGCACTGTAGGTTGTCAAACCAACCTGATCCAAGTCATATTATACCTTAGTAATAACATACACATGGTCACAAGTTCATCTAGAACTGAAATCATAATAGTAAATCGAAATCCAAGTTAAGCATAGCTTTTTAATGCATGGATCATCATTTTCAAGCAAGAACATGATCTAGAAAGCTTATGGTAAGAAATAAACGTGGATCAAGTTATAAAAATTTCCTCTAATTAGAAGATAAACTCCCAAATATAAGAAAACACGAGTAGGTTGGGTAGGAAATCCAAGCATAAGCTGTGAACTCGTCCATCTAGCACTTTTCTTCATCAAATGAGAAAATCCTAAGCATAAGGAGCAAGAAAGGTAGGGTTTTAGAGCTTTAGAGCAATTTCTACCATGGAAAAGTAATGTTATAACCTGGAGGAGGGTATAAGGAAGGATAATAGTAAGATAAATGGAGAGGGAAGGAAGAAAATAACTTTCCTTGGTCGAAATCCCTAGAATATGACCTTGGAAACCCTAGGTAGGGCTAGATGGAGCTCTAGGAGACCTTCTTCTCCAAAAAGAGGATGGCTTCTACCTTAGAGCACTTGGTTCCACAACAAAACAAAGTGGAGTCATTGATCCAGGTTAGAAGAAAGAGAAATCAAGCAAATTTTCGTACTTGGGCAAGGAAGTGGTAAATATAGCCCATGGATAAGGATGGAAGTAAGCATGAGATGTAAAAGTAGCTTCCCCATGTGTCTATGGCCTTAAACTATTAAGAATATACAAGAAAACACATAATAAGCTCCCCCACCTTCCATATAGACCTGTTTTTCTTTCCTTTTTCGAATTTCCAAGTCAATCAAATAATTCATTAGTTGATAGCTACTAAAGGTAGTTCATCCATGAAGGGGTAAACCCTAAAATACCCTTGGAGAAAACACCTTCAAACCAATGATTAAATAGGTTCCCCATGGATAAACAAGCTCAAGAATTATGATATAATATCCAAGGAACAATATTCAAGTGATACAGTGTAAAGAAAATCTCTCAATTGGGTAAACTGTAGAAAAATCCAAAATGTGCATAAAATTGCATAACTTGCTCAAACGGTGTCCAAATTGGACCAAATTTGTAACTTAAGATTATATTATGATTTAAGAGCATATAAAAAGGTTATATTAGGGTTATAATAATTAAATTATGATAATTAAGCTTATTCATCTCATTAAGAAAGTTTAGGGGCCTTACAACTATAAACCCCTAATAGGGATTTCACCCCTAAAATCCAAGGTAAAAAAAGATGGGTACTTCCATTGCACCTCATCATATTACCTTCACATGGTTACTTGCATATCATGGTGATGTAACATCATTCATACATATCTCATCTTGGGTCAGCACAAAAACCCCCACATAAGAAGACATTTGCAAATATGGAACATAGAAACCTGTTGTGCCACCTGTACAAATATAATAGTAATGTTCAACTTTAAATTCTAGCTATCATATTAAAATTATATATATTGTATCAACACATTACTCAAAAGTCATACTTTCTAGCTTTTTACCAATCATGGCATGTATCCCATACCATTCCTTGAAGCATAAAAAAGGTGATGTATCCATCCTTGTTTTTTAGAAACACTGATACTGGAACACTTGTCAATTCTTTTTGGGCATCAAAAGAAATGCTAACACCACCTGTCACTCCATAAAACGAAACATCATTCCTAGTCAACCTTGTTACGGGTGAAACAACAATACTATCTTCACCTTACTAGGATTTACACAACCTACTTAGAAGACATATCATGATCCCATAAAGACATTTAATCAAACCCATCTCACTCTTGTTCAACTTGTCTCATAGCTATTGCTGCTTTGGCAACCCTAAGGTTTTTGAAGAAATATTGATCATATTTTTGACCATATTTGAAATACTTTGACATGTAATCATTCAAAGCTTGATATAACGTCTATGACATGACTGCAACACTCTGTTCTTCCTATTCAAAAATTCTATTTGTACATTGGTTAGTCTAAAGGACATAAATCTAAACTCATCATGGTCATGTGAATTATGTCATCCAATATAACTCTTATGCATTGATATTTGATCATAGGTTTATCTTAAAGGAACATAGTATCACATATCTATTGACCAACAAACCATCTATCCTTGATAGTGGTCTTGCCCAGCTATCACTGAACCATACACAACATTATAGAATCACTTATTTTTTCAAACAACATTTAGAGGGTCATAATCAACTCTCTTTGTCTCTCTCTCTCTAAGGGAGAGGAATACTTGGAATATTCATTCAATAAACATCTCCAACCTTCACATACTTACCATACTGTTGATACATCTTGGATACTAGGATTCATTACCTTGGTATCCACCTCATGTGGTATAAGGAACTCACGTACTTATCTCATCTACTTTTACCAACATAATAAATTTCAAAACATATAAGAGGTATCTTCCAAATTATTGGAAGGTTCAAAAGCAAACTCATCACAAACTTTATGATTTTGGTACCATAGTCTAAGCAACCTTATGCTATAATAATCTATCCACCCTCATGTTTGTAGAAAATCCTCACATACCAAGTGGCAATGATCCACTTGAAATTTGTGCCCTAGAAATGAAAGACACAAAGGTAAACACACTTCCCATACCATAGTAGTATTGTTCAAGGGTCACTAGTAAAAAGGTAACCAATTCTATTTTTCATTATGTGAGTTATAGCTTCTTATGTATAATTTTACCCTTTTCATTTTGGGTTCCTTTCCATTAGCATAGGAATCATCATGATTACCATATCTCATTACTCCTTCCTTGATGACTATTTATCACACTTGGGTAGGTTCTCTTATTTTATTATGTTTTTCAACCACTTGTCGATAGGTAAATCGTAACATCCATGGCATGGGTTATGCCTTAATCCTAGATGTTTTGTTTAAGAAAGATAATTATATGCTTGATATTATCTTTTGAAAAGTAATTAAGGCTCAAGAGGAACTTATGCTTCAATTTTAGTCCTTTTTGAATAATGTTGAAACAACGTTTTGCCAATTTTGGACTAAAGTGCAAATTACCCAAGTTGATGGGTTAACTTGCAAGTGTTACATGATAAATGTTCCTCAAGTGTTTAAGCATCATAAGAATGAAAATGATGCAGAGGTATGGCTTGTGATAGCCTGAGCACCAACAAAGAGCTTGTTAAGTAATGTGTGTGCATTAAAACCTAGTTTTGGTGTAATGTGCAATTTACCCAAAACCTAGGGTTCAATATGCAAAATATCACTTCTAGAGAGTCCCTAATGTTTCTTGGTATCAATTAAGGACAATAAAATCAGAGGGGCGTCTCATTTGAATCTCCTTGAAAGAGAGAGAATCTTGATATTAAAATAATCAAGATTTAAGTATAATTGAAACCCTAATTCAATTTAATGCAAAAATAAATATATTAATGGAAGTGCCCTTCAACCAAAAATGAGATGGTTGAATTTATATAAGTGTGGACGTCCTTGTGCCTTGCAAAGGCAACGAAATATCTAATTTGAGTGGAGAGCCCACTCACATTAGTTAAAGGAAAAGTAATATCCACTCAATTTTGGATATTATTATTATATTGATTAAGGTGCTTAATTTGTTTTCTTTAATTCATGGATAAAAAAGAGTATTTTGAAGGAAAGGATGATGGCTTCGTATAAAAGGAAGTTAGGGGGATAAGTGGCACCAGTTTTGGGAATTAAAGGAATTTTATTAACACTTTCTCTCTCTTGAAATTCCCTTACATATATCCCATTTTTCACCCACATGAAAGACTCTTTTCGACCCTTCTTTCTTTCCTTGCTTTGGCCGTGCACAAGGGAGTTTAGGAGAAACAGGAGGATGTACCCCAACCTGTAGGTAAGCTCCATAGTCATCGTCAACCTTGAATTCATGGTGGAAATCGAAATTCAATGCTTATTTTCTTCTTTTCTCCATTCAATCTTCAACCTTAGCCATTCTTTTCACTCAAAGACTTGAGAACGGACCTTGGACAGTTGAGAAAGCTTCATTCACCATTGAAGACATGAATCTTTAAGCTTGGATTCAACTTTGAAGGCAGGTTATATAATGTGAACCCTTAAATATCATTATTGATTTCATTTCTTTAACATGTGTTGATTTCCTTTTTCTTTCATGATTTTCCTTTTTATTAATTGTTGAAATCACCATAAGAATCACAAAACAATTCGAAGTATTCCAGCTTGAATATTATGATGTCATCTTAGCACACACCACAATAAAAATCATGAGCAATCGGTTTTGAGTCTTGTTGACCAAACAGTCTCAAGATTGTTTGGGGTCATTTGCTGATGTGGATGATGAAGATCCAATGGTTCAAATTGATTTAATTATAATGAGTTCAATAATGGGTGATCCATTGATTACAAACCCTAATTGGATTGATTTGGTTGAAACCCTAAATTGATTGAGTCAATTTCAATGTTGAATGGCTCAAACGGTCCCAAGACCATTTGAGGGCAAACGGTCTCAAGATCGTTTGAGGTCAAGAAGAGTCATGGAAGGATGGAGATCCAAGGGTTGTAGATTGATGTACTTTCAATGGTTCAATTCTGTATGTCTTAGTGTATGCAAACCCTAAATCGATCGATTGTGGAAACCCTAATTGGTCCTTTCAGTTTCAAGGTGGTTTTGACCAAACGGTCTTTAGACCGTTTGGAGGGCAAACGGTCTCAAACCGTTTGATGTTCAATCGGTTTCTATGATGAGTCGCTCATTCATTTTCAAACCGTTTGGGGTTAATTATATTTAATTCAAATGGTCTTAAGACTGATTGTAGGTTTTGGGACCAAGACCATTTAAGGCCTAAACGGTCTCAGACCGATTGAAGTTGCGGCCAAGTCTTTTTGAAGGTCAAAGTACTTCAAGACCATTTGAAGGTCAAAGTACTTCAAGACTATTTGAGGGTCTAATACCTCAAGACTGTTTGGAGGTCTATTTTATTCAAACCATTTAAGTACTATTTAACCCTACGATTGTTAATGATGTTTATCAAAGATAAATACAATGGTTGTACCTTTAAGGTACTAGGGTGATTAGTACCCTTTTAGGGGTTAACCTTTGATGCTTATGGAAGAAATAACTCAACACACTATGCTAACCCTAAATGTATGTACTTAAGTGAAGGGATGACCTAATATAATCAAGTTTGAGGTAATCAACATCCTAGAGAGGATGATAGAGAGAGTAATTCATACATGTATAATAATCATGTAGGGGATAAGTCTCAACACTTTCAATATGAATGAAATATATAATTAGGGCATGATCCTTGATAAAGAGATCATGAAACCCTAAATGAGGAGGTTGATGAGCCCTAACCCTAATTTAGGGCAATGCTAAGTGAAACCCTAATCTAAAGTAATGATGTAACCCTAATTTAGGGTGATGATATGAGAAATCCCAATTCAGGGAAATATAATGAAAAACCCTAATTTAAGAGGATGCTCCATGAAACCCTAATTTCGGGTAAAGTTACATGAAACCCTAATTTGGGGAAAAGTTATAAGGAACCTTAATTCAAGGTAATGATGTGTGAAACCCTAATCAAGGGTGATGTGATGTGAAACCCCAATCAAGGGTGATGTCATGTGAAACCCTAGTATAGTGATGTAATGTGAAACCCTAATCAAGGGTGATGTTATGTGAAACCCTAATCAAGGGTGAAGTGATGTGAAACCCCAATCAAGGGTGATGTCATGTGAAACCCTAATACAGTGATGTAATGTGAAACCCTAATCAAGGGTGATGTGATGTGAAACCCTAATGCAAGTGATGTCATGTGAAACCCTAATCAAGGGGGATGTCATGTGAAACCGTAATGCAGTGATGTGATGTGAAATTCTAATCCAGGGTGATGCTATGTAATGTTATATAAAATCCTACCCTAATATAGGGTGAAGGTATGTGAAACCCTAATTTTGAGTTATAGTGCATGAAACCCTAATATTGGGCAATATGATGATAAACTATAACCCTAATTTTGGGTAATGGGATGAGTATCCCTAACTGACATGAATTTGGGAAACCCTAACCCTAATGAGTGAATAGTGATGCTACCATCACATTGAATAGTGTTGATATGTAATTGATATATTTGTTATCATGTGTACTAATCATGAAGGTATCATGAGATGTTGGGCATACCCAGGTATGATCTATGATACTTTATTATTGAGATTGTTTTATGGGCCTTGTGAGCCATAATATTCTTTGTTGCCTAGTAAGAGGAAACAAGAGATTAAATGAGTTCAAAATTCATATGAGATACTTATATAACAAGTATCATGTATACCTTAGACAGATGAGTTGAAGGTATTAGTTACCTGATAAGTGATAACAAGTGTTCTTTGTTGAACTGAGGGTTTGAATACCCATTTTCCATAATCATGATGATGAGATATTAAGGGATGAGAATGCCCCTGATGTGACAAGGGATTGAGATCCTAATGTTTATAAAGCTTTGAAAAGTATTTGATAGAAGTATTACTCATTCTTTGTAGCATTTGTTATAATGATTTATGTTTGAAAACATGACTTATGCTAAAAGAATATGGTAATGTACCTAATTAATCAAATCAAATTTTATCATGTAGAGCCCTAGCCATAGATCCATCATCATTAGTGTTTTGGTGATGGTGAAACTGGTTTTCCTATAGGAACTCCTAGAGGGCATACTATTGAGTATGTGGGGGTTATGGACGTGAATATCCTTACGCCCTAATGGAGGAATTGATGTGAGATAAACATTAAATCTCTGAACCATTCATTATATATGTCGGGATGGATGTATCACTCATCTCCCGATGCCAGGATGGAAGTACCACAAATCTCCCGATAATCTTAATATCAGATTGATGTGAGATAAACATGAAATCTCTCGATTGTGAAGAGAGTACAATTGTCGTTGTAACTCTATAGAGAAGTTGCCAGGATTCCCTGGAAAGCTATTTAGCAGAGACACAAGATGTCCTGCATTTTGTCCTCACACTGACTGAGGAGGATGAGGTCATGAGAATATGGCTCTTCCTTGACCTATGTATGGTACCGATTTTGATTTCACAATGGTCGGTTGGAGTATGAGCAGTATACCTCATCTCCTCAGGGCTTAAGTATGATTGTAAAATGTAATCAACTGTGTAGCATATTTGCTTAAGGTTGAAATACGAGAATAAATGGTTGATGTTACTTTGCTTAGCATATCCTGGATGGATAAATGTTATACATATTATTCAATTCCTTATTGGATAAGTGACATGTTGCTTTATCAAGATATAGCTAAAATGACTTGAATAAAGAATAATGCTCTAATCTATTTAGACATTGATTTATCTTTTGTTAAATATATATGATTCTTCTGCTCAGTTTTATTATATTAAATTGCAATAATAATATTTCTGGCGGATAGTTATATCTCTCGCTGGGACAATTTCAATTATCTCACCCCCATGGAATCCAACTTTTTAGGTAGACGCAGAAGAAGAGGCAGAAACCCTACAACAGGGGAAGAACAGTAGCAGCAGCAATAACAAGGACATCAATGATATTCCAGGTGGAGGTGTTGGTTTTCATGTCTTGTATAGAGAGTTCTATGTGTCATCTATGTACTCTCAGGTCCTCGGAGTTAGTAGTTAGTACTTTTAATGAATCGATCTGAGATTTTGACTTGATGCCTCGAGGTTTTTATGTTGTCTATGTACAATTAAACAAGGCATTTGATGCTTATAATCCTTGAGAAGAGACGATACATGATATGTACTTATGAACCAGGATGTAAATAAAATACATTAGTTCTTGATAATAGAGTGTTCCTGTGTTTGGTTCTCTTTACAAATGGTTTTAACTTTTAGTGATTTTTGTTAATCCGCTGTTAATGATCGCTTCCGCTTAGTTAATGATGTTGTGTTTGAATGCTTCGTCACAAATTAGTGGCATCAGAGCTCTAGGTTCGCTGAGTCTACAGAGACATAGGATTAAGGTTGTTGAGTATGTTCTAGTGTCTTGCAGTTATTTGATAGTGTCTTCTGCTCATATAGGAGGAGAAGAAGAACTTAAAGATGTCTGGATCACAGGAAGAACATGTTGCTGAGAGCAGCATTGTCGCACCAGGAAGAGGTGCAAGGGATCAAGATAGGTAGGAACCAGAACCTAAACATCCTCAGCTTAACCAAGCTGCATTGGAAAACCCAGCTTTCCATGATCTGTTTGGGTAGTTCATGGCAACCATAAGGCATATGGTGGATAGAATGCCACCACCTGCACCTAGGGAACTAGCTCATAATGGAGGATAGGGAGCTGGAAATACTTTCAAATGACTTCGCCGAGTTGGAGCCACAGATTATGATGAAAGAGTTGACCCAACATATGTAGATATGTGGCTGACCGAGCTAGAAAAGGCCTTTAGAATCCTCAATATCCCTGAAGAAGAGAAAGTGAGGCATGCAATATACCTTCTAAAAGGGAGTGTTGGACACTGGTGGATAATAGAAGAGGGCAAGAGGCTAGGTGTTGAAATTGGATGGGTAGAATTCCGACGAGAATTCATCAATAGATACTTCCCCAAGATGTATCTAGACGAGAAGATCTCTCAATTTGAGAGGTTAAGGCAAGGATCAATGAACATTAGCGAGTATGGAGATAAGTTCATGGATCTTTTGTGGTTCTATCCGCATATGGCATTTTGAAAAGGGGCTAAACGCTGAATTGACCACTCATGTGTCTGCCTTTGAGAATAGGGAGAGGTTTTCCACCTTAATGGAATCCATGAGATAGATAGAAAGGTCGGTGATTGAGAAGTGTCAGACCAAGAGTAAGAAGATTTATACTCAGTTCCAAGGACAAGGGTCCAAAAGTTTCAAGAAACTGAGATTTTTTGCACCAATAGCACTGCCAAGATTCAATACCCAGACGCAATGGACATCAAGTAGGGGTAGAGGTCATAGTTTACCACCAGAAGGAGCCCACAACTCAGCATCAGTATTAGTAACAGGACCACCCATGCCACAGAGGGAGACCAAAGGCTATTTTATATGTGGAAAGATGGGACATCTGATGAAAGATTGTCGAGCTAGAGATGTAAGTGTGACTCAACCTCACATGAAGATTCAGCAAGGCTCTTAGAGGTGACAGTTTCCGAGTGGTGCTAGAGGACATGGACAAGCATCCCAAGTTGGTTCGTCGGCACCCAACAACCGAGCACAAGGTCAACAACAAGCAACGGTGAGATTCTATGCGATGAATCAACTCGAAGCAATAGTCAACCCTTGAGTTGTGACAGGTCAGATGGAACTATCTCATTCTGATTTGTCTTTATCATGCTTCGTATCTGTTTTGATTGATCTGGGTGTTGCACATTCCTTTATCACTTGAAGAGTGATTCATGACTGCAACATGAATGTCAGTCATGGAGCATATAGTTTGTTATTAGAAACCCCTTTGTTGGGATCTGTAGTGCTGTGGGAGGTGTGTTCTCCCTGCATTCTTTCTTTTTCTGAACATCGCATTCAGGTGGATCTTATACCACTTGAGATGCATGGGTTTGATATAATTCTTGGGATGGACACCCTAGAAAAGTATAAGGTTGTCTTGGATTATGATTCCAAGAAAGTTGTGTTCACAGATGACGGTGACACATGGATCTTTCAGGGAGATAGAAATATTCTCCCAACCTATCTAGTGTCGGATATGGTAGCTGAGAAGCTGATGAGACAAGGATGATTTGCATTCTTAGCACATGTGGTAGATACCACAATGGAGAGATATAATATTTCTGAAGTTATTATTGTTAGGGAGTTTGAAGATGTATTCCATGAGGAACTTCCAGGTGTTCCTCTACCCTGAGAGATTGATTTTGAGATTAATCTAATCCCGAGCATGCAACCCATAGCACAAACACTATATAGAATGGCACCTACTGAGATGGCAAAGCTCAAGAAACAACTGCAAGAGTTGCTTGAGAAAGGTTTTATCCGACCAAGTACTTCACCATGGGGTGCTCCGGTTCTCTTTGTTAAGAAGAAGGATGGATCAATGTGGTTATGCATTGAATACAGAGAGTTGAATAAAGTAACCATGAAGAACAAGTATCCTCTGCCAAGGATAGATGACTTGTTTGATCAGTTGTGTGGTGCAACTATCTTCTCTAAGATAGATCTGAGGTCGGGATACCATCAGTTACGTATTAAGGAGAGTGACATACCAAAGTCTGCCTTTAGGACAAGGTATGGTCACTATGAGTTCATAGTTATGTCGTTTGGACTAACTAATGCACCAGCTGCATTCATGGAACTCATGAATAGAATCTTTCAACCTTTTTTTGATCAGTTCATATTAGTCTTTATAGATGACATATTGGTATACAGTAGAGATGCTCAACAGCATGAGAAGCACCTCCGTCAGGCTTTAACCTTGCTAAGAGAGCATAAGTGTATGCTAAGTTTAGCAAATGCGAATTCCGGTTACCAGAAGTTTCTTTTCTAGGGCATGTAATATCTGCCTCAGGTATCTGTGTCGATCCTAAGAAGGTAGAATCTATCTTGCAATAGGAATAGCCAAAGACACCTATGGAGATACGTAGTTTCCTAGGACTGGCAGGTTATTACAGGAGGTTCATTAAGAACTTTAGTTCTATAGCTTTACCCCTAACCAAGTTGACCAGGAAGAAGGTTTCTTTTGTCTAGAATGATGTGTCAACATTCTTTCCAACTGTTGAAAGAAAGGTTAACAAGTGCACATGTGCTAGTGTTACCTGAGCAAGGGAAGGGATACATAGTTTTCTGTGATGCATCTAATAATGGTCTAGGATGCGTATTGATGCAAGATAATCAAGTGATGTCTTTTGCCTCTCGACAGCTTAAGAAACACGACGAGAATTATCTGACACATGATCTAGAGCTAGCTGTTGTGGTCCATGCTTTGAAGATCTGGAGACATTATCTTTATGGAGAAACATTCCAAATTTTCACGGACCATAAGAATCTAAAATATATCTTCTCACAACATGATTTGAACATGAGACAACGTCGATGGATGGAGTTAATCAAGGACTACGATTGTACAATTGATTATCATCCAGGGAAGGCTAACGTAGTGGTTGATGCATTAAGTAGGAAATCATCATCACTAGCCTTAGATAAAGCACAGTTGATCTCCTTAGTGTTCTTTAAAAGAGATATGCTTATCTCCTTGAGGAAAAATAATATACAGCTTAAAGTATCATTGTTGGTCGGGCTGTTAGCTGAGATGCACATAAAACCTACCCTGAGACATCAAATTAAAGAAACAAAGTGAGCTGATGTTGTGGTTCAGCAGATCAGGTCAGAGTATGGTAGTGAGAAATGAGATGGCTTTCATGAGTCAGAGGATCAAGTAGTTTGTTACCATGGTAGGATGGTAGTACCTGATGCCAATGACTTAAGGAAGTTAGTCTTGGAGGAAGCTCATTCTTCGATGTATGCAATGCATCCAGGGAGCACCAAAATGTATCGTAACTTGAAGGATATGTATTGGTGGCCTAGTTTGAAGAAAGATGTAGCTGAGTTTGTTATGCGATGTTTGGTGTGTCAGCAGGTTAAAGATGAACATAAAAAGCCCACAGGAACAATGCAACCTTTGCCTATACCGCAGTGGAAATGGGATCACGTGACCATGGACTTCGTGGTTGGTTTGCCTAGAACAACCAAAGGTCATGATTCCATATGCATGATAGTTGATAGGTTGACTAAGACAACACATTTCCTTCCTGTCAAAACAACCTACACTGCTAAAAAGCTTGCACAGATATATATAGATGAGATAGTGCAGTTGCACGGGGTTCCAGCTACTATTATTTTTGATAGAGGTCCCCAATTTATGATTTATATTTGGGAACGACTACATAAAGCTTTACGTACGCAGTTAAGGTTTAGTAATGCCTTTCACCCACAGATAGATGGACAGTCTGAGAGGACCATACGGACCTTAGAGGATTTGCTTAGGGCATGTGTCCTTTAGTTTGTAGGAAGTTGGGATCTACACATGAGCTTGATAGAATTTGCTTATAATAATAGCTATCAGTACAATATTGATATGGCACCATATGAAGCATTATATGGTAGATTTTGTAGATCTCCATTATGTTGGTATGAAATAGGAGAATATAAACTTTTGGGTGTTGAGCTTGTGTAGCAGACACCTGAGAAGATTAAAGTAATACAACAACAATTAAAGACTGCACATGATAGACAGAAGTCGTACGCCGACAAACGGTGAAGACCTTTAGAATTCCAAGTTGGAGACAGAGTATATCTCAAGGTCTCACCTTGGAAAGGTGTCCTTAGATTTGTAAAGAAAGGAAAGTTAGCTCCTAGATTTATGGGGCCTTATCCAATCATTGAACGAATTGGAAAGGTAACCTATAAGCTAGAGTTGCCACCTGAGCAACATAAGTTGCATCCAGTATTCCATATTTCCATGTTGAGAAAGTGTCATCCTGACACAGAGTTAGTTTTACAACCTGTTGTGGTAGAATTAATAGTTTTACAACCTGTTGAGGTAGAATTAAATGATGATATATCATATGTTGAAGGACTTGTGATGATCCTTGATAAAAGAATTAAAAAGATGAAAAAGAAAGGCATATGTTTTGTGAAAGTTCTCTGGCATCATCATGGCATTGAAGAAGCTACGTGGGAGCTAGATGAAGATATGAGGAGGAAGTACCCTTCTCTTTTCTCTTTATGATTTCGGGGACGAAATCCTTGTTTGGGGTGGATAATTTGTAACATCCCTGACCAGGGTTATGCCTTAACCCTAGATGTTTTGTTTAAGAAAGATAATTATATGCTTAATATTATCTTTTGAAAAGTAATTAAGGCTCAAGAGGAACTTATGTTTCAATTTTAGTCCTTTTTGAATAATGTTGAAACAATGTTTTGCCTGTTTTGGACTGAAGTGCAAATTTCCCAAGTTGAGGGGTTAACTTGCAAATGTTACATGGTAAATGTTCCTCAAGTGTTGAAGCATCATAAGAATGAAAATTATGTAGATGTATGGCTTGTCATAGCCTGAGCACCAAGAAAGAGCTTGTTAAGAAACATTTGTGCATTAAAACCTAGTTTTGGAGTAATGTGCAATTTACCCAAAACCTAGGGTTCAATATACAAAATATCACTTCTAGAGAGTCCCTAATTTTTCTTGGTATCAATTAAATACAAGAAAATCATAGGGGCATCTCATTTGAATCTCCTTGGAAGAGAGAGAATCTTGATATTAAAATAATCAAAATTGAAGTATAATTGAAACCCTAATTCAATTTAATGCAAAATTAAATATATTAATGCAAGCGCCCTTCAACCAAAAATGAGATGGTTGAATTTATATAAGTGTCAACGTCCTTTTTCCTTGCAAAGGCAACGAAATATCTAAAGTGAGTGGAGATCCCACTCACATTAGTTAAGGGAAAAGTAATATCCACTCAATTTTGGATATTATTATTATATAGATTAAGGTGCTTAATTTGTTTTAATTAATTCATGGATAAATAAAAGGATTTTGAAGGAAAGGAAATGGATTCATATTCAAGGAAGTGAGGGGGATAAGTGGCACCAATTTTTGGAATTAAAGGAATTTTTATTAACACTTTCTCTCTCTTGAAATTCCCTTACATATATCCCATTTTTCACCCACATGAAAGACTCTTTTCGACCCTTCTTTCTTTCCTTCCTTTGGCCGTGCACAAGGGATCTTAGGAGCAATAGGTGTGCGTACCCTAACCTGTAGGTAAACTCCATAGTCATCTTCAACCTTGAATTCATGGTGGAAATCGAAATTCAATGCTTATTTTCTTCTTTTCTCCATTCAATCTTCAACCTTAGCCATTCATTTCACTCAAAGACTTGAGAACGGACCTTGGACAATTGAGAATGCTTCATTCACCATTTAAGACGTGAAGCTTGAAGCTTTGATTCAACTTTGAAGGTGGGTTATATAACTTGAACCCTTAAATATCATTATTGATTGCATTTCTTCAAAATGTGTTGATTTCCTTTTTCATTCACGATATTCCTTTTTATTAATTGTTGAAATCACCATAAGAATCATAGAAAAATTCGAAGGATTGCAGATTGAATATGATGATGTCATCTTAGCACACACCTCAATAAAAATCATGAGCAATCGGTTTTGAGTCTTAATGACCAAATAGTCTCAAGATCGTTTTAGATCAAACGGTCTCAAGACCATTTGAGGGAAAATGGTCTCAAGACCATTTGGGGTCATTTGCTGATGTGGATGATGAAGATCCAATGGTTAAAATTGATTTAATTATAATGAATTCAAGAATGGGTGATCCATTGATTACAAACCCTAATTGGATTGATTTGGTTGAAACCCTAAATCGATTGAGTCAATTTCAATGTTGAATGGCTCAAACGGTCCCAAGATCATTTGAGGGCAAACGGTCTCCAGATCGTTTGAGGTCAAATGGTCTCAAGACCATTTGTGGTCAAGAGGAGTCATGGAAGGATGGAGATCCAAGGGTTGTAGATTGATTTACTTTCAATGGTTCAATGTTGGATAGCTTAGTGGGTGCAAACCCTAAATCGATTGATTGTGGAAACCCTAATTGGTCCTTTTGGTTTCAAGGTGGTTTGGACCAAATGGTCTTGAGACCATTTGAGTCCAATTGGTCTTGACACCGTTTGACTCCAAACGGTCTTGAGACCATTTGGGATCAAATGGTCTTGAGACTGTTTGGAGGGCAAACAGTCGCAAACTGTTTGATGTTCAATCGGTTTCTATGATGAGTAGCTCATTCGGTTTCAAACCATTTGAGGTTAATTGTATTTAATTCAAACGGTCTTAAGACCAATTGTAGGTTTTGGGACCAAGACCATTTAAGGTCTAAACGGTCTCAAACTGATTGAAGTTTTGGGCCAAGACCGTTTGAAGGTCAAAGTACTTCAAGACCGTTTGAAGGTCAAAGTACTTCAAGACCGTTTGAGGGTCTAATACCTCAAGACCTTTTGGAGGTATATATGATTCAAACCATGTAAGTACTATTTAACCCTATGATTGTTAATGATGTTTATCAAAGATAACTAGAATGGTTGTACCTTTAAGGTACTAGGGTGATTAGTACCCTTTGAGGGGTTAACCTTTGATGCTTACGGAAGCAATAACTCAACACACTATGCTAACCCTAAATGTATGTACTTAAGTGAAGGGATGACCTAATATAACAAAGTTTGAGGTAATCAACATCCTAGAGAGGATGAGAGAGAGATGAATTCATACATGTATAATAATCATGTAGTGGATAAGTCTCAACACTTTCAATATGAATGAAATATGTAATTAGGGTATGATCCTTGATAAAGAGATCATGAAACCCTAAATGAGGAGGTTGATGAGCCCTAACCCTAATTTAGGGCAATGCTAGGTGAAACACTAATATAGAGTAATGATATAACCCTAACCTAGGGTGATGATATGAGGAATCCCAATTCAGGGAAATATAATGGAAAACTCTAATTTAAGAGGATCCTCCATGAAACCCTAATTTCGAGTAAAGTTACATGAAACCCTAATTTGGGGAAAAATTATAAGGAACCTTAATTCAAGGTAATGATGTGTGAAACCCTAATCAAGGGTGATGTGATGTGAAACCTCAATCAAGAGTGATGTCATGTGAAACCCTAGTACATTGATGTAATGTGAAACCCTAATCAAGGGTGATGTTATGTGAAACCCTGATCAAGGGTGATGTGATGTGAAACCCCAATCAAGGGTGATGTCATGTGAAACCCTAATACAATGATGTAATGTGAAACCCTAATCAAGGGTGATGTGATGTGAAACCCTAATGCAAGTGATGTCATGTGAAACCCTAATCAAGGGGGATGTCATGTGAAACCGTAATGCAGTGATGTGATGTGAAATTCTAATCCAGGGTGATGCTATGTAATGCTATATGAAATCCTACCCTAATATAGGGTGAATGTATGTGAAACCCTAATTTTGAGTTATAGTGCATGACACCCTAATCTTGGGCAATATGGTGATAAACTATAACCCTAATTTTGGGTAATGGGATGAATATCCATAACTGACATGAATTTGGGAAACCCTAACCCTAATGAGTGAATAGTGATGCTATCATCACATTTCATAGTGTTGATATGTAATTGATATATTTGTTATCATGTGTACTAATCATGCAAGTATCATGAGATGTTGGACATAGCCAGGTATGAGCTATGATACTTCATTATTGAGATTGTTTTATGGGCCTTGTGAGCCATAATATGCTTTTTTGCCTAGTAAGAGGTAATAAGAGATTAAATGAGTTAGAAAGCCATATAAGATACTTATATAACAAGTATCATGTTTACCTTGGTCAGATGACCTGAAGGTATTAGTTACCTGATAAGTGATAACAAGTTTTCTTTGATGAACTGAGGGTTTGAATACCCATATTCCATAATCATGATGATGAGATATTAAGGGATGAGAATGCCCCTGATGTGACAAGGGATTGAGATCCCAGTGTTTATTAAGCTTTGAAAATTATTTGATAGAAGTATTACTCATTCTTTGTAGCATTTGTTATAATGATTTATGTTTGAAAATCTGACTGATGCTAAAAGAATAAGGTAATGTATTTAATTAATCAAGTGAAATCTTATCATGTAGATCCTTGGCCATAGATCCATCATCGTCAGTAGTTTGGTGGTGGTGAAATAGGTTTTACTAGGGGAACTACTGGAGGGCATACTATTGAGTATGTGGGGGTTATGGGCGTGAATATCCATACACCCTAATTGAGGAATTGATGTGAGATAAACATTTAATCTCTCAACCCTTCATTATATATGTCGGGATGGATGTATCACTAATCTCCCGATGTCGCGATGGATGTATCAAGAATCTCCCGATAATCTTAATACAGGATCGATGTGAGATCAACATCAAATCTCTCGATTGTGAAGAGAGCACAGCTATCATTGTAACTCTATAGCGAAGTTTCCAGGATACCCTGGAAAGATATTTAGCAGAGACACAAGATGTCCTGCATTTTGTCCTTACAATGACTGAGGAGGATGAGGTCATGAGAATCTGGCTCTTCCTTGACCTATGTATGGTACCGATTTCTATTTCGCAATGGTCAGTTGGAGTATGAGCGGTATACCTCATCTCCTCAGGGCTTAAGTATGATTGTAAAATGTAATCAGTCGTGTAACATATTTACTTAAGGTTGAAATATGAGAATCAATGGTTGATGTTACTTTGCTTAGCATATCCTAGATAGATAAATGTTATACATATTCTTCAATTCCTTATTGGATAAGTGACATGTTTTTTTATCAAGATATAGCTGAAATGACTTGAATAAAGAATAATTATCTAATCTATTTAGACATTGATTTATCTTCTATTAAATATATATGATTCTTCTGTTCATTTTTATTCTATTAAATTGCAATAATAATATTTCTGCCAGAGAGTTATATCTCTCACTGGGACAATTTCAATTGTCTCACCCCCGTGGGATCCAACTTTTTAGGTAGATGCAGAAGAAGAGACACAAACCCTACAGCAGGGGAAGAACAGCAGCAACAAAAGAAATAAGGACAGCAGTGATACTCTAGGTGGAGGCGTTGGCTGCCATGTCTTGTATAGAGAGTCCTATGTTTCGTCTCTGTACTCTTAGGTCCTCGGAGTTAGTAGTTTGTACTTTTAATGAATTGATCTGAGATTTTGTCTTGATGCCTCGAGGTTTTTATGTTATCTATGTATAGTTTAACAAGGTATTTTGTGACACCCCGCCATCACCCAGACAATGAGATGACACACGAAAACATGCGGAACCTCATCTTACCGAAAACACGGGTTAATTCAAAACTAATTGCGGAAAGCATACTCAAGGGAACTTTTGCATCCAGATCCTGCAGAGAAAGCATGTTATAAAAATATTTACAGGCTTTGATATATGTTCACCGCTTATCGGATCCAGTTGTACCATCAGCACCAGAGTTCATCACCTGTTTATATATACATAACGGGCCACATACGACCAGCAGCAGGATAAACCAAAATTACAATGACTAGTCATCGTGAAACGTCATCGAACACCTTCGAGGACCTAAGAGTATAGGGATGACTCTAGGACTCTACTATAAAACCACCAAAATAGCAGCATGTCCATCTCTTTCCATGTACTTCTCTTCTTGCTGCTCGGCCGCAACCTCACAGCTACCACCATGTCTAGAGCGATCACCTAAAAAGGGTGTAAACCAGCAGGGTGAGACACACAGTCTCAGCGAGAAACATAACTCCCCGCTGAAACTATAAAAACCTCAGAAGATTAAGGCAACAATAGCAGTTAACAAATAAAGTGTACAACAAGAGAAGCATACTGAGTAAGGCTATTATTACCATCAATCTTCTCAAGATATCCAAGAGGTATATAACCAAGAATTTCCTTATGGAACATGATTGACAAGATAAGATTTATAAGAACTTATCACAAAATATAAGGATCATACACATATTTGCAAGGTATAACTAGATCAGCTATATAAGTACAAGGCCTCAATCAATGTTCTATGTTTTTCTCTAAGCAAGATATATTATTCGGCTGGATTATGTTTTATTATGCCCTGAGGAAGTGAGCCTTCCCTGCTCAAATCCAACCATCGGATGTGAAGCCCTATCTAGTGCCATACAAGGTCTAAGGAGATCCAGACTCCATGACCTCACCTTCTCGTGGTTAGTAAACGAATCATCAAGCAAGACTGCAGTCTTATGCTTATAAGGCATCAGCCTTTGGGTCAGCTCCACAAGCTACCCATATCTCTAGCTCACCTTGACATAGGTGCTAGTATATAGATCTGAGTCATGAACGCATCATGCTCCTCATCACATATCCTGAGCCATGGGTTTGTTCACCATGATCCATATATCATGAGTCTGCAACCACACTTACACTCAAACCCTCCTATTTTAGGCTAGGAGAAACCTCACATATTCAACAATATGCGCTCCAGGTAATCTCGCAGGATAAACTTGTTTCACCATCACCAATTAATGATGATGATGGATCAATGGCTAGGGAAAACTACATGATATATTCATCTATAATTAATTAGTATATTTTAAGCCAATTGTTGAGGCAACCAAAGTATAACATAGTCTTATAGAACTACATCATTATTGCCATCATTATACTGTCCTGGGACCTCAATCCCTCACGATATCAACCACTGCCTCTCAAGGCATCATCATCATGAAACATCATGCTAGGAACACATCCCTTGTCTCATCATTAGAGGATAACACCTCAACTAGGCACTCAGCCTAATATTATATCCTCAGACCTATCAACTTGTTATCTCATTATCACATGGTGCTACTCAATCACATACATCTCATAAAATACCTGCATGGTTAGTATACACATCCATAGAGATAACTGAAGTCATCATGGATTAACATGATTATCATGCTATCAAGTATAAAGCAACATCCATGAGTATATTACACAAAAGCTATAGAAAGCATAGTTTTATCATCAATCTCAAGGTGTCAGGCAACCAGATCTAAGGATGAATCATGCATCATTAGTAGGGGTTTTTGACCAAGGGCCTATTGTGCACAAGAACTAGGGTTAAGGTTCGAGTTCTATCGGCCCACTCTCTCAATAAGAAACATGTCGACCAAGACCATGGCGCCCAAGATGCCCTATCATTCAACCATCAACCCATATCATCCAAAGGACCCTTCTGACGGCCAAGGTACTCTATCGCCTAAGGCATCCTATCATCTGAGAGCATAGTAACCACTAAGGCACCATATCGGCCAACAAGGTAAAACATCTCATATCGGCCAGGGTCTCTCACAAGGTGTGTCGTGCAGAGCACACATCAAGGTGTATCATCCAAGCTCCCACTCCAAAAAGGGTTCGGCCAACTAGAGCCAAAGATATGTAAACCATCAACAACATCAACAACTTTATGCTCACTATATCCATAAGATCAACAACATGTACTAGAGCAAGAAACATAACATGCAATGTTCGATCATCAACATATAGGAAATATGCAACATAAAGAAGGTAGTATAGCTAGGGTTAGAAGTTATGTAACCCCCCTTAAGCAAACTCTTCAAGCTCCAAAGGTTCAAGCTCCTAGCTCCAAGCACACCACTTTCGGCCACCTCAAGAAAAGGAACAAGAACCATAACCACCATGGCTGAAGAGTAGGCAAGATGGAGAAGAAGATGCTAAGGAGGGAGGGAAGATGCTTACCAAAGAACAAGACCCACCTAGGGTTCGGCCACCAAGCTAGAGGAAGAAGAAGAGATCTCCACCAAGGGGAAAGGATCACCCACCAAGCTCTCCAAGGAAGGTGTGTCGTGCACACAAGGAGGGAAGGGAAACAAAAGAGCTAAAGGGTTCCCAAGGAAGAGAAAGGCAAGGCATATATAGACGAGGGTTAAGGTTAAACCAAGGCAAGGTGTCACCTTACCAAGGGACACTTGTTCGCACGTTTTACCACCTTGCAAACCTCATGCACATGCCATGCCACCACTCAACCAAGGTTCAGCCACATGTCCAAGCTAGGGTGACACAACCAAGGCAAGGAGGTCAAATAAGGTCAAAGGCTGGCACACTACTCCTCTAGGATGATACAAGGCATGGATGACACACACCAAGGCTGACACAAACTACCTTTCCCAATACAGGGCTCAACCAAACAAGGAAAGGACCAAACAAGGGAAAATAAGGCCCAAAAAAGCTCAACCAAGCCCAGGGAAACACAAGGCACGAACCCAAGCCTTCCTCTCAACCCTAGAGGAAGCAAAGAGAGAGAAAGACATCTCTCAAGGTGACAAACTTGATCTTTAACCCTATCTTAGGTTAGTTTGCAAGTAGCACCTCCAACTCCCAACAAAACACAAGAAAACCCTAATCACCACTAAAGGTGATTGATAAGCAACCAAGCACAAGGTTTAGGCAAAACAAACAGGGTAAGCCCAAAATGAAGCTCAGGGTCCTTACAAGCCATAAACCTCTACAAAGGGATTTTGTCCCCGAAATCTGAAGAGAAAAGTGAGGGTTACTTCCTCCTCAACTCTTCCTCAAGCTCCAATGTGGCTTCCTCAACACCACGATGATACCAAAAAACTTTCACAAAAACCAGGTCTTTCCTCTTCAACCTCTTTACCCGCCTATCAAGGATCACCACCAGACCTTCCTCATAGGTCACATCTTCATTAAGCTCAACCTGAACTGGCTGTATCACTGTCCCTATGTCTGGATGACTTTTCTTCAACATGTTTCCATGGAACACCGGATGTAACCTGTGCAATTTTGGCGGTAGCTCTAACTTGTAAGCTACCCTACCAACACGTGTTATTACTAGGTATGGCCCCATATACCTGGGTGCCAGTTTACCTTTCCGACCAAACCTCAACACGCCTTTCCAAGGTGAGACCTTGAGATACACATTGTCTCCCACCTGGAACTCTAAAGGTCATCGGCGATTATCTGCGTATGACTTCTGTCTGTCTTGTGCCACTTTCAACTATTGTTGTATCACCTTTTTCTTTTCTGTTGTTTGTTGTACTAACTCATGACCTAAAAGTTGATACTCACCAGACTCATACCAGCATAAAGGACATCTACACTTCCTTCCATGTAGAGCCTCATAAAGAGCCTTGTCAATGCTCCGCTGGTAACTATTATTGTAAGCGAACTCTATCAAACTGAGATGCACGACCCAACTACCTAGGAACTACAAGGCATAAGCTCGGAGAAGATCCTCCAAGGTTTGAATAGTCCTTTCAGACTGTCCATCTGTGTGTGGGTGGAAGGCAGTTGGAAACCTCAACTGTGTTCCCAACACTTGTGCAACTGTTCCCAGAAACGACTCATGAACTGAGGGCCTCTATCAGAAACTATCGTTGCTGGTACACTATGTAAACGCATGATCTCATCTACATACACCTGAGCAAGCTTCTCTGCTGTATATGTTGTCTTTACAGGTATGCAATGGGTAGATTTTGTCATCCTGTCCACTACTACCCAAATGGAATCATGATTCATAGCTGTCTTAGGTAGACCAACTACAAAATCCATGGTTATGTGATCCCATTTCCATTGCGGTATCGGCATGGGTTGCAATGTACCTAATGGTTTCTGATGCTCAGCTTTAACTTCCTGACATACTACACACTTAGCCACAAACTCGGCTACATCCTTCTTCAAGCCCGACCACCAATATAGGTCCTTCATATTATGATACATCTTAGTGACTCTTGGATGCATAGCATACATCGATGTATGTGCTTCCTCGAGCACTAGCTTTCTTATATTATCAACATCGGGGACCACCATCCTACCATGATAGCAAACTAGTACATCCTCAGACTCATGGAACCCATCACACTTTTTGCTACCAAGCTCTGACTTGATCAACTGCACAATATCATCTGCTTTTTGTGTGTCTTTGATTTGCTATCTCAATGTAGGCTTCACTTACATCTATGCCAATAATACTACCAACAAGGATACTTCCATGTTCACATTCATCTGCCACAAGGAGACAAACATTTCCCATCTATGGCATACCAAAGAACTCAACTGTGCCTTCTTCATAGGAAGAGAAGAAGACTTTCTTCTAAGCGCATCAACTACCACGTTTGCCTTACCAAGATGATACTCAATGGTTCAATCATAATCATTGATTAGCTCCATCCAACGATGTTGTCACATGTTCATCTCACTCTGCAAAAATATGTACTTCAAGTTCTTATGATATGTAAAGATCTGGCACACTTCCCCATAAAGATAGTGTCTCTAAATCTTTAACGCATGCACCACCATTGCCAACTCCAAATCATGTGTTGGATAGTTCTCCTCATATTTCTTAAGCTGTCGCGAAGCAAAAGAAACCACATGATCCTCTTGCATCAGCACGCAACCTAAGCCTTTCTTGGAAGCATCACAGAAAACAACATAGCCCTTCCCAGGCTATGGCAGCACCAACACTGGAGCACTAGTCAGCTTCTCCTTCAGACTTTGGAAAGCTTGCTGACCATGATCATCCCAGACAAAAGGTACATCCTTCCTGGTCAACTTTGTCATCGGCAATGCGATCACACTGAAATCCTTGATAAACCTCCGATAATATCCTGCCAAACCCAGAAAACTACAAACTTTGGTCGGCGTCTTTGGTTGTTCCCAATCTACCTCTGATTTCACCTTCTTGGGGTCCACTCTGACTCCTTCTATAGATATCACATGATCCAAGAAAGTCACTTCTTTCAACCAAAACTCACACTTGCTGAACTTGGCATACAACTAATGATAGCGAAGAAGAGTCAAAGGTTGTCTAAGATGTTTTTCATGCTCTTGACTATCCCGACTATAGATTAAGATGTCATCTGTGAAAACTACAACAAACTGATCTAGAAATAGACAGAACACTCAGTTCATCAGATCCATGAAAGCAGCAGGTGTATTCGTTAGCCCAAACGGCATAACCACAAACTCAAAGTGACCATACCTCATCCTAAATGCTGACTTTGGTATGTCTTCCACCTCAATCCTCAACTGATGATATCCCGACTGTATATCAATCTTTGAGAACATTATAGCACCACACAACTGATCAAACAAATCATCAATCCTCGGCAGTGGGTACTTATTCTTAATCGTGACTTTGTTCAACTGTCGGTAATATATATAGCCGCATTGATCCGTCCTTCTTCTTAACAAACAGAACTAGATCACCCCAAGGTGACATGCTCGGTTGGATGAAACCTTTCTCCAACAACTCATGTAACTACTTTTTGAGCTCTGCCATCTCTGCTAGAGCCATCCTATATGGCGTTTGTGCAACTGGATGTGTTCCTGGCACCATATTGATCTCAAAATCAATCTCTCAAGGTGGGGGAACATCGGGGAACTCATCAGGAAACACATATGCAAACTCTTGGACAACCGTTACCTCCTCAAGGTTGGGACCCTTCACCTTTGAATCCACAACGTGAGCTAAGAATGCCTCACAACCTTGCCGCAGCAACTTTTCTGCCACCAACACTGACACTAGACATGTCAGAAGAATCTTCCTATCTCCTTGGAAGATCCACTTGTCTCCACTGTCATCAAACACTGCCTGCTTGGAACCACAGTCCAATACAGCCTTATACTTCTCTAAGGTATCCATCCCAAGGATCACATCGAATCCATGCATATCAAGTTGTATAAGATCCACTTGTATACCGTGTCCTGAGAAAGATAGAATACAAGACATACACTCCTCTCAAAGCATCGAGGAACCATCGAGAGGGGTTTCTAACAATAGGCTATCTTTCTTACAACTAACATGTAAAGGACAGCTATCAAGCAGACTATGTGCGATAAAAGAGTGTGTAGCACCCGGGTCAACCAAAACAGATATAAAGCAAGAAGAAGAAAAATCAGAATGAAATAACTCCATCTGACTTGTCACCACTCGCAGGTTGACTAAGGCCTCTGATTGACTCATAGCATAGAATCGAGTTATTGCGTGTTGTCCACGTCCTCTGTTTCCTTGAGAAGACGATCTTGCTTGTGACGCTTGACCACATCCTCGCCCTCTGCTACCACTGGGTTATTCTCTGTCTGACCCTTGTTGACTCTGCCTCACCTGTTGTGTTACTTCAACATCTTTCCTTGGGCAATTTGACCTTAAGTGCCCAATCTGTCCACACTGATAACATGACCTGCCTTCTGTCTGCAGCCTAGATGGCCCTTTCACTGCCACAAAAATTGTACTATGTGCCTTCGACGATGAAGAAACATAACCTCTTCCCTTGCTCGGAGACCATTGTGATGGTACATGAGAACTTTGCATTATGGAAGGTGTTGAAAACCTTGGCTTCTTGAAGCCACTAGATCTTGGTCTCTGGGACTGAGTAGGCATTTTCCTGGTCATGTACTCCCTTTTCTCCTTGGCAGATCATTCAATCCTGCTGACGAACTCCACGAACGTGGCAAACCGCTCCCGATTTTCCAAAGCAGTAGCAGGTGTCGACAGCTCAGCACTCAAACCTTTCTCAAACCGCTTGATCCGCTCATCATCTGTTGCCACCATGTGAGGACAAAACCTCAGTAAGTCCATGAACTTGGCTTCATACTTGGTGATGCTCATCGATACTTGGCATAGACACTCAAATTGGTTGATCTTCTCATCCAGATACATCTTCAGAAAGTATCTGCTGACGAACTCTCTCCGGAAAACCTCCCAACTGATCTCCTCACCGGGTCGCTTCTCCTCCTCGATGTCCCACCAATGGCCAGCACTACCCTTCAGAAGGTAGACAACATGCTTGACTTTGTCCGCTTTGGGGATGTCGAGGATTTGGAAGGCCTTCTCGAGACCGGTCAGCCACAGATCTGCATGCATTGGATCAGCCACTCCGGCATAGTCTGAAGCCCCAACTCAGTGAAGCCGCTCAAAGGTCTTCCAAATACCCGATGTTTCATTATGGGGAGCTTGTGCCCTTGGATGAGGCACTGTCAACCTTTCCACCATGTGATTCATCGTAGCCATAAACTGCCCCATAAGTTGTTGGTAGGTAGGATTTTCGAGAATGGTTGGGTCAAGTTGGGGGACCTCATGCACCCGATCTTCACATGCCTTCACTCCTGCTCCATCAACTGATGCAGCATCACTGCTCTCGACATCATGTTCTTCATGGTTTCCAGACATCTTTAAGCTTTATCTTCCGCTGAGGGCAGAAGGTTATTGTAAGAAAATCTGGAAAAACTCACAAGAATAGATCAAAACCTAGTCCTAGATCCCTATAGACTCAGCGAACCTAGAACTTTGATACCAAACCAACTGTGACACCCCGCCATCACCCAGACAACGAGATGACACGCGAAAATGTGTCGAACCTCATCTTACCAAAAACACAAGTTAATTAAAACTGATTGCAGAAAGCATACTCAAGGGAACTTTTGCATCCAGATCCTGTAGAGAAAGCATGTTATAAAAATATTTACAAGCTTTGATATATGTTCACCGCTTATCGGAGCCAGATGTACCGTCAACACCAGAGTTCATCACTTGTTATATATATATATATATATATATATATATATATATATATATATATATATATATATATATATATATATATATATATAACGAGCCACATACGGCCAACATCAGGATAAACCAAAATTACAACAGCTAGTCATCGTGAAACATCGTCAAACACCTCTGAGGACCTAAGAGTACATGGATAACTCTAGGACTCTACTACAAAACCACCAAAACAGCAACATATCTGTCTCTTGCCTTCTACTGCTCTTCTTGTTGCTCGGCCGCAACCTCACAACCACCACCACGTCTAGAGCAATCACCTAAAAAGGGTGTAAACCAGCGGGGTGAGACACACAGTCTCAGCGAGAAACATAACTCCCTGTCGAAACTATAAAAACCTTAGAAGGTTAAGGCAAAAACAACAGTTAACTAATAAAGCATATAACAAGGCTATTATTACCATCAATCTTCCCAAGATATCTAGGAGGCATATAACCAAGCATTTCCTTATGGAACATGACTAACAAGATAATCTTTATAAGAACTTATCACAAAATATAAGGATCATACACATATCTGTAAGGTATAACTAGATCAGCTATATAAGTACAAGGCCTCAATCAATGCTCTGTGTTTTCTCTAAGCAAGATATACTATTCGGCTGGATTACGTTTTATTATACCCTGAGGAAGTGATCCTTCCATGCTTAAATCCAACCATTGGTTGCGAAGCCTGATCCGGAGCCATACAAGGTCTAAGGAGCTCCAGACTCCATGAGCTCACCTTCTCATGGTCAGTACATGAATCATCAAGCAAGACCATAGTCTTATGCTTATAAGGCCTCAGCCTCTGGGTCAGCTTCGCAAGCTACCCATATCTCTAGCTCACCTTGACACATGTGCTAGTATATACATTCGAGTCACGAACGCATCATGATCCTCATCACATATCCTGAGCCATGGGTTTGTTCACCATGCTCCATATATCCTGAGTCTACAACCACACTTTCACTCAAACCCTCCTATTTTAGGCTAGGGGAAACCTAACATATTCAACAATATGCGCTCTAGGTAATCCCGCAGGATAAACCTGTTTCACCATCACTAATTATTGAAGATGATGGATATATGGCTAGGGAAAACTACATGATATATTCATCTATAATTAATTAGTATATTTTAAGCCAATTGTTGAGGCAACCAAAGTATAACATAGTCTTATAGAACTACATCATTATTGCCATCATCATACTGTCCTGGGACCTCAATCCCTCATGATATCAACCACTGCCTCTCAAGGCATCATCATCATGAAACATCATGCTGGGAACGCATCTCTTGTCTCATCATCAGAGGATAACGCCTCAACTAGGCACTCAGCCTGATATCATATTCTCAGACCTATCAACTTGTTATCTCATTATCATATGGTGCTACTCAAGCACATACATATCATAAAATACATGCATGGTTAGTATACACATCCATAGAGATAACTGAAGTCATCATGGATTAACAGGATTATCATGCTATCAAGTATAATGCAACATCCATGAGTATATTACACATAAGTTGTAGAAAGCATAGTTTTATCATCAATCACAAGCATATATCATGATCTGTACATGTGATCATAATCATGAGCCACATCATCATGTGAAGCAACATCATATGCTTCCAAGCTTCCTGGTTCACAACCTATCATCTTAACCCATTATCATATATATAGGATTCAAGGTGATTACATCATATCACTTGTATTATCATTATTAATAGAGAACTATCAACTATATACATTCTGGGTTATCAGAACCCTCACCAAAGCTCCAGCAACCCTCACTATAGGTATGGCGAGCAGCACCAACCCTCACCAAAGGGTGTATCGGCTAGGGTTCCAACCCCTAGAGCACTTGTGCCATCATATCGTCCAAACACACTTCAACATATCGTGCAACCAGCTCTCAAGGTGTCAGGCAATGAGATCTAAGGATGAATCGTGCATCATCAGTAGGGGTTGTCGACCAAGGGCATATCATGCACAAGAACTAGGATTAGGGTTAGAGTTTTATCAGCCCACTCTCTCAACAAGAAACATGTTGACTAAGACCATGGCACCTAAGATGCCCTATCACTCAACCATCAACCCATATTGTCCAAAGGACCCTTCTGATGGTCAAGGTACTCTATCGTCCAAGGCATCCTATTGTCCGAGAGCATAGTAACCACTAAGGTACCATATCGGCCAACTAGGTAAAACATCTCATATTGTACAGGGACTCACACAAGGTGTTTCATGCAGAGCACACATCAAGGTGTATCGTCCAAGCTCCCACTCCACAAAGGGTATCACCCAAACTCAACTAGGCATATCAGTCAAAGGTACAACCCTAGATAAGGCTATCGGACAACACTACTCTAAGTTCATCTCGTACAAGGCATAACCCAACATGGCCATCTTCAACCTCAAGCACAAGGGCACCAAACCCTAAATGATCAAGAAGATCAGCTCACCTCTCAACAACCAAGAGAGAGGGGTTTTGCACAACCTCAATAACAAATTTGACAACTACAAGGACCAACCTCCACATAGGTCATCACGTATCCAAGAGCTCACCTCTCAAATCCATGGTGAGAGGAGGGTGTTGCCTAAGAAACTAGAATGTAGACTCACCTCTCAACTAAAATGGGAGAGGGGTATTGCCTACATCACTAGAGCTCAAACTCACTTTTCTAGACCAAGGAGAGAAAGGGGTGTTGCCACCAAAGAAAATCCTAAACTATGGTTTGTCTAACTAGATCCAAAGGTATGTAAACCATCAACAACATCAACAACAACATGCTCACTATATCCATAAGATCAACAACATGTACTAGAGCAAGAAACATAACATGCAATGGTCGATCATCAACATATAGGAAATATGCAACATAAAGAAGGTAGTATAGCTAGGGTTAGAAATTATGTAACCCGCCTTAAGAAAACTCTTCAAGCTCCAAGCTTCTAGCTCCTAGCTCCAAGCACACCACTTTCAGCAACCTCAAGAAAAGGAACAACAACCATAACCATCATGGCCAAAGAGTAGGAAAGATGGAGAAGAATATGCTAAGGAGGGAGGGAAGATGCTTACCAAAGAACAAGACCCACCAAGGGTTCAGCCACCAAGCTAGAGGAAGAAGAAGAGATCTCCACGAAGGGGAAAGGATTGTCCACCAAGCTCTCCAAGGAAGGTGTGTCGTGCACACAAGGAGGGAAGGGAAACAAAAGAGCTAAAGGGTTCCCAAGGAAGAGAAAGGCAAGGCATATATAGATGAGGGTCAAGGTTAAACCAAGGCAAGGTGTCACCTTACCAATGGACACTTGTCCACACGTTTTACCACCTTGAAAACCTCATGCACATGCCATGCCACCACTCAACCAAGGTTCGACCACATGTCCAAGCTAGGGTGACACAACCAAGGCAAGGAGGTCAAACAAGGTCAAAGCCCTACACACTACTCCTCTAGGCCGATACAAGGAATTTCCGACACACACCAAGGCCGACACAAGCTACCTTGCCCGATATAGGGCTCAACCAAACAAGGCAAGGCCCAAACAAGGGAAAATAAGGCCCAAAAGAGCTCAACCAAGCCTAGGGCAACACAAGGCACGGACCCAAGCCTTCCTATCAACCCTAGAGGAAGCAAAGAGAGAGAAAGACATCTCTCAAGGTGACAAACTTGCTCTTCAATCCTATCTTAGGTTATTTTGCAAGTAGCACCTCTAACTCCAAACAAAACACAGGCAAACCCTAATCTTCATTAAAGGTGATTAGCAAGCAACAAAGCAAAAGTTTTAGGCAAAACAAATAGGGTAAGCCCAAATTGAAGGTCAGGGTCCTTACATAGTTGATGCTTGTAATACTCGAGAAGAAACGGTATAGGATATGTACTTATGAACCAGGATGTAAATGAAATACATTGGTTCTTGATAAAAGAGTGTTCCTATGTTTGGATCTCTTTACAAATGGTTTTATTTTTTAGTGATTTTTGTTAATCCATTGTTAATGATCTTTTCCTCTTAGTTAATGAAGTTTTCTTTGAACGCTTCACCACATAAATTATCATATTCCACATTTTCTTCATTAAACATGGATCATCTGCCTTAATTTCTTTCAAACGCCATGCTTATTTTACATTAACACTTTCTTACACACATAGGTTGGTCTGAGATCAACTCAGGTTCCACCTTATTCCTTTGTCATTGTTCTCATTTATCTTCTCATTATATACATATCATTGGAGTTTTCTCCATCTTATGTGGATTTCATATCTTGAATCACTTTATAAGCATAGACTTATCTGTCTTTTACTTTATTATCTTCTTGAATAACATCTTCAAGAATTCCTCTTTTCCTTATTTTTATTCGGATTTATATTTCTTGGTGTTGTGTCTTTCTCTTTAGCTACCAAACATTCAAGTTTTGATAGATTATGATGCAATTCTCATATTCTGTAAGGTAGGATTGAGATATTCACACCATGATTTCTTATTCATTATGCTCTTTAGATTGTCTCAGAATGACTACTTGATCAGAGTAATAAAAAAGATAACAATCTAAGAGTTCCATACTTACCTTTATTCAATAATTGAATACATGGCTAGGGCACCCAAATAATAAGATTAGGCAGTATGCACCATATTTTTATGTCATTTTCCTAATTTTTGACTGCATCCTAGTCCTAAGTCCTAGTGTCCCTATGAACTCAATGAACCTAAAGCTCTGATACCAACTTGTCAGAACCCATTACACTAAATGAGATTACTCAAAACATAAAGCACAATTGATCACTAATTAATCACATACCCAAAAATATGGGTAAATTAAAACCAATTTCAACATTAGCACCCACTCAGAAACATTTGCATAAGAGCCCAACATCTTTCGTATATCCATAATATGCCAAGAATTTGATACAAATTGTTCTATCAACTTAGCTACAACATATATACACAGGAGAACAATATTTGTATATGCACACAACAAACATTAACATGCGGAAAAAATTTCGATTCGTTTGAAACACCATATACAAACTTTTCCTGCCTGGACCTGATAGTATAGGGATGACTCTAGGACACACTAGACATCTAATCAACTTTCTCAAAGATTCATTACTGTATTTCTACTTTACTTACACAATTTTGTTGTCGTCATTTCCAATTACCTAAAAAAAGGGGGCGAACCACAAGGGTGAGACCCATGTCCCAGCAAGAGATATAACCTCCAACAACGCTTTTTGATTACAACATTTTAAATTGTAGATAACTAAGAAGCTGGAGTATTTAATAATCAGTTGAATAGATTGAACAATTGAAGTATGCTAAATAGATTAAGCAATTGATCTTACAAACAAGTATGATAATCAATGCATATAGATAACAAATAAATCCATTTCTTTGGATAGATATCTACTCAAATATCATCAAATTGCATCTAATAACAATCAATATCATTAATATGACTATAATCATATTCCTTGCTAATAGCACAAGCAATCTAGTAGCATAAGCATCCCTGACATCATGAATATGTTTAGTAACATAACATGGCTTTCAATATTGGCATCTCAAATAAAGGGAACAGATCTATATCATACGTAGAACTAACATCATGACACAATTAATTGAATAGGCATGATTAGCAGTTTAAGCATATATAATTACATAGGCATGGCTAACAATATTAAACATAGCTAACAACAGTATCTTAACCATCAGTGTTAGTATATTTGACAACATAAGCATGTTTACAACATGATCATAACTACAACATAAGTATATCTATTATCTCTTATTATACTATACATGAGTTTAGTGAAAAGAAAGTAAACAAGGGCTATCATCAAATATGAAGTGTTGTGTATAACCTTAAACAGATATGCTACACAGCTGTCTTACATATTATATTATGCCCTTAGGAATTTGAGGATACCACTTGAAATCCAACTGACCACTGCTAAGTCAAAATCAGGGCCATATAAGATCTAGGAAGAACCAGACTCCTAAGATCTTCTCTGCCCCGGTCAGTACGAGTCTACCACAGCAACGTATAAGTAACAGTCTAGTCCGTCCTTGGTACATATCATGACACTAGTGAAAGGAGGTGGGTACGCATACCCTACCATCCAAGGTACAACCGCAGTTGTCCTCCAATCTTGTCACGTATATAATCATTAAGACACAACCACAACCATTCTCAATCACATCAGATGTATGAGGCATGACCATAGACATCCTCCACGACCTGCATTGTGGATGACAAGGATATATCCTCAACTTGCCACCCCCACATACTCAACAGTTGCGCTCTGAGTTTCCCTTAGGAATACTCATTTCACCTTTTGGCAAGTTCTGACACTCAGATGGTTCTATGACACATGGCACTACATAATTAGAGTTTCACTTGATTAGTTATGCTAATTGGGTGAATTAAGGATGCATCAAACAAGTGGACATACAAACCCTAATTCCCTTCTAATAATCGTATAAATATCACAACTTCAAAAGATATAAAATGTGTGAAACACAATTTCTCATCTCATCATCACATGGTACTATTCACTTGCCATTCATGAGGCTACACTTAGTCATCATACTATCAAAAGATATAAATCCTTTTCAAAACATAACATAGTATCAACCCTTATCAACATAAGAGGATTACACCTCATTCAGGGCTCAACTATGCCCGAAGGTCATCAGGTCATCATACTATTCCCTACAAGATCATCATTGTCATTCCACGCCTTACAGCAAGGCTCAACAACATCACTTACATATAATACACCAGATCAACACAATATTGCATTAATGAGCTAGGAGATATTCATAAACAATCATGGTAGGGTTATATTAACATTAAGAACATTCCTTTATTACATTAACATGCAAGGAATCTAGATATGATTAACCTTCATCATATTTATAATGCACATGTTTAGCAAAAAAAGTATCAACCATGTGGCTATGATAACCACCAATTAACATATTAAGGTTATGATCATATTAAGGAGTTTATTTTACCATCATTCCATCATATAAGAATCTTAAACATGAATACTCATTTTTATATATTTGCATTAGAGTTAGATTCAACAAGATAAATTATATTAATGTTTCTAATCAGAACTTATACCCAACCCATAACTCATGGAATCCCCATTGGACCATGGATGCATAAGGTGAAGCATCACCATAACATTCCATACTATTCTAAAGTATGAACCCACACATAAATCAAGGTGTAACCATAAGGTTATAGCATACTAACGTTTCAACAACAATAAGAGAGTACTCCATGATTGTAATAATCATTCAAGGACTATTCATACCCAATTACCATCATTTAGTTATATTAAAGCTACGTATAACAAGCTATACCTCATTAGGGTTACATATCAACACAATATGGTTATCATACCTTCTATTCATATGAGTGAATAGGTAAGACTACCTTATTAAGGGTAACCCTCCATTTGTTCCATCATGATTTAACCCATATCACCATACCATAATGTCACCCAGAACCACTGGATGTTTAAAAGGTAAGACCATTGGTTGTTTACATAAGTAAACTCCTTGAATGAACCACCAATGAAGTCCATGATTTGTTCTCTATAAAGAGTCACCATATAACCCTAGACATCCCTTGATTAGCAACACAAAAAGTTCCATTAAGAGTAGGGTAAAACCCAAAATCGACTGTTCATTTAAAACAAGCCATCCATTGCCAACAAGTAAGCTCCTTAAGTTGATCATATAAAGGAAACCATATAAATCACATTGTTAGGACGAACATATTACATTAGCCATCATTCCACTTTATTGGAGGAATAAACATTGGAACTTTACCATTGGGTCAAGTTCATATGTTCAAACCATCAATTATAGTATAGGTCCGACCATTGCATCAAGTGACCTAAGAAACCATTAGTCTAAGGCTTAATTTATGCTACAACTATATGATTAACCCACCATAGGTTTTGGAGACCTGATCCACCATCATTAGTGACCTATTCACCATAGGTTGTTAGATCAGCACTATATTCATTAATCGGCATCAAATATTAAGCTAATGTCATCATTGATTGATAACATCAGTAGGGTACTTAATGGTTAATCATTAAACTTCTAATTGATCCAAAACCTGACCTGAGGGGGTGACCATAGGTTGTCACCATCATCTGACACCTTTGATCTTGAAAATCAGTTGTCATGAAGACAACACCATAGGGTTGTTGCAATGGTACCATCATCAGGTCATGGGTTTATAAAAGAAACCAGCTTAAAAGCCTAAAATTGACCATTGGTTGATAGGTGCTTAGCACCATAGGTTGTCAAACCAACCCGATACAAGTCATATTATACCTTGGGAATAATGTACACATGATCACAGGTTCATATAGAACTGAAATCGGAATAGGGAATATTATAAAAATCGAAATCCAAGTCAAGCATAGCTTTTTAGTGCATGGATCATCATTTTCAAGCAAGAACATGATCTAGAAAGCTTATGGTGTGCAATGAACGTGGAGAAAGTTAAAAAACTTGCCTCTAATTAGAAAATAAACTCCCAAAAAGAAGAACAAACGAGCAGGTAGGGTAGGAAATCCAAACATAAGTTGTGAACTCGTCCATCTAGCACCTTTCTTCATCAAATGAGCAAACCCTAAGCATAAGGAGCAAGAAAGGTAGGGTTTTAGAGCTTTAGAGCAATTTATACCATGGAACAACAAGGTTCCAACCTGGAAGAAGGTCTAACTAAGGAGAAGAGAAAGAGAAATAGAGAAGGAAGGAAGAAAACAACTTTTCTTGGTTGAAATCCCTAGAAGATGACCTTGCAAACCCTAGGTAGGGCTAGATGGAGCTCTAGGAGACCTTCTTCTCCAAAAAGAGGTTGTCTTCTACCTTAGAGAACTTGGTTCCACAGAAAAATAGAGTGGAGTCATTGATCCACTTTAGAGGAAAGATAAATCAAGCAAAGTTTCATAGTTGAGCAAGGAAGTGATAAATATAGCCCATGGATAAGGATGGAAGCAAGCATGAGGTGTAAAAGTAGCTTCCCCATGTGTCTATGGCCTTAAAGTATTAAGCATATACAAGAACACACACAAGCAAATCCCCCGCCGTCCATATAGACCTTCTTATCTTTCTTTTGTCGAATTTCCAAGCCAATCAAATAATTCATTAGTTGATATCTACTAAAAGTAGCTCATCCGTGAAGGGGTAAACCTTAAAATACCCTTGAAGAAAACACCTTCAAACCAATGATTAAATTGGTTCCACATAGCTAAGAATGCTCAAGAATGATGAGAAAATATATAAGGAACATAATGCAAGTGATAAATTGCAAATAAAACATATCAATTGGGTAAATGTCATAAAAGTCCAAAATGTGCATAAAATTGCATAATTTGCTCAAAAAGTGTCCAAATTGGACCAAATTTGAAAATTAAGCTTATATTATTATTTAAAAGTGTATCAAAATGTTATATTAGGGTTATAAGAATTCAATTATAATAATTAAGCTTATCCAACTCATTAAGCAAGTTTAGGGGCCTTACAATTATATATCTTTTAGAGTTGTACCTTTACCCCTATTTTTATAGAACTTGTTTAGGGTTTGTGCATTGTAACTTGATTAATGCACTAAAAGATGCTTAATTGGCATAATTATTAAAGTGAAACCCTATTTTTTTAGATTACCTGTGGCATAGATCCATTCCTGTGTCAGAACTTGCTGGGTGGTGAAATGAGTCATTCTTATAGGAAAATCGGAGTACATAATTTTGAATGTGTGAGGGTGCCAGTCGATGATATATCCTTACATTCACAATTATAGGTTTGGAGGATGACAATGATAACACCTTGTGATGATGTGATTTATGAACGGCAACAATGTAATTGTGTGATTGCCTCTTTTAGAACGGCCATGTGTGAGCCTATTTTCTAGTGTCGTGGCTTATACCAAGGTCGAACTAGTTGTTTCTTTTCAACTTGACTATATTTTGTTGTTGGCAGTTGACTGTTATTTCTCTGCATTGTCTCTCATACTGACCAGGAGTTTTGTTGTGAGATTATGTATTTTGGTTCTTCCATTGATCTTGTATGGCACTAATTTTGACTCTATAGTGGTCAGTTGGTTTGGAGTAGGACAAATCAAATCCTCAGGGAAAATAAAAGATGTTATACAACCGTATAGTATATTTTCTTAGGGTTAAATATGACTTATAATGGATGACCCTATGCCTTATTTCTTGTACTGATTTCTTGAATTATAATGCGGTAAGAGAAATAAACTATTATGCATGTTCTTCATATTCCTTATTAAAATATAAGATGTTCTACTACTTAGTTGTAGATTCTTGAATTTCTTAGACAATGGTAACTACTTTATTCATATCATTTAGCTGAATCTGCTCAACCTGATGTTATGGTTACCTACCTATCTTAGTTTCTCTGTGCTTATAATAGTTGTTGGCAAACAGTTATATCTCTCTTTACGACATTTGGTCTCACCCTGTGGGTTTCTACATATTTTAGGTGGTCATGCATTATGAGGTAGAGATCATGCGGTTGAGGGTGAGCAGCAAGAGGAGAAGTAGTTATTAAAGGTTGGACAAGTTGCTAGTGTTTTGTAGTAGAATCCTATGTGTCACTCTTGTACTCTCAGGTCCTTGGGGAGGTTTTTGTTGTTATGTATATCAATATGAGTTTTGGCAGTAGGTCATGGTTGTACAGATATGGCGTGTATATATATAAATAGGTTATTACATGCAATAGGTTGTGGCAAGTTAGCCAGTGAATAGTGATATGTATCACCTTTTGGCATCATATGAAATGAAGATTACACAGTTTGTGGGATCAGATGTTATATGTTCCAAATTTTATGGTTATATGATATCAGTTTTAATTTGCAGTTCTTACGGGATGTTTAGTATTAATTCCACTCTTTGTTTTGATTAATCTCATTTTATGTGACAAGTGTGTCATGATAACATCCTTATACTACTTACATTAAAAACTGACTGGGAAATGCCTTAACTATGAAGGGTTAGACAAAGCATCCTATATATTAGGAATTTGAAATCTATAGAGATAGATCTAGAAAGCTTCTTGACCTGAGTAAGAACATATACATTGGCAATATGCTAAAAGGTTTCAGCATGTAGAACTCAATAAGAGAAAATCAGTCCATGTCCCATGGGATTAGTCTCTCAAGAGCCTAGTGTCCCAATTCTTCTGAAGAATGGGAAAAACACAAAAAAGATGTCATATTCAATCGCAATTGGATCTATCATGTAAGCAATGTTAAGTACCCATCCCTTTGTCTCGTATGTATTGGAAATGGCAAGAGGATATCTACTCATCCAGTTATCTTGTATGTATTGGACATGACAAGCGGATGTCTATCAGATCCCAATGAAAGTCATTAGACTTCCATAAATAACATCCATAATTGAGAGTAACTAAAAGGATTGGTTCCTTAGATATGGTAGTAAGGAAGAGTTGGGTGTAAAGGGTTACACTGATGCAAGCTTCCAAATTGAAAAATAAGGTTTACGGTCACAATCTAAATTTTTGTTTGACCTTAAAATGATATTTGTAAAATGGAAGAGTTCTGAGCAAGAGATAGTTTTTAAATTCTACAATAGAAGTTGAGTACCTTGCTATTTTGAGAACAACAAAGTATAATGTATGGATCAATAAGTTCATTAAGATGAAGTTGTGGGAGGTTCCAACCATTGATGACATAGTAGAAATACTATGACAACAACGGAGCTACGGGATAGGAAAGGAATCTCAGATAGCATACTACAACACTTCCATCTCATACGAGAGGTCGTATAATGAGGAGATGTGAAAACTTACAAAATAATTACTTGAAGCGATCGTTGCTAACCCTATATAAAAGTACTTGTGCAACAAAACATGATGGACATGTTAAGATCACTTAGAATAAGATTTGTAAATGATTTGATTTAAGTGTAAGTAGGAGTCTGTTAGTATGTATCCATGTAGACCCAACCATATGTGATGATTTTAATGGGGCATTAGATATCTTATTTGATATAGATAAAGGTAATTCCATCTATTATTTTTGTCTCAATCATGAGATGATGAAGCAGCCATAGTATATGTCTAAATAATGATGTTACTCGATGACATATATCTTCACATTGAGGACCTGAACAATGAGATCATATATATGATAATATTACATACATTCTAGTTAAGTCGCTAGTCGAAAATTACTATTGAAGAAAAATAGACAATAGTAATACAAAAAACTAGACTGTGTTTTGGTTGATGACGGAATCTCATCAGTCATGATATATGATATCAAACCAAGCATACAAATACTTGTTATGGAACAACGTATCAGATAGACCCACCATCAGAGTGATGCATGGAAACCATTGAATGATATTCATAATAATCTCACATAGTGATAGTAGTGGTTGTGGTCCTAAGATCAGAAATCACTACACTCATCACATATCATCCATTGTACTTTGACATCATCTAACGTGACCTTGAAAAAGGGTTTCCATAAAGGTGATGCTTAGGTATACTATGACACATGAGGATTGATCGTGAGTATTGTAGATGGAATTTGTCCCTCCTACTGGAGTTGATATCTAGGTCACTTTATAAGTGAGACTAAGAAATGTATGGCCATACACTACTACAGAAATGGCTTATAATGTCACTTTTACATGCGTCGGTTGTATAAATACACCGACACCTAAACTATACAGCATCGGTTGATAAGAAAAATTGACATCCAATCTATGAAGGGTGACCAAACATGGGTACCGCTTTTATTCAGTGTTAGTTACTTAATAAAAAATTGACGCCTAAAATTAACCGCCAAATCCAAAATTTCCAGCGAAAAAAATTATCTCCAAAATTTAACATATGGCGTCGGTTGATAAATAATAAACCGATGACTAAAGGTTATTCACGAGAAAGAAATTGGGCACATTTTGGTCGTCGGTTTTACTACAACGACTGACACTTATGAGTTTTCCCGTGCTGTCCACGGGGAATTTTTCACACCCTTTTAGCGTCGGTTTTTAGAAGACACTTACGACTATGGTCATTAATCGAGAACAATTTTTTTAATCGACATATGCATATAGACGTCGGTTGTTTTGTAGTTAAAACCGATGACTATAATTGAGAATAGGTGTCGGTTTTTGTGGAAAACTGACCCCTTTAATTTTATGTGTCAGTGTTTATGAATAACTGACACCTATGGTACAGTTAATAGCCCTGTGAAACATAGAACTTTTCCCCATTGTCTCTGTTTCATTGTGAACCTCAACTAGGTCTGGTGATTGTTGCTGCCGGTGCTCCCCACTGTCGTTGCCCCCGCCGCTGTTACTCCCCTACGCCGCCACCACTCCTGGTCGACGCTCCTCTCCGCCGCTCCTCTCTTCGCTGCCGCCCCCATCGGTGGCTACTCTCCTCTCCTTGCCGCCCTCACCGCCACTCCTCTCCTCTCCTCGCCGCCGGCGCCGGCTACCAGCTGCTGCTAGGTCTCTGCTCCGGCCGCTGCTCTCCAGGCCGGGCCTTCTTCCTCTGCCCTCAAGGTACCTGCCTTCTTCCTCCTTTCTTCCTCCTCCTAGGCGGCGCGTAGGCGCCCAGGCTCTGGGCGACTGCTGTTGGGCATTTTTTTATTTTTTTTATTAAGTTATTTACTTAATTATGTTTATTTATATACTGATTTTATTATGATTTAATCATCTACTTAATGTAATTTATTTATCAACTGATTTAACTTTATTTTTCAATTGATGTGTATATATTCATCTAATGTTTGTATTTATTTATGTACTGATTCAACAATTAATTGATCATCTACTGATTTATATTAGTTCTGAATCTTAGGGTATATCAACTGATGTAACTTTATCACAAGCTCATTATGAACCATTAGATCTGGATCTTAGGGTATCTCTACCATCCTAACTATGAAATTGGTAACTTGTTTCATTGTTGAGTATATTGAGAATCCTAATCACCCTTCTTGCTTAATGATGAACTGTAATACACACATGTGACATGCTTGGAATGTAAATGATGAACTTTTCCCTAAATTTCCAATCATGCTTTTAAAGACATCAATAATCACCCTAACTTGAAGAACTAGGATTTTAGGTATAAGAATGACAACACATGTATTTGTTGGCCTAGAAACCCGTCTAAGATTTACTCATTAGGAGTAAATCTTGGATAGTCCCCGGTTTGGGACTGTTCTTGAACACCTGATCTCACTTAGGATGTAAGTGTATAATGTGTATTGGGTTTTCAATAAAATTTCGGCAGCATTTCCCCGTTTGTTCTCGAAGTACATATGTACTTGGAGAACAGTGGGGAAATGCTGCCGAAATTTTCTTGAAAACGCAATACACATTATACACTTATTAGTGAGATTAGGTGTTCAAGAATGGTATAGGTGGTACACATTTATTATATATAAGAATGACATCATATGTATTTGTTAACCCTATACCCTAATCTTGTTGTAATGTATATTTGATTTCTCTTTGATAATAGAATGGATAGATCATGGATGTCCATTCGCAATCGTTGCACCCCAGAGTTTATTTCTGGTCTTGACCAGTTTATTAGATTTGTCGAGGAACATAGGAAACAACCTGGAGATAGGTTCTACTGTCCATGTAGGCATTGCGGTAACAACTTGAAAGTCAGCACTGGTGACGAAATCAAAAGTTATGTCATGTGCAACGGGATTATACAAGGCTATACATAATGGCACTGGCATGGAGAGATTTCAAACCCGAAACCAGTGGATGTCGATAGCAGTGCTTGTGTGGAAGAAGAAATTGCCTACGATGACATATATGTGAATGAACCAGTTCCAGTAGACATCGTTGATGCGATGCTGGATAGTTGTGGGGTAGAGCACACTGATCCACCTCCCATATTTAGAAACATTGTGCATGATGCTGGGATATCGTTATATACAGGTTGTACTAAGTTTACGAAGCTTAGCGCTGTGTTGAGATTGTATAAGCTGAAAGCTAACAATAGATGGAGTGACAAAAGCTTCACGTCATTGTTGTCTTTGTTGAAAGAAATGCTTCTTGAAGGAAATGAGCTTCCAATCTCAACATACCAGGTAAAGAAATTGTTGTTCCTAATGGGAATGGATGCCAAGAAGATACACACATGCCCAAATGATTGTGTATTATTTCAAAAGGACTATGTGGATTTGAAAGATTGTCCAAAATGTGGTGCGTCACGATATAAATTGACGACTTTGGGGGAGTCCAAAACTGGTTCTCCTGCCAAGGTGATGTGGTATCTACCTATAATATCACGGTTTCAACGCTTGTAAATCACCATGTGATATGTGAACTCACATGCATCTCAAAAGGTATGCTCTAGTTCAAGAAACATGGATCAATTGTTGAAGAGGATGGTGACATACCTTGAGTTCAATCTGGATATTAGAGACAAAGGAACTATATGATCATGGTAAAACTAATCAAATATTGTAGGTTGAAGTTTTTCTCCAACTTGGCAATTACTTGGGTAGCAGTGATGCGTTTCTAGATGCCACTCATTGCTTGTAATGTCATAAGTTAGTTAGGGACATTCACTACCAAGGTAATTTGGGACCTAGAGGGTCACATGCATAGGATGCACCTGGAATAGGAATTTATTCATGAATGATGCTTAACTTCATTACTAAAGTATTTAGGTATTCAATTTAAAAAACCACAATTGAAAATTGATTGATTGGACTATGAATTGACCAGTTCAAGTGTTGAATCGATCGATTTAGGTGTTAGGTCAATTGAAACAACATTGGCTGAATAATACCTGAACTGGGCCATGAATTAACCGGTTCAAGGTTTGATGGTTCAAGTTGTGAACTTCCTGGTTCAATGATCAATTCGATTGGATTAAGGCTTAATGTTGATGTCTTGTTGTGAATTAATCAAATATTGAATGCCAGTGTATTTGAAAATAAGAAAGCATATGGACAACTAGTTCAATGATTAAACCAAACATTTCACATGTGAACTGACCGGTTCAATAGTGAACCGAATGGTTCCCCATTCACATCTTCTAGAAAATTCATGAAATTATGTCTCCTCAACTCCCAAATGAATTAGAAACCCTGATCCTAGCCATCCTATGTAAAGGGGGCAGTCTAGGCTTTTAGAGAGACAACAATAAGGTTTGACAAATGTTGTCCTCTCTACTTGTGGTATCCAAGAGAGCCTCAGCGAGTCCTACCCTTGAAAGTTAGGGACAACAACAGAGAGACAACAAGGGAGAGAAAGTGAGTGCTAGCACGTTGACGTTTAAAGGTACAACTCCTTCCCATTGTGTGGCATCCAACTCACAAAAACAAAGTTAACTAATACGGAAGTGTATCATTCGCAGTGGATTAAAAAAATCACTAAAAATTTAAACCTTTTGCAAAGAGATCCATTCATAGGAAAACTCTTTCAAGAAGAACCAATGTATTACATTTACATCCTGGTTCATAAGTACATAACTTTTACCATCTCTTCTCGAGGGTTACAACATCCATTGCCTTGTTAAAAGCTAAACACAGATAGCATAAGAACCTCAAGGCATTAAGCCAAAATATCGAAACGATTCATTAAAAGTACTAACTATTAACTCTGAGGACCTGAGAGTACAGAGACAACAAATATGACTTCTATCTACAAGACACGACAGACAATATACTCAACCTGAGTTGTCACTGTTGTTGTTGATGTTCCTCCTCTTCAAGATATTCTGAGTCTCCTATGTGCTCGTCCACCTAAAAATGTTGGATCCCACGGGGGTGAGACAATTGTAAATTGCCCCAGCAAGAGATATAACTCTCTGCCAAAAACATTATTATTGCAGTTTAAGATATATAACTGGGCAGAGGATGAGCAGTTTAAAGCATTATTATCTCTTAAAACATTGCAACTATTTATGATAGAACAATAGATCATCTATTCTCTTAATAAGGAATAGGGAGGACATTTACATGATTTATCTGTTATATTAATTCAACTTCCCATGCTTTTCTCATGATACTCATTACTCTGATAAGTCACCCATGAATCTTGCTTGTTTCTATCGGTTGGCCTTAGCCAATCTACTAAACAGATTCTGGATCATGTTGGACATGATAATGTACATCATCATGTCTTGTTCAGGCATTGGTTTATACCAATCCTATATAAATATTCCAGGCATTGGATTATACCAATCTTGTGCATCTAGTACAAGCATTAGACTTATATTATTCCTGTGTATCCATTCCAAGTATTGGACTATGCCAATCCTGTATAACTATTCCAAGCATTGAACTATGTCAACCCTATGCATCTATTCCAGGTAGTGGACTGTGCCACACATGTGTAATTATTCTAGGTATTGGGTTGTTACCAATCATGTGCAGTTATTCCAGATATTGGATTGTTACCAAACCTGTGATATTATTCCAGGTATTGGGATTTAACCAATCATGTGTTATTATTCCAGGTATTGGGATTTAACCAATCATGTGTTATTATTCCAGGTATTGGATTGTTACCAATCCTATGATATTATTCCAGGTATTAGGATTTAACCAATCCTGTGTTATTATTCTAGGTATTGGGATTTAACCAATCTTGTGTTATTATTCTAGGTATTGGGATTTAACCAATCCTGTGTAACTATTCCAGGTATTGAACTATGTCAATCCTATGAAATTATTCCAGGTATTGAACTATGTCAATCCTATGACATTATTCTAGGTATTGAACTATGTAAATCCTGTGACATTATTCCAGGTATTGAACTATGTCAATCATGTGCAGCTATTCTAGGTATTGAACTATGTCAATCTTGTGACATTATTCCAGGTATTGAACTATGTCAATCCTGTGACATTATTCTAGGTATTGAACTATGTCAATCTTGTGCAGCTATTACAGGTATTGGACTATGCCAATCCTGTGATTATGTCCCATGTCTGTTTACACAACATAGGGTACCTCATTCTTCTACTGACATTTACTTTGGCCATGCCATCATGCTCAATCACATTCATTATGTAATACAAGTATCCCTCTCTTCTCCACACTTGTACAATCAAGGTTCCATCATTATTATTGTATCCTTTTGTTATAATTATTATGTTACTAAGTTTCCATTTTCTTAGTTTATTACAAACATTATCATCTCTTACAGGGGACTTTTATAATTGTCTTGGTACCTTTCACTAGGTATCAACTTACTCATGTGTCTCTCAAATCCCATTAATAATCTTGTTACCTCTCACTAGGCAACAACCATTCTCATGGCTCATAAAGCCCATAAAACACTGTGTCACCTCTCACTAGGCAACATCTAACCATATGGCTCACAAGGCCATTACACATCTTAAGTATTTAGTTGTGTTTATTACTCTTAACATTTATCATTAATGATTATCCGTATAAGGTATGAGTTCATTTCTCATCCTTATTGTCGTGTTTGTTTCCAAACATCATTTAAAATTAAAGTGGAAGCAATCATTAGTAGCGGAATTATTGAAAATCACTAAAAATTAAATCTTTTTGCAAATAGATCCACAAACTATAAAACTCTTTCATGAAGAACCAAAGTAATTTATTTACATTCTAATTCATCAGTACATATTTGTATCATCTCATCTCGAGAGTTACAAGCATTAAATTCCCTATTAAACTGTATATAAGCAGTATACAAAAATCTCGAGGCATCAAGCCAAAAATCTCAGATCTATATCAAACTATCTACTGACTCCTAGGACCTGAGAGTACAGAGACGACACATAGGACTCTCTCTATATAAAGGACTTGACAAACAGTGTCTCCACCTGAGGATCACGGTTGTCCTTGATGTTGTTGCTGCTACTACTGCTCACTCACTGTGGGGTTTCTACCTTTTCCTCGACATCTACCTAAAAATTTAATCCCAGAGGGGTGAGACAATTGAAAATTGCCCCATCGAGAGATATAACTCTCTGCCAGAAACATAGTTATTGCAGATGATAGAATAACACTGAGCAATAGAACTATAAATATTCAACAGTAGGTAAATCATTGATTAAACTATGTAGAACAATATTCTCTGTACAATTCATTCCAATTATACTTGATTACGCAGCAAGTTATTTACTCAATAAGGAATATGAAGGACATGTATAGCATTAATCCAACTAGGATATAATAGACAATGTATCATCAATCATTGATTCTCATAATTCAACCCTTAGCAAATATGCTACACAGATGATTACATTTTTCAAACATACTTATGCCCTGAGGAGATGAGGTATACCGCTCATACTCCAACTGACCATTGCGAAATCGAAATCGGTACCATACATAGGTCAATAGAAGAGCCAGATTTCTATGACCTCATCCTCCTCAGTCAGTGTGAGGAACAACTTGCAAGACATCTTGTGTCTCTGCCAAATAGCTTTTTAGGGTATACTGGCAACTTCGCTATTAGAGTTACAATGGCATGTTGTACTCTCTTCGAAATTGAGAGATTTCTTGTTTATCTCACATCGATTCGGCATTAACATCATCATCGGGAGATTAGTGATACATCATCCCGGCATATACATATAATGAAGGATTGAGAGATTTAATTTTTATCTCACATCAATTCCTCCATTAGGGTGTAAGGATATTCGTGCCCATAACCCCCACATACTCAAAAGTATGTCCTCCAGAAGTTCCCTTAGGAAAACCTATTTCACCATCACCAAACTACTAACGATGATGGATCTATGGTCAGGGCTCTACATGATATCATTTCACTTGATTAATTAAGTACATTACAACATTCTTTTAGCATCAGACATGTTTTCAAGCATAAATCATTATAACAATTGTTAGAAAGAATGAGTACTATTTCTATCAAGTTCATTTCACAACTTTATTAATATTGGGATCTCAATCCCTTATCATCTCATCATCATGATTCAAGAATATGGGTGTTCAAACCCTTAGATCATCAAAACACTTGTTATCATTTTAACAGGTAACTTAATTCCATCAAGTCATCTGACAGTGTAAACATGATAATTGCAGTGTAGGTATTTCACATTGCTCTTACAACCTAATAATCTCTTTGGTTACCTCTCACTAGGCAGCATAACATATCATTTCTCCCAAGGTTCATAAAGTACTTTCAATAAATAAGGCATCATAGCACTTACCTGGCTATGTTCACTATTTCATAAAACATGCATGATTAGTAAAGATGATAATAGATACATCAATTTCATATTAGCATAATGCAAAACAATTACAACATCATTATTCAAGGGTTACACCACTATGCCATTGGTAGGGTTAGGGTTTCCCTTTTCAGTTCAATTAGGGTTAGTCATCCCCTTATCTCAATTAGGATTAATGACACATCATTTCATTATCCAACCTTAGAGATTCATGCTATAAAGTATAACCCAGAATTAGGGTTTCACATTTTCATTCACCTTATTTGGAATTAGGGTTTACTCTTCACATTGCATCACCCTAGATTAGGGTTTATATACAATAAGCCACAATTAGGGTTTACTATTTACCTTAATTAGGAGTGATCATCAAAGTACCCTAAATTAGGGTTTCTCATGTCATTACCATGAATTAAGTTCATAACATCATCATGTATTAGGATTTCACCTATTCATGCCCTCAATTAGGGTTATGATTCACTAACCTTCTTAATTAGGGTTGTACTCATGATTAGGGTTTATAATCTCCCTATCAAGAATTATACCCTCATTAGACATTCATCCATAGTAAAAGTATTAAGACTTAACCATTACATGGTTATCATTCATATAAGAAGTCTTTTATCTCTCTTCTATAAATCATGCTTACTTCAGCCTTGATTAAGCTAAGTCAACTCAACTTGAAAGAAGAATTGACACCATGAGTTATGTCATTATCACCATGATCATTAAAGCTTAATTATTTAAAGGGTACTATTCCCCCTATCTCATTAAGGGTACCATTATTATAAGCACCCTTGGATTACATCATGTAGTTGTTCACTTAAACAATTGACCTTCAACCACTTTAAGAGTTCATACGATTTAGTTGATTAACTTTCAAACGATCTTGGTCTCTTAGATCCCAAATGGTATTGACCAATCAGACCTCAAACGGTCTTTCTTATAACACCTTCAAATGGTCTAAGACCGTTTAGACCTCCAAACGGTCTTGAACGTACCCTTGAAACCGTTTGGTAAAGTAGGATGTTGAAACCGTTTGCCAAAGTAATTCTTGAAACCGTTTGATAAAGTGACATTTGAAACCGTTTGAACCTTAACCGGTTTGGGATCGTTTGGTCCCAAATGGTCTTGAGACCGTTTGGTCCCAAATGGTCTTGAGACCATTTGGACTCAAATGGTCTTGAGACTGTTTGGTCCAAACCTCCTCAAAACTAAATGGACCAATTATGGTCTCAACCATTCAAGCTGATTTAGGGTTTCTAATGTTAATCCCATGATCGATTAAATTCTTGTATCCAACTATCAATTGAGCCTAAGCTCCACACCTCAATTGGACTTAAATAAATTATCCTTCAAGTGATTCAACTTCCAATTAATCATCAATTAGGGTTTAGATTCCAATTGGATTGGGGTTTAGAATCAATGAACCTTCAATGTTAATCAATGTGAAACTAGTTACTTTGAAACTATTGGACCATCATCCAATATTGGACATGAACTGACCTCAAACAGTCTTGAGGTCGTTTGGATGACCTCCAAATGGTCTTGAGACCGTTTTCCCATCTTATCATCAAAACTATGGCATCCAATTAGGGTTTGGATCATTGGATTGATCATCAAATCAGCATTTGATTGCAATTGAACTTGGTATCTTTGGATCTTCAAATACCTAACATACTCAACCCTAGACCTCCAAATGGTCTTGGGTGACCCTCAAATGGTCTTGAGACCATTTGGGTGATCGCCAAACGGTTTTGAAACCGTTTCGGTCAATCAACCCAAAGTTCTAACTCAATCAAATTAGAAATCAGCACTTAACCCGATTAGGGTTTGGTGATTGATGGACCTTCAACTCATGAACCAATTGAAACTAGTCAATTATAATTAGTGGGTCATTAACCAACATCATTATCAAAAAATCTCCAAACCGTAAACCCTGGTCAACACCTCCAAATGGTTTGAAACCGTTTGCTGTCATTCAGTTTGGTGAAACCGTTTCCCCTCAAACGGTTTGAAACTGTTTCCCCTCAAACGGTTTCAAACTGTTTTCTCCCAAACGGTTTAGGAAACCGTTTGCTCCCAAACGGTTTAGGAAACCGTTTGAGCAACTTATGGAAACTGTTTGGCCTAGTAATTTATTTTGAAATATGTCCATGATGATGTCATCATCATCTTCCTTCATGCATCCAAGAACTACAACCGTTCTTCATGGGAATTTCAGCAATGAATCAAAAGAGTATCAAATAGAAGAAAATAATCAACAAATCATAGAGAATTTGATGCAATATCAATGTTTAAGGGTTAAAGTTATAAACCCACCTGAAAATCTGATATCCAAGCTCCAAGATCCATGGATCCAATGGTGGGTGAATTTCTAGAAACTTCCCAAGGTCCGTTCTTGAGATTTTGGATGAAAAAGTTGGCTAGGATTGGAAATCAAGTGAAGAAGACAAAGAATCAAGCATTGATTTTGAGTTTTCACCATGAATCCAAGGTGGAAGATGATCAAAAGCTTACCAACAGGTTAGAATAGTCCTCCTCCTGCTCCTGAGCTCTCCCGTGGTCGGCCAAAGAAAATGAGAAAATAAATTCCAAGGAAAAGATCCTTAAGTGGGTAGGATAAGGGATATGTATAAGAAATTTCAAGGAAAGAGAAAATGGAATTAATTTCCTTTTATTCCAAAATTAATTTCCACCACTCCTCCTCAACTCCTTGGCCACGAAGCTAAATCTTTTCCCTTGCAAAACCCCTTCATTATCCAATAATTAATGGAAAAGAAATTAACCACCTTAATGGATTTTATACTAATATCCAACTTTTAGTGGATAATACTTTTTATTATGTTAATGTGAGTGGGCTTCCACTCAACCAAGATCCTTTTGTGACATATAAAGGCACAAGCTCGTCCAACACTTTGATATTTCATCCCTAAACTTTTGGTTGAAGGGCTCCTCAATTAATTTATTTCTTTTTGCATTAAATTAAATTAAAGTTCCATATATGCTTAAATCTTGATTATTTTAATATCAATATTGTCTCTCCTGCAAGATAATTCAAATGAGGCACCCCTCTCCTTTTATTTTCTCTACATGATGACAATAAACATGAGGGACCTTCTAGAGGTGATATTTTGCATATTGAACCCTAGATTTTGGGTAAATTGCACATTACACCAAAACTAGGTTTTAATGCACAAGGATTGCTCTACAAGCTTTATCTTAATGCTCAAGCTTGTGAAAACCATGTCACTACATCATATTCATTATTATGCTGCCTAAACATCAGAGGAACATTTAATCATGTTTAATTTTCAAGTTAACCCCTCAACTTGGGTAATTTTCACTTTAGTCCAATATTAACAAAACAATGTTTCAACATTATTCAAAAAGGACTGAATATGAAATATATGTTCCTCAAGAGCCTTAATTAATTTTCAAAAGATATATGCAAGCATCTAATCAACTTTATTAAGCAAAACACATAGGGTGAAAACATAACCCAGGTCAAGGATGTTACAAATTATCCACCCCTTATAAGGATTTCATCCCCGAAATCATTAACAAAACATTTTAAGAGAAAAGAGTAGGGTACTTCCTTCTCATTTCTTCCTCTAGTTCCCATGTATCTTCTTCAACTCCACGATGATTCCAGAGGACTTTTACAAGACTAATGTCTTTCTTTTTCAACTTCTTGATCCTTCTGTCAAGAATCAACAAAGGTCCTTCAACGTAAGATATATCATTGTTTAATTCTACTTCTATAGGCTGCAGAACTGATTCTGTGTCAGGATGACATTTCCTTAGCATGGAAATATGGAACACTGGGTGCAACTTGTGCAACTCAGGTGGTAACTCCAGCTTATAAGCTACCTTTCCAATCTGTTCAATGATTGGATAAGGCCCCATAAATCTTGGAGCTAACTTTCCTTTTCTTCCAAACCTAAGAACTCCCTTCCAAGATGAGAATTTGAGGTACACTCTATCTCCAACTTGGAATTATAAAGGTCTATGATGCTTATCAGTGTAAGATTTCTGCCTATCCTATGCAGTCTTTAACTGTTGTTGTATTATTTTAATCTTCTCGGTGGTCTGCTGCACAAGATCAGGACCCAAAAGTTGATATTCACCAGTTTCATACCAACATAGGGGAGATCTACAACGTCTACCATACAAGGCTTCATAAGGTGCCATGTTGATACTGTTTTGATAGCTATTATTGTAGGCAAACTCTATCAAGCTTAGATGTAGATCCCAACTTCCTATAAACTGGAGGACACATGCCCTAAGCAAGTCCTCCAAGGTTTGTATAGTCCTTTATGATTGTCCATCAGTCTGAGGATGAAAGGATATACAAAACCTTAACTGTGTGCCTAAGGCTTTATGAAGTCACTCCCATAGATGACTTGTAAACTGGGGACCTCTGTTAGAAACAATGGTAATTGGGACCCCATGCAGCCGCAGGATCTCGTCTACATATAACTGTGCTAGTTTCTCCGCAGAATAGGTTGTTTTGATAGGTAAGAAATGTGTTGTCTTTGTCAACCTATCAAATATTACCCAGATGGAATCATGACCTTTGGCTATTCTAGATAAACCAACCATGAAGTCCATGGTGACATGATCCCACTTCCATTGTGGTATAGGTAAAGGTTGCAGTGTTTTGACAGGCTTTTGGTGTTCAACTTTAACTTGCTGACACATTGGACACTGCATAATGAACTCAACAACATCCTTCTTCTTACTAGGCCACCAATACATATCTTTCAAGTTATGATATATCTTGGTGCTTCCTGGTTGCATAGCATACATTGAAGAATGAGCTTCTTCCAAGACTAACTTCCTTAAGTTATCAAAATCAGGTACTATCATTCTACCATGATAGAAGGCTACCTGATCATCTGAATCATGGAAACCATCTCATTTCTCGCTACCATACTCTGATCTAATCTACTGAACTACAACATTAGCTTGTTGTGCCTCCTTAATTTGTTGTCTCAGAGTACGTTTTATATGCATCTGAGTTAGCAATCCATATAACAATGATACTTTTAACTGTACATTGTTTTTCCTTAAAGAGATAAGCATATCCTTCCTAGAGCACCGCAAAGAATTCAACTGTGATTTATCTAGGGCTGGTGTTGCTGATTTCCTACTTAATGCATCAGCCACTACATTGGCCTTCCCTGGATGATAATCAATTGTGCAATCATAGTCCTTGATTAACTCCATCCAGTGGCGTTGCCTCATGTTTAGCTCATGCTGAGAAAAGATGTACTTTAGGTTCTTATGGTCTGTGAAAATCTGGAATGTTTCTCCATAGAGATAATGTCTCCAGATCTTCAAAGCATGGACTACTACAGCTAGTTCTAGATCGTGTGTCGGATAATTCTCCTCATGTTTCTTAAGTTTTCGAGAAGTAAAAGAAATCACTTACTTATCCTACATTAACATACATCCTAGCCCATTCTTAGAGGCATCACAGAAAACTATATACCCTTTCCCTTACTCAGGTAGCACCAGCACAGGTGCACTTGTCAACCTTTCCTTCAACAACTGAAATGATTGTTGACACTTGTCATTCCAAATAAAAGGAACATCCTTTCTAGTCAACTTGGTCAAGGGTAAAGCTATAGAACTGAAGTTCTTAATGAACCTCCTGTAATAGCCTGCCAACCCTAAGAAATTGTGAATCTCCATCGGTGTCTTTGGTTGTTCCCATTGCAGGACAGATTCTACCTTTTTAGGGTCAACACGAATACATGAAGAAGATATTATGTGTCCAAGAAAAGAAACTTCAGGTGACCAGAACTCACACTTGCTAAACTTAGCATACAACTTATGATTTCTTATCAAAGTTAGATCCTGACGAAGATGCTACTCATACCGTTGAGCATCTCTACTGTAGATCACAATGTCATCTATGAAGACGACTACACACTGATTGAGAAAAGGTCGAAAGATTCTATTCATGAGTTCCATAAATGCACCTGGTGCATTAGTTAGTCCAAACAACATAACTGTGAACTCATAGTGACCATACCTTGTCCTAAAAGTAGACTTAGGTATGTCACCCTTCTTAATACACATCTAATGATATCCTGACCTCAGATCTATCTTTCAGAAAATAGTTGCACCACGTAACTGATCAAACAGATCGTCAATCCTTGGCAAAGGATACTTATTCTTTATAGTTACTTTATTTAACTATCTGTAATCAATGCATAAATGCATCGATCCATCTTTCTTTTTAACAAAGAGGACCAGATCACCCCATGGTGAAGTGCTTGGTCAGATAAAACCCTTCTCAAGCAACTCTTGTAGTTTTTTCTTAAGCTCTTCCATCTCAAGAGGTGCCATCCTATACGGTGTTTGTGCTATTGGATGCGTGCCTGAGATTAGATTAATCTCAAAATCAATCTCTCGGGGTGGAGGAAAACCTGGAAGTTCTTCAGGAAACACATCATCAAATTCCCTGACTATCAGAACTTCAGCAAGATTAGAACTCTCCATGGTGGTATCTACCACATGTTCCAAGAATGCAAACCATCCTTGCCTCATCAGCTTCTCAGCTACCATAGCTGACACAAGACAGGTTGGAAGAATCTTTCTATTTCCTTGAAAGATCCATGTGTCACTTTCATCTGTGAACACAGCTTGCTTGGACTCACAATCCAAGACAACCTTATACCTTTCTAAGGTATCCATCCCAAGGATTATATAAACCCGTGCATCTCAAGTGGTATAATATCCACTTGAATGCGATGCTCAAAAAAGAAAAGAATGCAGGGAGAACACACCTCCTGCAACACAGCAGACCCCATCAAACGAGTTTCTAACTTCAAACTCTATGCCCTATGACCAACTGTCATATTGCAGTCAAGAATCACTCTTCGAGTGATAAAGGAATGCATAGCACACAGATCAATTAAAATAGATACAATGCAGGATGTAGACATATCAGAATAAAACAATTCCATCTGACCTGTCACAACCCGAGGGTTGATCACTGCATCAGGTGGATTCATCGTATAGAATCTCGCCGTCACCTGTGGTTGATTTGGTGCTTGATTACTGGGTACTGATGATCCATCTTGGGACACTTGTCCATGTCCTCCAGCGCCACCTAGAAATTGTCTCCTCTGAGAACCTTATTGACTCTGTCTCTGGGGTTGAGTCACACTTGCCTGTCTGGATCCGAAATCCTTCATTAGATGACCCATTTTTCCACATATGAAACAACTTCTGATCCCTGGCTGTGGTTTGGATGGTCCTATAACCCACATAGATGTTGAGATGTGGGCTCCTTCTGGTGGTAAACTTCGTCCTCTACCCCTATTTGATGTCCACTGTGTCTGGGTATTGAATCTAGGGGTGCCATTGGTGTAGAAAACCTCAGTTTCTTGAAACTTTTAGATGAGGATCCTTGAAACTGGGGGTACACCTTCTTTTTCTTGGTATGTTGCTTCTCAGTCACAGACCTCTCTATCCGTCTAACAGATTCCACAAAAGTGGCAAATCTTTCCCTATTCTCCAGAGTAGACACAGGGGTGGTCAACTCAGCGTTTGATCCCTTCTCAAAATGTTGAATCCTTTCTTCATCTGTGGTTGCCATATGCGGACAGAACCGCAAAAGCTCCATGAACTTAGCCTCATACTCACTAATGCTCATTGGTCCTTGCCTTAACCTCTCAAACGGAAAGATTTTCTCATCCAGGAACGTCTTAGGAAAGTATCTGTTGACAAATTCCCGTCAGAATATTTCCCATTCAATCTCCACACCTGGCCTTTTCCCTTCCTCTATGGTCCACCAGTGACCAGCACTCCCCTTAATAAGGTACACTACATGTCTAACCTTCTCAGCTTCTGGGATGTTAAGGATTCTAAAGGCCTTCTCTAATTCAGTTAGCCACATGTCAGCATCTGCTGGGTTAGCTTTCTTAGCATATTTCGTGGCTCCAACCCAGCGAAGTCATTCAAACGTTTTGTGGGCTCCCTGTCTTTCATCATGGGTAGGTGCCCTAGGTGCAGGTATGGGCATCCTATCGGTCATATGCATCATGGCATCCATAAACTACCCAAACATGGCTTGGAAGGTTGGGTTCCCCATGTCAGCTTGATTGAACTGGGGTGGTTCAGGCACATGCTCCTCCCTTCCTTGGTCTCTTACACCTCCTCCGGATGTAGCAACACTACTTTTAGCAACAAGTTCATCATGTGTTCCAGACATCTTTAGTTCTTCTTCTCCTCCTATATGAGTAGAAGACAGTATCAGATAGACTGGAAGACACTAGAATAGACTCAACAACCTTAGTTCTATGTCTCTATAGACTCAGCGAACCTAGAGCTCTAATACCACTAAATTGTCGCGTCTGTTGCCAAACATCATTTAAGATTAAAGAGGAAGCAATCATTAGCAGCAGAATTACTAAAAATTAAATCTTTTTGCAAAGAGATCCACAAACTGTAAAACTCTTTCATGAAGAACCAAAGTAAGTTATTTACATTCTAATTCATCAGTACATCTCTATATCATCTCATCTCGAGAGTCACAAACATTAATTGCCTTGTTAAACTGTACATAAGTAGTATACAAAAATCTCGAGGCATGAAGCCAAAAATCTCAGATCTATATCAAACTATCTACTGACTCCTAGGACCTGAGAGTACAGAGACAACACATAGGACTCTCTCTATATATAGGACTTGACAAATAGTGTCTCCACCTGAGGATCACTACTATCCTTACTGTTGTTGCTGCTACTACTGCTCACTCACTGTGGGGTTTCTACCTTTTACTCGACGTCTACCTAAAAATTTGATCCCACGGGGGTGAGACAAATGAAAATTACCCCAATGAGAGATATAACTCTCCGCCAGAAACATAGTTATTGCAGATGATAGAATAACAGTGAGAAATATAAGTATAAATATTCAAAAGTAGGTAAATCATTGATTAAACTATGTAGAATAGTATTCTCTATACAGTTCATTCCAGTTATACTTGATTCAGAAGCAAGTTATTTACTCAATAAGGAATATGAAGAACATGTATAGCATTTATCCAACTAGGATATAACAGACAATGTATCATCAATCATTGATTCTCGTAATTCAACCCTAAGCAAATATGCTACATGGCTGATTACATTTTTAAAACATACTTATGCCCTGAGGAGATGAGGTATACCGCTCATACTCCAACCAACCATTGTGAAATAAAAATCATTACCATCCATAGGTCAATAGAAGAGCCGGATTTCTATGACCAAATCCTCCTCATTCAGTGTGAGGAACAACTTGCAGGACATCTCGTGTCTCTTCCAAATAGCTTTCCAGAGTATACTGGCAACTTCGCTATTAGAGTTATAGTGGCATGCTACTCACTTTGAAATCGAGAGATTTCTTATTTATCTCACATCGATTCGGCATTAACATCATCATAGGGAGATTAGTGATACATCATCCCAGAATATACATATAATGAAGGATTGATATATTTAATGTGTATCTCACATCAATTCCTCCATTAGGGCGTAAGGATATTCACGCCCATAACCCCCACATACTCAAAAGTATGTCCTCCAGGAGTTCCCTTAGGAAAACTTGTTTCACCATCACCAAACTACTAACGATGATGGATCTATGGTCAGGGCTCTACAAGATATCATTTCACTTGATTAATTAAGTACATTACAACATTCTTTTAGAATCAGGCATGTTTTCAAGCATAAATCATTATAACAAATTGTTATAAAGAATGAGTACTATTTCTATCAAGTTCATTTCACAGCTTTATTAATATTGGGATCTCAATCCGTTATCATCTCATCATCATGATTCAATAATATGGGTGTTCAAACCCTTAGTTCATCAAAACACTTGTTACCACTTTAACAGGTAACTTAATGCCATCAAGTCATCTGATAGTATAAACATGATAATTGTAGTGCAGGTATTTCATATTTCTCTTACAACCTAATAATCTCTTTGGTTACCTCTCACTAGGCAACATATCATATCATTTCTCACAAGGTTCATAAAGTACTTTCAATAAATAAGGCATCATAGCTCTTACCTGGATATGTTCACTATTTCATAAAACCTACATGATTAGTACAGATGATAACAAATACATCAATTTCATATCAGCACAATGCAAAACAATTACAACAACATTATTTAAGGGTTACACCATTATGCCCTTGCTAGGGTTAGGGTTTCCCTTTACAAATAAATTAGGGTTAATCATCCCCTTAACTCAATTAGGATTAATGACTCATCATTTCATTATCCAACCTTAGAAATTCATGCTATAAATTATAACCCAGAATTAGGGTTTCACATTTTCATTCACCTTATTTGGAATTAGGGTTTACTATTCACATTGCATCACCCTAGATTAGGGTTTATATACAATAACCCACAATTAGGGTTTACTATTTACTTTAATTAGGAGTGATCATCAAAGTACCCTGAATTAGGGTTTCTCATGTCATTACCATGAATTAAGTTCATACCATCATCATGTATTAGGATTTCACCTATTAATGCCCTCAATTAGGGTTATGATTCATTAACCTTCTTAATTAGGGTTGTACTCATGATTAGGGTTTATAATCTCCCTATCAAGAATTATACCCTCATTAGACATTCATCCATAGTAAAAGTATTAAGACTTAACCATTACATGGTTATCATTCATATAAGAAGTCTTTTCTCTATCGTCTTCTATAAATGATGCTTACTTCAGCCTTGATTAAGCTAAGTCAACTCAACTTGAAAGAAGAATTGAAACCATGAGTTATGTCATTATCACCATGATCATTAAAGCTTAATTATTTAAAGGGTACTATTCCCCATATCTCATTAAGGGTACCATTATTATAATCACCCTTGGATTACGTCATGTAATTGTTCACTTAAACAATTGACCTTCAACCACTTTAAGAGTTCATACGATTTAGTTGATTAACTTTCAAACGATCTTGGTCTCTTAGACCCCAAACGGTCCTGACCAATCAGACCTCAAACGGTCTTGCTTATAACACCTCCAAATGGTCTAAGACCATTTAGACCTTCAAACGGTCTTAAACATACCCCTGAAACCATTTGGTAAAGTAGGAGGTTGAAACCGTTTGATAAAGTGACATTTGAAACCATTTGAACCTTAACTGGTTTGGGATCGTTTGGTCCCAAATATTCCTGAGACCATTTGGTCCCAAACGGTCTTGAGACCATTTGGTCCAAACCTCCTCAAAACCGAAGGGACCAATTATGGTCTCAACCATTCAAGCTGATTTTGGGTTTCCAATGTTAATCCCCTGGTTGATTAAATTCCTGTATCCAACTATCAATTGAGCCTAAGCTCCACACCTCAATTGGACTTAAATAAATTATCCTTCAAGTGATTCAACTTCCAATTAATCATCAATTAGGGTTTAGGTTCCAATTGGATTAGGGTTTAGAATCAATGAGCCTTCAATGTTAATCAATGTGAAACTAGTTACTTTGAAACTATTGGAACATCATCCAATATTGGACATGACCTGACCTCAAACGGTCTTGAGGTCGTTTGGATGACCTACAAATGGTCTTGAGACCGTTTTCCCATCTTAATATCAAAACTATGGCATCCAATTAGGGATTGGATCATTGGATTGATCATCAAATCATCATTTGATTGCAATTCAACTTGGTATCTTTGGATCTTCAAATACCTAACCATACTCAACCCTAGACATCAAAACGGTCTTGGGTGACCCTCAAGAGGTCTTGAGACCATTTAGGTGATCCCCAAACAGTTTTGAAACCGTTTGGGTCAATCAACCCAAAGTTCTAACTCAATCAAATTAGAAATAAGCACTTAACCCGAGTAGGGTTTGATGATTGATGGACCTTCAACTCATGAACCAATTGAAACTAATAAATTATAATTAGTGGGTCATTAACCAACATCATTATCAACAAATCGCCAAACGGTCAACCCTGGTCAATACCTCCAAACGGTTTGAAACCATTTTCTCTCATTTGGTTTGGTGAAACCATTTCCCCTCAAACGGTTTGAAACCGTTTGAGCAACTTATGGAAACCATTTGGCCTAGTAATTTATTGGGAAATATGTCCGTTATTATGTCATCATCATATTCCTTTGTGCTTCCAAGAACTACAGCCGTTCTTCATGGGAATTTCAGCAATGAATCAAAAGAGTATCAAATAGAAGAAAATAATCAACAAATCATAGAGACTTTGATGCAATATCAATGTTTAAGGGTTAAAGTTATAAAACCCACCTCAAAATCTGATCTCCAAGCTCCAAGAACCATGTCTCTTATGGTGGATGAAGTTCTAGCAACTGCCCAAGGTCCTTTCTTGAGCTTTTGGATGAACAAGTTGGCTAGGATTGGAAATCGAGTGAAGAAGACAAAAATCAAGCATTGATTTTGACTTTTCACCATAAATCCAAGGTGGAAGATGATCAAAATCTTACCAACATGTAAGATTCATCCTCCCCCTGCTCCTGATCTCTCCCGTGGTTGGCCAAAGAAAATGAGAAAAGAAATTCTAAGGAAAAGATCCTTAAGTGGGTAGGAAAAGGGATATGTATAAGAAATTTCAAGGAAAGAGAAAATGGAATTAATTTCATTTTATTCCAAAATTATTTTCCACCACTCCTCCTCAAATCCTTGGCCACGAGGCCAACTCTTTTCCCTTGAAAACCCCCTTCATTATCCAAGAATTAATGGAAAATAAATTAAGCACCTTAATGGATTTTATACTAATATCCAACTTTTAGTGGATAATACTTTTTATTATGTTAATGTGAGTGGGCTTCCACTCAACCAATATATTTTTGTGCCATAGCAAGGAACAAGCTCGTACAACACTTTGCTATTTCATCCCTCAACTTTTGGTTGAAGGGCTCCTCAATTAATTTATTTCTTTTTGCATTAAATTAAATTAAAGTTTCATATATGCTTAAATCTTGATTATTTTAATATCAAGATTCTCTCTCCTCCAAGATAATTCAAATGAGGCACCCCTCTACTTTTATTTTCTCTACATGATGCCAAGAAACATGAGGGACCTTCTAGAGGTGATATTTTGCATATTGAACCCTAAATTTTTGGTAAATTGCACATTACACTAAAACTAGGTTTTAATGCACAAGGATTGCTCTACAAGCTTTATCTTAATGCTCAAGCTTGTGAAAACCATGCCACTACATAATATTAATTATTATGATGCCTCAACATCATAGGAACATTTAATAATGTGTAATTTTCAAGTTAACCCCTCAACTTGGGTAATTTGCACTTTAGTCCAATATTAACAAAACAATGTTTCAACATTATTCAAAAAGGACTGAATATGAAATATAAGTTCCTCAAGATCCTTAATTACTTTTCAAAACATATGTGCAAGCATCTAATCAACTTTATGAAGCAAAACACCTAGGGTTAAAACATAACCCAGGTCAGGGATGTTACACTTATCATGGTATGATTACATCATACTCATTAGTTTGGCTTAACCTTATTCTCAAGGTATATTAGCCTATGTATGTCAAGGTATACCAAACTCATTACATTTCATTGTAACAATTTGCCTAACACACTTCATGTGTTTCTTGTCCAATTATATTGGATTTGAGGTACATCAAGGTATATCAACCATGGAATGCTAAAAGTGATATCTATCACATCTTGATGTATCACTTTCCTTGTCACTTCCAACTTTCTTGAGTTATAAGATTATCTTGTATTTAGGCATTTCCCATCTTAATACTTCCATCCACTAACCTATAACTCTTACTATGAATTTCATAGGTCACACACAAGCATGGTACAACTATCTTTAATGATATGGACTTGTTTCATGTTAATGCATTGCTTGCTATAAGGTTATCTATAATTAATCACTTTAGGTATTTCCCCCATTAATGTATTAGTAACCATTCCATTATTAGGATTAGGGTATCCCATACCATCACCCTTTATTAGGGTTTAGGGTTTCACATACTATCATACTTCATTAGGGTTAGGATTTCATGTAACATCACCCTTCATTAGGCTTTCACATCACATTGCCTATAGTTAGGGTTTACTATTCATCCCAACTAGGGTTTCTCATGGCCTCACCCTCAATTAGGGTTTCTTATGGAATCAACCTCAATTTGGGTTTCACATGGAATCAACCTCAATTAGGGTTTCACATTTCATATAAATTGGAGATACTCATCCCAATTAGGGTTTCACTCTCCATTCCCATTATTGGGGTTTTACATTATGTTATCCTGAATTAGGTTAGGTTTCATTAACCTTCTGGATTAGGTTTTCATGATCTCTTTACTAAGGATCATAACCCAATCACCATATGATCATTACTCATGTATGAATTCCTTTCTACTATCCTTTAAACTTAATTAGGTTACATCAACCCTCCAATCAAGTACATACATCTATGATTGACATAGTGTACATGGTTAGTACTTACTTAATCTTCAAGGGTTAACTCATCTAAGGATTATCAATCACTTAGTATCTTAAAGGTACAACCCTAGTGATTATCTTTGAGATAATTCAGTAACAACTATATGGTCATTTTATCTTTCATCACCTCATCCAAACGTTCTTAACCATTGATGTCCCAAACGGTTTGAAATTTTTTAAGCAAAACAATAATGAAACAGTATGGACAAATTGTACTTGAAACCACTTGGGTATCCAAACAGTTTGAGACCGTTTGGTCTCAAACGGTCTTGAGACCATTTGGACTCAAATGGTCTTGAGACCGTTTGGACTCAAACGGTCTTAAGACCGTTGGATCCAAACTCTCTCAAAACCGAATGGACCAAAAAGATATTCGATCACTTAATCAATTCATGGTTTCAATCATTGGACCATCTATCAATTGAACCACTGATTTATTATTCAATTGAACCATTGAATCATCCTTCAATTGGACCTTTAATTAGGGTTTTGAACCTAATTGAACTAGGGTTTATAATCATGAAACCATCAATTAGGGTTTTGAAATCGAGGAACCTTCAATGGGTATCATTGTGGAACCGATCCAATTGAAATCAATAAATTATCATCAATTTATGATATGACCTAACCTCAAACGGTCTTGAGGTCGATTGGGGGACCTATAAACGGTCTTGAGGACGTTTGGATGACCTCCAAATAGTCTTGAGACCGTTTTCCCATCTTATCATTGAAATATGTGAAAATCAATTAGGGTTTGTATCCTTGGATCGATCATCACATTAGCTATTAGTTGCATTTCAACTTGATATCTTTGGATCTTCAAATACTCAACCATGATCAACCCTAGACCTCCAAATGGTCTTTATTGACCTCCAAATAGTCTTGAGACCGTTTGGGTTTAGTCAACCCAAAAATTAAATCAATCAATTGTAATTTCAGCACTTAACCCGATTAGGGTTTCTAATTGAAGGAGTGTCCATAAATTGAATTAATCAATTGGATACATTGGGTCATCATAAAAAATGAACTAGGGTCCTAACCTCAAATGGTCAACCCATCCAATCGGTTTGGGGTCCAAACCTCCAAACGGTTTGCAAATTGTTTGGTCTCCAAACGGTTTGGTGAAACCGATTGGACCATGTTGTTGAAACCATTTGCAATAGATATTTGGGGAGGTGTGTTCTTATGATGATGTCATAATAATAAATCTCTAAACCCACAAAAATTTCTGTGATTTTCATGGTGATTGCATCAATTAACCAAATAAAATTTTGAGAATGAAGAAAGGATCATCAATTGATAAGGAATTGAACGCAATAACAATATTAAGGGTTCAAGTTATAAAACCCACCTCGAATTGAGCTTCAAAGGTTCAATCTCACTTTAAAAATGGTGGATACAAATCCTTTCACTATCCCAAGGCTCGTCCTCAAGATTTGAGTGAAAAGGAATAGTTAGAATTGAAGATGTGATCAAGATATGAAGAAATCATGCATTGATTTTTTATTTCCACCATGGAATCAAGGTAAACGAAGGTCAAGAAGCTTACCAACAGGTTGGGGGTCGTCCTACTGTTTCTACAATCTCCCTTGGTCATTTTTGCAAGCAAGAAGTGAAAGTGGATTCGAAATTCCCTTTGAACTCATGGATAAAGGAGCATATATATGAATTTTATTGAAAATTCATTTAAGAGAGAGAAAGTAGGAATTATCTCCTCCATTTCCTTGCCATTTCCCCCTTCCCTTCCTTGGTTAAGAGGCTATCTTCCTTGCCTCTTATTCATCTCAATTATCCATGTTTTAAAGAAAAGCAAATTAAGCACCTTAACCCTTATAATAATAATATCCTAAAGTGAGTGGATAATTCTTTTTCTTTTAATAATGTGAGTGAGTTATCCACTTCCTTTGGATATTTTAGTGCCTTTTCAAGGACCAAGGTCGTCCACATATATGGATTTCAACCCACATAATTTTGGTTGAAGAGAACTTCAATTAATATATTTATTTTTGCATTAAATTGAAGTAAAGTTCCATTTATGCTTAAATCTTGATTATTTTAATATCAAGTTTCTCTCTCTTCCAAAGAGATACAAATGAGAAGCCCCTCTCATTTTCTTTGCTCTACATGATGCCAAGAAACATTATGGACTATTTTGAAGTGGTAAATTGCATATTGAACCCTGGGTTTTGGGTAAATTGCACATTACACCAAAACTAGGTTTTAATGCACAAACATTGCTTTATCAACTCTTTCTTGATACTCAGGCTACCACAAGCCATACCTCTGCATCATCCTCATTATAATTGTGCAATAACACTTGAGGAACATTTTATCATGCAACATTTGCATGTTAACCCCTCAACTTGGTCAAATTGCACTTTAGTCCAAAACAAGCAAAATAATGTTTCAACATTATTCGAAAAGGACTAAAAATGAAACATAAGTTCCTCTTGAACCTTAATTACTTTTCAAGAAATAAGAGCAAGCATATAATTAACTTTATTAAGAAAAACATCTAGGGTTAAGGCATAACCCAGGAAGGGGATGTTACATGTTGGATCTGGTAGCACAACATGGAGTTCCCATTGGTCCGTGTAGACTACAATAGAAGCGAGGAGGTCATTGTCACCCTCCAAGAGGACAACAACCACCATCGTTTGTGGTGGTTACACCCCGATATCTATCCACTGCAACTTGTGAGAGAAGAACCCCACTGCAAGAGTTGTCACATGACTTACTCCAGGACCATGCATATCTCTTGATACCCTCTTTCATGGATACATTATTGTTGATGAGATATTTATGATTAGGGAATCAAGCATTGAAATTTGGTTTCTTCTTCCTTATATGTTGCCCAAATTTTCCAACAACCATTGATTATCACCCTAGGAAGGCTAATGTAGTAGCAGATGCTTTGACTAGAAAGTCAACACTGTCTGCAGAAATGTTTTCTATGGCATGTGTAACAAGAGATTTATTGGTAAAGATGGGAGAGATGAATCAAGACTTGAATGTATGAACACAGAGGTCTGACGGTACAAATGCAAGTTGAACCTACATTCTATGATCATATCAAGGACTTCAATAAAGTGACAGTGAGTTGCAACAATCATGTATGAAGTTACATGAAGTAGAGAATAAAATTCAGATTTTCAGAGGATTGGATGTTGTGTCTGCATGACATATTATGCATGTTGAGTGATCCATAAGTAAGGCAAAATATCCTTGAGGAAGCACACTCTTCTATGTATTTATGTATCTTGGTAACACGAAGATATACATAAACCTTAAAGAATTATATTGGTGGTCAGGTATGAAGAAAGATGTTGTTGATTATGTAGACAAATGTAGTGTATGTCAACAAGTCAAGACAAACATCAGAAGCCAACATGTACTCTACAATCACTCCTTATTCCTTAATGAAATTGGGAGAATATTAGTATAGACTTTGTGGTTGGGTTAACTAAAACTTCATGTGGGTCTTAATCTATATGGGTAATAGTAGAAGACTAAGTCTTCTCACATTCTACCAGTTAAGACAACATGGGATGCCAAAGTTAGCCAAATTATATATAAATGAGATAGTTAGATTTGCATGTGTAACCGTTTATATAATTTCTAGTAGAGATCCCAAGTTCACATCTAGTGTTTGGAATCATTTGCATCATTATTTACAAACAAAGTTGAAGTTTAACAAGAAGATTTGGCCTTACCAAATCTACACTGACTGCTATTCCTTGCTACATCATGTAGATAGAAGTGATTCCCTTAAATACCTTTGCTTGGATAGACAACAACATCTGGACCTTTTTATATGGAGGAAACCACAAGGACCATTCATTATCCCTTATATTTTGGGACAAAATCACATGTAGTAAAAAACATGATGGTGTGGGTTTAAAGTCAATGAGAGAATGGAACACGGTGATGAATGCCAAACATACATGGGAGTTGAGTATAGAAAGTAATCACTATGGTGTTCTAGTATAAACTCCAAGTACACTAATTATCTGGGTGGAAACCTTCCCTACATTTATAGATTAGGGTGGGTGGCATTGTAATGCAAGAACATCATCAACAATAATTGATGATACCAGTCAATGGGAAAGGGATCAATGTCCGAAAAGATAAGTGGTGGTTTAGTGATCAAACTCTACAAAACTTAGCTACTAAACCCATCCCACCTGAGTTGCTTGACTTACAAGTGTTCAATCTGGTGAATTTAGAAAATAAATGAGATGTTGTGTTCCTTGTAGATTGGTTTCTAAATGAGGTTGTGAAAAGTGTCACTAAGGTTGTTGTCCATGATAGTTCCAGCGAGAAGGATATCATGGCATGGATCCATATTGTGTGCAAGAGTTTCTCTACCAAAAGTGCTTATGAATTTCTCTATCTTAATAAAGATATCATAACTACAAGACAAAGAGAAATTATATGGCAAACTAAAGTTACAACAAGGGTCAAGTATTTCATGTGGTTAGTCAGACGCAATGCTATCTTAACCAACAATTATAAAGCTGCTAGACACATGACTAGGTAATAAAGCATATACAAGATGCAAATCTCATGAGGATTCTAGCCTACATGTTTTGAGGGAATGTCCACATGCCATTCCAATTTTGAAAGGGCTCATTCAACAACAAAAGTGGAATAGTTTCTTCTCTAAGCATGATATGTGGGAATAGATGTTTGAACACTGAATCAAATACTAAAAACATCCAAACCTTCATGCTAGGAGTTGGCATATTTGGAGGAATATGAATTAGGAAGTGTTCGAAAATATCAAAAAACCAACTACCTCTCAAATACATTTCATCCACAAGTGTCCCTTACAGCTGCAGTTGGGTTGGATAAGAGTCAGAATATAAAATACTAATACTAGAAGTCTCAAAGGTGGAGGAAACCACCTGAAGGTCATCTTAAGTTCAATACAAACACTACATTTAAGAAGGACAACTCTTGCATTATTGTTGTATACCAAAATAGTGAAGTATAATGGGTATGAGGCATGGGGAAGATCATAAAAGCAAAAAGTGTTTTGGAAGCTGGAATCCAAGCTATGGTTCTTTCACTTAACATGGCTAGATAGCAGAACATCAGCCACTTGAACATAGAAATAGACTCTACCATTGCCAAGAGAGCTATTGAAGGCAACATTGAGGACAAACCAAAGCTATCCAAGTGGATTTTGTAAGCCAAGTGGAAACTTAGAAGAAATTGGTATTGCACTGGTATCAAACATGAAGGCAACAAAGTAGCTAATTTGTTAGCCAAATTTCACCAAAAAACTTGTTGTGGATTCTATTATTATAGAAGACCACCTAGAGAATTAGTTGAGAAAATCAACTTTGAATCATGTAATGGTAGTAGTACTATTAATTTTCATCTTAATTCATACAATGTAGAAAGTATTAGTTTTGATGATTTGCTTGCATGATGGGGGGCAATATGAATAAAAACCTCTTGACTTCACCAGAAGAAAAAAAAGATGAATTTTAGCACAACATTCCACCCTCAGATAGATGGACAATCAGAACAAACCATTCAAACCTTATAGGACACGTTGAAATCATATGTCTTATAGTTTAGTGGTAATTGGGATGATCATCTCAGTCTTATGGAATTCGCTTATAAACATATTTATTATTTAGTTTAGGCATGACTCCTTATGAAGATCTGCATGTGAGAAACTTCTGATCTCCAATTTGTTGGTATGAAGTTGGAGAAAGACATATTCTAGCCTAGAGTTGGTGGACGAGATAGCATAAAAGATATCTATGATCAGACAATAGTTGAGGGCTACACAAGACAGACAAAAATGTTATACAGAGAAAATACGTACACTTCTTCAGTTTGAAGTTAGAGATGAGGTTTACTTGAATGTGTCACAATGGAAAGGTGTAGTAATGTTGGAAAGTGAGGAAAATTAACTCCTAGATACATGGGTCTCTATCCAATAATTTAGAGGATTGTCCCTCTAGCATACAATATTGAGTTGCCTCCTGATCTAGCCAATCTACATGATGTATTTCATGTATCTATGTTGAAGAAGTGTCGTCTAGATAGAAAGAATATTATAGATCCAGACCTTGTATAGTTGAGAGAGGATATTTCCTATGATGAAGGACCTATCCAATTCTAGATTGTGGAATTCATAAGCTTAAAAAAGGGGAGATGCCCTTAGTGAAGGTCCTTTGGAGTAACCATGGTTTAAAAGAAGCTACATGTGAGTTAGAATATGAGTTGTTTAACAAATAATTGTTCCTCTTCTAGAAGTTTTGAGGCAAAAAGTTTATTGGGCGGGGGAGATTGTTAAAACCTGTACCAAGCTTAGTTGTTAATGAAAGAGTTAAATATAACTCTAAGTATTCATGTTAATGTTTAATTATCTTACAAATTAAATTAATTTACATATTTTGAATCATGTGTTGGTATACAACAAAATAGAATTTAAACATAAAACCATAGAAACAAGAATTAAATAAAATCAAAGTAGAAATGAGAAAGATACAAACTTTTAAATTCTCCTATAGAGTTTCCATCAAAAGACAACTGATGGGTGTCCACCAAGGGATAGTTCAAGTTGTCAATTGATGGTTGATATGGTAGTTGCCTACTTATGGTTTACTGCTAAGCAATAATCAAAGGTTTTCATGCCTTTAGATCGAAAGTTTTCCCCTTAGTTAATAAAACATTGGTTCTGAATCGATTTTTTCATGAGTTCTTAAACTAATGGTTTTAATGAGGTCTTGTAAATTGATGATTATAGTCAAGGGATGCCTTATGATAGCTTAGTATGAAAGCACTTTATGATGGTCTAGTAGGGTAGTGTCTATTGATGGTTTTATGGAGGGACATACCTTCTGATGAGTTGACTGATGAAAGCCAACCGAAGGTAGAAATTGAAGGATGATGTCTACCGATGGTTCAACACACATACATTGATTGAAGGTTTGGTTGATGAACACCAACTGAAGGAAGAGAAGAACCAATGGTTGTGCTCACATTTGACAATTGAAAATTTGATGATGGAAGATGAAAACTTATGGTTGTCCAGAGTGAACGTCTTTCCTTTTGATGGTTGTACTACGTACTACCCAGGTGAACCGTGAGATCCTTAAATATCTATAAATAGGTGACATGAATAGAATGGATGAGAAGCATACATGTGCTTCTGTCCATCAAAATACATTGAGAGGCGACATAGGAGGTGATTTTGGAGGATATTTGAAGGATAATGATGAGGAATGGGTTCAAGTTGGTGAAAACCAAAGGATCTTTGGTGGTTTTGAGTTAGCAAGTAGTTTTTAACTATGGATCTCTTTCCTTTTCTAACTTTCTTAGGTTGAAGAGTATATGTGATCCTTGAATTGATGGTTTCATCCATTGACTTCTTCATATTCTACCACTAGCCAAGTTTCTTCAAGGTTGGTAACTCTGAACGATTGGCTTTAGGTAAGGTCGCATGATCTGACGCTCATATCAGACCTGTGTGAGATGATATCTGAGGTTAGTGAGTACAAATATGATGATCAATAATTTGGGATGAGTTTCTGAGTGGAAAATCAACTCTTAGCCCCAATTTATAGTATACAAATTCAAAATAATGCATTCTCAATGTTGAATTCTATTCTTTGACATTATTTATGCTAGACCTAAATAATGATTTCTAGTAATAGAAATGCCTTAATAAACATAATTGGTGATGTGATTCCATATGAAAAGATTATTGCAAGAATTGTTATGCAATGCTAGGTGATGCGATGCTGGAAATAGAGGCACCAGGAAATCTGGTTTGCCCTATTTTAGATCCAAAGTATTAAATAAAATTTTATGAGAATTGTGAAAGTTTCAATTTAGTCAGATGGTTACTCTAAATATTGTTAAATTCTTGAGTGATAAAAATAGGGTTACCATTAGTTACGACGATCAATCCTAGTATAACAAGTCAAATATCATTAGATGATAGATGCCATAGACACTGTAGAATCCTCACAGGAGGCTTGCACTATGGGGAGGAAATGTGTTTTCTGAATGGAGGTATTTTGTCCAGATTGAGGTATGACAGAGTGCATCGGTGGGGTGTGGAGGCCTAGGCTAGTAAGGGTAGAGTCCTTAAATGATTGATATCCAGCAATAACTGGGGATGTGGTTGATCCTGAGTTTTTTGGTCAGTGGACATCTTTAGTAGGTCCACTAATGCAGAGTTGTATTGATCATTGGACATCTTTGGTAGGTTCACTGGTGTGCAACAATCATGAGTGCTTTGACTCCCTGCCTAAGTACCCAAGTTGAGTGGAGGATTCACGATATCTGACCGCTCCCATTAGCCATTGAGGCCAGACGTGGTGATGCCAACTGTAGATGTGGTATTGATATTAAAGACTTAGGATCTCATACATGCTTCTAAGTCTCATACAATGAGATCATATCTTGTTGTGATACTTTCACATGTTGTGGAGCAGCTCATTTGGGTCCAATGGTATAATAAGTGGAGTAAAAATTATGTAAATGTATTTATTTTATCCTTCTACTATAGTCAATAAATTATGTGAATGGATTTAGTTTATCCTTCTACTACAGTCAATGTTGGATCAAGTAGCATGCTGATTGATTTACAATTTTTTTAAACCGCCATGCTTACATGCTTATGTATGTAAGTTTTATTAAGAATAAAAAAAATCTTGGTTACCTGTTGATTTTCTACTCACTGAGCCAGTAGCTCATCAACCTACTGAATTAGCTCCAGCCTTGCAAGAGGAGTCAAAAGCTAGCTTTTATCAGGACTAAATTAGTATAGGTCTTGAGAAGAATAGTTAGCTTAGTTAGTGGTCTCTTATCCTTCCTATAGATCCTGGGAAGAGTGAGTGAGAAAAGAGAGTAGTTTGTAATAAATTGTATTGAAGTTTAAACAAGAACTCTTTCTTTAATGTAAAAGTTAAACTCTATGGTATCCTTTAGTGATAATCCAATAATATATTGGTTGGAGCTTGTTATTATCTGATGTAGCTAGTTTAGATAAATACATGCTTCTGCAAGTTTCTTTATGACTAATGAAAGGAAAAAGTTAAGACAATTTACATCATGTGATAAAGAGAATGGCTTATTGTAACACCACCTTGGTGGGCCCTAACCCAGGTTAGTGGGTCCACGTCGTGTCAGGTAAGCTGGCTCCTAGGTTTGTGGGACCTTACTGTAACATCCCTGACCTGGGTTATGCCTTAACTCAGAGAGTTTTTCTTAAGAAAGTTTATTAAATCCTTAATTATATTTGTTGAAAAGTAAATAGGGCTCAAAAGGAACTTATGTTTAAATTTTGGTCCTGTTTGAATAGTGATGAAGCAATGTTTGCTTATTTTGGACTAAAGTGCAAATTACCCAAGTTGAAGGGTTAACTTGCAAATGTTACATAATAACATGTTCCTCATATGTTTAAGCATCATAGGAATGAGTATGATGCAGTGTTATGGATTTTACAAGCTTGAACACTAAGAAAGAGTTGATAAAGCAATGTTTGTACATTAAAACTTAGTTTTGGTATAATGTGCAATTTACCCAAAACCTAGGGTTCAATATGAAAATTACCACTTCAATAAGGTCCATAATGTTTCTTTACATCATGTAGAGAAAATAAAATGATAGGGGAGCCTCATTTGAATTAAGATGGAGGAGAGAGAATCTTGATATTAAAATAATCAAGATTTAATCCTAATTGAAACCCTAATTTAATTTAGTACAAAAATAAATATATTAATTAAAGAGCCCTTCAACAAAAAGTTGAAGGACGAATTTTCAAAGTGTTTGGACGAGCTTAAGCCTTTCAAAGGCACGAGTATATCCTAAGGAGGTGAAAACTCCACTCACAATTATTATAAGAAAAAGAATTTCCACTCGAATATGGATATTACTATTATAAGGGTTAAGGTGCTTAATTTCTTTTCACTTAATTCTTGTATAATGGAAGGGATATCGGTGGGGATATATATGTATTTGTATGCAAGAAATCAAGGGGGGAGTGGTGGCAAAAATTTTGGAATTAAAAGACTTTTATAAAACATTTTCTCTCTCATTAAATTTCTTATAAAAAGACCCTTTCCAAGACAAAACAAAGGCTTTTTTGGAACTCACCTCTTCTCTTTGCTTGGAAAACTACCAAGGAGCTTGGGAGGATCAGGAGGACGACCCCCAACCTGTTGTTAAGCTTCTTGATCCCTTTTCACCTTGATTCCATGGTGGAAATCATAAAACAATGCACAATTTCTTCATATTTCGATCCCCTCTTCATTTCTAGCCAATCTTTTCACCCAAAAACTTGAGGACGAGACTAGGGGGAGTTGCAAAAGCTTCATCCACCATTTTTTATGTTATCTTGGAGCTTTGGATCTCAATTGGAGGCGGGTTTTATAACTCAAACCCTTAAACATTGATAATGCATTCCATTCTTTAATAATCGTTGATTATTTTCTTCTATTTGGTACTCTTTTGATTCATTGCTGAAATTCCCATGAAAAACGGCTGTTGTTCTTGGATGCACGAAGTAAGCTGATGATTATATCATCTTGGACACATTTACCAAGAAAATCACTAGGCCAAACAGTTTTATAAAGTTGCTCAAACGGTTTCCCAAACCGTTTGGGAGCAAACGGTTTCAAATCGTTTAAGGGCAAACGGTTTCACCAAACCGAATGAGAGCAAACAGTTTCAAACCATTTGGGGGCATTGACCATGGTTGACCATTTGGATATTTTCTGATAATGATGTTGGTTAATGACACACTAGTTATAATTGATTAGTTCCAATTGGTTCATTAGTTGAAGGTCCATCAATCACCAAACCCTAATTGGGTTAAGTGTTGATTTCTAATTTGATTGACTTAGAACTTTGGGTTGATTGACCCAAACGGTTTCAAAACCATTTGGGGATCACCCAAACGGTCTCAAGACCGTTTGAGGGTCAACCCAGACCATTTGGAGGTCTAGGGTTGAGTATGGTTGGGTATTTTAAGATCCAAAGTCACCAAATTGATTTGTAATTAAATGTTGATTTGCTGATCAATCCAATGATCCAAACCCTAATTAGATGTCATGGATTTGGATGATGAGATGGTAAAACGGTCTCAAAACCGTTTGGAGGTCATTCAAATGACCACAATACCGTTTGAGGTCAGGTCATGTTCAATTTGGATGGTGGTCCAATGGATTCAAAGTAATTAGTTTCACCATGATTAACATTGAAGGATCATTGATTTCAAACCCTAATCCAATTGATTTCAAACCCTAATTGATGATCAAATGAGGGTTAAATAAATTGAAGGATAATATTTTAAGCTCAATTGAATTATGGTGTTAGGTTCAATTAATGAGTGGTTATATGAGTTCAATCAATAAGGGGGTCAACACTGGAAACCCTAAATCAACTTGAATGATTGAGACCATATTTGGTCCATTCGGTTTTGAGGAGGTTTGGATTAAATGGTCTCAAGACCGTTTGAGTCCAAATGGTCTCAAGACCATTTGAGACCAAACGGTCTCAAGACCATTTGGGACGAAACGATCCCAAACTGGTTGAGGCTTAAATGGTTTCAAACTTCAACTTTAGCAATCGGTTTCAAGTATCACTTTGTCAAACAATTTCAAAGACTAACTTTACCAAACGATTTTAATGGTATGTTCAAGACCGTTTGGAGGTCTAAACGGTCTTAGACCATTTTGAGGTATTACAAGCAGGACTGTTTGAGGTCTGATTGGTCAAGACCGTTTGGGGCCTAAGGGACCAAGATCGTTTGGAAGTTAATTAACCAAACCATATGAACACTTAAAGTGGTTAAAGGTCAATTGTTTAAATTGAACAATTGCATGATGTGAGCCAAGGATGATTATAATAATTGTACCCTTAATAAGATAGGGTGATTAGTAACCTTTAAACAATTAATCTCTAATGATCATGAAAGTAATGACACAATGGATTAAGTGTCAATTCTTCATTCAAGATAAGTTGACTTAGTCTAATCAAGTCTGAGATAGTATCATCTTATAGAGGATGAGAGAGAGAGGACTTTCTACATGAATAATAATCATGTAATGGATAAGCCTCAACACCTTCAACATGAATGATTAAGCAATTTAGGGTATGATCCTTAATAAAGAGATCATGAAACCCTAATCAAGAAGATTGTTGAACCCTAACCTAAATCTAGGGCAATATCAGAGGTAACCCAAATCAAGGGCAATGTTGTGACTCTAAACTAGGATGATAATTTGGTATATCTAAATTTAAGGTAACTTCATGAGAAACCCTAATTGAGAATGCCATGAGAAATCCTAATTGAGGGTAAATCCATGAGAAACCCTAATTAAGGGTGATGCCATGCGAAACCCTAGTTGGGATGAATAGTAAACCCTAATTATGGGTAATGTGATGTGAAAGTCTAATATAAGCAGATGTTATATGCAATCCTAACCCTAATGAAGCATGATTTAATGTGAGACCCTAATCTAGAGTAATTTCATGTGAAACCCTGAATAAGAATGATATTATGGAAACCTTTAAGAATGATGTGAAGTAAGACATAAATCCAAGGTGATGCCATATAATGATATGTGCAACCATAGTGATGGTATAATGTCCAATACATTAAAGTAGGATGTGGCTATTACTGTGATAACCTCTATTTTAGGATTTAATATCCAATATAATATTTGAAGCCATATTGGTGTAAAATGATTTTAGTGTCGCTTGAGGTGTGATGTGATCGACTAAATTAAGTTGAACTTGTGTCGAAACTTTTAGATGTCATTTAATGCATACTTGACTTCAAATCTTAGTATGGGTACCAATTGGGATTATCTTCACTGAAGGGTGAAAAAACATTTATTTTGGTCTTATTATGATTATTAGTTAATGTTAGACAAAGGGTATCAATGTTTCAAATTTCAATTTATTTGAAATCATGGCTAGGGTGTTACTCAAATCCCAAAGTAAGGTTTATCATATACTTCAGGCTTCAATTTTCATGTTTGTCCATTATAAACCAGCCCGGATGGGACGCATGTTTGGCCAAGGTTTGAGAAACCAAAGACCTGGCTTTCCTCCGAGAACATAGGAGCAAGTGACTCTTTTCTGGATCTAGTGGAATTAGTTAGTGTGAGGAGTTTGGGTTTGTTAACTAGATTGGTTGAATCCACCACAATTCTAGGATCTCACTCGGCGGATGGGGTGCCTAGTAGTACTAGGGAAACAACCGGAGTCATATTTCTCTCTACCTCTCCAGTACATCTCATAGGTAATGGAAGGCGATTGGTTGAGGCTTTTGATATTGCAGGCAGCAGCCATGGGAGTATTCAGTCATGTCCCTCGGCAATGCTCCAAGATCATACGCAATCTGCCCATCACCATTCATCTTAGGTGTAGCGCAAACCCAATCACGACATCAAGAGTAGAGGAAGACATCCTCTGCTCCACTGATATCTAGTCGGATCTAGGCTTCGTCGACGTATGTGCACGGAGGCATCATCAATCCAAATGCCAGCTCCAAAAACCAGCTGAACCGCCAATCTCGGCGGTGACCAAAGGTACAAGGAGCCAGCTTTGGAGCTCGCTGTAGGTCCACCTCACAGCGACACCCTATCCTGTGGAATGAAGCAGTTGCAAGGTGAAGCCGGCACTGGTGCTTCGGAGCAAATGACGAGCGAGATTAGTTGTAGTCGTTGAAGAAGACAAAGGCCTGGCCGGATGATTAGATTCATCTTCATGCCTTCTCTCACTCATTGGAGATATCCCTCAGCATCGTCAGTCCCACGTCCTGGCAACAGCGGCGAGAAGGTTGCGCTTTGGGACGGAGGAAGCCTTGGCCGACGCTCATGGAGGTGGCTGACCCCAGGTCATCGAAGGAGGAAACAGACGGGTGTCCTACGGGCTAGCAACGTGCTGTGCAAGATGGTGATACAAAGGAATCAAGACAACAAGAAATACTAGGATTCAGCATTGCATTGCATGAGTTTGGGGCATGTTGGCGCCGAAGGAGAGAGTAGCGATGACGATGCCTAATTCAGCAAAGAACGGCGCTCACGCACGACAGGGGATGGAGGAGGCGACCTCAGATGATGCCTCGATGGCGTGGTCTCTTACCGCTACGACGCATGACTGACACCTTCAGATCTTGGGGACACGCACAAGAACCTAGGGATCGCGACTTTGGGGGTTCCCAGATCAGATCCAGCCCACACGGCGGCACCTGGACTTGGTCTCAAAACGAGCAATCACAGAGGTCTTGAGAGTGTTAGAAGCTCTCTTGGATCTGCGACAAAGTCGCTATTGTGGAGGGTTCTACCAACCCACGGCGTCCCCCACTGCAATTCCGGCTGAAGCTCATAGCCATGGTGCCGCCGTTGTCAAGGACCGGAGGCGTGCTGTCGAGGGCAAGATAGAGTGATAGACCAGAGGGTCAGTCGGTCCAGTGACTGATAAACCCAGGAAGTGATCAGTCCAGCCTAAACCAAGATAATGCACAAGGCCCCAATCTGTAGATGATGTGGCGACCATCTAGGCCACCCTAAAGATGATATCGAAGGCACAAACAAATCCAAACAGGTAAATCCCATCTTAATTTACAGAAATGTTGTGATCTTATAAAATTCATAGTAAATAGCCCCGCTGTCCTATAAATTCCCCAAAAATACCCTTGGACTCACAAAAGTACCCTCTTTATTTTGGAATCCTTATATCAGTCTGTTGAGATAGTAATATCTATGATATTTAATTTAGATGAGAATATTTCATTTAAATGGTATAATTAGAAAATGGTTGAGATTAAATCTGAGAAAAATATTTTTGAACCAAAAAATCACTTAGAAACCATACGTGGACTCTAATCCAATTATAATGCCAAAATGTTATGTCTTTCCTTATTAATGAGCAAATTAATGCTTTTAAACTCTTTTTAATTCTAGAAATAGACCAGTCATTAGAAAACTACAAAAATTGGACCATACCTCTAAAATGACACCCTAGTCAGTAGAAAAATATCAAATACAAGTTTAGAACAGCTTGAACCAAGGTTTGGCCTAAACCCTAATTTGGACCTAAAATACCAAAAATATGGTGTACCTATATTAATGATAATTAATTTCTTTAAATCAGGTGCTGACCAGTTTATCTAGATGATCATGGATATGTGAGGATTATCTGAACTCAGGTATGTGGGTTTTATTTAAGTATATGACTATGGTTTTCTTGCTTGAAATCATGATATGTATGCTCTCTTCTATTTGCAAATATTGGATGTAGTAGCACTATATAGTACTCGATGTTTTATCACTTGTAAACATAAATGATAAGTAGATGCTTTGTAGTTATTTAAGGTGTTCATTATCCCCCTTATGAGGGAATGTATTAATGTTGGCTAGTACACCTCCCTATAGCACACGGTGTACAGGGAGTTTCCCTAGAGTACTTGGTACATGGGGATGGGCCCAATATTTATGTTTTGGTACTAGTCCACCTTGATAATGCAATTCATCTAGGAAAATGACTTAAATTGACGTATTTCGCTTAATAAAGAAGTGTTTTCTATGATTTTCTTTCCTTCTACAAATCTTTTTCAAAATTATGAAAGCCATAATATATGTATCTTTCTGCCCATGTACACAACACCTTGTGTGTTGAGTTGTTGTTTCACGTATGTTTTAGGTTCAGAGATATCATGGGAGAAAAACACAAGATGTGAGCAAGTTGTACAGGTTGTACCTATTGTGTAGATCCTAGTTTAACATACATGTTCTTAGACTGTAGAATTTTCATTCAATATGTAACTGTAAATCATTGTGTAATAATTCATGTTGTATAAATATACATGTTGAATGTTGAGAAATGTTATGGTTGTATGTTCATGTATGTGTATTATGCTTCCACATCACTTTCTGATATGATTGGATGATGTTTTCGGATTCTGACATCTCATTCCCAATAGGGTTTGGAGAAAACAAAATCTGGGGACGTCACAGTTGGTATTAGAGCATGAACAATAGCTACACCTAACAATTGCTCACCATAAAATATAAAATTAAATTTCACCTTTCACCTTAAACCCTAGAAACTAAGTAAGTTGTTATGTAAGAATAAGGTTTGACTTAGCCTCTAGGTTAGAACCTAGATGTTTGAGAACTAGGTATAGACAAGTTTCTGAAACCCTTTGCATATAGAGCTCATATGTATTGGGTAGCTACACTAGTCTACATCTTGTTCTCACCATTTCACTAGGTGACATGAAACTAGACTATCTACTGTGTGTGGGACACTCAATTTTTTTTGATTTGGTTTTGTTTTCCAATCGGCTCGAGCCTCGACAGTTTTCTCTGACGTCTACCTTCTCGGAGAAAAACTATACAATATTTAAATTACCTATATGTAAATATAAAAATGTATCCCTCACACTGTAGAGTAGTTAGTGTTCATGCAACCTAAGTGAAAGGGAGTGACATCAGTCTAGAAGAGAGAGTAGTCTAGATTAGATGTCTAGAGTCTTATCAAGATATGTGATACATAGATTAGATGATACAATGGTAGTTGAAATAAGCATGTGAAATCTTATCTAAGTTTGATCTCTGATGCTATAAGTTCCCTTATAAAGGTTTAAGTTGTATACTTGTTGAATCCAATTTTCTAGAATTTATGCAAAATCTTGATGATGAAAGTACATTCCCTTTTTCTACTTAAGATAAGCTAAGTTAAGATAGAGATGAGTGTGCATGAGCCTCAAGCTCTTATACAAGGGGGATAAATACTCGTAGGATGAGATATGTGGTGAACTCCAGAGAGAGTAAGACCCACAGGGAGAAGGTCATAGGACCTAGCCTCCAATATATGAGATATGTGTGAAAAAAAATGTCCTACACTAGATTACTCTTGAGTGTTGAGTTGAGTCCTTATGCATGATTCAAATCCATATGTGAGAATTGGGTAAAAGAAAAGGATGGGTAGATGACCCATAAGATAAAGTCAATCCTTTGGTTGAGTTAGGTCCTAGCTAGAGTGACATATTTTATGAATCTCATCATTAGTTACAAGTGAGGCAATATATGAACTCTAATTATGAGAGTATGATGCTTTGTGCAAAAGATACTCAAAATACATGTTCTCTCTTTTTCTTCTCCTTCTTAATATACGATGATAGAAGTCTCACTTGAGCTATATAGATGATTTATATATGCAGAGTCACTTGTATAAGCTTGACCTATTCTATATTTCCCCCCTATATCATACATGTAGTATCCAAGATTGAAAACATGATAAGATTGACCTAGTATATTTTCATTCCCTTTCTATCATATATGAAATATAAATGTTATGAAATTATGATCTTAACACAAAGGTCCCTTTGGATCATATACTACATGACAATATAGTGTTTAACCCTAATCCTTATTAATCCAAGATTATAGTTTGAGAATTAACTACACCATGAGGTGAAACCCTAATATTAAAGCATGACAACTAAGACCCTCTCACATGATAAAATTATGATATGATGTTGATCATAAAGCTAGACTAGTGACGTTAAGTGCCTACATTATAGTAAATGATGCTTGATACTATCTTACATGCTTTAGTGGAGTGAAAGATTGAACATTGAATAATACCATCTTATGTACATATGTACGGATAAAATCCTTATCCTTAAGTGACTATGAGGATGTAAATCCTAAAATGTAAGAATGTCATGTGATGACTAAGACACTAAGGGATGCTACAATTCCTTATAGAAAAAAATGACGCTTCAACCTATATAAGGTGGGGTGGGTACATCTTACATGATTAAATACCCTAACATGACCGAATAATGATACTCTTATCACTTAGAAGTGGTGGCCTAGGGGTATCCACAACTCCTTGATATCATCTTAAGAATGAGACTAGTTGAATTTCGAGGGCGAAATTTCATATAAGATGGGGTGAATGTGATAACCTCGATTTTAGGATTCAATATCCAATATAATATTTGAATCCATATTGGTGTAAAATGATTTTAGTGTCGCTTGAGGTGTGATGTGATCAACTAAATTAATTTGAACTTGTGTCGACACTTTTAGATGTCATTTAATGCATACTTGACTTCAAATCTTAGTATGGGTACCAATTGGGATTATCTTCACTGAAGGGTGAACAAACATTTATTTTGGTCTTATTATGATTATTAGTTAATGTTAGACAAAGGGTATCAACGTTTCATATTTCAATTTATTTGAAATCATGGCTAGGGCGTTACTCAAATCCCAAAGTAAGGTTTATCATATACTTCAGGCTTCAATTTTCATGTTTGGCCATTATAAACCAGCCTGGCTGTGACGCATGTTTGGCCAAGGTTTGAGAAACCAAAGACCTGGCTTTCCTCTGAGAACATAGGAGTAGGTGACTCTTTTCTGGATCTAGTGGAATTAGTCAGTGCGAGGAGTTTGGGTTTGTTAACTAGATTGGTTGAATCCACCACAATTCTAGGATCTCATTCGGCGGATGGGGTGCCTAGTAGTACTAGGGAAACAACTGGAGTCAGATCTCTCTCTACCTCTCCGGTACATCTCATAGGTAGTGGCAGGAAATTGGTTGAGGCTTTTGATATTGTAGGCAGCAGCCATGGGAGTATTCAGTCATGTCCCTCGGCAATGCTCCAAGATCATACGCAATCTGCCCATCACGATTAATCTCAGGTGTAGTGCAAACCCAATCACGACATCAAGAGTAGAGGAAGACATCCTCTGCTCCACTGATATCTAGTCAGATCTAGGCTTCGTCGATGTTTGTGTACGGAGGCGTCATCAATCCAAATGCCAGCTCCAACAACCAGTTGAACCGCCGATCTCGGCGGTGACCAAAGGTACAAGGAGCCAGCTTTGGAACTCACTGTAGGTCCACCTCACAGCGGCACCCTATCCTGCGGAATGAAGCAGTTGCAAGGTGAAGCTGACACTGGTGCTTCGGAGCAGATGACAAGCGAGATTAGTTGTAGTCATTGAAGACGATGAAGGCCTGGCCATATGATTAGATTCATCTTCATGCCTTCTCTCACTCATCGGAGATATCCCTCAGCATCGTCAGTCCCACATCCTGGCAATAGCGGCGAGAAGGTTGTGTTGTGGAACGGAGGAAGCCTTGGCCGACGCTCATGGAGGTGGCTGACCCAAGGTCGTCGAAGGAGGAAACAGATGGGTGTCCTATGGGCTAGTGACGTGCTGTGCAAGATGGCAATACGGAGGAATTAAGACAACAAGAAATACTAGGATTCAGCATTGCATTGCGTGAGTTTGGGGCATGTTGGCGCCGGAGGAGAGAGTAGCAACGACGACGCCTAATTTAGCAAAGAACGGCGCTCACGCACGACAGGGGATGGAGGAGGCGACCTCAGATGATGCCTCGATGGCATGGTCTCTTGCCGCTGCGACACACGACTGACACCTGCAGATCTTGGGGACACGCCCAAGAACCTAGGGATCGCAACTTTGGGGGTTCCTAGATCCGATCCAGCCCACACGGCGGCACCCAGACTTGATATCAAAACGAGCAATCGCAGAGGTCTTGAGAGTGTCAGAAGCTCTCTTGGATCTACGACGGAGTCGCTATTGTGGAGGGTTCTACCAACCCACGACATCCCCCGCTGCAATTTCGGTTGAAGCTCATAGCCATGGTGTCGCCATTGGCAAGGAACAGAGGCGTGGTGTCGAGGGCGAGATAGAGTGATAGACTAGAGGGTCAGTCGGTCCAGCGACTGATAAACCCAGGAAGCGATCGGTCCAACCTAAACCAAGATAATGCACAAGGCCCCAATCTGTAGATGACGTGGCGACCATCCAGGCCACCCTAAAGATGATATCGACGGCACAAACAAATCCAAACAGGTAAATCCCATCTTAATTTACAGAAATGTTTTAATCTTATAAAATTCATTGTAAATAGCCCAGTTGTCCTATAAATTCCCCAAAAACACCCTTGGACTCACAAAAGTACCCTCTTTATTTTGGAATCCTTATATCAGTCTATTGAGATAGTAATATCTATGATATTTAATTTAGATGAGAATATTTCATTTAAATGGTATAATCAGAAAATGGCTGAGATTAAATCTGAGAAACATATTTTTGAACCTAAAAATCACTTAGAAACCATATGTGGACTCTAATCTAATTATAATGCCAAAATGTTATGTCTTTCCTTATTAATGAGCAAATTAATGCTTTTCAACTCTTTTTAATTCTAGAAAATAGACCAGTCATCAGAAAACTACAAAAATTGGACCAGACCTCTAAAATGACACCCTAGTCAGTAGAAAAATATCAAATACAAGTTTAGAATAGCTTGAACCAAGGTTTGGCCTAAACCCTAATTTGGACCTAAAATACCAAGAATATGGTGTACCTATATTAATGATAATTAATTTCTTTAAATCAGGTGCTGACCAGATTATCTAGATGATCATGGATATGTGAGGATTATCTGAACTCAGGTACGTGGGTTTTATTTAAGTATATGACTATGGTTTTCTTGCTTGAAATCATGATATGTATGTATGCTCTCTTCTATTTGCAAATATTGGATGTAGTAGCACTATATAGTACTCGATGTTTTATCACTTGTAAACATAAATGATAAGTAGATGCTTTGTAGTTATTTAAGGTGTTCATTATCCCCCTTACAAGGGAATGGATTAATGTTGGCTAGTACACCTCCCTAGAGCACACAGTGTATGGGGAGTTTCCCTAGAGTACTTGGTACATGGGGATAGGCCCAATATTTATGTTTTGGTACTAGTCCACCTTGATAATGCAATTCATCTAGGAAAATGACTTAAATTGACGTATTTCGCTTAATAAAGAAGTGTTTTCTATGATTTTCTTTCCTTCTACAAATCTTTTTCAAAATTATGAAAGCCATAATATATGTATCTTTCTGCCCATGTACACAACACCTTGTGTGTTGAATTTTTGTTTCACGTATGTATTAGGTTCAGAGATAGCATGGGAGAAAAGCACAGGATGTGAGCAAGCTGTACAGGTTGTACCTATTGTGTAGATCCTAGTTTAGCATACATGTTCTTAGACTGTAGAATCTTCATTCAATATGTAATTGTAAATCATTGTGTAATAATTCATGTTGTATAAAGATACATGTTGAATGTTGAGAAATGTTATGGTTGTATGTTCATGTATGCATATTATGCTTCCGCATCGCTTTCTGATATGATTGGATGATGTTTTCGGATTCTGACATCTCATTCCCAATAGGGTTTGGAGAAACCAAAATCTGGGGATGTCACAATTACAATCAAGTAAGATGAGGATGTTATAACCATGAAGGGTAAATTTAATGAATCATTTTAATGGTAATGTTGACACCCTAATAAATAAGGGTCTAAGGGACAAAATGATACCTAGGTCATTATATATCTAATTCCAAGCATGTGTAACAACCCTATACACCTTACAATGATGAGGACATGAAAATCTAGGGAATGATGTATGACATATTAAATAATGATGTGGATAACATCCTAAGAGTTGAAATATCTAAAGTGGTGGATAATGGTTTGTTCTATATTCAACAATGCCTAACCATTGGATAAGTCCATATCCTTAAAGATAGTTGGACAATTCTAATGTGTAACCTATGCACCATATGATGAAAGTGACAATTTAGTGGATAAAGTATTAAGAGGGAAATACCTTAATACAAGGTTAGTTGATTAACTTAAGTAAGATGGAAATGAGAAGAAAGTGATACATCAAGTCATGATAGATATCACATTCAGCATTCCAGGGTAGACATACCTTGAAGAACCTCTAATCCAATATTCTTGGATAAGAAACATATGAAGTGTGTGTTATGAAATTGTTACAATAAAGATGTAATGAACTCAATGTACTTTGATAAATGTTGACTAATATACCTTGAGAATGGGGTAGGTCAAATCAATGAGTATGATGTAATCATACCATGATAAGGATGAGAAATGAACTCATACATTGAATTGATGATCATTAATGATATATGATGAGAATAGTGATCATAAGCATATACTTATGATATCTTTGAATACTCCTAGAGGTGTGGAGCAAAACATTAGGTTTAAACTAATAATATGAGCATGAAACCCTAATTAATGTGAGATGGGAAACCCTAACCCTAATTTTGGGTAAAAGGAATGAAAATCCCTAATTGATAGTAAACCCTAATCCTGGTAAAGGAATATTGGTGTTACTATTGTATCACATGGTGTGATCAATAACTTGTATGACTGTTATCATGTCTAATAACCATGCAGGTATTGTGAGATGATGAACATAGCCAGATTTGAGCTATGACATTTATATAACAAAATGTTGATTGGCCTTATGTGCCTTAGTATTTTTGTTGCTTAGTAAAAGTAACAGAATGTGCATGGACTTTATGAGTTATATGAGTAAATTGCTGCCAAGAGAGAGGTGACAAGATACTTTATGGCATTGTGAGCCATGTGAGATGCTTGTATAACAAGTATCATGTATACCTCAGTTTGAGGACCTGGAGGTAATAGTTACCTAATAAGTGGTAACAATGATTAGTTCTGAACTAAGGGTATGAATACCCAGTTTTGATAAGTAAGATAATGATGTTGCTGAGAGCTGTGAACTTTCAAGTATGATGAGAAAGGGATTATGATCCCAATGTATCATAAGATCTGTTAAAGCAACATATAAGAGCTTACATGTTTCTTTATAGAATTTGTCATAATAATTCATGTTTGAGAACTTGACTGATTCTAAAAGAATATGCTAATGTACTTAATTAATCAAGTGAAATCATATCATGTAGGGCCCTGACCATAGATCCATCATCGTCAGCAATAGATGATGGTGAAACGGGTGCTCCGCGGCAAAACCCGGAATGCATATTTTGAATATGCGGGGGCAATGGGTGAATGTATCCTGACGTCCTAATGAGTGAATTGAAGAATGGTAAACATTAAACCTCTCAATTCTTCATTACTTGTACCGGGATGGATGTATCATGAATCTCCCGAAGATTGGGACAGATGCAGTACACATCTCCCAATGATGTTAATGCCAGATCGATGGAGATAAACATGAAATCTCACGACTGTGAAGAGAGTACACCACACTACTATAACTCTAATAGAAAAGTTACTAGTATACCCTGGAAAGCTATATAGCAGAGACACAAGATGTCATGCATGTGATCTCGAGCTGACTGAGATGTGGGAGGTCTTGGTAGCCGACTCTACCATTGACCTTGTATGGTACCGATTTCGACTTCGTAGTGGTTGGTTGGAGTATGAGCGGTATACCTCATCTCCTCAGGGCATAAGTGTGGTTGTAAAATGTAATCAGTTGTATAGCATGTTTGCTTAAGGATTGAATATGGAAATTCATTGGCTGATGTTACATTAATTTTATACATCTCTAGTTGATAGATGTTATTCATATCTCTTTATATTCATTGCAAGTAGATGGATGAATTATATGTCTACCATGGATAGATGCAATACCCTCATTAGGAAAGGAGATTACTTTACTCTGTTCATTCAATGATTAATACTGTTGTTAATACATAAGAACTCCTGTCCAATTTTATTATAATAAACTGCTATAACAATGTTTTGGCGGAGAGTTATATCTCCCGCTAGGGTAATTTATAATTGTCTCACCCCCGTGGAATCCAATATTTTTAGGTGGACACAGACGAAGAGGTAGAAACCTTATAGCAGAGAAAGAACAATAGCAGCATCAGGGATAGAAGTAATGTCTCAGGTGGAGACACTGTCTATCAAGTTATAGTTAGTAGTCCTATGTGTCGTCTATGTACTCTCAGGTCCTCAGAGTTTATAGTTAGTATATTTAATGAATCGATCTGAGATTTTGGCTTGATGCCTCGAGGTTTCTTATGTTATCTGTATATAATGTTACTAGGGCAGCCGATGTTGTAATCCTCAAGAAGAGATGGTACAAGTTATGTACTTTTGAACCAAAATTTAAATGTTATACAATGGTTCTTAATGAAAGAGTTTTCCTATGTTGGATCTCTTTGCAAAAAGTTTTAATTTTTAGTGATTTTCAGTAATCCGCTGCAAATGATTCTCTTCTCCTTAAGTAAATATTGTTTTTGTGAGTTGGATGCCACACTTACCCTATCCTAGCACGAGTTGGTAAGGTGGCTTATAGGTTGAAGTTGCCAAAAGAGTTATGCCAATTACGCTACTTGTTCCATGTTTCAATGTTGAGGAAGTGCCAACTTGATACAGACCAAACATTAAATCCAGTGGAGGTGGAGTTGTAGGAGGATGTTACCTATGTTGAGGGTCTAGTGTTGATCATAGATAGGTGTGTGCAGAAGCTGAGGAACAAGGATATAGCTTTATTGAAGGTGTTTTGGCATCATCATGGTGTAGATGAAGCCACATAAGAGTTAGAAGATGAGATGCGTAGGATGTATCTCTCTAAAGAATTAAATTTTAGTTGTACTCAGTTGCTCTGGACTTCCTTTTTTCCCTTCATCTTGTTGAACTTCTATTTCCTCTTTTGGATGAACATGCGAGGAGGTTGATTGTATTGTGTTACAATTTAGTTGCACTTACAATGGGAAAATTCATGACATTTGCACTAATGTGTGTAGATTGTCCCGTGCAGACACTATGTCCTATTTGACATTGGACTCAATCTAGATCCAAGTGGATTTGGGTATGTTTTTAGTTAATAAATCCAGAGATATTGTTGCTTTATGTGTTTGGCGATGCAAATAATAAAACATAGTTGAAATTATACCGATGAGGCCAATTTCAGTCCCCAGTTTGGGTTTTATCTAGAAAATCCTACTCTTCATGGGATTTTACTATGCAATCTAGATTATTCTCTATGTTTTTGACATTGATGTGACACAAAATTTTAACCATATTGAATTTTCAAATTATCTTTTACATAATTTTAGGCTACACTTGTCCCATCTCGAACTAACCCAGTCTTGATCCAATCCATTCCAAATAGAGTCTAGGCCCATGTTTTGTGTGACACAGAACCTAGATCTTAATTGGATGTAGATTTATTTTGTTAATAAATGTAGTGATGTGACTAAGACATGACAACACAAAGTAATATAGTTTTATCTTCATGTGTCTTAAAACACCATAGATGGTTTGTTTGTTGAGGCATATATAGGCCAACTAGAGGGGAAATCTTATTATATTAAGGTAAAAAATAAGATTATGACACAAACGTTATTCCGAATCTTCATGTACTAGTCCCAATGCATGATTATAAAATAAAACTTAGTTATAGACAGTGGCAGATCTTGACATGAAATCTTGGAGGGGCCAAAAATATCTTTATATAATTAAAGTGTAGTTTCTCTCTTGCATTTGCATTACTTTTGCCATCAATAAAAGTATAGGGACTTGGCTTGTTGTTTGTTTTCCTTCCATCTAAGTGTTCCTTTTCATTTAATTTAACATTAAAAATCAACTACCATTAGTAAAAGTAAAACATAAAATTTGAAAATGAACAAATTGTTTTGATGTTAGCATATGTCTTCTTTACTTTTACAATATGACATTTGTTTCTTTATATATTTGAAGTAATAGGCAAACAAGTTATTTTCAAAGGTTGGAACAATGTTTCTTAGAAAACAAATAATGATAATATTAACAAGTAACTGATTATCCCTTTTATCATGGTGTTTTGTCTTAATATATGTTTTTGTGGACATTGACACATAACAAGGTGACAAAATTCAAAAGAGTCAAAACAAGACAATTAGGACTATATTATAAGTGAATACAAACTCATACATTTATAAAAGAAGAAACATGATGATGCACATGAAGATCAACAATCATACATGGTTTAAAAAATACCACTTCTAAACTCATAATACAAAGATGATGTATGAGAATATTTGACTAATATGTATCTAGTAGTAAGTTGAAGCATTTTGAAAAAATAGACCGACAAATTCTAAATAAAAGAATAATATTTAAAGAACTATCTAAATAATAAGTCTTAATAATAAATATAGCTGCCTGAAAGTGACTAAGTTAGTATCGTAGGAGGGTAATTATGGGGATGGGAGAAGAAGAGAAAAATGTACATTTGATTAGAAAAATTGATAGGTAAGAGAAAGAATAGATAGAAAAGAACAAGAAAATTCTAATGAATTATCTACCACATCATTTTCTCTCAAATTAGAGTAAAGACAAATAAAAGGAGAAAATTTTGATAGGAGATATGTCATAATTAGAAAAAAAATCTTTGACAGAAAATATGGAAGAAGACCTAGGAGTGAAAATAATATAAAGATAAATATTTTAAGTAATTTTGTTAGAAAATCTTATAAAGAGAAATAAAATATATAATAAACTGGTATACAACATAGCGGTAAATTGATTTGAATGTGGAGGAAAAAATAAATCACTGATTAAAAATGTATGTAACTTAGAAATGGGCTCTGAAATATGGAGGCAACACATAATACTTGGACAAAATTTAACTAAAAGAAATATTTAGATATATAGAGTGAAATACATCTATATCCCACAATTAATATAAAAATATGCATGTAATTAGATTTATATGACAAATAATTTATTTACTTCTATGATACGATTTTCTTTTCCTCATATAAATTAACTGTTTAAAATATATATCTCTTCACATAAATCTTTCCTTCCCTTTTTCATCCTTGATCACATACCAAAATTTGATATATGTTAATAGCTAATGAATTATTAAAATGACAAAATAATTTGTAATAATTGTGTGTCCATAATTGAATTGATAAAATGAGAACTTGATATGTAAATAGTTTTGATCAGTTTATCAACTTAGACATTGTTCAATTTTGTACTAACTAAAAACTAATTACTATTTCATATTTGTGTCACCCTATACATTCTATTTTTCCAAAAATGTAAAATTATAAAGAAAATTATTCAACATCACTAACATGCTATTACAACAGATTGACCTAACTAAATATTGTATAAATATTATTCTTCATGCCCACTTATCAAGGAGTGACATAAATCCAATGCCCAACAATAGAGGAACATCAACACCATATTGGAGTTTTGTATTGTTTTGAACTTTGGCATTCATGAAATCTACAGCTAGAAGATCCATTAGGCCATGCATATTAATATATCTATTGCAAATTAATTAAAAGTCCCTCAATAATTAAAGCAATTGAACTATTTTCATTGTACACATATGCTATTCTATCCCAATCACTATCCCAATTGTTGTGGTGAGCACAAACAACAAAGTCATAAATGAAACTTTGACAGTTTTGAATTTGCCTGAACAATGCATCCAAGTGTCATGCCTCCAAAGAACTAATGAAAAGTTAGAGCAACAACCAAGATATATATTGTAGATGAACTTTCAGATGTTCCAAGTGATAAACCAATAATTACATATGTTATTCAGATCTCAATAACTATCTCTATTCAGTGGACAACTATTCCTACCTCAAGTACATCGACAACAACACGATGCCGCACGAGATTACGACCCATCCCCATGATCAAACACAAGCGACATTTCATTAGCGTGAGAATAGTTGACCGCAATGTTCATTTTAAAATTCATATTAGGTCTTTCTTTCTTTGGAAAAAAAACCTGCACTTTTTCTCCACATGGCCCACACGGCGCAGATAGTTTTTGCTTTCCTAGTTCCTATGAGATGAAGGTCGACTTTGCAAACTGCCGAAAGAACTGTGGTTTGGAAATAAGACAAGCAGGGTGGATTTACGGGGTCATAAATGGAACGATAATAACGAACTGCTGCCGCCACTAAACAGGGAAGGAAAACTGTGTGGAGATGTAAAAACAACGAGCTCAAATATATATGTGCTCGAAATTGTTAGCTGTAGCTTTTGACTTAATCGTCTAAAGCCAAAGATTCAACTCGATATATATCTATATCAATTAAGTTAGTAAACTTACAGGTGGGGAGTTAGGATTTGAGTACTAAAGGGCCAAAATATATTATAAAGATAAATTTCTATGTTCAGTTGTTAAAAATAACATAACTGAGAGAAAAATTAAAGACATACACAACAAAATTTAAACCAGCGATTACTCTAACAAGCAACTAGTCGTACATGTGTATATAAATATGCATGTCACTATTCGTGTATTGAGCATAAAATTAGAACATGCCGCACTCCATTGTACGAGACACAATTTGTGATTGCTTATGCATTACATATGATATACTATAATGTATATATATATATATATATTTATATATATTTATATATATATATATATATATATATATATATATATATATATATATATATATATATATATATATATATATATATATATATATATATATATATATATATATGACAATGATCCTGTGAGAAACAAATATTGGCAAGAGTATGAGAGTTTATATATATATATATATATATGAGAATGATCATGTGAGAAACAAATATTGGCAAGAGTATGAGAGTCATTTGAATAACTCACCACATGAATCAATTTTTCATAATCCAACTGTATAGATTACAAGTTTACCTTAATATTTATCTTCCAACAAAATTTTATCACCATCTGATTTGTAGATCATTAACAACAATAAAATATTTTTCGAAGCTCGATTTTGAATTTCAGGCTGACCGTTGGATGTAAAAAGTGTATATTGTACATATGGACATGCAAACAATGTTTGATTGTGATGATTTTTTGTAAGAAGGCAAATGAAATGATTCTTTTTCCATCTACATAGTTGTATTTAAAAAAAAGTTCCGAATTTGTAGTTATTCAAATATCTCTCATGCTCTCATCGTAGGATGTTTCTCACTAGATCACTACCCTATATATATGACAACGATCCAATGAGAAACATATCTTGGTGAGAGCATGAGAGGCACTTGAATAACTCTCTACATGGATCACTTTTTCATAATCTAACCGTATAGATTACAAATTTCAATAAGTTTAGTAATGAGTATAACGACCCTATTGTTCCGATGGAGAGAAGAACATATGATTAGCTTTTTGAAAAATTTCTAAACGAAATCTTTCAATTTCTTATTTTACTATGTTCAACTCTATGTATTCCTCTATCCGTAGTACCTTAATACTTACCTTCCTATAAAATTTTATCACCATCCGATTTGTATATCATTCACAACAACAAAATACTTTTCGACGCTAAGTAATGAATTTCAGGCTGACTGTTGGATGCAAAAAAGTGTATATTGTACATATGGACATGTGAACAATGTCTGATTGCAATGATTTTTTGTGAGAATGTAAATGAATTAATGCTTTTCCCATCTATATAGTTGGATTTTAAAAAACCAGTTGTAAACTTTTAGTTATTCAAATGCCTCTCATGCTCTCACCGTAGGATGTTTCTCAATGTAAAATTTTATCACCATCTCTCTCTCTCTCTCTCTGTATATATATATATATATATATATATATATATATATATATATATATATATATATATATAGAGAGAGAGAGAGAGAGAGAGAGAGAGAGAGAGAGACTAGAATACACTCGAGTGTACAGATCACGTCATACACCCCAATGGTGTTTGCCTATCTAGACCATGTTTTTCTAAAATCTAATCCATTGATCTTCATGGTTATAATAATTATAGGTCACATACAAAATTTAAACTTATTTGGATGAGTGTAAGTCACTCATCCAAGGACAACAAAATCGACGCACAAAACTAATTTGAAATACATGATTTTTGCCTCTTTTAAATGGACCTATAAGTGTCCAAATCAGCTAAAATTTATTATATAGAATGTTCTTATGATAATTAAGAAGATCAACGGTTTAGATTTTTCAAAAATTTATTACATCTTCAAAAATGACTGAGGTGTACAGTGTCTCCGGTATACTCAAGTGTACACTAGGCTCTCTCTCTCTCTCTCTATATATATATATATATATATATGTATATATATATATATTATTTGGCTTCCTTCTTTGTTTGTACATCAAGTTATTGACAGAATGTGACAAAATAAATAATTGTCAAAAATATACTTAAAGCATGATTCAAATTAAGACCATTTGATTAAAAAAGAGACATGGGTACACTCTAGTTCTTATTTGAGCTACTACTCTTTATAATTATATACAATTTGATAAATTTCAATGGAGGCCATGGCATAATATATAACAATGCTATCTTAAAAACCTAGCATGGTGTTAAAGTATGAAGTATTTTTTCAAAAAAAAATTGAAGGTGTGGTCCCTCCCAACCCTTTTGAAGATCCGTCTTTTGTTATACTGACTCAACATTTAAACGACAGTCACAAATAATAAAATGTCATGATAATAAGTAGAAATTGAAAAGTTAAACATTACCATTAGACATATAATGCATTTGCCAACTAACTCATTTGATCAAGCATGTTGTTTGTGAAGCGTGAGTCACGGAACCGAATGTAAAAAGAATCTCGTTAGAACACTACAAAAACAAACTAAAGACTCTCTCTCTCTCTCTCTCTCTCTCTCTCTCTCTCTCTCTCTCTCTCTCTCTCTCTCTCTCTCTCTCTCTCTCTCTCCTGATACCTTAGACAGCCCCTAGTCCAGCGCCTGCTCACACGCATGGGCTCCTTGGTAGCCTCGTCCTTTCGTTTTGTGGGTCCAAGAGAAGGTACAAGTCAAGAAAAATGTGTGGGAGAAACGGAGAGGCCACATGCATTCATATGGTCTGTGCGAGGCGGTTTTGCAAAGAAAATTTTATTTCCAACATGAGGTAGTGGCCAGGAATTGCCGTCTAGTCAGCTAAAGAATAAGCTTGTGCAGACTCCAGACCAGAACAATGACCGCAATGCTCCTTTTAAAATTCATATTAAGTCTTTCTTTCTTTGGAAAAAACCTGCACTTTTTCTCCACATGGCCCACACGACGCAAATAGTTTTTGCTTTCCTAGTTCCTACTGAGATGAAGGCCGGCTTTGCAAACTGCCGAAAGAACTGCGGTTTGGGAATAAGACAAGCAGGGTGGATATTTACGGGGTCATAAATGGAAAGATACTGCTGCCGCCACTGAATAGGGAAGGAAAACTGTATGTGGAGATGTAAAAACAACGAGCTCAAATATATATATGTGCTCGAAATTGTTAGCTGTAGCTTTCGGCTTAATCGTCTAAAGCCAACGATTCAACTCGATATATATCTATATCAATTAAGTTAGTAAACTTACAGGTGTGGAATTAGGATTTGAATACTAAAGGGCCAAAATATATTATAAAGATAAATTTCTATGTTCAGTTGTTAAAAATAACATAACTGAGAGAAAAATTAAAGGCATACACAACAAAATTTAAACCAGCGATTACTCTAACAAGGAGCTAGTCGTACATTGGTATATAAATATGCATGTCACTATTCATGTATTGAGAATAAAATTAGAACATGCCGCACTCCATTGTACGAGACGCAATTTATGATTGCGTATGCATTACATATGATATACTATAATGTATGTATATATATATATATATATATATATATATATATATATATATATATATATATATATATATATATGTCGTTCATTCATTGCCCGCGCGGGTAGTCTGTATTTTGCTACCCGGCAGCCAAAAAATAACTATTCTGGTCAGAAAAGTAACCCTGCTATCAAAAAAGTAACTATGCGACTAAAAAAGTAACTCTGTACAAAATATACAACAAATATATATATGTATCCGTATTTTAAAATCTGTTGTTGCAAATGTAACTATCTATGTACGAAACTTAGCAGTTTGCAAGGTAAAGTAACCCTCTACATGTCAAAAGTAACCAACTTGAAAAAAAGTAACCGAAATAGTGGGCGGGTAGCTACCCGCGCGGGCAATAAAGATGGGCCCATATATATATATATATATATATATATATATATATATATATATATATATATATATATATATATATATATATATATATATATATATATATATATATATATATATATAAGATCGAGTTCACATTGCGCTCTCTTTGATTATCTTTCTTCTCATATTTTTTTCAACTTTTTTATATTTATTTTATTTTATTTTATCTTTTCAGGATAAAATCAGTTGTCACGTCTCTTCGAACGTGCGTTGAAGAGTTAACATTATCCTTTTGGGCAATATCTTTTTTAGAAAATTTTAGTTTTCAAATATCTAATGTATGATAAACATGTTCAATGGGGCACAATTACCATTATCCTTTTGGAAAGTTTTATTTTTTAAATATTTAATATATATATATATATATATATATATATATATATGGGCCATCTTTATTGCCCGCACGGATAGCTACCCGCCCACCCTTTCGATCACTTTTTTTGAAAAAAAATCACAATTGCAGAGGAGCATTTTATCTAGCTCCCCAAAAAATTTCATCCAAAAATAATATCATTTGACCCACTAAAATAAAAAAAAAACCCGTCCTTATATATATCTGCTATATATTTTGTACAGAGTTACTCTTTTAGTCGTATAGTTACTTTCTTATCACCATAGTTATTTTTTTGACAACGGAGTTACTTTTGTGACCAGAAGAGTTACTTTTTTGGCTGCCGAGTAGCGAAATTCCAGGCTACCCGCGCGGGCAATGAATGAACGCCATATATATATATATATATATATATATATATATATATATATATATATATATATGAGCTTGTTTTTAATACCCGCGCGGGTATTGTAGCGGAGCTGCCCGTTTAAGAAAACGTGGTGACATCTATTGTAAATAATCCAAAAAAGCAAGAACGCGCTAGTACTTACAGAAGAAGCACATTCCTGAATCATTATCCGCCCGAAAACCCCAATTCCGCCTTCTTCCCGCTCCAGAACTCCCGAATTCATCTACCTTGGTCTCCACTCCCCAACCCCAACTGCCGAATTCTTCGGCCTGTGGTCTACATTGCCCATAATTTGGGCGATTTGGTTTGTACTTGCGTTGCTGTGTGTGGCGTTCTTCTCCGCTGCAGCATTCACCGCTGTTTCTATCGCAACTGCTTTTACCAGTCTCTGCCGCTGAGATCAAAATGGGGAGAACAAAGGTAAAAGCAAAGAAGGCAACAGGAAAGGGAAGTACAAAAATAACGGATAGTGAAGATTTGTTGAGCAAGCACTATGAAGATGTGGACAACATGGTAGAAGAGGTAGTTGCAACCATACTGCAAGGAGATGAAACATGCAAGAGTGTTGAAGAGCACAACGAACATGCTATGCCGAGAAAAGAAAAGAAAGTTAAGAAGAAGAAATATAACGTTGAGAAAACTGACACTCTCCAGAAGATTGCTGGAGATGACAACGCATCAGGGGAGAAACCAGTCGATGACGTTACTAAGAAACAATTGGTTGTAGTGCATGAAGAGACTGAACAGCCAGAAACAGAAGATGCTGAAGAAGTTGAACAAGATGAAGCAGAAGATCGCAAAAGAAACTAGAATAAGACTTTGGAACAAAAAACCAAGAAAAAAGGAAAAGCAAAAATTGCAGAAGAAGGTAATATTGATTATTTTTACACTTCTATACGAAAGTGTAACTTGCTGGACTAAAAAGTAACGGTACTAACAATAGAGTAACTTGTAACAACCTAAGAGTATTTATGAGTATATAAAAAGTAACTAAATCAACTACGAAGTAACTTGGTTAATAGAAAACATATCTACATAAAGTGAAAAGTAACTTCGAATTAACTTGGTTAGTCAGGTATTTCTGTTAGAAGACATGGCATTTTATGGTTATATTGTACTCGATATATTTATGTATATTTATGTTAGCATAACCAATCTAATACCCTACAAACTCACCTTATCTACAAACGATGACTGGAAAGTAAATTTACTGAATACAACGTAACTCTGAAAAATGAATAGTAACTCTGAAAGTTAAAAAGTAACTACCTGAAAACAAAAGTAATTGTGACGGATAGAAAATAACATGTTGAACCGAAAAAGTAACACTAAAAAATAGAAAGTAACTAGACAAATTAACACAAACTTTTTCATATAGATACAGGTACACGAAATCTTTTCCATAGATGCTACATAAAAAGTTACAACAACATACAAAACAACATGTTGTTTAGCACAAATCAAATGACGATGATGAAGTCAACCACATTTGCAAATTTGATAGCCATGCCTCATCTTACTGTAAATGTAACTCTTTTAGAAGATCTGATAGAGAGATATGTTGAAGACGACAAGTTCATGTTAGCACCAGGTTTTCAGGCGAGCATGATTGTAGATGATGTAGGAGTGATACTAGGTTTTCCTAGTAAATGTATGTATATAACTCTATGAAAGAAATCACAGATTGTAAGAAAAATATGGGAGGATTTTGCTAATGCAACAAGAGGAAAAGATAATGTTGGTGAAAGTAGTAAGAAAATAAGAGAGAAGGATGTGTTACACAAGGAGAACTTGAGTAAACTCTGACAGGAATTTGCAAAGAATGACTCCGAAGAAAACTACCAAAATATGTGTCGTGCATGGATGTTGCACTTGTTAGCAACATTCCTTTTACCGGACACTAGCTATTGTGCCCCCATTTACCTTCTATATTATTTGGATGATGTAACTGCTACATGGCAGTTAAACTGGGAAAAGTTAGTGCACGACAACATATTTAAGAGAATGAAAGTTTTAAGTGAGAATATAAGGATGAGGAGAAGAGGGGAAACCAGCAAAAGAACACTCTACACAACTGGATGTGTAATGTGCTTGTGTGTAAGTGACACATTGCATAGTTACTTTGGTTACATTAAACAACCATATATGAACATTTAAAACTCTGATTTATACTTTTCTTATCAACACATGTTTGGGCTTATGAGTTAACAGGGATAGCAGAGCCTACATTCCTTGAGGCAAAACCACAGATAAAAAGATGGGAAACTCCTGTTAAGATGGTGAATGATTTTAAAAGTTTGAACAATGACAATGTAAGAATCAATGTGGGTAAAGTGAAAATAAATATGCCAATTAATATAAGAGCTTTATAATAAATTGATAACTTTTGTGCACAGGTTTCTGCAGTGTTGAATAAGGATGACAATGATGATTGGGAAGCTGCAAAGGCAGTGAAAGATTTGCCTTATTATCTCGCAGCAAATAAAGCTAAGAGAAAGGTAGTTAGTAAGAAGATACTTACATCAAATAACACAAGCAGAGAAGTCTCAAGAAGCTTGGAGAATAGAGTATTGATTCTTGAGGACGAGCTGAGACTGTAGAAGGAAACATGCAACAAAATTTCCCTAGAAGCTTTTACTGCTCTAAGAGAAGAAAACGAGCAGTGGAAGAGAAGACTGGAGGAAGTTGAAGCTGAAAATAGATTGCTAAGGAGGAAAGATGACAATTACAAGCATTCACAATCTGCAACTACACCAACTCCTAATTTCATTGAGAATGAAAGTTGGCATTCAGATGATTTAAGTGTAATTAGATAGAGGACGCAGGATCTGAAGAAAAAGTTGTTGGAAATGGACCAACATGGACCTATAGAAGAAAGAACAAGATTGAGCAAGCTTCGACTAAGCAGAAAAGTAGGGAGAAAATGCATATGAAAGATTCAGAGAAAGTGTAAGATGATAACAAAGACAAAGAAGTAGAAGCCCAAATGATAGAAAATGTACTACAAGATTCAAAGAAAGTAGAAGAAGATCGATCTGAAGAAACCAAAGAACCAACACAAGATGAAATGGAAAAAGATCCATCTGAAGAAGATCCAGCTGAAGAAAAATACACAGAAGAAAAAGAAGAACTAGCAGATAAAAAAGAGCCATCATAAGATGTAATGGAAAACATAATGATGGATATAGACATTGAAGTTGGAGTGAATGAGAAGGAGATAAATTTTGGTGAAGTTGAGAAGAGAAAAAATAAAATGTTGAGAAAGAGGAAGGGGAAGGTACAGACAAGCATTGGGAGAATAGAGGAAAATATCAAGATAAGAAGGCATGCACAAGTAAAATTTGTTTTGTAATGGTGCTCGTTCCATCAATGAAGCAACTATCTGATCTAAAAAGTAAAATATGTCATCCATAAAGTAACTATGTTAATATAAAAAGTAACTGTGATAATGATAGAGTAATATTATGGAATGTAAAGCAATATTATAGACTAAACAATGAGTAACTGTAATAATATATGTCTTTTACATAGACTACTAACAAAAATTTGTACTTCAAAAATAGCAAAAGAATTCGACATTCATAGGATTCGAGCACTTCAGAACAAAGGAAATGAAAGAGGATGTCAAAGAATTTATTGAAAACATTAATGAAGTGTAAGTAGATACTTTTTAAAGTTCTATTAGTCACATGTTTATTATAGATTAGTTGATCAATCCATAAATATTTGTCTCACATCTTCAGTATGAATTCTTTTTAAAAAAATGCACAGGTCAAGAAGAGAATGGATTTTTGGAAAGGAAGCATGGTGCACGGGAAAGGACTTATCAATGTTGTTGTTTAAAGATAAGATGATGTAGTCACTTGTAAGAAATGGAATATTAAACATTTATTATGAAATTATAGATTGCTAATTGATGCTTGTGCATTTTCAGATAATGGATTGCTTTGTACAAATGTTGAAAGAGACAACAAGCAAAAAGAGTAAGAAGGGACTTCTTTCATGGCATTGCTTGAGCACTTATGTTCCGGTAAGACAAACAGACTATCACACTAGATTACATTTATCACAACAAGGCCACTAAAGGTTGCAGAAAAGTAATTCACAATATTGTTTTTATAGCAAAAGCTAAACATGATGGTGGATGAGATAACACTCAAAGAGATCGATATGTTGTCACCACTCTTCAATGTACCAGACAAGGAATTCATGACAATGGACTCCGTGTTTACAATACTTAACAACGACAATCATTGGCACTTGCTTGAAGCAAGTTTTAGGGATGGGGTGCACAAGTCTTATAATTCAATGTCAGGAAGTTCAAAATTTAAGAAAGAAGTGAATAGATGGGTAAGGAACAAAAAAGAAACACTATTAGAAAACAGTTGAATGAAATAGTGTAGTTTACATTATACTTATGAATGTTTTGTTGTGCATGCAGATGGGGTTCGTTCATGAATTCTTCAGGGGGTTGCCTGAGCGTGGAAGTCAACTGTCTCAATGGGCAATAGAGTACCCTGATTGCCCCCAGCAAGAAGGTGATGATGTTGACTGTGGAGTCTACGTTATGAAGTATTTGGAATGCTTAGTGAATGGAAAGGAAATGAACTTCTCGAGCAAAGACATCCCTGCAATAAGGGCAGAGATCTTCCAAACAATGATGAAGAAGGGGATACTGCATCCAGTTGAAGAACAAACTAGAGATCAATAAGAGACCAAAGAAGGAGCAGATGACAAGCAGAACAAAGAAAAATCAGAAGATGTTGTGCCAAGTTTGAATGTTTGGCTTATGTCAGAACTCTTAGATAAACAATGTAGTACCACAATGTGAAGTGTATGTTACAGAATCTGAAGTAAACTCTGCAACCAGTACTATGTCTATATGGTTATGGTTATGTTTTGTTACTTTTTGTTTGACATTTGAACCTATGGGTTCATCAGTTATATGTGTATATGGTTATGGTTTTCTTCCAATTATGAATGCATGGCTTATGTTACAGAATCTGAAGTAAACTTTGCAAAGTTATAGTACATCAGTTCTATGGGTATATGGTTATGTTTTGTTGCTTTGTGTTTGTCATTTGGACCTATCAGTTTGATCTTAGTTGAATGTTCTTATAACTTTAGCTAGATGTTGTTCTTTTAAGGATAATTACTGTGATTAGCAGGTGCTCATTGCATGAGTGGAGTAACTCTCTTCCGAATTGAAAAGTAAATATGTAAGACGAAAAGTAACTATGTGAGAAGGAAAGTAACTAGATGAACTAACAAGTAACTATATCGACATGAAAGTAACTCTCTGGATCAAAAAGTAATTGTTATACATCAAACAGTAACTTTAATCCAAGAAAGGTAAAGTAGCATTACACAATGTAATAGGAAGTGATTGTTTCCCTTTAACATAAAGTCTGTAATAAATTATAACGATCCCGTTACATATCTCAGGTATGTCCAGCATGATTAGGATATTCAAAATGCTTGCCATATTATTGTGACTGCTGCTGAATAACAGTTTAAAAAAACTCAGTGATGTATAACGTAACTTATTGAACCAGGAAAAGTTACAGTTCGATAAAAAGAGTAACCCGTCCAACAAAAAAGTAACTTGTGTGATGTATAATGTAACTTATTGAATCGGGAAAGTAACACAACAAACAAAAAAGTAACTATGTAAATTACAACATAACTATCAAAAGTATTTGTTAAGTTTTTTTTGGTGAAAGCATCATATTTCCCAGACATTCCCATTCTTCAGTGCGGTAATGGTATTATCAAGGATGAAGATAACAAAGATGTGTATTTATATGTATAAAGTAATTTTGTTGACCTTTAATTAATTATATGAACTGTAAAGTAACAGTAACAGCTAAAAAGTATCTGGTGCACACAAAATGTTTGTTTTAGATAAGAAGAGTAACTCTCAGGTACAAAAAGTAACCTTCAAAAATTTGTAACTTCAGGAAGCCAAAAAAAATGAAGCCCACATCAGGCCACAACAGCAGTAACAACAATACCAACAACATTCGAATAGAATGAGCAAGGAGCACCATTACAGATCAACCAAGAAAAGTAACTTATCAAAAATAGTAGAATGTATGCAAACTCTACTGTGCATCTTTGCAACACCAAAAGCACAGATCACGGCTACCCTCATTTATCCCTTTCACCTAGAGCTCTCATTTCGCCCTTTCACCCACTTTGGAGCAACATAACTTCTTCTACCATTCCTAGTGTTCTCACAAACATCAACACAACATAGCATGAAGCCATTCATCCAACCTATGAACTACACCCTTGACGAAACAACTATGGAATCCATTCAAATACCTATAGAATGGAAATATCTCCATTTTCACATTAAACCAGGCATCACCACCTTTTGTATCATCTAAACTGTATCATCAAAACTATAAAAGCACAGAGAACTACTATATCATCAGAACATCAGAATGTCTGCAAACTGTACTACCCATCTTTGCAACACCAAAAGCACAGAGCACTGCTGCCATCTTCTTTTAAGTTCCAGTGCTCTCATCTCGCCCTTTCACTCACTTTCAAACAGCCTACCTTCTTCACAACCTACCTTCTTCACAACCTACCTTCTTCTACCATTACTAGTTTTCTCACAACCCTCAACACAGCCTACCATGGAGCCGTTCATCCAGCCCGCGAACTACACCCTTGAAGACAAAACAATGGAATCCATTCAACTTCCTATAGAATGTAAATATCTCCATTTTCACATTAAACCAGGCAACACCACCTTCCATATTGGAAACCAGACATTTCAGATCACCCTTATTCAGAATGAAAATGTATCACTTTCAACTGGTAGGGGCTGGAAAAGGATGATCACACAGCTCAAGATTCACAAAGATTGGATCATCTTCCTCAAGCCAACCGATCACCAGACTATCACATCATAGATCATAGATTATTTCTTAGAAATACCAACCGACCTTCTTCTTATCTTCAGAATGCCTGGTGAAGCAGTATTCTCTGGAACGGACAACTCTGTAGATTAGCTGTTTGTTAGGGACAAATACCAAGCACCTCTGGGATCAGCTGTAAATCCTTTACAGGTTGACTCATCTACAACAGCTGACACCTCAACATCTGCAGAAGACACTACTTCTTCTTCTGTCCAATAAATAGGTATGCACCGCCGCCCTTTTCTCCTTGCTTTTTGGTCGATAATCTTCCCCATCACCACCTATACAGTCTACCCCTCCTAGAGATTTTTACTTCACAGAGCTATATATTGTCTGATTTGATCCTGATTCTTAAGTGTTTTTTGGTTTTGACTGGATGCTCCTGCTATGAACCGGTGTGCTGGTGCTGACCCGTTGCGCTAGATTTTAATAAGAGACCAAAGAAGGAGCAGATGACAAGCAGAATGAAGAAAAATCAGAAGATGGTGTGCCAAGTCTGAATGCATGGCTTATGTCAGATTAAAAAGAACTCTTAGATAAACAATGTAGTACCACAATGTGAAGTGTATGTTACAGAATCTGAAGTAAAATCTACAACCAGTACTATGTGTATATGGTTATGGTTTGTTACTTTTTGTTTGACATTTGAACCTATGGGTTCATCAGTTTTATGGGTATATGGTTATGTTTTATTGCTTTGTGTTTGACATTTGGACCTATCAGTTTGAGCTTAGTTGAATGTTCTTATAACTTTAGCTAGTTGTTGTTCGTTAATGGATAATGATTGTGATCCATAGGTGCTCATTGCAAGTGTGGAGTAACTCTCTTCTGAATTGAAAAGTAAATATGTAAAACAAAAAGTTGAAAAGGAAAGTAACTAGATGAACTAACAAGTAACTATATCAACATGAAAGTAACTCTATGGATCAAAAAGTAACTGCTACACATCAAATAATAACTTTGATCCAAGAAAAGTTAAGTAGTGTTACACATTGTAACAGGAAGTGATTCTTTAGTGTGACCGTTTTTCAGTATAAAGCATCATATCTCCCAGACATGCCCGTTCTTCAGTGCGATCGTGGTATTATCAAGGATGAAGATAACAAAGATTCGTATTTCTGTTTATAAAGTAATTATGTTGACCTTTAAGTAATTATATGAACTGTAAAGTAACAGCAACAGATAAAAAGTAACTGGTGCACACAAAACGTTTGATTTAGATAGAAATAGTAACTCTGAGGTGCAAAAAGTAACCTTCGAAAATACAAGTAAGTTAGTGATTAAGTATAGGAGAATGACCCTAATCTTAAGCAAGGATTAATTTTTATCAAAAAGGAATTCTGAAGTATGATGCTAATATAAAGGAAATATGAGACTAATTAAGAAATACATATATAACATAAAATGGAAAAACATATCACACAAAAAACAAATTTTGGATGATCTTTATAAAAGATTTAAATTCGATACAATTGAAGCTACCTATAAAAGAGTAGCAATAAAACTAAAGTATAATCAAATATCAATTACAACTGTCACACAGTACATCTTGGCCATTACAATTAAGAATTTGACATGACTCACACAGTAAACAATTGGAACCATTATAGTAAAACTAGTGAATAAATCAACTTCAATAACAATATTGTCAGCAGTAGTAGAAAATTCGTAGCTTCAGGAAGCACAATAGGAAGCCCATAGCAGACCACATCAGCAGTAGCATCAAATCTGCAACTTCAGTAAGCCATAAAAAAATGAAGCCCACAACAGACCACGACAGCAGTAACAACAGTACCATTACAGATCAACCAAGAGAAGAAAACTTATCAAGTCAGGAACACCACGATTCACAAAAAGTAATTATGTCAATATAAAAAGTAATCATGAGAATATAAAAATAACTATGTGAAATAAAAAAATAGAAGAAGAAGCTGAATTAAAACAAACACCTATTTCTTCAATGGACAGTTTCTGCTGTCATGGTTAACACCATATTGTAAACAATTCTTACACATTCTCATTTTAGATTGAGAAATTTCAACTCCAGATTTAAACCGCACATTAGTAGATCTAGGTCTACCTTTAGTTTTACAAACATTGGGAATATGGACCTTGACAGCAGAAGAAGAAGTTGTATTCGAACCAGTTACACCAACATCAACAACATCTAATTCTAACAGCTCCTTTCACAAAGCAATGAGTTTTTCAAGACACATATCTATAGTGTTGTTCCTAAACACTATATTAACAATTGAATTGCAAGCAGATACCAACTGCAATCTCTTCCCAATAGATAGCTGCATGACAGATGATTTGCTAAAAATCAAAGGATGTTCTCTATATCCTTTAGTCCATCTCTTCAGTATATATGGCTTCGGAAGAGTGCAAAAATCACGACTCTTTAGATAAGCAAGTATGTGTCGACATGGAATTCCTTTGAATTCTAACATGAAACAATTGCATGATACCATACCAGTGGATGAGTCTTTCTTCAAAAGATGAGGAGAACAAGAACCACCAAGATGATATACCTCAAACACAACATCATCAAAAGTTTCCTTTACATTATACACCAAACTTTGATGAACTTCAGCTTGAAAGATCTTCAAAATTGCCTTGATGTATATACCTCTCATTTGCTCCTCCAAAGGCCACACTGATGAAAAAGGAAGATTGTTGTAATCATCATCAAAATCTTTGAAATTTTCAATCTCCCGCACATGAGAGTAAGAAGTCTCTAAGCAACATACAAGTTCAAAAAGTGTTTTCCTACTGTTGACATGACTTCAAATGAAAGCATTCAAGCTTTCACTTCTTTGTGTTGTCCTCATACCAGCAAAGAAAGAATCCTGCATAAAACATGGAACCCAATCCCACTGCATAGCATACATATCAGAAAGCCAACTAATATATAATAGGTCATTCTCTTGAACTACAAAATTTCACCTCTCTTCAAATGTGTCTGTATCGTCTATGTTCCATACACAATCATTCAAAGAGCTAATAATCTGATCCTTGTTTGGAACACTGCCAAGCTTAGATGGAAGCTTTTGTAGGATGTGCCAGCTGCAGAAATGATGCTTACAATTTGGAAAAACAGTAATGATAGTAGAATTCATATCCGAGTCTTGGTCCGTTATAATGGAAACCAACTCTTTTTCAAAACAAAGTAAGTATTGCTTGAAAACCCAAACAAAAGAGTCATACTTCTCATCAGCCAATAGAGCTGAAGGAAACAACACCGTCTTGTGATGGTGATCCACACCACCAAAGATTCCAAAAACCATAGAATACTTGTTGGTACAGTTAGTGGTGTCAAATACAATAGCATCTCCAAATTATGCACATTCATCAACAGAAACCGGATCATACCAAAACAAATGTGTCAAGCAACCATCAGAATCATTTTGATAAGAGTAAAAGAATTTAGAATCGAAAACCTTCAAGCTTGCAAAACGATCCAAAACCATGTCCACATCATATAAATATGACTCCTTCCTCTTGCTACTGAGATGTCCATGAGCTTGTCTACTTGTAAATGTCAAGTTTTCATGACCACCAGACTCAGTTGCTATCAATGCAAGTTGTCTGGAGACATGTATATTTGCTTGACTCATAGAAGAAAGCATCTCTTTCCGAGTTTGGTCAAGAGATGAATTACACTTCAAGTAGTGCAAGTGAGAATCATCGACAAGATCATGATTGTGTTCATCAACAAAAGCAGTAACAAACCATATAGATGAAGACTTATCTAGTGTAAATCAGATCATTACTTTACAACCACACCTTTTCACAGAACGCTTGTGCTTCTTAGATAAATTCTCATGCAAATCACCAATATTGTCACACACAGGACTAAGAAGACCTTTGGATCTCTTAGAACAACTACTCTGACCTTGCTTATCACATACCAAATCTTTAGCAAGTAATATCTTAGTACCTCGTTCATAATGATTATCATCTTTCCTAACATTAAACCCAATCAAACTAGCATACCTATAGTAAAACGATATGCCATCATCTAAACTTCCAAATTGTAATCCAATTCTAGGGACATCAACTGAGGACACAGTATCAATAGCAACAGATGAAGAAGAATGAACATTATCATCGTCAATGTCAATAATAGCATTAGAAGCATCAATATCAAGACTAGCATCCATTGTAGATATCAAAAAGTAACTCTGTAAACAAAATAGTAACTATATAAATATAAAAGCAACTAATACAACACAAAAAAGTAACTACACCAAACAGATCATACAAAAGTAACTACAAAATAAAACAGGTAGTACGACTGTGTTACTACTAAATAGACAGATACATATACATTGAAAAATACTAAAAAACTTCATTTAAAAACATATAGCATGAAAAGAAGGGAAATAGAAGGGATTATACTTAGCAGATAATCAACTGCTCAACACAGAATTTGGTATCAGGTTGTAAACTGGAATTAAAAAATACACCTACTTCTTCAATGTGGGTTGTTGGTCAGCTGCTGGTGGGGCAAGGCAGTTTTCAACTTCGAGCACTTTTACCCCTATCCTGCCAATAAGGCATTTTGGGAGGGAGCCTACTAGTCGATTTCCGGATACATCCACAGACTCGAGCGCCTTGTTACATGTGACCACAGCCGCACTACCGGATGTTCCACTGAATTTATGTGTAGCAATGAATGCGATTACCTCCAAGGGTTGTCTCCGTCGAGCTACCTTGGTTCTTCAAGTTCTTCTACAGAACCCATCCCTTGCTCTCTGAATCGTCAGTCCCTGTCTTGTGTGAAAAAAGTGAAGACTGCTACGCCGTCGATGACTCTGATGATGGCGTAGATGAGCTTTCCGTGGTTTCCTCCCTTGTGCTCCGTTTCCCCGCCTTTGGCTTCGATTTTGGCGGTCCGACGGCGGAAGATAGGAATCGAGAGATTTCAAATTAATTACAAATACTGCCACCGCGTGAAGGAGACGTGTAGCGTATCTACAATACCCGCACGGACAATAAAAAAACTGCATATATATATATATATATATATATATATAGAGAGAGAGAGAGAGAGAGAAAGAGAGAGAGAGTCGGGCTAGAATACACTCGAGTGTACAGATCACATTGTACACCCCAATGGTGTGTGCCTATCTAGACCATGTTTTTCCAAAATCTAATCCATCAATCTCCATAGTTACAATAATAATATGTCACATATAAAATTTAAACTTATTTGGATGAGTGTAAGTCAGTCATCCAAAGACAACAAAATCGACATACAAAACTAATTTGAAATACATGATTTTTGCCTCCTTTAAATGCACGACCTATAAATGTCCAAATGAGCTACAATTTATTATATAGTATGTTCTTATGTGACCTATATATATATATATATATATATATATATATATATATATATCCTTCTTTGTTTGTACATCAAGTTATTTACAAAATGTGACAAAAATAAACAATTGTCAAAAATATACTTAAAGCATGATTCAAATTAAGACCATTTGATTAGAAAAGAGACACGGGTACACTCTAGTTAACATGTTATCTGATATTATATACGACAAAGATGTATATATACATTTTTAACTAAGCTATATGTGTACACACTTTTAAGCTATATATGGATACATACTTTTGAATCCGAAAAGAGGATTAAAGCCCGGTAGATTTGTGCACTTAACCAAACTACTATGAATACGTTATTTGTGAGTTATATATGTATACTTCTAGAAATCACTGTCCGCAGTTTCGCGGCTTAATATCCGACATGAAGTAACGCAAATAACAGACGGATAGGATTCATTATTTCCCCATAGTGTTTCGGCCTTTCTATTCCTTTTGAATCCACATATTATTTCAGGAGGATACGGAAGAAAAAGTGCGAGAAGATAAGAAAACAGGAAATGATTCAGTCACGCCCACCCTGCGTCAAGCGCATCACGTGAGGCGGGTGGGGTGATTTTCTAGGGTAAAAATAATTTTCAGATGATGATGTAGCATCATTTAATTGGATGAGTTGGTAGAGGATGTCTAATGTGTAAATAATTTATTTTACTTATAATTTTTAGACCGTGATTAATTTTTTGATGAAATAAAAACCGTTGGATTCGTTATGAAAAATGCAATCCAACAAGACTAATATTGATATATTTTTAATAAATATATATAAAAATAATATGAATATGTTATTTTAGATGTCAATGAACCATTTTGGACATCAATTAACCATTTTTGGGTGTCATTAGGCATTTATGAGTGTCATTAGCCATTAGTGAACGTCGTTATAAATTTAGGTGTCAGTGAACCATTTTCGGCGTCAAATATTCATATTTAGGTGTCATTAGCTATTTATGGGTGTAATTAGCTATTTGTGTGTGTCGTTATAATTTTAGGTGTCAGTGAACTATTTTAGACGTCAAATAACCTTTTATGGGCGTAATAGCATCCAAAAATATTTTATTTGGGCGTCATTTTAAATTTTGGGGTGTCAATGAACCATTTTGGGTGTCAATTACCTTATTTGTGTGCCATCTTTATACTTTTGGATGTGCAATGCACCATTTTCGGCGTCAATTGACTATTTTTGGTGTCAATAGCCATTTGTGGGCGCCATAGCATCCAAAAATTGTAAAATAGCGCCCAAAAATGGTTAAATAGTTATTTTATTTGTCGATAAATACTTTATTTGGGTGACATTTTAAACTTCTGGGTGTCAACAAACCATTTTGGGTGTCAATTACCTTATTTGTGCACCATCTTTATACTTTTGGGTGTGCAATGCACCATTTTGGGCGTCAATTAACTATTTTTTGGCGTCAATACCTATTTGTGGGCGTCATGGCATCCAAAAATTATAAAATAGCGCCAAAAAATAGTTAAATAGTTGGTTTGGTTGTCGATACCTTATTTGAGTATCATCTTTATACTTTTGGGTATCAATGAACCATTTTAGTTGTCAACTAACCGTTTTTGGATGTCAATAATCATTTATGAGCGCCATAGTTGGTTGTCAATTAACATATATATATCATTTTTATATTTTTTATCTCAAAAATGTGTCAATGTTAGGCTTGTTAGATTGCATTTTTCGTAATGAAACCAACTATTTTTGTTTTATTAAAAAATTCTTTACGGTTCAAAAGTTATAAGCGAAATAAATTTATTTGTCTATTTCATAATTTCAAAAAGACCACCCAATCACTATCCACTACGTGGTGCGGTTTAGGAGGCTGGTTTGAAATTGGGAAAAGGCTGGTTTTCTAGCATCATGTGAAACCGCTCACGCGCGGGCTTGAGCGTGTGGGAAGTTTAGTCCATAAGAAAAGTACAGGTGGGGCAGCCAGCCACGTGATGCCCAATGTTTGGCTTACTTATCATGGCCTCTTTCATTGCTAGCCACGAAACAATCATGTGGCCATGGCGCTGCCACAAGCAGGCGTGGCATGCACTTTTCCCCCACAGTTTCTATCCTCATTTATCCGGCCCTAAATGATGAGTTATGCTACACACTCATGCCCACCTACCCGATCATCCACCAAATAGTTGATGTGTGGTCAATGCTGACGTGGCAGAAAAAATAAATACACCATGAAAGAGAACAAAATTGGAGAGAGAAAAATATTTTCTTCATAACTCTTATATTGTAAGGAATTTTAGGTCGAAATAAACAACAATAGGTTTATCATAAAAAATATTTTCTATCAAGACCAATGTTGACATACTTTGAAGAAAATTATATTAGAAGTATATTAAAAGAGGAGAGAAGTTTGTAGAATATTTTTGGGTACTGTATTCAGATTGACCATTCATGTACAATACTTATTGCTTATTTATTTTTCATATTCCATATTATGTCATAAATCCATCTATAAGTACTGTACATTGTATCATTTATATTAAGTTTTATATACATTTAGAATGTACGATTTACCAAAAATCATATACAAGGATATCCGCGCATTCTATTAGAAGTACAATACTAACAACCAAATTTTGTAATATAAAAAACACTACTAGAAGTATAGTACTAACAACCACATTCTATTTTTTTAAAAGTATTCACATTCATAATATGTACAGACGTACAATACCAATTGCCTCGTTATTTTTCACACTCAATATTTTATCACAAATCCGTAATAATTATACATTTTATGATTTATATTAATTTTTGCATACATTTAGAATGTAACGTTTGACAAAAATTGTATACAAGGATACACACACATTTTACAAGAAGTACAGTACTAACAATCACATTTTGTAATACAAGTACAGTACTAGACATATAGTACTAGAGGTACCGTACGAGACATAACAACAATACATGATTTGATGATTTTGTTAGTACAGTACGAAACATGCCATGTATAAAAGAATGTCGATAACCACATACCATACCTATATAAACTAATTCTCATTTCACTAAAAACATACACATTTTACTAAAGTAAAATACTTTCAACTATTGTTTAAGAACGTCTAATCCTTGATCCCCTTCATTCAAAAGTACGTATTAAGCTCATTGCTATTGTTAGCTCGATCGAATTCATTGAAGAACAAGAAGCTATTGTACATGATCTGAGAGAAACACAAATGTGATGTACTATACTCACGAGTACTGTACATTTGTACCCAGAACTTGTGAAGGTGATGTACTGTACTCACGAGTACTGGACGTCTGTACCCATAACATGTGTATGATATCTTAAAATACGGATATTATATTTCTCATGTATTATCATTATTTCAAAGTATGTCAACACTAGTCTTGTTAGAAATTACTTTTACAAGGATTCTAATACAATTTATTTCATCAAAAAATACGCTCAAGATTGAAAGTTATGGACAAAAATATTTTCTCTCTTCTACTTCCCTCATCCTTTATTGCTTTAATTGTTGATGATAGCATGACAGGTGGTGTTAGCTCCCATTCCCCAATACCAGGTGGGCGAGCAGGGAAGAAGGTGACTATGACTAGAATTTTTCTTTTTCGATCCTAGCTATGCTTTTTCAACACGACTGCTGATGTGGGATGACGACTCTTGGAATGGTTTCTGTGCAGTCTGCCCAGTACACGCTATGTGTTAATGTTGATGGTTCCATGCACCCACAGACCCATAGTTTACTGTTGGGGATGTTGTACCGATACTGTCTCAGACGTGACGAAAAATTATTACGGAAGTGTTACCAACAAGTGTATAAATCCAATCTTAAATCAACCTTCTTAATCTGATCAATACACGCTATGTGTTAATGTTGCTGGTGCCATGCACCCACTGACCCACAACTTCTTGTTCAGTTTACTGTTGGGGATGTTGTACCGATACAGTCCCAGATGTGACGAAAAGTTGTTACGGAAGAAATCAAATAAATGAAAGTCTCTAACCTGATCAAATAGTAAAACTAAAATACACTAGTTGTTTTCCCCTTTTGCCGAAACCTTCTTAAATCGCCCTCAATCTCCAAAAAAAAAGATAAAATTGATGGTTTATAAATGTAATAGACGTAGTAGTGAACACACATGTGAGATAGACGAGGATATACCCTAGGTTTTCTCTGATAAAACTGAGTTTTACGAACAGTTACTTCTTTTCGCCGCTACGACTGCCTTATTAGTCACAAACGAACAATATTTTTGTGTTATTTTTTGTATTGCGATATCATGTAAAATTTATGTTTTGTATCCCAATTTTTTAAACTATTAATAGATGTAGATACTCTATATCTATATAATCTCATTTGTTTCACTCATTCCATATAGTTTTTCCTTTTATCAACTTTTAGGACAATATTAAACCAAAAAATTATCATTTTGACACAAATTTAGCATTTTTCATATGCTAGCCTCTGACATGTAATATCATTATATAAGAAGAACATTAATGATTCATATAATACCTCAAAATGATGTTTACACACATTGTACAAATTATATTATCATGTATAAAACATGAAAATCAACTATTTGGTAGGGTTATATTCTTCCAAAACTCAAATGATAAATATTAACATGCATAGGATATGTTGTATTAATGGTACATATTCAAAACAATTTGTAATAGAAAACTTAAAATTTTCTCTCAGCTCATATTTATTATTATAAATCACATATATATGAAAAATGAACTGGAAATGAGCATATTTAGCAGGATAACACTACTAATATGAAATTACAATTTTATAGCCATAGATTGCCTACTAAGTTGAAGACAGATCATAACTATCTTCCCCCCTAAAAGAATTTTTTCCCTAACATTTGGACGAGAAAAGGATAAGCATGGTATGTCTGTAATTCAAGATCCCAAGTAGCTTTTTCCATCCCATGATTATTGTAGAACTTTCACTAGTGTAATATCTTGATTTCTAAGTTAATAAATTCTCTTATATAATATATTTAGTGTTCCTTCAACATAAGACACATTATCTCACATTTGGAAGTGTTCTTGATCAAGAATTTTCTCTTTTCCAGGGTGACACTTATTAAGCATAGATACATTAAAAACATCATCTAATTCGGATAACTCAGGTGAAAGTTCTAACCTATAAGCAACTGGACGAATTCTCTTAATACTAGATATGGTCCCATATATTTAGGTGTAAGATTTCTGCACTTACCAAACCTTAACACACTCTTCCAGGTTGAAACTTTCAGATAAGCCTCATCAACCACAATAAATTCTAGCGGGCTACGATGCTTATCTACATAACTCTTTTGGCAATCTTGAGCAGCCTTAAGTTGTTGGTGGTTGACTTTAGCCTTATCAGTAGTCTGTATGATAGTAGGATCTGTTGGTATGTATGCCTTGAGAGCAAATCATAGGATGATTGGTGGGATACATTAAGATTGATTTGATAAGCATCAAAGGCAAGCTTCCAATTCTTTCTAGTTTAGTCATATGAGATGATGATAGAACAAATCAAATGTCTAGAGAATGACAGTACTCAATGATGTATGCTTTCAGGTTTAGGACCTGAACGATGAGATCATATGGATGCTAAGAGTTTGTACATTCTCATCATGTCCCTAGTCGGATGTCATTGTGGAAGGTAGATAGACAACAATGACACACAAGACTAGATTGTGGTGTTGGTTGATGATAGAATCTCATTAGTCATGATATGGAGATATGAAACCAAACACATAGGTACTTGTTAGAGAACAAGCATACCGGATAGACCCACGTGAGTTTGACACATGGAACCATGACATGGTAGTCACAGTCAGTTCTCACAGTGATGGTGGTGAGTGTGATTCTTTGACCTGAAATCACTACACTCAACACATGTCGTTAGGTACACTTTGACATCATCAAACGCAGTCCTGAAACATGGGTTGTTATAAAGGTGATGATTGGGTGGTTTTGAAACATGGGGCTTTTTAGGGGTAAGTGATAGATATGGGATTTGTCCCTCCTGAGGGAGTTTGATATCCATGGCAACTTGATGAGTAGGATTGAGATAGGTGTGCACACATGTGTGAATCAATATGTGATATTGATGTCATACATATCTCCTCCAATCTACTCTGAGACCAAGAAAGTGAATGAATGTTGACAGGATGACTGTTCCATGCCTCGAGTTCATTCGGGATATCAGTGATAAAGGAATTATACATTCGCTGTAACACCATTCACAGATTGTAGGATTGAAAGTTGTTCTCCAACTTTCCTTTTCACTTGGGTAGCATTGATGTGTGACTAGGCACCGCTCTTTGCTTGTGAAGTGATAAGTGTTATGGACTTTCACTATCAATGTGAAATGGACCTGCAGGGTCACACACATAGGATTTAACCTGGAAGAGGAGTTTATCCACAAACGATGTTTAAATTGATTATTAAAGGATTTAGTACTTCAATTAAATACTCAATCAATTGATAACTCAGTATCATAGTATTCAAGGTGTTGGACCGATTGATTAGAGTATCAGATTGATTGAAACTGCAATTGACTGATTTGCACAATCTGTTGCTCCAACCGATCGGATCATAGGGAAAATATGATCGAATCAGGTTGGTGAACCGGTCGGCTCAAGTTGTGAGTCGATCAGCTCATGTGTCATGAAATGATTGACTCAATTGTTGAACCGATCAATTCGTGTGACCAACCAAGATCATTTGGAATGTCAGAAGACTATTTTGCAAATATAATTTGTTTCACTTGTACAAATTCGATTTGGACAATGATTAATATTTGATTAATTAGAAACAACTATAAAAGTCAAATTGAGTTAGACCAGGACCACGAACCGATCGGCTCAGAAGTAAACCGATCGACTCATAAGTGAACCGATCGACTCAGTTGCCCAACCGATCGGTTGAGGTGTGAATCGATCGGATCAGGTCCCCAACCGACCGTTTCATGCTTGAAACAATCGGTTCAGGTGGAGCAATTGGTTGTTTTGTGGAAAATCTCGAACCCTTCTACTCCTACTTTAATCCTGTATTGCTCGGGGTAGAGAACCCTATCCCATGACCCTCCTATATATATAGGGGTAGTGGGGGCTTCTCAAGAACAACAACTCAGAACACCAGTTGCTCTGTAAAGTTGTCGCTCTCTGGTTGTAGTAACCGAGAGAGCCCGACCAAGTGCTATTCGATAAGGGAGGCACATAAAGGGAAAGACAACTGCAGAAAAGCGACTGGTTGCAGGAGAGTGTGTCAACAACTAGTACGCCAACAGGAGGGTGTGACTCCTTCCGATTCCTTGTAGGATAAGGAGATCTGAGTTCCAGGTGGTCTGTGTGGACTACTTTAGAGGGGGGAGACTTCTGCCACTCGGAGGACAACTGTCAATCCTGACAGTCCCAGTGAGACCAGAAGCTGCACAAACACTGTCCAAGATCGGAGGTGAAGACCATGCAATCTGTGAAGTAACGTCGCCGAGCAAGTCTCGGGACAAGGTATGTCTCCACAAACCATCCTTCCTACTGTATAGACGTTGATGCAATTCCTTTATTCTGGGTTTGGGAGAAGAAATTTTTTGTTTCTGCTGCCTTCTCTATCTCCCCTAAAACCCAACAGTGGTATCAGAGCCACGCCAACTGCTCTATACTTTAGGATTATCGATGTGATCGATTTTGGTTTGTCACCTTTATTTATTGCATACGATGCGAATAAAATTGGCTTTATGCATGTCCAATCCTAAATCCACAAATTCTAATATACATATATGATATGTAATATGAATGCACTCGATACACATCACCCTTAAACGAGTTTTGTGGTGGATGTATAGCGTGGTTATGGCCAATAAACCCTATGTATGTGTGCTTGGTTGAATGTGGTTGCTTGCATCTCGGTCTGCGCACTAATTCCCTATCTCCTATTCCTAATGTAACTCGAGATAACTCGAGATTTCTTTCCTACCTTTGCTCCCCCCGAATGTAGCTTGGGGTTTCTCTTTTCAAATGTAAAATAGAATAGATCTTTTATTTCTTGTTATGTCAAAGAACGGCGAGCATCTGACGACAACTGAGACAATCGGTTCTAGGCATGAATCGATCGTTTGGCGATCCAGACGGTCGGTTCAAGGAGCGAGATGATCAGGTGGTGGCCATGAGGAGATGCACGACGACCAGGAAAACTGATCGGTTGGAGGAGCTAACCGATCAGCTGGTGGCACCCAGACGACTGGACAAGATGAGTAGGTCATTCATGTGATGAGTTGATCAACTCGGATGACTATAGCACTTCATCATGGACATGTTGCATGTGATGTAGACCTAGATGACCGTGATTCCTCTTGGCTCGAGGAATCACATTAGAGTGGCCATAATCATCGCTTTTATCATTTCACATGTTTTCTGTGGGATATAGCATGTATATGATACATACTATATATTGTGGTGATTGGATATGTATATGTACCTATAAAACCAAATCCCTCATTAAATATTAAAGTTTAAATGCCTTCCAAATGTGACATACATGAAAAGCTTGATCGGCCAAGTGTGAGCATGTCCTAGTGTGGTGCACCATCTATCTCGTGGAAGCGTGAAGGATGAATATGTGGGTCTGCCCTAGAAGAGTGCATCTTCATCGTGTTGGCTTTGGGTCGGACTTAACAAGGTAACCTAGATAGGATCTAGCACCTTGAGGCATGGAGGTGATCATGGCAAGGAGTTGCATATGACATCTTTCAAGAGTTGCATATGATGCAATTGGCAAGAGTTTCCTACCTGGAAGATCTAAGTTGTGTGTGACATCCCTAGCTGGTCCATGACTCAGAGGATTTTAGGATCTTGACCCACTAGAAGATTGCACGCTGCAATCTTCCAAATTGATGGTGAGGGCTATCAATTTGAACAAAATAGTGGGAGCGATAATTAATTAAAGTTCTAATTATATTGTCAATCTTTAAAATCAATCAAATAAGTCAAAATTGATTTTTGGACTAAATTGCATGTTTTTTCTTTTGTAGTACAAATGAAAACAAACAACAATCACTTTTCATTGTGATCGGTCCTTGAAAAGGACAAGCTGAATGGGACTAACTTCCACGACTGGTTTAGGACATTGAGAATTGTTCTCACTCAAGAGCAAAAGCTCTATGTCTTGGATACTCCAGTTCCAGAGGAACCTACTCCTACCGCACCAAAGGCAGAAAGGGATGCTTATAAGAAGCATTATGATGATGTCATTGATGCAAACTTCTTGATGTTGTGCTCAATGAACCACGAGTTGCAGAGACAACATGAGAACATGGGTGTCATTGAGATGATTCAGCATCTCTAGAACATGTATGAAGATCAAGCATGGCAAGAGAGATATGATGTCTCCAGGGAACTGTTCAAGTGTGTCATGACAGAAGGAGATCCAGTTGGTCCTCACACACTCAAAATGATTGGGTATGTGGAGAACCTGACAAGACTGGGATTTCAACTGAGCCAAGAGTTGGCTACTGACGTGATACTACAATCGTTGCCAGAATCCTACAGTCAGTTTGTGATGAACTACAACAAGAGCAACTTTGACAATCCGTTGATAGAGTTGTTGGGCATGTTGAGGACAGCCGAGGCACAGATGAATAAGGACAAGCCTAAGACTATGATGATGATCAACCACAAGAAAGGCAAGTCCAAGCACAAGGGCAAGGGTAAGGCTAAGAAAGGTTCTAATGCTAGCCAGCAGCCCAAGTCGTCTTCAACTCTCAAGGCCAAGGGAGGCGTGACCAAGAGAGGCAATTGCCACCATTGTCAAAAGCTAGGACATTGGAAAAGGAATTGTCCACTCTATCTAGAAGAACTAAAGAAGAAGGAGGCGACATACGTCTCCACCTGAAGGTGTCATGAAATAAACTTGTAACATTTTTGAGGTATATGATACCAAGATATAAAATGTAAAGTACTAAATAAATGGGGCAAGTGTTTCCTCCATAGATAGGAGTACTTTAGTTTATTTTCATCCTTGAAGGCATGTAATAGAGTTATGAACTGCTATTTCATATTTGCCAAATGAATAGAAACACTTTAATTTTTGCATATTGTATGAAAATGATAGCAATTAATAAAGTTGATGTTTCAATCTTTGTGGCAATGCCTTGCTTATCTTGTGGTACTTGGTATGCATAAGATAAAATGATACCTAAAAGTTATTGATAACTCAAACAATCAAATTATCATAAATCATGATAAATTCATTTCTAGTTTCCATATGATGGATAAATCTAGACTCTTTTGGTTAGAGAACCAGTAAGAGACATGAATCTCTTGAACATGTTTAATCAATCTTCACTAAGGTAGTGGAAGAATGATTATCCTATTAGGTATAATACATGTGATGTATTTACATACCTATTTTACTTAACGCTAGTACTTCAAATGGTGTCTAGAGAAATACCAATATGAATGTCATGAAGTGCTCAAGAATATCATAAATGAAGTACGGATTTGGTAAAGTGTTAATTCTTGATGAGATCAATGAATGAAATACTTAAACCAAATGTCTGAGATCCTTATGAGTGGTTATGATAGTGTATCATAGTGAACTCATGATTAAGGCATAGTGATGTCTAAATAAAAAAAGAGTCATACTCTAAGGAGTTAGAGGATGATTATCAAATAACTAAGTTCTTCTTAAATAAATAATACCCCACACTAATAAAGGACATGAAGAATCATAAAGGGTTGTGAGTTCTTATATTCTTAACAGATTCACCTCGATTATCTATGTGATGAGTTGGTCATGTGATGAGTCAACTATCTAGATGAATATGAGGAACTGGATTTTGAGTTATGTTTTATGACCATTACATCCTAGATGACTTCCATGTGAACCATAAGGTCTGACCTTGATGGTAGCACCCATTGGGATGAAATCCATAAGTGCAAATGAGTCTTAAGTGTTAAGACACATGGATAACATTTTGAGAAGGATGATGCTTATTAATTGCAACTTAATGACTAAGAGATTTGGCATACGAATACTAAAACCACATTCTTACGAGGAATAAAACAAGGATGTATACGTGACACAACCTATAAGGTTTATGAATCCATTAATGTAAATGAAGTCTATAAGTTACAATGGACTAATCAGTGTGATTGGTTTCGTACAAGCAACTCAGAGCTGGATCTTCACTTTGATAATATAGTAAGGGTTTGACTGATATGTCAAAGATAAAGAGAGATATGTGATTTAGTTGGAGCATATTCACATTCCACATGTTGATAGAAATGGAAATGTTCTAGAATGGAAATCCAAAGTGGAAATTATCTTTAAAGAAGATAGAGACGTTTCCTATGTGATAGGAATAGAGATCTATAGAGATAGTTCTCGAAAAACCTCTTGACTTGAAAAAAGAGAGCATACATTGGCAATCTATACTAAAAGGTTCAGTGTGCACAAATTCAGTGGGAGAAAACGTATCCATTTTACATGGAGTTAGTATCCCAAAGCCAAGTGTCCAATTGTTATGAAGAATGGGAACACTAAGAATAGACATGAATCTATAATGTATGTAATTATCCCATCATCTTGCATGTATGGACATGGCAAGAACAAAATGCATTTATCATCTTGTATGTAGGACATGACAATATGACATGCTCATCCTGGTAACTCGTATGTGGGACATGATGAGTGGATGTATGTCTAGATCCAGTAAGGGTTACTGGAATACCATAAGAACTTGATAAGTACTAGTTCTATGGAAATAAGGAAGGGTTCACTGTAAAGAGTTACACTGATGTGAACTTCTGAAAAGGATAGAAAATTAATCGCAAAAATATATATGGGATATATAAAAGTGAATGTTTGTTGATAAATGGAAACGTTCCAACAAAGTTGTTTTAAAATGACATGTCAAGTATCCATGTGTTAGAGAACAACAGTGGATACTATATGTATCTAGGAGTTCATAGAGATGAACTTATAGTTATTCCAGTCATTGATGACAAGTTAGGAGTACTTGGTCATGAAATGTGGCTAACGATTAGCAAAGGAATACTAGATTGCATATTAAGGCAACTCCATCTCATACGTGTGACGTACAATGAAGAGATGAGAGACATGCAGTTAATATCGACTTTGGCAAGGTGTTGCCATAACTCACTATTTTATCACTAGAGCTCAGTAACATGTGGGACATGTTTGAAGATCACTATGAACATGATTCAAGGGTGATTGGCTCGCAGTGCAAATGGGAGTCTGTTGGTATGTATGTCCTGAGAGCCAATCATAGGATGATTGGTGGGATACATTAAGATTGATTTGATAAGCATCAAAGGCAAGCTTCCAATTCTTTCTGGTTCAGTCATATGAGATAATGATAGAACATATTGAATGTCTAGAGAATGACAGTACTCAATGACATATGCTTTCATGTTCAGGACCTGAATGATGAGATCATATGGATGCTAAGAGTTTGTACATTCTTATCATGTGCCTAGTCAGATGTCATTGTGGAAGGTAGACAGACAACAATGACACGCAAGACTAGATTGTGGTGTTGGTTGATGACATAATCTCATTAGTCATGATATGGAGATATCAAACCAAACACATAGGTACTTGTTAGAGAACAAGCGTATCAGATAGACCCACCGTGAGTTTGACACATGGAACCATGACATGATAGTCACAGTCAGTTCTCACAGTGATGGTGGTGAGTGGGATTCTTTGACTTGAAATCACTACACTCAACACATGTAGTTGGGTACACTTTGACATCATCAAACGTAGTCCTAAAACATGGGTTGTTATAAAGGTAATGATTGGGTGGCTTTGACACATGGGGATTTTGAGGGGTAAGTGATAGATATGGGATTTGTCCCTCCTAAGGGAGTTTGATATCCATGGCCACTTGATGAGTAGGATTGAGATAGGTGTGCACACATGTGTGAATCAATATGTGATATTGATGTCATACATATCTCCTCCAATCTACTCTGAGACCAAGAAAGTGAATGAATGTTGACAGGATGACTGTTCCATGCCTCGAGTTCATTCGGGATTTCAGTGATAAAGGAATTATACATTCGCTGTAACACCATTCACAGATTGTAGGATTTAAAGTTGTTCTCCAACTTTCCTTTTCACTTGGGTAGCATTGATGTGTGACTAGGCACCGCTCTTTGCTTGTGAAGTGATAAGTGTTATGGACTTTCACTATCAATGTGAAATGGACCTGCAGGGTCACACACATAGGATTTAACCTGGAAGAGGAGTTTATCCACAAACGATGTTTAAATTGATTATTAAAGGAGTTAGTACTTCAATTAAATACTCAATCAATTGATAACTCAGTATCATAGTATTCAAGGTGTTGGACCGATTGATTAGAGTATCAGATTGATTGAAACTGCAATTGACTGATTTGCACAGTTTGCTACTCCAATCGATCGACTCATAGGGATGAACCGATCGGCTCAGGTTGGTGAACTGGTTGGCTCAAGTTGTGAGTTGATCGGCTCATGTGTCATGAAATGATCGGCTCAATTGTTGAACCGGTCGATTCGTGTGACCAACCAAGATCGTTTGGAAAGTTAGAAGACAATTTTAAAATATAATTTGTTTCACTTGTACAAATTCAATTTGGACAAGGATTAATTTTTGATTAATTGGAAACAAATATGAAAATCAATTTGAGTTGGACCAGGACCACGAAACAATCGTCTCATAAGTGAATCGATCGGTTCAGGTACCCCAACCGATCAGTTGAAGTGTGAACCGATTGGCTTAGGTCCCCAACCGACCATTTCATGCTTGAAACGATCGGTTCAGGTGGCGTAGTTGGTTGTTTTGTGGAAAATCTCAAATTGTTCTACTCCTTCTTTAATCCCATATTTCTCGGGGTAGAGAACCCTATCCCATGACCCTCCTATATATATAGGGGTAGTGGGGGCTTCTCAGGAACAACAACTCAGAACACCAGTTTCTATGCAAAGTTGTCATTCTCTCTGGTTGTGGTAACCGAGAGAGCCTGAGCAAGTGCTACCCGATAAGGGAGGCACACCACGGGAAAGACAACTGTAGAAAAGTGACTGGTTGCAAGAGAGTGTGTCAGTGACTAATACACCGACAGGAGGGTACGAATCCTTTTGATTCCTTGTGGGACAAGGAGATCTGAGTTCCAGGTGGTCCGTGTGGACTACTTCAGAGGTGGGAGACTTCTGCCGCTCAGAGGACAACTGTCAATCTTGACATTCCTGGTGAGACCAGGAGCTGCACAAACACCGTCCAAGACTGGAGGTGAAGACCGTGCAAGCCGCGAGGTAACGTCTCCGAGAAAGCCTCGAGACAAGGTATGTCTCCACAAACCATACTTCCTACAGTATAGAAGTTGACGCGATTCCTTTATTCTAGGTTTGGGAGAATAAAATTTTTGTTTCTGCTGCCTTCTCAGTCTCCCCTAAAACCCAACATGATCTAATGTTGATATTCTCCTACTTCATATCGACACATTAAAGACCTATATTTCCTTCCATAAAGAGCCTCATAAGGAGACATGCCGATGCTAGAATGATGATTATTGTTGTAACCAAATTCATTAGGCTTAAGCGTTCACTTCAACTAATTCTAAACTATTAAGCACAACATCTAAGCATATCCTCAAGCGTCTGGATGGTTGTTTTAGAGTGACTGTCTGTTTGTTGGTGAAAAGTTGTGTTAAATATCAAATTTGTAGGTGTACTATCAGGACCAGATGAGCGAGAGGCAGGTGGAAATGTACCCCTAGGGTAACCCCTCCCTCGCCTGGGTGGCGATGGAATTTTGAGCGGGATCTGGCGGAGTGTGAGCGGATTCCATAGGTCCTCTTCATCGTGATTGGAGTGGTGCCTCTCCACAGATTTAGTTGTTATGCGGAGGGTCTTTGTTGCGGACCAGGTGGTGCAACACCACCAAATGCAGGATCGAGGAGGGAACGAAGGCGGCATATAGAGGGACATTTCTGTCTAGCTTGCGGTATCACTATCCTAGTTAGGGTTAGAAGGTGCCACCCAGTGGCCCTTTGCGACTGAGCAGGTGGTGCAATGCCCCCGTTCATTAGATCAAGGTTGGCAGCAGGATACATGCACATACCCTTGCATATGAGTCCATCTCCGCCTTCAGGACTCGCCTGCTAGCAGCTCAAGAAGCGTGGGGTGTTCTTAGCGCATCACCAGATGCTGGCTGTGAGAAGTCTTGATGTTTGAACCACCATGGATTTACAGAGGCATTAGTTTGTGATGTTCATGGTGGTGACATCGATGGTGATGTTGTCAAGGGGGTCTTTTTGAGCTTTGTGTGTGATGCTATGGGTAAGGCATCTCCTGAAACTTCTGAATCATGTCCTTTTAGGGTTGCCGGGTTAGGAGAGTGTTATTAGAAGACAATGGAAGGGCTTGTCGGTGTATGTGGTAGGAGGGTTGTGGATATTGGGGATATAGTTGGCAATGGTTTGGAGGGGAGTAAGGGTGATGAGAGTGATCCTACTCTTGCTGCTGGGGTGAGCTTGGCTTCACATAGTGATCAGATGTTGGGGGATGGTGATGATCACCAGGTTTTTCAAAAATATGCATGGTTGTCCTGTTCTTGGGACATATCCTTTTCAAGATGTGTGTGGGGCCTCAGAATGTTTCGTGGTTTACACCGTCAATAAGGGTGAGTTCTTCTAGGTCAGTGACCTTTGTGTCCTCCTGGTGTCGGCTGATTCCGGGGTTGCTTGGTGTTTTGGATACATGGATGATGGTGGCCTGGTGACATGCCAGATGGTGTCATCCTGATTGCTGACAGCCCCTCCCTCTCTTGTCTCAATTCATCTTAGGGGTCATCATGTCCCTAGAGATGTGTGCTTCTAGTTTTTGCGACGAGGACATTGGCGGCATCAATTCTCAACCTCACCAATCTATTTTCAGTGTCGGGTGCCAGGACACCTAACATGCAACTGTAGGGCACATAGGTCGCATTCCCCCTTCCAAGGAATTGGTGTTTTCACTGCCTTCGACATGGACATTGGAGGCATCACTACCCTTCCCTGATTTCTTTCTTTTGATGCAATTCTTCAGGTCACTTGGTGCGAGATTGTCAGAGGCGCAATCCTTCTGACTCTGCTCAACCGTATGAGGTTCCTTCTTTGTAGGTGACCGAATCCTCTATCTCTGGTGGGGAGCCCGATGATGTCAAGGTCAATTTCATTGAGAGATGGGTGCAAGGCTCAGCTGGTGATCGTCGATGTCTGTGACACCCCTACTTAGGTGATTTCTTGAGGCCTCAGTGGGGTGGCGATGTCACAAGAGCATGGTCATAGTGTGATGATGAGTTCTTGAGCCAATCGTCTCTTATGGTGGTGGGCAACTACCTGGATGAGGATGGATTTGCAAGAAAAAGTGATGCAGATGATGTCTTAGTTGTCCCCTTGGCTGGATTTGGGGGAAGAAGCATCGAGACTGGCTAGGATGAATAGCCTACTTAGGCTCTACTTGATCATTTAGGATGGTTTGAGTTTGGTTCATGCTTTGTGGGAGTCTTGATGGTTGAGGGTTCTAATTTTATGTTGATCCTTTTGTGTCGATCGAGGGGGATCCTTTGTAATGTGGATGACATCAATTTTCTATCTTGAGGGGCAAGATGAATAAGATGGACCTCAACTAATTATTAAAAAAATCTCAAATTTTTACCCATCACATCTTGAAAATGATTCTAAAATCTAGAAGTAAACTTAAAATCCCTATATGAGACAATACTAATTGGAATACCATATAAATGGACTATCTGATCAATATAAATGTGTTCTAACTTAGATGTATCATATACATTCTTGATAGGAAAAACGTGAACAAACTTAGTAAATGTGTCTATAATTACCCAAATACCATCAAATCCATGTGTTGTTCTTGGAAATATAACAAAAAATCCATGGTAACATGATCACACTTCCACTCAAGAATAGGAATAGGATGAAACTACCAACCAATTTTTGATATTCAGTCTTAAATTGCTGAAAAACTACACATCATGCAACATATTCTACCACATCCTTCTTGAGACATGGCCACCAATACATCTCCTTCAAGTTTCTATACATTCCAAAATTACCTGGATGCATAGAATGCATAAAAGAATGAGTTTCTTCTAAGATTTATTGTCTCAAATTACTATTATCCGGTACACAAAGCTTGTTTTTCATATAAGACACACCATCATCAGATAACCTAAACTCTCGATGTTTTCCCTCATCCATCTCATTTATAATGCATCATATATGATCATCCTTCTGTTGTAATTTCCTAATTTGATCATATAATGTAGGTTTTACCTACATTTGCGAAATAACACCACCTTGGGGGGATAAATTATATAAATATTTATCTCCCTAAGATTAAGTATCATATCACTTTCATCACATATAAGAGATAATATTTCATATCTAGAAAGCAAAAACTTCTTGCATAGGGCACCAACCACAACATTGGATTTTCCAAGATGATAATCAATAGTGAAATCATAGTCTTTAATTTGATCTAACCACCTCCTCTGACTCATAGTAATCTCTTTTTGGGTAAAAATATATTTGAAGCTTTTATGATCTGTGAAAATATGACATTACTCACCATAGGGATAATTTCACCATGTATTCAAAGCATGCACTATTGTCGTTAACTCAACATCATGATTAGGATAGTTCATTTCATGCTTATTTAATTGTACATTGGTTTTCTCAAGATGATAATAAATAGTGAAATCATAGTTTTTAATTTGATCTAACCACCTCTTCTACCTCATATAAATATCTTTTTGGGTAAAAATATATTTGAAGCTTTCATGATCAATGAAAATATGACATTATTCACCATAGGGATAATGTCACCATGTCTTCAAAGCATTCACTATTACCACTAACTCAACATCATGAGTAGGACAATTCACTTCATGCTTCTTTAGTTGTCTAGAAGCATACGCCACCACCTTTCAATCTATATAAGCACATATCCTAAAACTCTCTTGGATGCATCATAGAAAATGGTGAATCCCTTATCTTCCTCTAGCAAAGTCTATATAGGTGTCATCTTTAGGAAAGAAGCTCATCTCACATGCATCACTCCAAACAAACTTAGTCTATTTCTAGCCAATTGTGTCAGTGGAGTAGCTATAACACTAAAGTTCTTATGAATATCCTATAGTAACCAACCAACCCTAAAAACTTTTGACTGCAGTAGGAGTTTTAGGATTTTCCCATTGGGGTACATACTCCATTTTATTCATATCTATCATGATTCCTTCACCTGAAATCATGTCCTAAGAATGCCGCATTTGAAATCCAGTACTCACACTTGCTAAATTAATAAAGGAGTGTTTTCAAAGAAGCTACAATGCCATTCTCAAGTGTATCTCATGTTTCTCTGTATTGTTGGAATACATTAAAATGTCATCAATAAAGACAACTATGAACTGACCCATATATTGCCTAAATACTTTATTCACATGTCTATAAAAGAAGCATGTACATTGGTCAGTCCAAATGACATGACCAATAATTCATACTTAGTCCTAAAAGAAAACTTAGGAATGTCATCTTCCCATATTTAGAACTGATGATATCCATATCTTAAGTCAATCTTATAAAATATTGTAGCTCCACTAAGATGATAACAAGATCATCTATTATTGCCAATAGATATCTGTTCTTGATTGTGATTTTTATTAAATTGTATCATCAATGCACATACGCACGATACCATCCTTCTTTGTTACAAAAGGAACTGGAGCTTGCCAAGGTGATGTACTCGGTTGTATAAAACCCTTATCTAGGAGTTTGTGTAGCTATATCTTCAACTCTTTGAGTTCAGTCGATTCCATCCTATAGGGAACTTTGAGAAATAGGTTGAGATCCTAGCAAAAGCTGAATTTCAAACTCAACTTCCCCTTCTGGCAGTACCAGATAATTCCTTTGGATATACATTAGAAAATTAATTTACATTAGGTACATCTAATAAATGAAGATTGTAGGTTTGAGTATCTATGAAATTTTCTAAGTACGCATGAATCTTATCTGCAACTGTAGCTGAGATCATTCAAGTAGGGAGAACCTTCCTACCACCCATAAAAATACAAGAAAATTCCCCCATATGAAACAAACCCTCCATTTTCCAGCAATCTCATCGCACTCGATAAGATTCAAGGAAATCCACTCCCAAAATTATATCAAAAGAATTACGGGAATGTGGTTTGGATTTGAAATAAAAGTATATCCATTGATGGACATATATCATATAAAATCACCCAATCAAACCCTTAACAATAATTCATACAATGTATCATGTATAAATTTCATACTAGTAGCAAGAGAACATTGTAAGAAAGAATGTGTCCCTCCAAGATCTAGTAGAACAAAAACTTTAACTATATTAAATAAGAGAGTCTCACTAGTGATGACTCTAGGAGATACTACTCCCTCCTATAGTGTCATAACATAGAAAGGACTAGTGGCTATAGGCCTACCACACTGTCCTCTAGATGCACCGCTACTAACTAGACCTCATCTAGAGCTAGAGGATACCACAATATTGAGATTGTGAATGGTGTAACTATGGAAAAATATCCTAATATGACCCATTTGACTGCAATAGAGACAACCCTGAAAATTAAACCCCCAACATTCACCTGCATGAGTTCTACCACAAACATTATAAAATGTACCTTCCTATTGTAGCCCAGTCACTGAATTTGAACTAGTGGACCTCTGATGGAGCCCACTTAGGTAGAGATGACCATATCTGGACACCTGATCTTCTATGCTAATGGTAGTCGTAGGATAGGGTGTAACATACCGAATTATGGACTTTTTGCCTTTTTGGTCCTCTTTTCCATCTTTTCCTTTCATTTCTATCTTATTTGGCCTTTTTGTATAATTTATGGAGAATATGATGGTTTAATGAACATTTGTCCACCTTTTTCACCAATATTTGGGTTTATGCACAAATACCTTAGTGGAATCTTAGTGGGTCTAATATGTAAAATGTCCACTTAAGTGATAAAAAGAATAAATAAATTCATACTAGAACTTTCTAATATCTTTTTGGATATGAAAAATAAAGGAAATCTCAAAATACACATAAAAGAGATAATAAAGATACAAATTGGGGATAATATGGGATATTTTGGATAAAAGAAGATAATGAGGAATATATTATTCTAAAAATCCTAAATAGAAACCCACAAAGATAATTTGGGCCACAATCTCATTTTATTGACCTAAAAGAAACTTAAGGGCCAAGTATCACCTAATTTGGAAGATAAATGCATATATTAAAGTCTTGATTAAAAGAAAATAGGAGATAAGCCAAATAAGGTGAAATAAAATATCTAACTTCCTCAAATTGGAAAACTAACTCCAAATTCGTAATCTACATATCAAAATTTGTCTTTATGTGAATTTGTATTTAATTTGGTCAATGTCAAATATTTTATTTTATTCGGGAGAGAGAAAATGACTTAAAGAATAAAAATATTAAATATATATGTTAAAAAATTGATTAATGCCAAAATCGTGTTCCACACAGTTAGTATTGCTTATAGGACAAGTTTTATATTTTTACAATGTTTCTATATGCCTCTCATAAATTAAAAGGATAAATAAGTGATAAAATTTAAATGAATTTAATAAAATAATAAAGTCTTAAAAAACAATGCCAAATTCATGTTTTGCATGTTAAAATATATCTTTGGATGAATTTTGACTCAATTTGTAAAATATTTGATGAGAAGGTGAATTTAGGAGAGAGAACGTGTGTAAAACTTTCAACTCATTATTTAAAATAACAAACAACTTCAAAAAATAGAAATAATGGAAAATTCGTATCCAACATACTTAATATGACTTATGAGTGAAGTTATATTATTTTTGGATAATCATAGAGTCAAAAATGAAGGAGGAAAGAGAAAATGAGTTTTGAATTACTTAACCTATTAACATTCTCAAAAAGGCAAAACTAATTCCATATTTGGATTCTATACATCAAAATAAGTCAAGGTGTCAATTTTGGTTAATTTTGGAGTTTGTTTGTACCCTCAAATAAGGAAAGATAAAAGCTAAATGATTAAATAAGAACTTTAGTCCGAGTTGGATTTGGCAACTCATTAAATACCATGATGCACGCTCCAGAATGGACCCTTGGATCACGATCAAATGGTGTCTGCATCGTCTTCTATCTCCAGCCTAATCCGGAAACAACAAAAGATGTGTGATTTTCAAATGTGAATATCTCATTCATTTCTCGACCAAATCACGAGTTCTTAGGCTCTTTGGATTCCTTGTAAAAATATGCACCCCTTTATTATAAGTTTTTAATATTTTCATCGATTATCTGAAGTTTCCCTAAAGTTTCCAAAACCTCTCTCTCACCTCACCTATGTGTACCCTAAATCACACCTCCTCACCTATATACCCCTACCCCGAGCATCGTTATCGCCCTTGCAACTCAATGCATCCTTTGATTTCAAGTTTCATCGTCGTTTGACCCTCTAGAGAGCGGCCGAAGTAGCATGGCTTGCGGCACCTATCTCTCTCCCCTCGCTTCGTCTCCGAGCAAATTGAAAATACCATCATGTTCGGTTTTTCATAAGCTTTCTTTAGCATATTTGAGCATCGAGTTTGGACGTGTATTGCACTTTTGCCTAAAATTGTAGCAAGCAAGCTGCTGCTTGCTCGCCACCATGGTGCGCGGGTGAGGAGGAAGACAACCTCCTCAGGATTTTACCGTTCTGACCACGTTCGTCTCTTCTTCTCTCTGTTTTCGAGCAAGGGCAAACTGACCTTTATGATTTTGGTTTGTCCGCGGTTGACCAGCCTTGATCGGCGTCACTTTGGCAGCCAACAGGCATGGGCCACTTACTTGGCCCGCGATGATTGGGCCAAGCAGTGGGCCCGATTGCTCTCTTCCAATCTGGCCTTGTTTTGCTGAGCTGTCACTCTCTCATTGGTCAATTTTAGAAAAATCGTATCTTTTGATTTGTTGGTTGAAACATAAAAGTAAGATATGTTCTAGAATCAGAAAAAGATGAGGTTTCTAATACAAATATTTTTGATGCTTGATTCTATGATTTTTAGAGGATTTAAATTACTTAAAAATCAAGAAAAATAACCTAAAAGTCATTATCTTGAAAATATACAAACCTATATGTTATTTTGATTAGAAAACCCTAACTAAGACAATGGTGATATTTTCAGAGTCTAATTCAAAGGTTTGTGGCAAAAGGGTTATATCTTTAGGGTTTTAAGCATTTAATGAATGAATATAGTTCTAATACATAAACATGGTGTTGATATTAGGAAAAGTGGAACATGGAATCGATTAAGTCATGAAAGTTCATAATTGGAATTAATATTAAAGGTATGCACATCTTACACCTAAGTTGGGAATATTTGTGCCTTGACCTAATTTCCTTTGATGAGGCTTTATTTGAACCCTGCATCCTATGCTCTTAATTCTTTTTCTATTCTTGCCTCATAATCAATTTTGGAATATTTTTCTTGGGTCTTGGTACCCCTTTGCCATGTTCTATTTAAATGATGTTATTACTTGCCATTGATTCTAGCATGTTGATTCTATTAGACTAACTAGCTATAGTAGTGTTACTTGTATGTACAACCACCCATAGTTGGGGAATGTGTTATTTCTCCCCTGGCAAATGTCTTATTCTCCCCCGCATATGAAATATTTGTAGGTGACTGGGAATGTATTATTCTCCCCTCACCCTTTTGGTTGAAGGTCCGGTAGGTGTCTCAACCCTACTTAGTTATGATAGTCAATATTAATCATGCATGCAATTATTTTATTATATATTGTTTATGGCAAGCATCTATTGAAAGCTTCTTGTATATTTAGCCTCATTCTCTTGTATCTTCATCTTATGATAGTTTTTGTGACACATACTTTTCTTCCCTTTCCCTTTTTGCTGGGTGCCTTCCCAACAACCCAGGAGATGAGCAAGGTGATGGATAAGACGTGAAGATCTTAGTTGTTGATTTGGACTTAGATGATGGATATATCACTTGGAGACAAAAACGGAGTAGTCTAGACTTCCCTCTATCTAGATCCTATTTGTGTATGATGATGTAACCCTTAATGGGAGATTTTTTATGTATTTTGTACAATCTTTTATGAAATTGAATATAGTCAGAAATGTTTTTATTCCACTACTTTCCAATGTGTTTTGTTTATCATATTTTAGTAGAGGGTGGTTTATCCCACTCTTTACAACATAGTATCAGAGCCCATGGTAGTCGGAATCTGACTATTTTAGTTTTGTCTCCCTATTTAGAACCCTATATTTTCATAGTTTCCCTTAAGTTACATGTTTGCCCTAGATTTGATATGTACTGATGATAGAGTGATTTAGGACCCCATAGTTTCACGTTAGAATCTTGATGGATAAAACTCTAATATACTCATAACTAAAACATGCATAACTTGATGTTGTTTAGGTTTGCCTTTAGGCAACTATTAGGGCATGAAGTTGAAGCAAAGGTGTCTGGAAAGGATCATGGTTTCGAGGGATGGAAATATTTTCCTCTATTCCACTAGCTTGGTTTATGAGGACTCCCATGTCTATATGATATCGGCCTGGCCTGAGCTAATACGAATTGCCCAAAATAGTTTTCTTTTAGGCAAGAGTAACCTTAGAGTTCTATGTTGTATATATTTGGGTATCCTAATAGTTTGACTTAAGTTTCACATGTATGTTGGTTTCTCCTAGACCCCTAATATGATAACCTTATGACTTGTTTGGGGATATATATATCAAGATGGGTTCCTTATGTCCCTTAGGACCACATGCTTGGATAAGTTTATCCCTAGAACCTAGACCTCAGAGTTTGGGTGTTTGGGAAGATATCAGTGTGCACAGTGGAATCATGGTGGATCTTGAGTATGATTTAGTTAAACTCATCCTTTAACCCTAATGTAGTTTGGCTTGATGGATCGAACCCTTTTAAAGATTGGAGTATAGTTAGTTTGGTGATGTTGCATGGTTATATTTCAAGGACAAAATACTCTTTAGGGGGATGGAACCCTATAACATCTTGAAGTATATCTAATCTATCATTGTAAACCCTAACCCCATACTTAGGAGGTTGTTGTGATTGAATCCTTAATGTTGTTCAAACAAGTAATAGTGGTAACCCTAACATTTTGTTTATATATAATGAAGATATAATGGTCATATAAGGAATAATGCATGTGCTTGAACACAAATGAAGACATAATGCACATAATATGAATATCAATGCTAATTGTCAATATGTAAGACGTTGATCAAGTCATGAACCTATAAACCCTAATGATATGATGAGAAAGATAATAGTAACCTAATATTTAACTTAATGCATTCCAGGAATGAATAAGTGAGATATAATGGTCATGTTGACCTAAACCCTAAGTTGTAATCACCTAATCTTAGTATATACATCCTTAATGCCTTACATTAAGTGCCATAATTAGTTAGCATACCTTGGTACACATAAATGATATATATACATATATATATATATATATATATATATATATATATATATAATCATCTAATCACATATTAATCAAGTCATCAATATAAAATGCAAGTTGCCTTGTTATCTAATACACATGTGATTAGTCACTTAATGTGAATCAATTCATTGATAAGTAATATGTCTCACCTTGATCATTAAAATACATGTAATGGCTTCCATATGAATATGAAATGATTGAATCCACATATATGTGCAAAATAAATCATATAAACGAATAAATATAAGGAAATGATTAATGATGACATTAACTTGAACAATAAATATAATGTGATAATGTGACAACGTTTAATATGAGTATAAGTAACTAATGTGACATTAATTGGAATAATTGTATGCTTAACCACAAATTGAATAGAATGTCTTATTTCATGTAAAACAATTTGTTATAATTAATAAAGTGGTAATATGAGGATAATGAAGTATAAACCAGAATTATTAAGGACAATGATCAAATATAATAATGAATGTTGAGATAATTGAGTAACCCCTAATTGTGCTAAAATTCTTAGTAAGAAAAATGAGAAACATATATAATGTTTCATGTATGATAATGAAATATAACCCTTTTGGCAATAAAGTGAATATGTCTAAAATAATGATGAAAATGTGATATCATAATGAATGTAATTCTAATGAACCATAAATGTAAATAATGTTAAAGCTCATAAAAATAATCTTAATAATGGAACCCTAGGTGATCCTTGAGAACCTGACCTATGTTGAGATGCTTGTGATGTATATGTTGATGAGTTGTTTGGTGGAAGTTATGGTTGGAGAAACAACCTGAAGTTTGGTGATGTGAGGCTGCACACTCACCCTTCCCTAATTGCTAGTGATTTTGGGGACAAAATCCTCTTTAAGGGGTGGAGTGTTGTAACATACCGAATTCTAGACTTTTTTCCTTTTTGGTCCTCTTTTCCATCTTTTCCTTTCATTTATATCTTCTTTGGCCTTTCTGTATAATTTGTGGAGAATATGATTGTTTAATGAACATTTGTTCACATTTTCACCAATATTTGGGTTTATGCACAAATACCTTAGTGGAATCTTAGTAATGGATCTAATATGTAAAATGACCACTTAAGTGATAAAAATAATAAATAAATTCGTGCTAGAACTTTCGAGTATCTTTTTGGATAAGAAAAATAAAGGAAATCTTGAAATACACATAAAAGAGATAATAAAGATAATAATTGGGGATAATTTGGGATATTTTGGATAAAAGAAGATAATCAGGAATATATTATTCCAAAAATCCTAAATAGAAACCCACAAAGATAATTTGGGTCACAATCTCATTTTATTGACCTAAAAGAAACTTATGGGCCAAGTATCTCCTAATTTGGAAGATAAATGCATATATTAAAGTCTTGATTAAAAGAAAATAGGAGATAAGACAAATAAGGTGAAATAAAATATCTAACATCCTCAAATTGGAAAACTAACTCCAAATTCGTAATCTACATATTAAAATTAGTCTTTATGTGAATTTGTATTTAATTTGGTCAATATCAAATATTTTATTTTATTCGGGAGAGAGAAAATAACTTAAAGACTAAAAATATTAAATATATATGCTAAAAAAATTAATTAATGCCAAAATTGTGTTCCAAATGGTTATTATTGCTTATAGGCCAAGTTTTATATTTTTTGAAAGTTTCTAGATGCCTCTAATAAATTAAAAAGATAAATAAGTGATAAAATTTAAATGAATTTAATAAAATAATAAATCTTGAAAAAAATAAATAATTCCAAATTCGTGTTCTACATGTTAAAATATATCTTTGGATGAATTTTGCCTCAATTTGGAAAATATTTGATGAGAAGGTGAATTTAGGAGAGAGAACATGTGTAAAACTTTCAACTCATTATTTAAAATAATAAACAACTTCAACAAATGGAAATAATAGAAAATTCGTATCCAACATACTTAGTATGACTTATGGGTGAAGTTATATTATTTTTGGATAATCATAGTGTCATAAATGATGAAGGAAAGAGAAAATGAGATTTGAATTTTTTAACCTAATAACATTCTCTAAAACGCAAAACTAATTCCATATTTTGATTCTACACATCAAAATCAGTCAAGGTGTCAATTTTGGTTAATTTTGGAGTTTGTTTGTACCCTCAAATAAGGAAAGATAAAAAGTTAAATGATTAAATAAGAACTTTAGTCTGAGTTGGATTTGGCAACTCATTAAATACCATGATGTGTGCTCCACAATGGACCCTTGGATCACGATCAAATGATATCTACATCGTCTTCTAGCTCCAACCCGACCCGGAAACAACAAAAGATGCATAATTTTCAAATATGAATATCTCATTTATTTCTCGACCAAATCACGAGTTCTTAGGCTCGTTGGATTCCTTGCGAAAATTCGCACCCCTTCATCATTTGACCCTCCAGAGAGCGGCCGAAGCAGCATGGCTTGTGGCGCCTATATCTCTCTCCTTGCTTCGTCTCCGAGCAAGTTGAAAATACCATCATGTTCGAATTTTTATAAGCTTTCTTTAGCATATTTGAGCATTGAGTTTGGACGTGTATTGCACTTTCACCAAAAATTGTCGTAAGCAAGCTGCTGCTTGCTCGCCGCCATGGTGTGCGGGTGAGTAGGAAGCCAACCTCCTCAGGATTTTACCGCTCTGCCCCCGTTCATCTCTTCTTTTCTCTGTTTTCAGGCAAGGGCAATCTGGCCTTTTTGCTTTTAGTTTGTTCGTGGTTGACCAGCCTTGACCAACACTACTTAGGTAGCCAGCAGGTGCGGGCCACTAACTTGGCTCACGGGTATTGAGCCAATTAGCGGTCCCGACTCCTCTCTTCCAGTCTGGCCTTGTTTTGTTGAGGTGCCACTCTCTCATTGGTCAATTTTAGAAAAATTGTATCTTTTGATTCGTTGGTCAAAAAATAAAAGTAAGATATGTTCTGGAATCAGAAAAAGATGAGGTTTCTAATAAAAATATTTTTGATGCCTGATTTTGTGTTTTTCGAAAAAGTATTTTTAGAGTGATTTAAATTACTTAAAAATCAAGAAAAACAGCCTAAAAGTCATTATCTCCAAATATACAAACCTATATGTTATTTTGATAAAAAAAACCCTAACTAAGACAATGGTGATATTTTCAGAGTCTAATCCGAAGGTTTGTGGAAAAAGGCTTGTAACGTTAGGGTTTTAAACGTTTAATGAATGAATATAGTTCTAATACATAAACATGGTGTTGATATTAGGAAAAGTGAATCATGGAATCGATTAAGTGGTGCAAGTTGATAGTTGGAATCAATATTAAAGGTATGTGTATCTTACACCTAAGTTGGGAATATTTGTGCCTTGAGCTAATTTCCCTTGATGAGGCTTTATTTGAACCTTGCATCCTATGCTCTTGATTCTTTTGCTATTCTTGCCTCATAATTAGTTTTGGAATATTATTCTTGGGTCTTGGTACCCCTTAGCCATGTTCTATTTAAATGATGCTATTACTTGCCATTGATTCTAGCATGTAGATTCTATTAGACTAACTAGCTATAGTAGTGGTACTTGTACGTACAACCATTCATAGTTGGGGAATGTGTTATTTCTCCCCTAGGGAACGTCTTATTCTCCCCCGCACATGAAATATGTGCAGGTGACTGGGAATGTATTATTTTCCCCTCATCCTTTTGGTTGAAGGTCTGGTAGGTGCCTCAACCCTACTTAGTTAAGATAGTCAATATTAATCATGCATGTAATTCTTTTATTATATTTTGTTTATGGCAAGCATCTTGATAACCTCCAACTTTGGATGATTATCTTAGCGTTTTCTTTAGTTTTTAGCACTCTTTCTAAATTAAAGGTAGACATAATCCCTAAATATTCCCTCATATTGTAAATATACTATTAGACTAACTTTTTCCCTTTATATTTGCAGAAAAAGACACAAAAAAATCATAAAAGACTAAACCAGCCTCAAGACCGCATGGCCCCAAACGGTCCCAAGACCGCATGGAGCCAATCGGTCCCGAGACTGCATGGAGTCAAATGGTCCCAAGACCGCATGAAGCCAATCGGTCCCGAGACCGCATGGAGTCAAACGGTCCCAAGACCGCATGAAGCCAATCGGTCCCGAGACCGCATAGAGTCAAACGGTCCCAAGACCGCATGAAACCAATCGGTCCCGAGACCGCATGGAGTCAAACGGTCCCAAGACCACATGAAGCCAATCGGTCCCGAGACCACATGGAGTCAAACGGTCCCAAGACCGCATGAAGACAATCGGTCCCGAGACCGCATAGATTCAAATGGTCCCAAGACCGCATGAAGCCAATCGGTATCAAGACCGCATGGAGTCAAACGGTCCCAAGACCGCATGAAGCCAATCGGTCTCGAGACCGCATGGAGTCAAACGGTCCCAAGACCGCATGAAGCCAATCGGTCCCGAGACCGCATGGAGTCAATTGATCCTGAGACCGCATGGAGTTAAACGGTCCCAAGACCGCATGGAGTCAAATGGTCCCGAGACCGCATGAAGCCAATCGGTCCCGAGACCGCATGGAGTCAATCGGTCCCGAGACCGCATGGAGTCAAACGGTCCCGAGACCGCATGGAGTTAGACGGTCCCGAGACCGCATGAAGCCAAATGGTCTTGAGGTCCAAAGGGTCTCAAGGTCCAAACGGTCTTGAGATCCAAATGGTCTCAAGGTCCAAACGGTCTTGAGATCCAAACGGTCTCAAGGTCTAAACGGTCTTGAGGTCCAAACGGTCTCCAAACCGTTTGGACTTCACTTAAGACCTATAAATAAGACCCCAAGGGTCCTTCAAAGGGCATCAAGTTTCAGACGTCCAAAGGCTGCCTCAATCACTCCAGAGCACATCCGACTTCCATCCTTCGCCCAGGGGCTGCCGGTCTGAGACCCATACTTGATCTTGAAGTTGTTTTCTCTCTCTCCACCAAAGAAGGTGGGAAGGGGAGATCTCGTCATCACGCAACCCGTGAAGTTAGTGGATCGTTTCTCTCTCTCTCTAAGGGGTTAACTTTTCTCTGTCCTTTGTGGGGATGGCACTCTCTCTCTCTCTCTTCTTGCCTCTTTCTTTGTCCTAGTCATGAGCGAGTAGTCTCTCTCACTAGGGTGCGGGGAGTAGTCCCGCTAACCATGTTTTCATATCATGTAAATGTAATCCATAGTTTGCAATATAGATGTTATCTTTTCAGTTCGACATCAAACATTTAATGAATACTTGTTGCTTGATCTCCAACTTGTGTTATCTTTTATCTTTTAGTATGAATTGTCTATGTTTGTACTATTAGATTTGAAACTCATTTGTATGTTGGTTCTTGGTGCATGTATCCACCATGCATCTGTTTCGGTATCTAGAAGTGTCTCTCAAGAAGTGGAATAAACTCACTATCACTCGTTGCACTTTCATACTATGAAATGGAATCAGTTGACGTCTGAAAGTGCAACCTTGATAAGTTGAGGAACACACTTTACGAAGGGAATGATGCAAAGTAAGTGACCATTTGTTCGGGAATGGCTGGCATTGCAACATTCCCGCACTTCTCGTAGTTAGTTCTTTGAAAGGAAACTAAGTCTACAAAGATACTAACTGATTAAACTCTTATTGCAGGTTATGTTTTATTTTACATGTCTTGATCCATGTGTAGTGGTGGTGAAAACCGATCACACTCTAGTGACTTTTATCATAGTTTTACATCCTTAGATTTACTTGCTTTCTTTACTTTACATGTTCTTAGTTTAAAACAACAAAACCTACTTTTCAATCTGTGCCCACTATTAAGAAACTAAGTGAACTTCTAACATTTTCCATCTTGTTGCTTGCGACAAGACCGTTGTTCTGTGGATTCGACCCTTAACTATACTACGATAAGACTTCCACGTATCTTAGCATACGTGGGTGGAGTTCTCTATCTAGTATAAGCAAGGCTAAACCTAAAGACTTACCATCTTTAGTATTTTTAGTTGGTGCACATAATTCCACATAAGTGGAAGCTCCATCAAAATTGGCGCCATTACCGGGGAAAACGGTACGTTTTAATTTCATTTAGTATTTTACTAGTTGGTTAGGATTTTACACTTTCTTTTAATCATAAATCCATATCCTTTTGAATTAATTACATCTTTGACATCATTTAATAGGTGTTTTATTTTCTCTACTCAGGTAGAAAATGTGTATGCGATCATCGCATAACCGCGGATTTTCCCCTGATCCGGAGTACGACTCCGAGGTAGAGAGAAGCTTCCATCGCCAAATCAGACTCAATCGCCAACGAGCTAGGCAAATGGCTGAAGATCAATGCCAGGCTGCATTGGTGATGGAGAGGGTCAACGCCGCCATCGCCGCTCAATGAGCACAAATCATCGTCGATACTCGTGCTCAAATTCAAGAGGAGATTTGTGCAGAAGAACAGGCCCGCATCAGAGTTGAGAATGAGGAAGCAACCCAAGCTACTCAATTGGAACTAAGGAACAAGTAGTTGAGGGACTATGTTGTCCTTAAGAATTACGAGGATAACCATCCGATCCGACCTCCATTCATAAACATACCCAACTTTGAGATTCAGACCCAATGGATCCAGATCATGCAGGGCATCTCATTCTCCGGAGGTTCTGGAGATGACTGCATGGATCATCTGAAAAGGTTTAAGGCACTGTGTCGGCTGGTTCCACAAGCTGGAGTTGCCTTTGATGCAATAATGTTGCATTTGTTTCACTTCACTCTGTCTGGGAGATCTCTAAGCTGGTATAACTCACTCGACATGGAGCCAATAATTACCACCTGGTCTCCCCTGGAGGAAAAGTTCTATGAGAAGTTCTTCCCCCCTTCACTGACTTACGAAATCAGGGAGGCATATTAATCACTTCTCTCAACTTCCCGGAGAATCGCTTGTTGAAGCATGGGAAAGGTTTAAAGAACTTCTGCGAAAGTGTCTACATCACGACATCTCCCAAAACCAACTGATAGAAACATTCTACAGGGGAGTGAGTGATGATATCAAATAGTTCTTGGATTCCTCATCTGGAGGAAACTTTATGAGAAAGAACTATGAGGATGCCTGGAAAATAGTCACGCTCGGGGCTGAGAATCAGTCCAATTGGGGACGATTAGCTGGCAAAGGAGTTCTCAAGGTTTATAAAGCTGAAGAATCGATGGAGATGAAGGCTATTGCTGAAGCCTTGAAAACCATATCTCATAGCAACAAGCTCTTGAAACTTCTCTTGGAGAGTTTGACAAGAAGAAAAATCCTCTGGTTAAACAGGTCAAGGCTGCCACAGGAACCTATGAAGCCTGTCATGCTTCTGATCATCCAACCCTTTCATGCAGTTTACTCTAGAATGTGATGATGGATATACATCCACCACCACCACAATATGAACCAATCACTGACCAGTCTGAAGAGCAACTTCCTAAACAAGTCAACTCTATTCACTCTATTCCTGGACAAGTCTATTATAATCCTAATCAGCCGAGGAACCATCCAAGATTTCAATATGGGAACCCTACTGGAACCACAAATCTGCAACACCAGACGCAGGGAGGATCCTCCAGTAGGTTACCACCTGGATTCCCAAACAATTTCAATCAAAACCAAGGGAACTTCAGGAAAAACTTCCTGAGAGCCAACTACCTCAGGAACCCATCTGCCCACTATCAGTATACTCATCCTCCACTCCACCCACAGCTGCACCAGCAACCTCAGTTAGCGCTGCCTACACAACAACCTCAACAAGGACAAAAACAAATTCCTCAGAAAAACACTCCCTCTCAGCCGGAAGATGAAATGTCTTTGATAAGGCAAATGCTGCAATCCCAACAAACTATGCTTGCTAATAAACAGGCTCAGAAAAAGGCAGTTGAAGCTCAACTTGCCCAAATTGTTGTGCAGCTGAAGCCTCCAGCAGGCACTTTTGTAGGGCAGCCCAAATCGAACCCTAGGCATGGACAGAATAGACCTGAACAGTTGAATGTCGTCACCACGAGATCTGGACACACTCTTCATGAAACAACTAGGATCACTCTTGCTAGCGATGATACACCTGCCTTTATGACGAATGAGAGCCCGATGCAAGGAATAGAGAAGCCCAAAGAGGGCGCAAAGAGGAAAGATAAAAAACAAGTGTCCATAGAGCCAGATGTCTTGTAGTTTAAACCAAGAATCCCATATCCTGGGAGACTGCGAGAAACAAAAATGGATACCAGATTCCAAAAGTTCAAGGAGGTGATGAAAAAACTTTACATCGATATCCCGCTACTTGATGCTCTCTCCGAGGTACCATCTTGGGAAAAATACCTCAAAACTTTGTTATCAAGAAAGTACATCACTGAGGAACAAGAAACTGTTAAGCTTTCCCAAACAACCTCTGACATCATCCTCAATAAAATGCCCAAGAAGAAGAAGGACCCAGGTTCCTTCGGAATTCAATGTTGCATTGGAAACACATCAACCAAAAAGGGACTAGCTGACCTAGGGGCCAGCATATCCATCATGCCCTATTCTATGTGAAAAAGACTAGGTTTCACCGAATTGCTGCCCACAACAATGACGATTCAGTTATCCAACTCTACCTTCACCGCACCTCTTGGAATTATTGAAGATATTCCAGTAAGGATAGGCAAGGATGTCTATGTCCCCTGTGACTTTGTTATCATGGATATTAAAGAAGATCTGAGATACCCGATAATTTTCGGCAGACCTTTCCTCGCTACTGCCAGGGCACTTATCGATGTTGAAGCTGGTACCATAATTCTAAGACTCGTAAAAGAAGCTATTCAATTCCGAGTTCTTAACAGCATGAAAGGCCCTAGCATCCAAGAGGAGGTTTTTCTTCTAGACGCAATACAACAAATGTCTCAATTAGAGATATCTGAGCCATAAGACGAGCTAGAAAATGTCCTCACCAATCTAGAAGTTGAATTCTCTACAAACGAACTGGTTCAACAGTGTCTGCAACACTTGGAGAAGGTCGAAGAAGCACCGACGGCCACTTTTGAAGAACTCAAAGCTGTCACCATTGTAGAAGCAACTGAGCCACCTAAAATTCCTGAAATGAAGACTCTACCCATGGGGCTCAAACATGTCTTCTTGGACGAGGAAAAATTATGCCCGGTCATCATCAATTCCACCTTAACAGAAGACCAGGAAGGAAGACTTCTTGAAGAATTGAAGAAGCACAAAAAGGTCATTGGGTATAAGATAACTGACCTGACGGACATAAATCCAGCCCTATGCATGCACAGACTACCCATGGTCGAAGAATTCAAGCCGTCACGCGAATATCAGAGGAAGCTGGACCCTAATCTCAAAGAAGTGGTTTGCCTGAATGTCCTCAAATGACTAAAATCCAGCATAATCTACCCGATCTTTGACTCTCAATGGGTCAGTCCCGTCCAAGTAGTTCCTAAAACGGGAGGTACTACTGTCGTTCTCAATGACAAAAATGAGTTAGTGCCCACTAGGACGGTGACGTGGTGGATGATGTGTATTGACTATCGTAAACTGAACAAAGCCACGTGGAAAGATCACTACCCTCTGCCTTTTCTTGATGAAGTCCTAGAGCGCCTAGCTCATCAGAAATATTTTTGCTATCTTGATGGTTATTCTGGGTTCTACCAGATACCCATACACCCGGAAGACTAGGAAAAAACTACCTTCACCTGTCCTTTTGGGACATATGCCTTTAGAAGAACGTTATTCAGGTTGTGTAACGCACCCGCTACGTTCCAACGGTGTATGTCTGCCATCTTCGCCAGATTAACTGAATCTATCATGGAAGTGTTTATGAACGATTTCTCAGTTTACGGAGATTCTTTTGATAATTGTTTAATCAACCTTGGACAAGTTCTACAACGTTGCGAGGAAACGAACCTTATCCTGAATTGGGAGAAATTTCATTTCATGGTAACAGAAGGTGTCATCCTCGGACACAGGGTAAGTGACAGAGGAATCGAGGTCGATAAAGCAAAAATCGATGTTATCTCAAAGTTGTCACCTCCAAAGGATATAAGAGGAGTTCGTGCTTTCCTGGGTCATGCGGGATTCTATAGAAGATTTATCAAGGATTTCTCAAAAATAGCAAAACCAATGACCCAACTCCTGACAAAAGACGCTGAGTTCTTTTTTAACCAATAATGTTTGCAAAGTTTTTCGACGCTCAAGAATGCTTTAATTTCTGCACCTATCCTGAGAGCCCCAGATTGGTCGCAACCGTTTGAAATCATGTGCGACACAAGCGATTACACCATAGGGGATGTTTTAGATAGCAGATTAACAAGAAGCCTTACGTAATCTACTACGCATCAAAAATGCTAGATGAAGCACAAAAAAACTACACTACCACAGAGAAGGAGTTTCTGGCTGTCATCTACACGTTTTAAAAATTCTGCTCCTATTTGATTGGATCCAAGGTCATTGTTTACACCGACCACTCTGCCATTCGATACCTGATTCAGAAGCAAGATGCCAAACCCAGGCTTATCCGCTGGGTGTTGATGCTTCAGGAATTCGACTTGGAAATTAAGGATAAAAGTGGAGTGGAGAACGTTGTAGCTGACCACCTCAGCCGTATCGAAGTTGAAGATGAAGATAAAATCCCTATCCGAGATTCTCTTCCAGACAACCAACTTATGAAGGTTACTCATGGATTCCCTTGGTATGCGGATATTGTCAATTATCTAGCTACATGGATTATTCACCCCTCTGCTTCCTACCATGACAAAAGGAAATTCCTTCATGACATAAAGCAATATTATTGGGATGAACCCTATCTGTTCCACCTATGTGGTGATGAACTTTTCCGTCGCTGTTTACCAGAAGAAGAAATCACCCCTGTCCTAGAGCACTACCATTCAGGACCCATGGGGGGGCACATGAGTGCAAAGAAAACCACTATAAAAGTTTTGCAATCAGGCTTCTTCTGGCCCACCATAGCAAAGGACTCCTACGATTTTGTGAAAGCTTGCACCAAATGCCAATTTTCTACAACATATCCAAAAGGAACAAAATGCCCCTCACAATGTGGCAAGAAATAGAGCTTTTCGATGTGTAGGGGGTAGACTATATGGGCCCTTTTCCTTCCTCCTATGGTTTCTCCTACATCCTGGTTGCGGTGGACTACGTCTCGAAATGGGTTGAAGCTATACCCACCGTGTCCAGCGATTCCAAACCAGTTATTAAATTGTTTAAAGACATCATTTTCCCCAGATTTGGAGTCCCCAGAACTGTCATATTAGATGGCGAGACCTATTTCCTGGAATGAAGTTTTGAAGCCCTGTTGAAAAAGTACGGAGTTAACCACAAAATAGCAATGCCTTATCACCCACAGACCAGTGGTCAAGTTGAGGTATCAAATAGACAATTAAAGGTGATCTTAGAAAAAATAGTTAATCGATACCGCACTGACTGGTCCACCATACTTCCCGATGCCCTTTGGGCATACCGAACAGCCTATAAAACACCAATTGGGACAACATCGTTCCGTTTGGTGTACGGGAAGTCATGTCATCTTCCAATAGAACTGGAACACAAAGCCTGGTGTGCCATCAAACAATTAAACTTTGATCTTAAAAGTGTAGGAGAGAATAGACAACTCCAGTTGCAGGAGCTAGAAGAGATCCGAATGACCGCCTATCAGAGTGCCAGAATCTATAAAGAGCAGACCAAAATGTGGCATGACGGTCATCTTAAGAGGAAAGACATCGTCGTCGACGACAAAGTACTCCTTTTTAACTCCAAGCTCAAGTTGTTCCCCAGAAAACTTCGAACAAAGTGGTCTGGGCCCTTCACCATAAAGCATATATACCTAACAGGAGTTGTCATAATTGTCGACTATAACGGAGGAGAAAGGACGGTCAACGAACATCGTTTAAAGAAATACTACACTCCAGAAGATAAGATGCCAAGACAGACCATCGAAATCAAAGACGCCACGAAGTTAGATTAACAACATCAAAGCTTCATCGACCCAGCAACATAAAACCCAGGCGCTACTTGGGAGGCAACCCAAGATTTCAGCTTCTTCCTTTATTTTCCGTTCTTTTAATTACCCTAGGTTTATCTTATGAAAATATAAAAAAAATTCACATAACCAAAAAAAACAAAAAAATAAGCAAAATCAAATAATATAAAAAATATATATATAAACCAAAACAAACATAAAAATATAAAAATATGTTCGAACTAAACCCCACCAAATGGTCCTGAAACCGTTTGGAACCAAACGGTCTTCAAACCGTTTGGAGCCAAACGGTCTCGAAACCGTTTGGGACCAAACGGTCTCGAAACCGTTTGGAGCCAAACGGTCTTCAAACCGTTTGGAGCCAAACGGTCATCAAACCGTTTGGAGCCAAACGGTCTCGAAACTGTTTGGGACCAAACGGTCTTCAAACCGTTTGGAACCACTCGGTCTTGAAACCGATTGGAGTCCAAATGGTTGCTAAACCGTTTGACCTAGGGTTTTTGTCGAGTCAACCCCCATTTCCTATAAATATAAACCCTACCCCCTCCTTCTCCTCTCTTTGACTCTCGAGTTTTCTCTAACCTTTGTGCAAGAACTATTCCATTGCCTCTGCTTCCCTTGCTCCCGCTCTACCTCCATCGACCCGATTTCCGTGCTTCTTCACGACGACCTCACCTCCGTACCACCACTCTCCCCTCCTCTGTCGTCGTCTCCACCAACAACCACAAGGTAGTCCATCCACCGTTGCAACGCCTACATTTGCCACCGCGGCAATGTCCAGCGTTTTCACTTCCTTAGCCATCTTCACCTCCGTCATCATCTACGGCACCGGAGTGGCACCCTCCACCCTCTTTTCCATCGCCGCCGGCTCCGCCGCGACCCTCTTTACGTTCGTCTTTATCTCCATCAGCTCCTTCCATTGTCGCCTTCGTTTTTATCGCTGACAGATCCACCCTCTCAATCGCCACCTTCGTCTCCATCGTCGACGCCTCCGCCTTCCCTTCACCGGCCGTTACCCGACGTTTCACCTCCCAAACGGTCTCCAAACTATTTGGAACCAAACGGTCTCCAAACCGTTTGGGACCAAATGGTCCTGAAACCATTTGGAACCAAACAGTCTCCAAATCATTTGGAACCAAATGGTCTCCAAATCGTTTGGGACCAAACGGTCCTAAAATCATTTGGAACCAAACGGTCTCCAAACCGTTTGGGACCAAATGGTCCTAAAACTGTTTGGAACCAAACGGTCTCCATACCGTTTGGGACCAAACGGTCCTGAAACCGTTTGGAACCAAATGGTCCTGAAACCATTTGGAACCAAAGGGTCTTCAAACCATTTGGCCTTCCACATTTGTTTAATTTTCATAAAAATACAAAAACACATAAATACAAATAAAATCCAATTTTTCTAAACATGTTCTAACTCATGATTTCCCATTTTGCAGATATGGCATCACCAGCAAAGGAGGCCACTAGATTTGAAGACGCTTCAATATGGACCAATGAGCAACTGAGGGCAGATCAGGCCAAACTCCAGAAGATCGTCGATGACTACAACAGGACTGGAAAGGCCCCGCCAAATGTCAAAATCATGGAGGTCTTATGTGAACTTGATTGCCTCAACAAGTTCCTAGATGAGGCACCTGAAGAAGAAATCGAAATTTCTTCCGATAATGATGAAGTCTCAGAATACGAGCCAAACCCAGAGGACGAGTCCCCAACTGAAAAATCAAAGGGGAAACGAAAGGTCCAGGAAACCGCAACCAGACAGCCCTCCAAGAAACGGGCACGAAAACAAGTTCGCCCTATCTCTGCTAGGGACCAAACCCTTGCAACACCCACCACCATCCCTGTTACCACCCCCACCTTCTCAATCCTCACCACCACCGCGCCCCCACCAGAAAACCTTTACATCCACACCATCCCATCCACAGACAAAATCCTCAAACCCACTAAGTATGTTTGCTCCAGAATACTCCTGAAGATGTCGATCTATGATAGAGTACTCACAATGCTCAACAACGCCAACCTATCCAGACTCTGTTTCATCCCCGAAATATCATATGTCGAGCCCACCACAGAATTCTTTACCCACCTTACTAAATAAATAGTGGAGATTACACACAGAGCAATGGATGGTGGTGACCGCCGCATAGTCACCAAGATCTTTGGGAATGACATTGTGATAACAGAAAACCTTCTAAATGAAATCTTCATCGAAAATCCTGAGCAGCTCAAGAAAGCCGGAGCTGCAGGAACGAAGATCTACCCGTTCAATAAACACACCTTCTGGAAGTCACTAACGGGGATCCCAAGCTACGAGGCAAAGACATGTAAAGCCTCCAATATTCACTCAGGGGTCGTGCGTATGCTTCACAAAATCACCACCAGTGCGATGTTCCCCATATCAGAGGGAGGCAACGTCATCGCTGCCGACCTCTTAATCCTATGGTCAATCCTGCATGGAAAACTGGTCAACATCGGACGACACTTGATACAAAAGTTCTCCAACTACACCATAGGAAAGGAAATTTGCATGGGGGGTCATTTCACATCCATCATAAAATACCTCAAGATGGACAGACCCCTACCGCGCTGCATGCAAATAAAGGGCGACATCCTTACTAATGAACAAACCTTGAAGAACTCCTTCATTATTAAGGAAAAGGATGCGAAACTATATTACATCTTCTGCCCTACAATCAAGTCATCCAGAACCCTGCTACCGCTTCCGGAGCTCACAAACTACGACAAGGAAAAGCTCCTCTTCACTGACGAGGATCTTACCAAACTCTTAGCTACGGTAAAAGCACCAGCAAAGCAATTAAAAGCAGGGCAGACTGAGCTAAGTATCACAGTCCTGGCAGCTCGACCATCAAAGATACCTGTCAAATGACCTTCCAGAAGGAAGTTGCGGGCACAACAACTGTCGGGGACACCGACATCAAGGCCACATCCAGAGGCTGACCCCCTCGTAGACGAAAACATAACCACCTCATCAATCGACTCTTTCATTAGGAGTCTGAATGTTGAGCTCTCCACCACCTCCACAACTTCCACCTTTACCCCACCATCATCCACCCTTCCACAATCCACCGCTCTCCCATCTTTCTCTACAATAATATCCACTTCCCCTTTCATGCCTCATCCCTTTTCACTTCTAACATCCCCTTCTTAGCTTCAACGCCCGACTTCACCACCTTCACCACCCTTCCCACCAATCTTCACACAACATTCTCACTCCCACCACTCTCACCACCTCTTCCGTCCACCACCACCCCGATACCGCTGGTGACCCCATCCATGGTCACCATGCAGTTCACGGCACCGTCAATGTCTCTTTCGCAAGACACTACCACCATCCCACGTAGACCCCAACCACCTCACCCTTCCGCCTCTGGGGTCCCTTTTTCCAATATTAGTGAGGAATTCGGACGTCAATTCGACGTCGTCCGAAACCTCCTCACCGATCCTTATAACATTTTACATTCTATTTTTTCTTGTGTGCAGGGATTATCAAAACAGGTGGCAACGATCGATGAACAAAACCGCGCCTTGCCCAACATCCTCCACGGTCTCCAGCACAGAAAAGATGAAGTAGCTAAGCAAGTTGATCACATCAACAACCACTTCAACAACTTGCCCGAGCTGGTCCTTGGAGCGAAACACCAGCAAGAGGCGATGACTACGAAAGTCGATGAGATCTCTACACAGACTCAACCTCTGCATGAGACTCTCCGCGAGCTAAAGCAGCAACAAGCAGCTCTTAGCACACGCTTGGATACCATCAACAACACCCTCACACACCTCAATAATCGCCAAGAGGAGTCAAACAATAATGAAATCTAGCAACTACGTGATCAAGTGAAAAATCTTACAGCACGACTCCTCTCCGCCGAAGGATGTTATAACGATATCAAAGAAACACACGGCACACTGCTCGAAACACACAAGCATGTGCAAGTGGCGTTCAATGAGTTACAAGCCACCCATCGCCGGTGCAAAATGAAAGAAAAAAAGAAGCCAACAGACATGGTAGCGACTGACAAAGACGGAGATAGTGACAACGAGGAAGACTTCGACTCCTCTGCTTATTCGAACAATGATACCACCTCCTCAGGTGATAAAACTGACGATGGAGAGGACCCAGGCCAAGCAGCAGAACCTTCTCAGAAAGGTTCCGACAAAGGTCAACAAGAAGGTGGACATCACCACAAGTCCCCCACAACGAAAACGTAAACATGTCATATGGTGACTAATTCCTTGATTATTCCACTCTGGGATCCATCGGGGAGTCTGCCAAAGATGCGGCTTTCTCTGAGTTCCACCAATGTATACTAGGAACCAACGCCAGCCCACCCGTAACAACCGCCCCACCTTTCCCCGCACTTGACACATCAGTGCCCTTCCCCCACGACTAGGACGAGGCAGAACGAGTAAGTCTAGACACAGATGAAGACCTCGATTCTGCCTCTGACTCGGAAGATGATTTACAAGGCTATGCAGAAGCCTTGGAACAACCTTCTTCTCCCCCTCCGCAGAACCATCCCCCACCACCTCCACTACCGCACAAAATGCACGATCTGGATATGGCGGCCATCTCCACATTAGATGCTCAAGACATTTTTATACTGAACACTATTGTGGACGATGCAAAAGCGGGGGAAGACATCATCTACAATAACACCAAAACTAACTGCAAGATGACACGTGAAGACTTCTGCAACATCCTGCGACCACATCCACGATGCCAATGGAAATCTTCCGTGTCCTTCTTGCTAACTGTATAGAAGTGTAAAAAAGTTCTAAAAGGTAGCATCCAGTTTTCAATGCCTCACCTGCTCTGTCTATTGGCCTTTTATACAAAGACATACGAGCAAAGTCAATTGAGCGACTGCGTGCCGGTTTAGCACGACGGGCACGTTATCTTACCGTGCCCTTTCAAGTTTCGGATCACTGGCTATTTATGATCGTCGACACCGAGGCTCGAGGCGCCAAGGTTTATAATTTTTGCGGCGCTGAGCTACCCGCCGGTACAATAAACTTTGTTGGTGAAGCAGCAGGTGAAGCGAGATGCATACCCTTCCGGCTGCTTAAGTTAATTTGGGCTGCACGCCCATCCCTCTTCCAAGACTGGAACCAGCCCTGGTTCCAAATAATTAACTCTCAAGTTCAAGCCCCCGAGGGATCTGGGGACTACGCTTTTTGCACCATATGTCACATCCAAGCGCTGAACCAGGAAATCCCATTTACTGATCTGGTTGCTGAAGATTTTCACTCCTTGTGAGGGCGTTACGCCATGGAGCTCATTTTTGATAGAAGGTTCTTTAAGGACCCAACAATGGCACCAAATGACGTCCCTCGCTACCTTTTTTCAGCAGTCCAGTGCCCGTAGAGGTGACCTTTCCGACAATCTTTGAAAGAGTTGGAAAAATCCAAGGAGCCGGCCTTAGCTATCGAGCAAAGTAAAAAAGACATCGATCCTTTGTCTGCCATAGAACCAACATTCCCCGATTTCGACCACAGTTCTTACAAGGGTCTCTCCGACATCGAACTACGTCTCATTATGTCGCGGCTTTTAGCCAAAAAGGATGGACTCGTATTCATGTCCGGTGACATTCTAGTAATGGCAGACACACTTCGAGAAACTTTACAATTTAAAGGATCCCTCTCTGTAAGCTTAATGGCTGCTTATCAATTTCTCCTTGGCCAAAATGACCCCACAACTTATATGGCGTCACCATACATAAAGGACGATCTTTTAAAGCTAAAGAACTTCAGAACAACCGAAGCACTTATATCCTTTCTACAACACACAACACCAAAGTTCATCATGATACCCTTCCTGTATCATGAGCACTGGATGCTCCTGGCAACAAACCTTCAAGAAGGAACAACTACAATTTATAACCGTTCCGACAACCAGTACAATCCACGGTAGAAGAACTATGTCATGACACCAAAGACGCCAATAGAGGTAGTGGCAAAGGAATGCCCTGACAAACTTATCGCCTTTCTAAGCCAACATACAAGGGCTTACGACAAAGAACATTTTCATCGCCCTTCCTTCAGCCACAAATGCCCCCAACAAATCCGAGAATCAAATGACTGCAACTTCCATGTCCTCTACTGGATGTACACCATTATCATCCTTCAAAGACCAGTAGAAGATATGACTGACGTGGATTACCATGCTCTTCGCAGACAGTTTGCAGCTAATCTACTTCAAAAACCAGGGGCAAATTCAGAATTAACTTATCCTGTAGCCCTTGTCATCGTACTTCTCAACCTATCACTTTGACACTCTGAGGACAGAGTGAGTGATAGTTAGGGGGGGTAGATCAGACAAGGGTGAGGTATCATTTCTAAATGCCTCTCTTTTTCATCTCCTCCTTTCTCTTTTTGTACATATTTTCTTTTTCTTTCTTACATAATCCCTTTGGAATAAAGTCACCCTCAGTTAACTTTAAAATCATGTTAGTCCTCAAAGGCAAGTAGCACTTAGACATATAATGGCGACTTAATAATATCCCTCCACTATTGATTTTCATGCTTTTGTTTCACTTCTACATCTGACTCTCCATAGGTCAATATCAAGGCAAAAATAAGCCAGGCTCTCAAGGATGAGAGGGGCATCAAGCGACTTCCAAATCAAGAAGTTTTGCAAGTGGACCACAAAAAAAACCGAATAAGTGCATGTTGAAAAACTCTAAGAACAGTTTTCCTCCCTTCAAATAAAAGAGGCTTGGCCGCCCAAAATAATTTCCAAAAAAAAATCCCCAAACCCAAGCCTACGAGTCTTCGAATAAAAGCCAAAGAGTTGAATAAAATTATGAGAGTTGTGCCATAAAGAAGGATCTATATAAAGAACTGATGAAGGTCTCACCCGACCAGCACATTCAGCTGCCCTCACAAAGGCAGATGTGTCGTGCCCGGTAGTGAAACCCTAAGGTATCTAAATATATGAAAGGCTTATTAAGAACTCATCCATCCGGTACATTCAGATGCCCTCACAAAGGCAGATGTGTCATGCCCGGTAGTGAGATCCTAAAAGCATAGACAACCCCTCCCCCACTTGAAGGGGGAGTTTCACTTTAAAGCCTTTAGACAACCCTCATACCCACTCTAGCTTCCTGTAGGTTCTTTAGAGAGGTATAAAGCTGATTAGAGTCAACAACATGCACAAAATAAAGGTGGTCTCGATGCGAGATATGAGATACGGAAGGAACCTGAGACCCAAGCAACTCTCGAAAACTTGAAAGAGTCAAGGCAAGCAATAAGACCTGATATGACCTTAGGAGAACTCAGGTTGAGAATTGAAGCAAGAGTATGGAAATCCTAACTAAATAAAATCGCCTCGCCATTACATGTCTCAGCTCTATCTAGCTTGAGGACAGGATAGACTCTAAGTTAGGGGGGGTGATAACCTCCAACTTTGGATGATTATCTTAGTCTTTTCTTTAGTTTTTAGCACTTTTTCTAAATTAAATGTAGACATAATCCCTAAATATTCCCTCTTATTCTAAATATACTATTAGACTAACTTTTCCCCTTTATATTTGCAGAAAAAGACACAAAAAAAATCATAAAAGACTAAACCAGCCTCAAGACCGCATGGCCCCAAACGGTCCCAAGACCGCATGGAGCCAATCGGTCCCGAGACCGCATGGAGTCAAACGGTCCCAAGACTGCATGAAGCCAATCGGTCCTGAGACCACATGGAGTCAAACGGTCCTAAGATCGCATGAAGCCAATCGGTCCCGAGACCACATAGAGTCAAATGGTCCCAAGACTGGATGAAGCCAATCGGTCCCGAGACCGCATGGAGTCAAACGGTCCCAAGACCGCATGAAGCCAATCGGTCCCGAGACCACATGGAGTCAAACGGTCCCAAGATCGCATGAAGCCAATCGATCCCGAGACCGCATAGAGTCAAATAGTCCCAAGACCGCATGAAGCCAATCGGTCCCGAGACCGCATGGAGTCAAACGGTCCCAAGACCGCATGAAGCCAATCAGTCCCGAGACCGCATGGAGTCAAACGGTCCCAAGACCGCATGAAGCCAATCGGTCCCGAGACCGCATGGAGTCAATCGGTCCCGAGACCGCATGGAGTCAAACGGTCCCGAGACCGCATGAAGCCAATCGGTCCCGAGACCGCATGGAGTCAATCGGTCCTGAGACCGCATGGAGTCAAACGGTCCCGAGATCGCATGGAGTCAGATGGTCCCGAGACCGCATTAAGCCAAACGGTCTTGAGGTCCAAATGGTCTTGAGGTCCAAACGGTCTCAAGGTCCAAACGGTCTTGAGATCCAAATGGTCTCAAGGTCCAAACGGTCTTGAGATCCAAACGGTCTCAAGGTCCAAATGGTCTTGAGGTCCAAACGGTCTCCAAACCATTTGGACTTCACTTAAGACCTATAAATAAGACCCCAAGGGTCCTTCAAAGGGCATCAAGTTTCAAACGTCCAAAGGCTACCTCAATCACTCCATAGCACATCTGACTTCCATCCTCCGCCTAGGGGCTGCCGGTCTGAGACCCATACTCCATCTCGAAGCTGCTTTCTCTCTCTCTCTCTCTGCCAAAGAAGGTGGGAAGGGGAGATCTCGTTATCACACAACCCGTGAAGTTGGTGGATCATTTCTCTCTCTCTCCAAGGGGTTGACTTTCCTCTGTCCTTTGTGGGGATGATGCTCTCTCTCTCTCTCTCTTCTTGCCTCCTTCTTTGTCCTAGTCATGAGCGAGTAGTCTCTCTCACTAGGGTGTGGTGAGTAGTCCCGCTACCCATGTTTTCATATCATGTAAATGTAATCCATAGTTTGCAATATAGATGTTATCTTTTCAGTTCGACATAAAACGTTTAATGAATACTTGTTGCTTGATCTCCAACTTGTGTTATCTTTTATCTTTTAGTATGAATTGTCTATGTGTGTACTATTAGATTCGACACTCGTTTGTATGTTGGTTCTTGGTGCATGTATCCACCATGCATCTGTTTTGGTATCTAGAAGTGTCTCTCAAGAAGTGGAGTAAACTCACTATCACTCGTTTCACTTTCATACTATGAAATGGAATCAATTGACGTCTGAAAGTGCAACCTTGATAAATCGAGGAACACACTTTGCGAAGGGAATGATGCAAAGTAAGTGACCATTTGTTCGGGAATGGCTGGCATTGCAACATTCCCACACTTCTTGTAGTTAGTTCTCCGAAAGGAAACTAAGTCTACAAAGATACTAACTGATTAAACTCTTGTTGCAGGTTATGTTTTATTTTGCATGTCTTGATCCATGTGTAGTGGTGGTGAAACCCGATCACACTCTAGTGACTTTTATCATAGTTTTACATCCTTAGATTTACTTGCTTTCTTTACTTTACATGTTCTTAGTTTAAAACAACAAAACCAATTTTTCGATCTAAGTGCCCACTATTAAGAAACTAAGTGAACTTCTAACATTTTCCATCTTGTTGCTTGCGACAAGACCGTTGTCCTGTGGATTCAACCCTTAACTATACTACGATAAGACTTCCATGTATCTTAGCATACGTGGGTGGAGTTCTCTATCTAGTATAAGCAAGGCTAAACCTAAAGACTTACCATCTTTATGATTTTTAGTTGGTGCACGCAATTCCACGTAAGTGGAAGCTCCATCACATCTATTGAAATCTTCTTGTATATTTAGCCTCATTATCTTATATCTTCATCTTATGATGAGACCTAGCCTACTTTTACATGCTTTGCTTATCTTTCCATCTTAGAATAGTTTTTGTGAGACATACTTTTCTTCCCTTTCCCTTTTTGCTGGGTGCCTTCCCAACCACCCAGGAGATGAGCAAGGTGATGGATAAGGCGTGAAGATCTTAGCTGTTGATTTGGACTTAGATGATGGATATATTTCTTGGAGAAAAAAATGGAGTAGTCTAGACTTCCCTCTATCTAGATCCTAGTTGTGTATGATGATGTAACCCTTAATGGGATATTTTTGATGTATTTTGTACAATCTTTTATGAAATTGAATATAGTCAGAAATTATTTTATTTCGATGCTTTCCAATGTGTTTTGTTTACCATATTTTAGTAGAGGGTGGTTTATCCCACACTTTACATAGGGTTACGTCTGCCAAGAAATCCAAACCTATAGTAAACTTCCTAAAGAATCCACTACTACTTCCATATCTAGAGGATTCACCCCAACTCTCCTAGTATGAGATTGTTTCTCAACACATATAGATTGTTCAATTTTTCTAGCTACCTCCACAAATTCACTAAATCTCACTCTACCTACTTTACTAATTATTGAAATATTGTTCCTCAATTTAGGACTTACTCCTATCTCTTTTTTTTCCAAAAAAGTCGGGAGGCTATCTTATTCATCACGCCCTCCCCTTGCGAGAAAATCTAACGATAAGGTACATTCACTAATTAAACTAGAAACATGAAACATGGTAGTACTACTACCATTACAATCTTTAGAAAGCAAACTAAGAATTCCCCTAGGGGGAAGGGCATACGCAGAGTATGAAAGGGTTTTTTGGATGTTGTTTCATGCCAACTCATTAGCTACGGTATTGCACTCTCTGACAGGAATAGCATCCAAAACAGCCAAATATAATTATAGATATATTGTTGAGAAACTGATATCAATGATAACAACATTAAAATTTAAAGATACTAATCATTCACAATCACAAATATGGTAGGATACTCTAGATATCTATAAGAGTGAATCAATGTATGAATATGCTCGATTAAACACAAATAAAACTAATAATTCATAAAAATACAAAGAATAATTTAATAAATGCACACACTTGGTTAACCTCTCATCCATCTTATTATGCCATGAACTCACATGATGTGTACCACAACATGTAAACAAATTGCAGCAAGCTAAGATCTCACTGTGCAAGGCTTAGAAGCATGCCCGAGTTCTTAAGCCTATCTCTCGAGTAAGACCCCATCTACAGCGGGCCTCGACACGTCTTCCTCTCGGAGGCTAATGGGAGTAGTTGGATATCTCATACTCACCCTCTCAACATGAGTACTCAAGCAGTGAGTCAAATCCCTCAGGCTTATTGTGCATCAGTGGACCTACTGACCACTAATCACTACAACATGTTACACAGGTACCACCAACATCCCGAGTTGGTGTTGGGTACCACAAAACTGTAAGGAGTCTTCCCTACTGGTCAAGACCCCCACACCCTATTGCTGCACTCCATCTTACCTCGAGTCAGACTACCTCCACTCAGGAAACTATTTCCTCCCCACAATGCATGCCTCATGGTGTGAGGATTCTACTGTGTTCATGGCCTCTAAATGTCTAATTCACTTTTCAAGTTCACAATTCAATCATCACATCAACGTATCTTAGTTTAGCTTTATAAACTGTTCATTTCATAAATCATCTGATAATATCTACCACAAACCAAATTGTTAATCATCACCACATCTCATACTAAGAACATTGATATCACAATACTTGATTCACAAAAAATTCTATCCTTAAGGCTTGATTTACCTCATTCACTTCTCACATGACTCGCATAAGGATTTAATGTGTCATAGACATTCACTAAATAAAGATTGCTATCAACAATTCATATACAATCAACGTATTTATGAAACCCTAGAATTGAGCTGAATTTGCGTTTCCATGTCATTCATTGAGATATCATGAATCAAGAATATTATTGAATAAATAAAGTCCATGATGTCAAGAAAAGTACTTCAAACAGATTTCACAATATCTATTCACAAATTTCTAACTTTCCACTCATCTAAGGTTTCACCCTCTTTACTGAGATATCAAGCAAACACTATTCACATCACATGAAATCGAAGATAGTATCTGGAATATATGTAATATGCATTTAGATAAACAATCATTCATAATCAATGAGTTTCAGATAGACAAATTTCTATATTTAATTATACAACAATTTCAGTCATAGCTAAAAACCCTAAATTTTAGTTTAATCTTATAACTTCTATAAATACTTAGGGAATTCTCATTAAGATTGATTGTGCCCATCTCTAATATGTTTTTATCATCTGAAATTCATCAAAATAGAGGAAGAATCCATTTCATATCATTTTGCAAAAACTAGATCAAAAAGACAATTTAGGGTTTGTAGTCACATACTAAGAAATCGAAGATTATTGATGATTTATCTCATTTTTGTGCAATCTACTATTTAAAGGAAGTACCCACTCACCCTAAGGTGTGAAAATGACTTAAATATGCAGCCTATATCCGAAAATCTCAAATCCATATCAAAACCCTAGCAAATCACCAGTTTCTTCTTCCTTTCAACCCAAAAACCCTAGAAATGGGGGATTATGAAGAAAGAGTGAGAAAAGGGGAAGAATTGATACCATTATGAATAAAATCATAGGAGGGACTAAATCTTGACATGTGAGATAATATTCAACATGAAAGGCTATGCAAAGAAGTTAAACTTACTTGATTTCATCATATCTTAGATAGAGAAACCCTAGGTCAGAGTCTCCACCACTTTCTCCTCTCAAAACCCTAGCTCACCTCTCTCTATGGAATTTCATTTCTCTGGAATGGATTACAAAATATGAGAGATACTTGGGTGCTAGCTTTCTCATATAGAGAAATTGAAGTTCTTGGATAATTTGCACATTAACCCCTCACTATAATTTTTTTATTTTAGTAGATTTTTCTGTTATAAAAAAGTTACTATAATTCATTTGTTTCAGAAGTCAAGCATCCTCTAAACATTATGAAAATTTAGCATTATATCTGAAATATAATTTCAGATGTCTAATATAAATTTCAGATTATTTGGAGATACCAATAAATAATTAAAAATCAAACACTACACTGCTAAACAACACTCTGTCAGCATGGTTGGTCAAACTATAGTTCAACTGAGAACCACATTCAAATAATATCCAAATATTCTAAAAAAATTATAGAATGAATTATTGAGTTAACCATATCATATCCAAAATTCAATTAAATACAAGATATGTATAAAATATGAAAATCATTTACCACACTTCTATCTTGATCAAATTCCATATTCACGTACTTTCAAAACCCTAATTTTTTCCGATTAGGGTTTACATTTCTCAAACCCTAATTCTTCAAACTAAAATCATAATTAGAGTTTCTTATTAGGTTTGAAACATCAAAATTTATTTACTATCATTAATCAAGTCTATACGACATTCAATATTTAAGCATGTAATCTTTTAGGTAAACCCTAGTTTACCAATTAAGCACAAATGTGGTCATAACACCTAGCCTCCATAGATTGACACCATAGTTTTGCATCACCTTTTCTAAGATAAGATGCATGATTGTCATTCTTATCCTTTGGAAATTCCATAACATGAAATACCTTTTCTACTTTCTGCATAACATCACTAGATTCACCTCTTCCACATTTGGGATTCTTCTTAGTATCCATGTATTTAGTCCTGCAAACCTATGCTGCTTCCTAGTACTTGTGAAGATCTCCCTCCATGGAAATATTCAAATTACTAGACAAGAAATATCTGGTACTCCCTTACCTTTTTTTACCATTTTCACAACAACATTATTGGTTATTTCCAAAGTAATCAACAGATAAAGAAGATAATAGACACATTCTAGCCTTGGTAGTCTTTTAGCAACTCACACATCTACCTAATGCTATAATACCAAAAATGTGATAGGAAAACCTTGAGGTTCCTATAAATCCTAATATTAAATCAAATCACATGTGATACTAATACTAAACCCAAAAATTAAAATTCCATGATTTTTTACACAAATTAAAACCAGATCTGAACCATGTAAGATTTAAGTGGATCCAAACTTGATTAAATATACAAATAAGTCCTATAAGTATTTTCTGATATTAAACACAATAAACATAACATTGGAAGATGAAATCCAAGCTACCAATTACAAAAGAGAAACAATAACTACTTCACCTATTGCGACAAATCTACATTGATACAACATTTTCAAAAACAACCAAGCCCTAAGTAAACTAAGAGACTGACTCTATCTAATATCTAATACCACTATTCATATTACTACTAGTAAACACACCACCTCTCAAGGCTACTACATACCGACTTCCTTATCTCAGGGTGGTTCTAATGTCCTCGTCACCACCTAAAATATGTTATATGTAGAGGGATGAGACACATGCCCAATGAATGAATAATTCATAGGAACAATTAAAGGCACTTAATATAGATAATTAAACACAGTTCATAATTTAACCTTGCAATTTATTTATCATAGTAGAATGATAAGAATTTAAAGGTGCGTGCAACTTCTAGAAGTTCAACTCAAAAAAGAAGATAATATCACATAAAATAATATCATGATATCTTAACTAAATAGATTAAATACAAACATATCTGATAGGAAAAGATATAATACAATTCTAACTACTAGTTCTTTATTCACTTTTAACTTTGCCCCTAAATTCACTTAATTTTTACCATACAATTAAATGTCACTAATGTGTGACTTACAATACAAGGCTTAAGGTAAAAGTGGAACCTTAAGACCGCTACTAACTACCTTAGTATATAGTGAGGTTATCATATCTAGCCTAATGGCAGCTAAACAACATCCGTAAATTGTGGCCCCTTTTCCTGGATACTCAAGAACCATACCTCTAGGCTAAAAAGTGTCAACTCTATGTAATGTGATTCTACTAGGCCTAACACACAAAATGGAGTACAAAAATTGTATAAACTGAAACTAGTACCACCAATATAGCCAGTATGTGTTGGGCACTCTCTCAAATTAAGGAAACAGTAGCTACTTGTTCTCCGCAATGAGGTCACACTCTAGGTAATACTTTTCTGGTCTAAGTCACTATTCAATCACCTATTTCTCTCTTCCTGGTACAAACCTCCTAAGAAGAGTTCTTTAGTGTTCATGACACTATTTTGCAATACTAGGTATTAAGAGATTATGTATGCATAACAACATTAAAATATCACACGCATATTCACTTTAACTAATAAAACAAAATCTCCTAGATGTCGATCATAAACTAATGACATTCAAAATAAATTCTATTGTCAAAACACATCAGTGCATCTTTCTTAACGATTCACTAACATTGTGACTGGAAACACCACAAACACCAAACACTATATTTCTAGAAGAATTCCAAATAATTATCTGAATTCCTTAAAATTTTGATAGATATAGTTTGTCATGTTTATTCAATATTATAATCATCAATTGCTCATGATTTCAAGCTAAGCATGACCAGTCTAGTAAAAGCATACATGAATAGCAAATTTAAGAACTGACGTCAAGAATGGCCGACCCAAAAAAAAGAACTCAGAGATTTTTAGAAAAGATCAATTGAATTAGTGCAAGAAACTATAGAATTAAATTAGTCACTTACCCAACACCTAGAGTGAACGAATTTAAGAATTTTTGGAGAGTATATCAACCTCATATCAAGAAAGAGATGTAGTATATGATCATGTTCTTCCTTAAATAGGATTGCATGTAGAAGAAAAACCTAATCCAAGAAGAGGAAGGAAGAAAGGAGGGGAAAAAAGAAAGATAGTTGGTGATACTAAATACAAAATTTAGACTTGAAGAAAGAAAAATTCAAATAAATGAAAGTCTCTAACCTGATCAAATCGTAGAAATGAAATACATGAGTTGTTCTTCCCCTTTTTCTAAAACCTTCTCAATTTGCCCCCAACTCACCAGAGAAGATAAAAAAGATGATTTGGAAATATGATAGACGTAATAGTGAACATACATGTGAATTATAAGAGGATACACTCTATGTTTTTTTTAATTAAATCAAGTTCAATTGGAAGGCATGTTGTTGTATGTCTCTGCTGCGAGTAGTCGTTGAAGGACAACATTTTTTGTATTATTCTTTTGTATTGCTATACTATGTGAGATGTATATTCTATATCCTACTTTTTAAAACTATTTACAGCCATAGATACTCTGTTACCATATAATCTCATTGGTTAATCCATTCCATATCATTGTATACCTTTTATCCACTTTTAGCACAATATTAATCAACAAATTATCACTTTCACAACATTTTGGGGATTTTCAAATGCAAATCTCTACCATTTAATATCCTTATATCTAAGAATATTAGTGGTTCATATAATAAAAAATATGATGTTTACCCATATTGTAAAAATTATATTATCATGTAGAGAAAATGTAAATCAACTCTTCGATAGGGTTTTATTCTTTCATAACCCAACTAATATATATTTGCATGCATAAGATATGTTATATAGATAATGAATATGTAAAACAACATCTGTAATGGACAACTTAAAGTTTTCTCTCATCCCATATTTAGTATTTTAAACTAGATATATACAAAAATGAACTGAAAATGAGCACATTTATTTGGATAACACTACTAATCTGAAATTATAATTTTATAACCATATTTTACCTACTAAGATGAAGACGGGTCATAAAAAGAATCACTAAAACTTAATATTTTAATGTAGTTTGAGATCCTCACCATTAATACTAATGAAAACTTTGACTATGTTGTTATTGATTCTTAAAAAGAAAAATTAAGTGACCTCAAATTCGCCATTGAGATCCTCTAGAAACAACACTCTAAAACTGATTAGATTCAAGAAGGAGATAGAAACACAAAGTCTTTACAACATATATATATCAAGATGAAGTTTAACTCTGTGATCCTTAGCTTGACTATCAATAATTTATCAACTTCCAACAAATGTATTATTACTTCTCATATTGTAAATAATTTCATGTCTACGTTTAGTCAATATTGCAACTTTTGCAAATGTTCCATTTCAATTGGAAGATACTTTTACCTATAAGAAACCTTAATCCCCAACTTCTTACTAATGTGTTTTAAGAAGAAGAGTGTTAGATGTTAGATAATGTTATAGTTAATAGGTTTACAGTCCTAATTATCTTGCCCTATAAGAAGTTAAGTTCTACTTCTTTATACAAACCTCCTTTCCTATATATAGGAGAGGAGTCTTCCATATCTAAATTAGACATATAACATTCATCTTATTTTTCACATGGTATCATAAAATTGATCCTAACCTTGGGAGGAAAAGAGATAGCCTCCATCTACATGCATGCAACATCTATGTTTCGCTTGACCACCGTCTAGGCATGATCCTGGCCTCCATGGTCCTTTCCTCCATTATTCATTCTTCATAAAAGTTTCCTTACGTTGATGCTCCTCATCTGAGTCAAAACCAATGTTATCAACCTTCCCCAAGCCAGGTCAGTCATCTCCCTCAAGTCGTTCTCTACTCCAACCTCTACATCAATGTAACACCCATGAACTGGGTTTTGAGATAACTCTAGATGTTTTGCCTAAGTAAGTTTCTTAGAACCTTTTCTTAAACTTTGAAAAGTAATTTAAGACATAAGGAGAGTTTAAATCTCAAAGTTTTAGCTTATTTGCAAATTGTTTGTGCTTTATAAGATAGTTTTGGTGCCAATTTGAAATTTACCCAAAATGTGGGGTTGATTTGCAAATTATCACCTCTAGAGTGTCCCTTATCTCTCTTAGCATCATCTAGATGAGCGAGAAAGGAGGGGTCACCTTGTTTAAGTCTTGGTTGAGTGATAGCACTCTCGGTGGTGAAAGAACTAAAGAGTGATGAGTGTCTTGAATTGAAGATGGGGTTGTGTCGAGTTATGAAGTATATATGGGAGTGCCTATCGGCTTAGAAGCCATAGAAGAGGTCCCATATCGGTTTACTAACTTTTTGGAAGTATTCATATCAAGATTATCACCTCACATAAGTGAAGCATATCACTTTAGATTGTAAGGAGTCGGACCCAATAGGGGATCCACTCCCTACTATAAAAGGAAAGGCAACGTCCCTGGAACCAAACACCACATAAAAATTTTCACCAAAGGGACGTATACCACTTATTTCCACATGTATGTATCACAATACCAAAAATAAATAGTAGTGGAATATGAAAGTTCTAGCTATTACAAATCTTGATAACATTATACATCACTTCAACATACATGGGTGTGCAAAAAGGAAATCTAATCATATTAAAACAAGGACCAACCCGAGGGTCATCTAACCACCTCTTCAAGTCTCCCAAAAGCTCAGTTACAAGGGTTGATATCGAAATTCACCTCTCCTCACTCTAACCTGGGGTTGGAAGAATACCCCACACAAAAGAGAAGAAAAGGAAACATCAGAAAAGGTTGGTATGTGCATACTAAAAATGAAAGTTTGAGAAATATAAGAAACAAAGGACATGAATAACAAAGGCTTCCCATGCAAGACATTAGGACTACACTCTAGGGAATAACAGAGAAGAATCATCATCACATAATAAAATAATATACTTGCCATAAAAAAATTAAAATGATTGTTCCATACTAGAACATAAAGAATTAGGGCACACAACCCATAATCATCATCATCAACCTGCATGTCGGTGAGATAAACATAGACCTATAACAATATAAAGACATGGAGGCCATGTCTCACAAAATTGAAGCCTGATATAGAGAATTGAATATTGTCACTCTCCCCAATGTATGGATATGGGCCAAGTCTCACAAACTTGCAAACCTGGGTATGGGGCACCACCACCTCCATCCCAAAATATAATAGGGGCATACTTCCCAAAAACCAATTCAATTACACTCCTCTAGTGCTACTGAATCACATAACATCCATAATGTAGCTGCAAGTAAAAAGTATAGTTAGATTATACCAAAGTAATCACCAGATAAGTGACCAACATATACATCCACCTCACAAATGGGCAAAAGACATCACATGTCATCATATAGAGTTCCATCAAGTCCAAATCATATAAAAATAGTTCAAAAGAATATCCATGATCACAAGATCAGTAACAAAATAAGATAGTTCACAAGAACCATGATTTTTAAAAGAGAAGACATTATGTATAGGCTAATGTCCATAGGACCAAGAGACAGAAGAATATAGGTGATTACTCAACATAGAACAATAGGAGATGCAAAACATACCTCAACTTTAGAGTCCAAATTCTAAAGGCCAACCTAGGTCTAAGATTAGGATTCCAAAGAACCAATTAAACACATATATATATTTTGTGTCAATTTCATGTACATTATACAAACCCTAAAAACCACATTTTTATTTAATGTGAACTAGGTTATGAAAATCATGCCACATTTTAGTTTATGTTATTAGGAGTCCAAAACTTATTTTATTATATTTTTTATGACTTATAAATTATTATTTATGAAATTTACAAGTTAATTCATATTTAATTAGATCCATTGAAAATACATGTTATTAATAACTGGATTTAGTCATCAAAACGTATACCAATAGTTAGGTCTTTTTTTTATTCCAACGAGTATTTATTCATATTTTTCTGACCAGTAGATTATTAGTTATTAATTTTCAAACTTTAGCCAATTAGATAATTACAAGTCAGAAAAGCGATTGTAAAAGAGAAGAGAGAGAAGGAGAGGGCCACGACTCTAAGTTGACCCAATTAGGGCTGACCAACTTGGCCAGCCTCTCAACCATCTCAGCAAAGACAAGCACAAATAAAAGAAAAGAGAACGAGCGAAAAGAATGAACTACCCCTTAACGAAAAACAAAAAGCAAAGATGCTAGAAGGGTAGGAGAGGGATATCACCATTGGGCATCTATGGAAATAGAAACCTCATGCCATGGCTGCGAGGAAGCAACCAGCAGAGGATCAAACTCCTCACACAGACCTTTGGTAAACCATAGACCAAACAAGTTGAACTCCCAGGTTCATGGTGAGGCCAAAGAGCTTGTGCTTGATGAAAAGAGCTGATCAAACTACTGAGCCAAGTCTGACAGAGAGTGAAGAGAAAAGTAGCTCAACCAAGAAGAAAACTCACAAAACCCATGCGGGAACTAATAACCAATGATCATGTGAGGTTGAGAGAGCGGGAAACAAGAGGCTTGAGGCCTAGAAACCTCTAGGAACACCCACGACGATGTCTCCAACCAGAATACGATGGCACATTGTCGAGCGGGGGAAAGATGAATCCTCATGGAAAAAGAAAAGCAAAGGAAGGTTAAGGAGGAGATCAGGAAACTTACCAGCCAATCAATTGAGCCGAAGGTGGCATAGAGAGCCTAGTTAAAGCCATGACCATAGGAAACCAAAAAACAGAGTAGTTCAGGCATCACCATGAAGTGAACAATCCAATTGAAGTGGGGGAAGCACTCACTTGGGGTTGAGGATGCTCCGAGGTGCCTTATTATAGGGGAGGAAAGGTGGAGAGGTGAGAAGGAAACATGGCCGACGAGGTGTTTTGGGGGGTTTAGGATTAGGAAGGTGAAAGATGTGGAAAGTAGGATCATCAAATTTGTTTTCTTCTCTGGAGTGCAATAGAACAAAAAATCACAGAGAATGGTAGAGGAGGGAGGGAGAACGATCAAAACAAAAACTTAGTTACAGTTCATCTCCGAGTCAGGCTCCTACCTGAGGTAGGAGATGACTCTGATGTCGTCCAAAATCCAATCCAACAACTGAGGATAGATTCCACATGAGTAAACCGTGTGATAGAATTACCTTAGGTAGGAATACCATTTAAATCTTGACATTTGATGCAAAAATGAAATCCAATTAAAGCTATAGTTTTTCCCAAATAATGTCTTCTTTTCTCTCTCTTCAATTAAAGGTTCTATCATTATCCAAATTGAATGAAAATTTGCACATAGGTTATACTAGTCATGTACATTCTAATTCTTCAATTAGATTTTCCTTTTGATGACTTTAGATGCATTATTTAATATATTCTTTGTTTCTCTTTCGTCATGCATTAATGACATTAGTATTATCCAAATTAGGTTAAACTTCATCCATAAGTTAACTTTGATGAGTTGAATATGAATTTGCCTTTATTTTCATCTTTCAGTGTCATATATCATATTTATTTATCACTTATGCCTTTTATGCATTTTCTCTCTCCTAAACTTACCTTATTTTATCAAGGTTGTTCAAATTAGATGAAAAATGACATCTAGGCTTATTTTGATGTGTAGATTACGTATTTGGAGTTTATTCTCACTTTTGAGACTTCTTTGTGTAAGATATGACTTATGGCCCATTAGCTATATTAGTTATTCAATTATGTTTCTTATATTTGTATTACCTCCAAATGTTTCATATATGAGCATTAAGCATGAGTAATCATTTTACACTTCTTGTGACACATTTTATATTTGATTATTGGATTAATTACATAAATTAGCTTATTAGGGTTTATCTTTGTTGGGATAAGTCAAAATAGTCAAAGTTCTAGGGTAGGGTTCAAGTTCTAGTATGTTACATAGATGTTCCTCAAAAAAATTGTGTATGTTTGCATACAAAGTAGCATTGGGTTGTGATATCTTGTCAAGCAAGCTACCCAATGGCCGATATCTCATCTTTGGATTATACTCATGAATTTTGCATGTCAAGATAATTATGGATGCATGGAGTCACCATGCATGGACACATGTCACCTAAGTGCATGTGGTGGTGACACATCACATACACCCTCTCTCTTGAAAATCAACTATATAAGCCTCTCTTTTCACCTAATAGTGAAACTTTTTGACTCTCATATCATTCCTCTCTTGGTGGACGACCATAGAATCTTGAGGAACATGAAGGAGTTTGAGTATCAAACCTAAGGTGAAGCCATGGTCATCTTCAACCTTGGGTGGACTATGCTTCTCATATCATGGTTCCTTTCTTTCTTTTCTTCTTCATCAAGTTCCTAACTATGGTATCTTCTTTCATATAGAAGTGTTGTGATCGAGTCCTAGACTTTTGATAAGTTATCTTCAACCTTGGGAACATGAAGCTTTGGAGTTTGAAGCTCTTTTGGAGATCTTGGGGTGATTTATATAACTTGAACTCAACTCTATTGTTATTCACCTTCAATCATGCAATACTTGATGATTCCTTTGAAATTTTGACTTTCCTTTGTTGAATAATGATTGTATGAGATCTAATGGATATATGGGGTTGTTGTCCATGAACTAGAATGTTAGTGGATGAAGGGTTGAAATCTTGAATATGATGGAACCTCCCATGCACAAATCAATATTGATTTAGGAAACTCTAACATGATACTAGGTTATGTGAGGGGAAACCGATACACATAAGGTCATAACCCATTACCAGTTTGCTACATGTGAAGGACCATCATCCTTATAGTTGTCTAGCCTATCACCTAAGACTAAGGATGGGGTTAGGTCAATATCTTGAGAGTTGAGTGAAGATATAAAGTCAATAGGGCTAATATGATATGCCCTAACCCTAGCAACCCGACACCCATCTAACCTGACACCAATGTGAAAGGTGACATACTTCTTTGAGTATAAGTCTGACAAACCATGTGAAGGTGTGGGGCTGGTACTTTGATAGGTGAAAGTATATAAGGGTGTTGATGATGGATAACCCGATACTATCAAAAGCCTAGAGGTTGATATCACTTGGTGATAGATTGGGCAAAATAATAGATGGTGCTATGACCAATATACTAGATGACAATGTGGTTAATACCCTAGAGTATGCTATGGCCAACATACTAGATGATGGTATGGATGATACACCAAAGCATGGTGTGGCTGAAACACCAAAGTGAGGTAAATATGATATGGTGAAGGTGATACACCATGTTATGCTTATGGCCGATATCACTCTAAGCACCTCAAAATAAATATTACCTTGATGTGCCATGTGTGATACAAGTGATAGTGTCATGGGTGACACAATGTGATAATGGTGTCTAGGTCAAAACACCCCCTAACTAGATATCTATTGATAGTGTCTAACCTGACACAAAGTGAGGAGCTTAGGCTTACACAAGTGAAGAGTGTCATGGCCCATACATGTGTCTAACCTTACACAAAGTGAGGAGCATAAGCTGACACAAGTGAATGTGTCTAGGTCGACACAAGGGTTAGTGTGTAGGCCTATACACTTTGATGAGTGTAGGCCGACACATGAGGAGTATAATCAAGTTGATACATGATGATGTAATGAGATGGATACACTTTGATAAGTGTAGGCCAATAAACTCTAAAGAGGGTAAAGTCAATACAACAAGTTAAGTTGAAACCAATATTCTAGTAAGAATGAGAGAGTAATTTGTATCACTCGTGTTGATAATGAATTATTGATAATTGATGAAAGTAATTAAGTATGTATAAATTCTTATGGAAATAAAATAAGCTCCAAGATTTGATGAGTTATGGTTTAGGGTTTGTTTATTGAATTTAACCCTAGAAACCCTAATCAGTCACAAAAGAGAAACCCTGGAAACCTTAATCAGTTAAAGAGAGAAACCGTATCCCTAATCACAAGAGGGAGTGCAACTTGAAATAGCATGATAATAGTAGTCAATGGTTACGATGATATAATGAAATCTGAACCGTGCATATATTATTATCATAGCCAAATGGGGGCTATAGTGGTTATCATCTAATATATCTTGACTATGCCAGTAGAAGGAATATGGAATACTTGTATCACAAGAAGGATGTGAATAGGTCTGATGACCTGGCAAAGGCATGTTTCCTAGAAGGTGATGTGGTACTCGATGGTCAGTTTAAGGGATTGATATCCCGTGATGAAAATGATTGGGTAACACAGAATTGTTCCAATTGTTAAGAATCTTAGGCAAATTGATATACCTTTCATTTTATCATACTTGCAACTTTATTGAATGACTATCTATGATACAATTGAATGAAAAGAAAAGAAGATAAGATCCTAGACATAAGGAGTTATGAATCAGGGTTTGGTTGTTAAACATGAACATGAAAACCCTAATCAGTTATAAGGGGAAAACCCTAACCCCAATTATGAGAGGGTTGTAATTTAATGATTCTTTTTATGGCATGATGGTGATAGTTAATTGCTTTTATCATGAAATCCTAAACATGCATGTATTATGAGATAATGAGCATAGCCATGTATGAGCAAGCATGATATGGTATAATACAAATTACATGTGCCTTGTGAGCCATGTAAAATACTTATATCACAAGTAATATATATATATATATATATATATATATATATATATATATATATATATATATATATATATATATATATATGGGTCTGATGACCTAGAAATGATTGTTTCCTGGTAAGAGGTGACATGGTTCAATACTGAACTGAGGGGATGATACCCCATAGCATGTGATCATGATGATGAAAACATCAAAGAGATGAGATTCTCAATAATATGTTTAAAGGATTGAGATCCCAAGAAAATGTGATAAAGCATCAGGATATGTGCCAAATCTCTTATGAATCCTTGAAAATTGTATTACACCTTTCTTTGTAGCATTTATCTATAATACATGCATGTAAATTGATTTATGCTAAAAGATGTTGTAATGCACTTTACTTATCAAGTGAAACTAAAAATGTACTTTGCCCTGGACATAGATCCTTTCAGTGTCAGAACTTTTTGGATGGTGAAACAAGTTTTACTCAGAGTGCATATTTTTGAATATGTGAAGGTGTAAATCGAGTATCTTCTTACTCCCATTAAACATCATGATTGGCTTCATGCCATACCCTAACAAGGGTGTGGTTGTAGGATGTAACTCAATATACAACCATGATTGGTTACAGACCATACCCAGATAAGAGTGTGGCTACATGCCATGAATCAATAATACAATCAAGATTGACTATTGGTCATACCATGATAAGGGAACAACTACATGCTATATCTCTCTACCATTGAGCCTATATACCCAGGCTAACTAAATTGTAGTTGGACTCATAATGTCACTACTAATAATCTCATACTGATCGAGAAAGGAGAGGTCATGGAGTCCGGCTCTTCCATGGACCTTGTATGGAACTGATGCTACCTAATTTAGGTTGGTTAGATCATGAGCGATATACCTCATCTCCCCAAGGCATAAGATTTATTGTTGAAAGATGTAATCAATTGTGTAGCGTATTTTCTTAAGGATCAAATATAGAAACATTGAATGAGGCTGCAATTGCTTATGTATGTCATAGCTAATAAATGTTATACATGTACTTCATATTCCTTCTAAAAGTGATTAGATGATCTATTTCTCATTCATAGATATTTGAACTACCTAAATGATGAGATTGCTCTACTCTGAATATAACAAGTAGTTATACCTATTTAATTCAATAAATGTTTAATCTTCTCTCTTTCATGAAGATTTATTTGTGATAATAATATTGTTGGCAGAGAGTTATATCTCCTACTGAGATATGGATCTCATCCTGTGGGTTTCCATACTTTTTAGTTGGATGTGCATGAGGAGGTAGAGATCGTGCAATAGAGAGCGGACAATAGTAACAACCTAGGTTGAGTGTGTTGTTATGTGTCTTGTAGAAATAGAGTCTTATGTGTCATCCATGTACTCTCAGGTCCTTGGGAGATAGTGTGTAAACATTTTAATAATCGATCTTAGATTTTGGCTAGAACGCCTCAATGTATAATGGTTCTTTTGTATGTGTTTTGGCAAAGTAATTGATATCTGATATCTTACAATGTGATGGAACAATGTATGTATGAAGCAAAACATAATGTATATATGACTTTGGTTCTTTCTGTAAAGAGTTTCATGGTAGTGAATCTCTTGGTAAAGAGGTTTTAACTTTTAGTGATTTTTGGTAATCCACTGCTAATGGTTATTTCCACATAGTTTTGTGCGATGTCACTGTCGGTTTGATAGCAAATGCCACAATCAATGTATGCATATCTTCATTCAGTAGAGACAACTGCCATAGACATTTTACTTGCTTTTCACTCATTAATAAGAATTCTCATCTTTTTCACCCAAAATTTGAATATTCTACTTCAACTACAAAATCTAACCATCTCAACTCTTGAAACAATCAACTCATATAATGAAATGCTCACTTCATTCATATAAAAATTTATACTCTAGAGCTTCAAACAATCATCTCATCTCTCATCTCAACCATTCCACCAGCACCTAAACTAGCCATCGAGTGGATCACTCCTCAAACTGATCGGACCAGAATCCCAAATTGGACCTTCTAACACTCTGAGCAGCTTATTCACATTGCTTGGCAACCAAGTCACTTTGAAATGGTACAACCACTGCTTCCTAGGGTTGTGGCCCAGTCACGCACACATAGAATTGAACTAGATGGCTCAGGCGGTGAACATATTGGTTCATCGTCAGGGAGCAACCCATTTCAGTGTTTTCAGCCACCAACCATGAGTATTATAGAAAGTCTTGTGTCTAGGGTTTCTACCCTCCTTCCCCTTTAAAAGGAGGGTGGACTCCATAAGAAGGGGCATCCCGTTTTTAGTATGTAGATTGCATATTATATAATGTTGGATCTCATTTTAGTTTACATCCCCTTGTAGTTTTTACAATATGCTTGAGTAGATTTCTTTTGGGGCATGGGGAATAGCCTCATAGCCCATTTTAATTAATAAATTGAATCTCTTGTTCCTTTGATAAAATATTTTCTCTTTATTTTTTCTTGATTGTTGGATGATCTGGTATATTCTTATGGGGTGATATTATTGTGGATCCCCATAAAAATGAACATGTAATCCCTTTATTGTGATTATCATCTTTTTGTCCTTTTAATCTCATATTCATTATAACCCACGATGACACGACCAATTGATACATGGTTTGAACGTAGGATAGGAATCACATGCTTATTGATATGATCTTGGATAGTAATATGTTGGATATTTGGATGAGGATATGTAAACGTAAGGATTAGGTTGTTCGTGAGAAGTCCAACCCTTATGTGTTTGTCCATAACGATATGCAACCACAAGGTCCTAATTTGATCATTGCATTTTAAAAGTTGGTTTATTGAATGGGTATGTTTTTTGGTGGTGATCCTCAAGACCCCCCAATTTTTCCCATCTTGACTAGATAAATTTTATTTCACCATATCATTTTGTTTTTAGATGTTAAAACTCTCAAAATGAGACTTTTAGTTCTTGTTCTTGCAATCAGACTAGGATTTCAACCATTTTCTTCCAAAGTGTGCCTTGGATCGATACCTATCTATACTCAATTGACTTGTTGTTAGCAACAAGTTGACAACTTGGTTATAAGGTTATACTCTAGGACTTTTCCTAGTGATTGGTGTGCAATGACACACATAAATTTGGCATCATTGTGGGGGATGGTTCATGTTATTTTTCAAATCCTATAGCGTGTATATCTTGTATAATCTTGTTCATATTTCTTTAACTTGTATAGTTTTAGAATTGTTCTTTTATTTTATTCTAGAATTTTATTTCTTATATTTTTGTAATTATTTACCTAATGAGACCCATCCTGGTAGTATATCTCCTCATTCTTTCGAGTTTTCATTATGACAACATTGCATTCTAGTCTATTATTGTAATTTTTAACCTTATTCTATAATTTCTTCTGTTAGATTTTTGTAATTTAGTTTGTATAACAAGACTCATTTCAAGAGTGCATATCCTCCTTCTATCGATTTTCCATTCAGGGTAGTATTATTTTGTAGTTTTTTCTTATTAGTTTTAGTCGTGTACCACAATTTCTTAAGCTTGCCTTTGTAATTTTTTGTTCTTTTGGCTAACCCTTTATCTTGTTTAGTTCTTTGCATATTTTTGAGTTTCTTCTAGATTCTTTTGTAATTTGTATCTTTAAATAAAAAAAATCTTTTCGAATGGAGTGGTCAAAACATTATAATTCATGATATCAATTATGTGGTTATTACAACCATACATCACTAGATTGTCCAAATGTATCCCCTCAATTTATAGTGGAACCTTGTAATATCAAATCTTCCTACCAAGATGGATATAGGGGATGTTGAGGATCTTAAAGTCCTTCTCTAGCTCCATCAACCAAAGGTCAGCATCTGTCGGGTTTTCCATACCAGCATAATCCAAAGCCCCAACTTACCTCAACCTTTCAAAGGTCTTCCCAGAACCCGAAGATTCCACATTGGGGGTTGTTGCTCTTGTTTGAGGAACTAGCATTCTATCCTCCATATGTATAATTGTGGCCATAAAATTTTCAAGCATGGACTGAAAAGTAGGGTTGGCCACCACTATAGGGTCTAACTGGGGCACCTCAGACACAACATCCACCTTCTCCTCCCTCCTTACACCACTTCCTGGTGCAACAACACTGCTCTCTGCATAATGTTCTTTGTGTTCTCCAACCATATTTTCTTCTCTTCTTCTTCTTTTGTATAAGAAGAAGTAACCATTAACATATTGGAGCCACTAGAATAGACACAAGCCCTAGTCCTATGTCCCTATAAACTCACCGAACCTAATGATCTAATACCAACCTTAATTGTGATGCCCCGTGCCACACAAAGTGAGATTACTCAAAACAAAATGCGGAAATAAAACTAATCAAACCAGGTTACCAAAAATCACTTGAAATTAAAACCATTTCAAATATCCACCTCAAGTGGAAACATGTTACATCAGAGTCCACGAAAGCCACATGTATATATAAGACATGCCGAAATATTATTACATAGAATTGTTTACTGGCTCACTAGGCACATCCTGTACATATGATAACTTGTCACATATACATACGTGCCATAACTGTACATCAAAGACATAGTGATAAACATCATATTGATATGCAACATCTAAAAAACTCCCCCCCAAGAACCTGAGAGTACATGTACGAAGCATTGAACTCTACTATAATACACACACAACTAATCCAACCTTGACTCAACTCCTACTCCGCTTGCTGCTCTACCTCAACTGCATGGTCTCTACCTCCTTGTGCTCGACCACCTAAAATATGTGGAAACCCATGGGGTGAGACCAAACATACCAATGAACGATATAAATCTCCACCAATGTCTATTAAAAGAGCATGTAGATAACATACTAAATAGGTTGAGCAGATTCAACAAAATGATATGCATCCAATAGATAAAGTAGATTCAGCAAACTAGGTAGGCACCACTGAGCAGTAGAACAATTAATATTTTAAGAAGGAATATGAAGAACATGTATCACAATTGATTTCTCTTACCGCATTATAATTCAAGAAATAAGTACAAAGATAAGGCGAAGGGTTCAACCAATGTTATTCACATTTGTCCCTAAGTGAAATATACTACAAGATTGTATCACGTCTTTTATTATGCCTTCAGGAGATGAAGTATACCACTCATGCTCCAACTGACCACTGTGAAGTTGAAATCAGTGTCATCAAGATCTAAGAGGATATGGACTCCTATGATCTCTCCACACCATCGATCAGTTTGAGTCTGCTACAGTGACATATCAAGTCCAAATGCTAAACAGCCTAGCCCACTTTGGTATATAGGTCACGACGCTAGTGAAACTGAGTTAGAAACTCAACCACACTCCTTCCGAGGTATGAACAAAACCATCCTCAAGATATCATATATATATACACTGTATCACATCATTGAGATATATCCTCGACCGTTCTCCTTATAGGGTATGGCCGTAGTCAATCCTGTGAAATGTATATACTCAACAGTATACGATGTTGACCTTCCACTAAGGGAGAACTCATTTCACCATCCATTAAGTACTAACACTGAAGATGGATCTATGGCATAGAGAAACTACATTATTAGGGTTTAACTTGATAGTTAAGAAAATTTGGTATCTTTTAGAATCAATCAAGATACAACATACAAATTGTAAACAAACTCTACAAAGATAAGGGAAAAGTACAACTTATGAAGGTATAAAATGGATAAGATGTGAACTTGTCACATTATTACATGATACTACAATGCTACCATTCACAATTCCGTCATCATATCCAAACTATCATGTTATATCAATCCCTTATCAGATCACTAGAGGATAACACCTCATACTAGGAATAAAGCATCTACTAGGTCATAAGACTCATCGCATCATTATGATCTCAACATGCCTCATCAAGGCTCATAGCCATCTCCCTGTGTCATAAGATCATTACCATAGCATACACAAGCTATGTCATTCATTTCACCTGCATGGTTAGGATTTTATGAACAATAGAGAGAAAACATCATAACATTCTAACCATCAATGTAACCTCAACAAACATAGAATACCATAGGATTAGGGTTAGGGTTGCAAACATATAGCCAGTTAGGGTTTCATATCATAAATCAAACACCAAATCCTAATTATGTCACCTCTCACTTTCTTGGAACATTACTAGAGTGAGAACATCATTAATTAAATGTTATTAGAGCATTATGTAAACAACACTAAGTATCAACCTCAGGTACATGTGTATGTGTACCATCTCATTATGTTGTGTATGTGTTACCATCATGTAACAAGTATGTGTATCGACCGTACACTAAGAAACATGTGTCATGACCATAAACCATCCAAGAGTCTCAACCTCAAGCTGAATAGGAGTCTCGACCAAGATAAGAGCATGTGTCTCGACCATCACAAAAATAGGTGTCACCACCATGAAAAAAATAAGCTTCTCGACCATGATCAAAACACATGTCTCAACCATCTATAAAATAAGAGTCTCGACCTCAACAAAACCATGTGTCTCGACCGTTACTCACATGGTGTCTCGACCACCAACTAACATGGTGTCTCGAACACCATCAAAGGCATGTCTCAACCAAAAAAAACAAGGGTCACGTCTGAAACAAAAGCTTGCATCTCGACCCAAAACCAAAACATAGGTCTCAAACAAGAAAAGCACATGTGTCTCAACCTAGACAAGATCAAGGTGTAGAGACCACTAAGGTCAACCTACCTTCACATCACTTAAACACAATCAAAATAAAGATAAACCTTATTCAAAAAAGAAGGTTAGTATCAAGGAAGAACACCATCAACAAGGTGGAAAAACTCAATCTAAGATAGGGATTAAAACCATGAAAATCAAACTTCAACATAATATCTTCAAGAAATCAAACCAAGGTAGAGAAGACCAAGCTTCAACCTCAATAAAACCAACTCAAATCCACAAGATTACACATGGGCCGAACCATAGCATGGCGATCAAACCTAGAAACATGATGCATGTATGATCATCACCTCAACCATCACTTAACCAATCGGGTACAAGAAATTAGGATTTAAGAAAGAGTGTAATGTACATGAGAATACTAAAAATTCATAAACCTTAGATCATGGAAACTTCATATAGAATACTAGCATAAATTTTAGAGATCAAATAGTAGCATTCAAGTAGTAATATGGTGCAACTAGTATAAGAAGGTATAGAGTTATATCACCAGCCTTAAGAGAAGGGACAAGCTCCAAGCTCCCAATCTCCAAGGAAGAAGATGTAGCTCTACCAAAAGGTCAACTCTCAGCCACAAGAGCACCTCAAGAAGAAGAAGACATCATAGTCAAAAGGATTCTCAAGAAAGAGGGTAAAAAACCATAGGCTGAACCAAGAAGAAAGAAGTGAGAAGAGAGGAAAACTTCCTCACACTTGGGTACCACCTTGTCAAGACATGGCCTCCAACCCTTTGTGATGAGGATTTATCTCCTAAAACGACCACCATGGGTATTCCACAGTCTATGGACGAGTAAAGGGGAAGAAGAAAGGAAGGGTTCCAAAGTAAAAACGTGCTCAAGAAGGTAGAACCACTTACCAAGAAGAGAAACCACCAAGAATCACCACAAGGAAGGATCAATCTCCAAAGCACCACATGCAAGGTTGATTGACCTCTAAAGCACCCAAGATCAGTCCTTCTTGCTCCTTAAAGCTCCAAGGACGAATACAAGAGAAGGGAGAAGAAAGAAGGACGAAAAAGATACTTGCATGAAGAAGAGAGAGGTTATATACCCAAAGGAGGAGGGAAGCAAGGTAGGGGTGTGGTGTCAACATAAGAGACCACCAAAGAAACACTTGTACACCAAATAAACTAACACGCCACCACTATATGCATGCATGAAACCTATGATGATAAAGCCTATGTGGGGTCTCGACCACTTGGGTCACCACCACCCTAGGGGTCAAGACAAACCTCAAGACATCTTGTCTCGACCAGAACACAAGGTCACCAAACAAGCCTGGTCAAGACACACCACAAAAGATAACCATCTCGACCCAAAAGGACCTCAAGATCATCAAGGTTGAGACAAAAACACTAAAGAAAGGTGTCTCAGTCGAGACCCCAAAAACACACCACAAGGTCGAGACATAGGTTGAGACACTCAACAAAACTCATCAAGGTAGATACCAAGCAAACCCTAGCATCACCACAACATGCCACCTCATCAACTAAGGTCCAACAAGGTGCAAACTAGCATCATTATCTCTCTCATGATTCTAAAGCACTAAGGGAACACTCAACATGTGACAAATTGAAAGATAACCCCCCAACTTGGGTCAATTACAAATTGGTCCAAAATAAGCATATGAAGCTCAAACATCATCAGATCATGACCAAACTGAAAACATATGATTTTCACATGTTAAAAAATCATTTCAAAGGATTATATTAAGGTTCTAAGAATATTATTAAGAAAGCAAGCATACTCAAGAACTAAGCTAGGTTAGTGGCCTTAGAAGACAAGTTGTACCAATATACCCTTTCTTTGAATGTAGTAAATCTTCCTTGCAAATCATTTTACAAATTATTATGACTAGAACTCAACATGTCACCTGTGATCTCAACTTAACATTAATCCTTGGAAATGGTTGCAAAACTTATTGAATTGATGGGAATCAAACACAAAAAATTTAATATTTTTAACTGTTAAGTACATATCATATCTTTTGTATAATGTGGTGATAGGAAGAGTCGAACCAATACAATGTCACTCCCTTAATAAAATGAGAAGCACAATAACAACCTCCTTCCATCCTTGATCTCTAAAAAATCAAAATCATTTTATTCCAAACCCTAATGTCTGGGGTGGCATGATCATCCCCGTCTGAAAATTCTTCCAGACCCCTTGTAAATTTAATAGGGGTGTGCCATCAAAAGATGCCAAAGTGCACGCTGAAAAAATGCAGTCAATGTAGCTACAATAATGAATAAAAAGATCCCAAGTTGAATAGAGGAGGGATCATCTTCTTCCATACCTCATTCATCCCTATTCCTATGCAAATCTGACAAATAAATGAGGGATTGTCAAAGTAAAAGGGAGATAAACCTTGTTTACTTATGAAATATTGAGATACAAATAATCTATGAAATATGTTTTAATAGAGAATGTTGAATTTCGTGTTTCATGATTCTATGAGATTGGGTTGCTTGGCCAAGAAGCGAGGTAAGGAAAAAAGTAATGATATAAGGGTGAGGAAAGGTATGTTGTAGTACAAATTGGAATAACTTGTGATTCTTTGTTGCTTGAGGACAAGCAAACATTCAAGTCTAGGGTATTTTGATGAATGCATATTCATCTTCTCTTTATAGCATCATTCAGGTATTTTTGTTTAGGATTTTTATTCCTTTTTCTCTATTTTAAAAAATAAGCGAAATTTACTTTCTTCTCACTCATTAATAAGAATTGTCACCATTTTCACCCCAAATTTGTAGATTCTACTTTAGTTACAAAGTTTAACCATCTAAGCTCTTGAAACGATCGAATCATACAATGAAATAGTTGTTTCATTCATATAGAATGTTGTACTCCAGATCTTCAAACAGTCATTTCATTCATATAGAACTTGGTAATCTAGAGCTTCAAGAGACCATCTCATGTCTCGGCCCAACCATTCCACCAACACTTGAACCAACCATTCCAATAAGCAAGCTGAGAAGTTCACTCCTCGAACCGATCAATTCATAATCCCAAACCCAGCATTCCAGCACTCTAGGTGGCCTATTCAAATTGTTTGACAAATAAGTCACGGTCAAATGGTGTTGCCACCACTTCTTAGGGTTTTGACCCATCACACCCACATAGATCTGAATAGAGAGGCTCAGGAGGTGAACTGATCGGTTCACTGTCTGTGAGCAACCCATTTCAACATTTTCAGGCCCCAACCAGGAGTATTCTAGAAAGTTTTGTATCTATGATTTGTACCCCTCCTTCACCTATAAAAGGAGGGAGTCCACCAGATAAGGCATCCCATCTTCAATCTATAGATCACATCATGTATAATGATGGATGTCATTTTAGTTTGCATCCCTTGTAGGATTTTACAATGTACTAGACTAGATTTCTTCCCGAGAATGGAGAGTAGCCCCATAGCCTGTTTTTATTCAATAAATCAGTTGTTCCTTTGATAGAATGTTTTCTCTCCATTTGTACTTGATTGTTGGATGATCTGGTATATTCTTATGAGGTAATACAACCATGGATCCTCATAAGAATGAACTCGTGATCCCTTTATTGTGATTATCATCTTTTAATCCTTTTAATCTCATATTCTTTATAACCCATGGTGACACAATCATTTGATCCATGGGTTTGAATGTTGGATAGGAATTACATACTTCTTAATATGATCTTGGATATAAGTATGTTGGACGGTTATATGAGGATGCATAAATGCCAAGATCAACGGGTTTACGGGAAATCCAACCCTTATGACTTTGATTTCTTATTCTTCCATTTAGACTTGGATTTCAACCATTTTCTTCCTCTATCCCTTGGATAGTTACTTATCTATACTTAGTTGACTTGTATTCATAGCAAGTTGACAACCTATTTAGAAGGTTAAACGCTAGTATTTTTCTAGTGATTTGTACACAATGACACACATCAGACACTTAAAGGTGGTTGATGTCTCCAACCAATATAATTAGAGATTCCAATTACAAAAGGAAACCACACTACATCTCATGGTCATTGCAACAACAACCTTTTAACTAGACACTCTCACCAAATGATAGTCGTAGACACAACCCTTTGTCAACTACATCAATTCATTGCGACTAGTATCTACACAATTGTAACCACCACCAGTAGTATACCATCTTACCACAACCATTCCATCATTTGCATCAATCCATAACAATAGTTTCATACTGGGAGCATTGACAACCTTGTCTTCACTATCCTCTAAGGCATAACAAAGCTACCCAAGTCTCTAGAAGTTCCCTATTTACACCTATTTTTATAGATTTATGCTTGATAGCCCCATGAAAAATGTTGTGGAATGCACCCCCATACCCCCAAGAGTTCTATGAACATCTCATAAGACCCCCCTTCCCCTCTACATTCAAAATCTAAAAAAATTTCCTTTGACAATTTTATCCCTACTACCATCTTTATGTGTGCATCCATTTTCATGTGCAGGGGGTATTACCTCTTTTGCACACCAACTAGTCACTCACTTAGTAATAAGTGTGTGGAGGGTATAGAGGAAAGATAGTGCATGAAGAGGAAGATAGAGAAGGTATGAAGAGGGAATATGAGGATAAAGTGTATGGTAGATATTATATGTATCATTCTTGGGTATTCTTATCTTTACGGAGATTCTTGTTCTCCATAATATTTGTCTTTTTGATAAATTTGTCTCACTTCATTCTTACTAAGCATCATGCTTCTAGTAATTATTGGTACTACTCTTTCCCAATGACATTATTTTGCTTCATATTTGTGTCATGGTATTGATGAGGGTTGGCTATTTGTTCTTATTCCAATTGACCACCTTTTTCAATCAATGTTGAATGATCTCAATTATAATATTGAACATATGTCAAGATAGAGCTTGTTGTGCTTATTTCGACCTCTTGTTCCCTCTAGTAGCAGTGTTGTGGAAATTCTACAACATCTCATACGATGGATGGTTACTTTTCAGAAGCTTGTCAATATCAAGCCCATAAATATCACACCTATAAGATTGATGATTTATCCAAATTTTATCTTCACCAAGCTATTTCATTCATGTCTTCTCAAAGTTTCATCTACCATTTCTCATGTACCTAGATGGTTCTTTTATTGATCTACTAGGGCTTTTCTTGGTGGTTTCTTTCAAACCCATCAAGCCCTTCAAGAGTCAAACTCTAGATGGAGCTAGTTTAATATTCATCATCACTTCATGATATACGTGTTTGAAGATACCTCTTTTAATAAATAGTTTTATGTGTTTATTGGGCTTATTATGATCAAACATTCCATTCTAGTGCATATGGCATAGTCATGGTCTTTGATCATTTTCTCTAGATTGCTGATGATATTCTTTATTTCATAAGCAGTATATAAGATCTTTTCCAAAGATCAAGTGTTTTCATCCTACATAACATAAATTCAAAAGAGGCTTCATAAAATCTTTTATTAGTTGGATTGTCATATTTAAGGGGGAGTGAAAATATTGTGTGGTTCTTTTTCTTGAATCATATAATGGAGTCTTGTAAGTACAAGCTAAATATGTGATTCAACCAATACTCCATCTAAGGGGAAGTGTTAAATGCTAGAAAGTGTTATCAGTTAATAAGTCATTTTTTATATGGGCCTAATTCTCTTGATCCATTAGGGTCCAATTTTTATCCTTTGTACAAGCCTCCCTTCCTATATACAAGATAATTTCTCTACCTCTTAATAATAAATATAACACTAATCTTATTTTCCATATAGAGATTTACTCAACTATCACCTAGATAAACATAAATAAATCAATGGACCTTATAGTTAGTACGAATTTTACCTTTTTCGAACCAAGTTTGACCATCTATGTTGAACCTCTTCTATTTTGGTCATAAAAATTAGGACATCTTTTCTCATATTATCGTCTTGAACCATACTCACATTTCTCTGATCGAAAAGACAAAAACTCTACAAATACTAAGCAATTTAGGTTGATTTATCTGATCCACTCATCATATAAGGATTGTCTCTAAAGTCTTAAATAATAGTTGTGAGCCTCATATTGTGTCCATTATTAGTTTCAAGCAATCAACTTTCATCAAAGTTAGACTGATTTAATATGCTTACATTTTAACTAATTAATGTATTCTTTCTTGCCATATAGATTGTGTTCCTCTTCGTATGCTTAAATTGGACTTCCAAAAGGCCTTTTAGAATGTTAATTGGAATTTATCTTTCAATGTATCTATGGCTATGATTTTTTGGGACAATGGATTTGATGGATCCATATCTTCATTAATATTTATCAATTGTCTACTCTGACCAACGGTTCATCCTTTGGTCATTTCTCCAACTCTAATGGGCTTAGGGAAGGGGACCCTCTATCCCCTTCCGTATTTATCATTGCCATTGCCATTGTTTCCCATATGATGAAACAATACTTATAGAATGACATCATGGTTAGAGTTCATAGTGATGATTTTAATAAAGAAAATATCATCTAGTTTGATGATGATCCCATCATACATCTGAAGAACAACAATAAAAATGTCCTTGACTTCATTTGTATCTTGGGGCTCTTTTCACACAATTATCGATTGAGAATCAATTTTTGGAAATCAAAATTGATTGGGTATCGTGATTCAAATAGTGACGTACTCAGATATGAACATATTTAGTGATGTCAAATTGAGAGATTTCATTTCAAATATCTTGTTCTTCCGCTCTCTCCCAATAAACTCATTCAGTAGGCTTGGGAGCATGTCCTCTCTAAGACTAGTAAAATACTTAATGAATGGATTACTAATTATTTTAATGTAGAGAGAAGATTGATTCTTCTTAGTGATTCTCCCATCCCCATATCCTACTACTTCATAAATGATATACCTTTACTTCATTCCATATTATCCAAAAGTGACATTATTTGTATTGTAGGGAAGATACTCAGAGCAAAAAACACACACTTGGTGAGTTGGGATGCCTTATTTTGAACCTAGATTCTAGGTGGTTGGGGAATCCTTCAACTAAATCTATTCTATATTTAGCTTTCTTCTTGAGTGATATCTACCCTTTGAGAGAAAAAAGACACTACTTGGTCTTATGTTATTTCCAAAAAATACTATAGTAATAAAAAGCCTTGGAGCACGTTGAAAAGTTATCCCCATTTTAGTACTACCTCTAGTCATTTACATTCATCAATTATAACTCTATTATTACTCCTCCAAGCTCCTTCAATAGCATCAACTTCTAGAAAAACTCTTAGCACCAATCCAACCTTCTATAGTGATCTCTATTTTAATATTCAAATCCTAACCAAATATCATTCTTTGGGCATTTACAAAGATGATCACTTGACATTTTCAGATATATCAAATAAAAATCCATCAGATTCTCTTGATCGTTAGTACTTCTTTAAATGATCTCAATTGCTTTGTTGATTGAATAAACATTGGACATCCGCTTCCAGTCTCTTGAAAATAGATGTAATCATTCAATATCATTGGCATTTACAAATTCTTCATAGATATCGAGGCAATTGACCCTCTTAGTTTGAGACTATGGAGAATAAAGTTTCAACATCAATCAATATCGTTCTTTTGCTTTTATATCATTCTAAGATTCACATTAATTCATATTGGGCATCTAGAGGCTTTCACACACCTCATAAATGTATTTTTATCTTAAACTCTATATTTGCTATGTTTTTCTAGTCTTTTTTGCTAAAAATTATGGAATTACTTATTATCCAGGAAATATTACTCATCTTATCTCAAAGTTTGTCTATTTCACTTCAATTTTGTTCTCTAACTCTTAAAGCATGCCATTCTTTTTCAACTGACTCTTTTAGACATGATATTCTTTATATTATTTTGTTGGAGCATAATAACAAATTTTATAGTGACTCCTTTGATGACTTTGGTAGAGTTGTTAACTCTATTCACCCCTTCTCTTTGTCTGTCTATCTTTTTCCATGTGATGGGGATATAGGCTTGACGAAGCAAGATAAGCATAATGAAGAGGTATTGTCACCCTTTCTCTTGACTTCATCTTTGGGGAGGCTGATGGATCTTCAAAATGCTCAATGATCTTTGAGTCTCTTTGTAGGACTATGGAAAGGATGTATAGTATGTGTTGTTTTGGTGATTGTTAATGCTATTTTTCTACTATGGAGACAATGATCTAAGTTGTGAACCCTTTACTTTCTTTTTGTTTACTCCTCAATGTTGTATATAGTAAGGGCATCCCACACCAACGATAGTTGTCTTTTCATGATCCATCCCATTTGTGACCTAGGTACTTCTATACCTAGTTGGGCTTGGTTGTGAACTCTAAGATCATCATGTCTAGTGATGATATATCATTTATTATCTTTTCATGATGATAGCAATTTACTATTAATATCACTATGTGTGTTTTTTTATTCTTACCATATCCATAATTCTAATATGGATGTGTTTAGATAACCATATCTAAGCATCTCCAATCTGTAATGAAATAAAAATTAAACTCAAAGTCAATAGGAGTAATTATTTTTACATTATCAACATAATATTTCCTTTTTTTATTAGTTGGTAAAAATTGTCATAGGGTTTTAAAGTTTTAGCCTAAGATTGGCGAGTAGATCTCGGAGGGTGTTCTAAATATGTCTTGTTCAACTAGACTATAGAGTAGGCCTTAGAGGACATCACACTTACTTAAGCTTTTATTTTTAAATGTATTATGTTATTAATAAAAATGCATATAAAATAAAAGGGAAATGAGAGAAATATGCAAATTCCAGCAAAGTAACCCTCTGGCACAAAACTAGATATTTCAACGAACTCAGTGTACTTACTCCAACGTGCTCTGGTGCATATTTTCACTATGAGGTATAGGTAGTGATATGTCAGCCATTGTATCATAGACACAAATGATTGATACATAAATGTCATCATGCCACATTAGTACGCCATGGTATGCATTGACTAGATAGTGGTAGATAATGCCCTCTGCAACATATTCAAAAATAGGATGTGCAAACAAAAGCCAAATTTTGTATATTTCTTCCATTGAAAGTGTAGAACAATATAATATCATGCTAAATAATGATTTGTAATTGAATAATATCTGAATATGAGGTTGTTTTGATGGTTTGTTGATACCAATCCTATACCTTCTAGTTTATCTACTAGGAATTTGAATGTGAAAGTCTTTTTCAAAACAAAACAAATAAGGAGGTTTTGATGAAATAAATATTTTCATTGTCTCCATAATGTTTTAGACATATTGAATCCATCCCATTGATTGGATTTCCAATTCTATCGAGTGGAGCCCAAATGTGACTTCAATCATACATCATCTCCAAATCCTTTGACATGATTAGGATCCTCTTAAGTTGTAGGATCAACTAATAACTCATCCCTTTGGACTTGTGGGTTAGAATTTCATTATATATTTAGTTGATGGAGTTGCTGCTAATTATAATTGATTAACTGAGAAATTTCATCAAAGGTAACTTCTAAAAGAAAATAAACATGACATTTACTTTGGAGTCACTTGTTCTGTTGTGAGATTTGGAAGCTCTGTCAAATGTGTTATCCAATCATCAATCTACTTCTCATGTTGGTGCGTATGCATGATTGTTTATGTGGTAGTAAGAACATTCCAACCTTATTTCATTACATAGTGCTTAACATCGGGCCCCAACCAGTGGTCATTGACATTATTTGGATGTCTTTTTTTTTATCACATGAAAGTTCTGATTTATTAGATTATAAAGTAGCCTACTTTTCTCAATAGATTAAGAAAGCCAATATGTAGCGGAAATTTATGATAGTGAATTCAAATATAATATAAGTGGGGAAATGAACTTATTACATGCCTCTAAGTTAATATATGCATGTTGTTTGATTATAGACTTATCTTTATTTGTATTTTCTATACATTACCTAGATATATTGGTCTTCAAACTCCTCCACATCTTTGAAGTATACTTTTGCAATGCATTTTTTTACCTAATACAAATGGGCCAATGTTTAATGATAGTTATATTGGTAAAAATAAATCAATCAAGAAACTAGTATAATATTTTAGAACTTACAAACAATCCTGTCCAATTTAGGTTTTTAATGACATCATCTACTTTCTTCCATGATGCAATATCTATTGGCACCTTGTTGTGTACATTGAAACCCAAATAATGTCAGAGGCACCAACATTGTCACCAATAGATGTCATAGCATCGTCCAACTAAATGACTAATTTCTTCTTATTAGCATTGTGACTCTGTATTTTCATATGAGTGTAGGACTCTAGTTTTCAATACATAATGCTCAGTTTTCACACCACATCTAGAGGTTTGCTCCTTTCGGTTCTCTTTAAGTCTCATCTTCATGATGATCCTACATTGTATGTTCACCCTATTAGTTTGTGATGGTGCAGCCATGGATCATATATGTAAAAATGACATTATAAAAATTTGTTCACATTATATATAAAAACACATGTATGTAACACATAATTGAAACAAACACACAAGTCATGATTTATAATGTTCACAATCTATATTCCCTTCATGTCATCTTGACACATGTAGTACTTATTTGTGTTAGCTTCATTTTTTATACTGGGAAGCCCAATCGAGAATGTACTGGAAATCATACCATAGTAGTACTCTTCTCCATCAAATGTATTTTCAATGAACACGGTTGTCACATAGTGATCGACATACCAATTTTTATTTGTTTGTTAGTATATGTGCAATACTTGTTTCACTTATGAGTAAATGGTTAATGGTTCAACATTCTTTCTAATATTTTCAAAATTTACAAGTGTGAAGCCTAACCCATCCCCTTCTACACCTTTATTTTTATGAACCCGGTCTAAATACATGAATTCTGAAATCTATGTAGTTAAATTTCCATGTCTTCAACAATGCCATATGATGTGTTGGCTCTTTATCATCTATTTTCCTATGCACTATACAAATATGAAGAAGGATTTTTCATAGTTACCCTAGTATTTTAACTACACTCTTGTCATCTTGACACTTTTTGTAGAAGGAAAATCCATTTATGTCATAGTTTTTGGACGAGATTAATATATTTGACTCATTGTAAAGACATTTAATGTCCTCTACAACATCATTTTGGTGATCGTGATAGATGAATAATCACTTTATTTTGAAACCACTGATTTTGACTACACTCTCTTGCAAGCCAAATTGATTTTTTGTGTATATTGTATTTCTATAATATAGGTTTTCTTAAAGATATAAGTGTTGACTTTATTGATGTGGTACAAAATGGGTAAGTGTCTATGTTCCCATGACTCATGACTAATTCATGCAACTCACTCTCTTATAATGCCCTTAACCCAATAGTTATCACAATGGTTACATGATTTTCATCTCCAAGCTTCTCATAGTGTAGGAAATAATTGAAAATTTTCAATACCTTTCTAGCCACATAACCATCCACATTCTAGGATGATGATGAGTTCAAACATCACCCTTGAAAACTTGTGTTATGTTATAAGAGTACATTAACTATAAGTAAACTAGACACAATATATTCATCTCCTTGGTCAAATGGACAACAATATAAACCATGATAAAACAACAAACATGAGAAACACATTTCATATGGAAACAAGGTAACAATCTCTTCTTTATAACTTACTAAAATTGTGAAGATTTTTTTTACCTTTATGCATATTTCATTGATTAAGAAACATCGTATGGTGAATGGAAACCTTACACACATAGACAATATGTGAATATCTACTAGTAAAAGTTGTTGCAATAAAGGGTACAATCAACAGATTTAAGGCATATATGCTTTGTATCCTTCAGTGGACAAATTTTTTGACATTATAGAGTAACCATGTGGCACCTTGACATTATAGAAATACTCGAAAAAAAGTTTGTTTTCTCTTATTGACACAAAGTTTAGTTGTAGGAGGCAAACATCTACATTGAGACTTCTGATCTAGTACCAATTTCAAGTATATCCAAAATTTTATCTGATGCCCTTTGTCATCTTTCTTGACATTTTCACTAGCTTTTCGATGTGTTTATTACAACCACCTTTTTGAAATGCATGACATGAATGCAATTTTCAAAATGGTCTATCACCATACTATACAATTGTGTAGTCAAGTACTAAATACATGATTGATGTCTTTTAATATATCATAAACAGGCATCCTATGGGCCATTTTCTTCTCAACTGAACTATTGAACACCTTGAAAACCTCTACTTAGGGTGCATACGATGGTCCTGATTTTAAGAGTTTGATAACCAATATAGAATTTGGAGGGTCATGAATGTTCTCATTTGGTTAATTCCAAGTTGAGGTAACTTTTATTCAAAGATGATTCCATTTGACTCACATGTATGATGACAACACCTTTAAAGGACTAATAGTATTTAACTAAGGCCATTTATGTACATAAAGATGGTTAATATGCATTATAAGTCAATCTTGAGTTTTATCAAGTTCAACATCCAATTGAGGTATAAATGGATCCAAGCAACTTAATAATGAACCATGAGGTACTTTAGGATCACAACAAGTATTTTTGAACTTATTTGATCAAGGTTCATTTATTAATTGAATATGATTTAAGATTTATATACTTATAAGACTATCATATAATTTAATTAGATGAAAAAATGTTGAAATTTTGATCTAAAACTTGATAGTTAGAGGTGTTGTGTGGTGAGAGACCCATGGTTCAAAATTCATTTGGATTGGAGCTTCCTATTGGAAGTTTTGAGTGTTACAAGATATTATTACTTATTTGAATAATATGGAGGAACTTTGGTTGTAGGGTTTTTGACTTACCAGTGTGACAACTAAAATTTCATTGGACCCTTGGTTTCTAGTGAGTTATGCTTCTACACCTAGGCCATTGAATCAATAGTTGATGGATTGCCCTAAAGTCAATCCTACCTCTGGATTAGCTGAGGTAGAGGGATGTAAAGCCTACATATACCTTAACCCAACCACCCTTTACTTATCTAACCACAATCATTTCCCTCTAGTTCCTTTGTATTTGGCATCCAGGAGAAGCAAAATTTCCCCTCATACCAATTGTATAGTGCTCTGGATTGGAAGAACAATTAACATCCTTATGGATTGAATCCATGACAACGAGCACTAGAAGAATGCGCACATGTAATAGGGGGATGGAGGTGGATCAAAAGGGTGTTATCTCGAGGAACCCTCACTAATTCTCTAAGAGATGTTATTTGTCTTTAACTTATGAGGATAATCTTGCATATATGTCCCATGAGATTGATTATTGTGGCCATGGAAGTAGCTTTGGGGTTGGTGTGTCTATGGTCCCAAACCATATCTGGAGGACACCCTCATGTCTAGTGAGGGGTTATGAAGCATTCTTGGGATTTTATTTGGTCATATATCACAAGTGGGAGAAGTTCTCAATATTCTCTGCCACCCTCGACAACCTTCTTTGGGCATATGATCGGCTTTGAGCTCCCAACCCCTTTTCTTAGGGTGAAGCATCACATGGTTGCTTGCTACCATCATGGAGGTAAATTAGGCTTCTTGACAAAATGGTGAGGCCTTAGTATTGAACTCTCCCCAAATGGGTAGAGAACAAAAACACCTTATTAATTGGACTCACACAAAGATAAGCATAGTCATGAGAGAGTGAGGGAGGCCAGATGGTTTAGATAGTCAACCTAGCCTTGACCAGGTGGCTCAACCGACAGACTGCTCAAGCATGTCCATGAACCATCCAACCCACTTGGGTAGTAAGTAGGTAGTGTGTTGTGTATCTAGTGCCCCTAGGCCTTAGAAATCACAACCCCTCTTTATTCCAAAATGTAATATCATATACAAGGTGCATATATGAGAAAATGCCTAGTAAATTGCTTCCTTATCCCAATAATGACCAAACAATACACCTAGATTTAGAAAAATGCCTAATTTCTTATGAAATCCTCATATATGAATTTTGAAGCTCATTTATAAATGGTTTTTAATATGTAAGATACTGAATGTTTTAGGATATACTAAAATATACAAATGATACATGCTTGGTACAAATACTTAGAAATTTTCTTGGAACCCCAAAAGTTTACAAAATCATTCATAAACTCTGAAGTGAAGAATATTGATCAATGTTTGGTCTTATTACATGAATGTACAATTGCTTTTTTAAAACCCCATATTGATTATAGAAAATAAATTAAACATCATAGATATATGAAACCTTGAACAAACATTAATTATGACATAAAGAACACTAAAAGTATTAGAGACACATTTAGGACTAGCAAGAACATATATTGAATAGAAAATCTAATTTTAACCTAATAACAAATAATAATATTGATGCTTGTATTAATGATGATTAAATATTATTAATCAGGTTATCACTATGACCTAAATGATCCATAATAATTAATAAATTCCTAAATTAGGTTCATGGTTTTATTAATTATATGATCATGGATTTTTTGGTCGAATACATGATATGTACATATGTTATTTTATTTAAAAATATTGACATGTAGTATGATTATGCTCTACTCAGTGTTGTTTTCACTTAGAAAAATAATATATATCTTCATCATACAAGATTTGTTGTACCTACATGTATTCTCACCATAAGGGCACAAGGCCCAGTGTGTCTACTTGTCCTACTGAGGCAAGGGCACAACATTGAATATAGGGTTAGCTCTTGGATTTTAAGATTAAGGTCCCCCAAGGACCCTTCCTATGGGACGTTGGTCAAAGGCTTTATGATGATGATTGCTTGGTATAATGGAGTAAACTAGAAAAAATGGGATATTTCATCTTTCTATCTAACTATTTATTAATTTTTCTTTCTTTTATTCAATAAAAATTAGGTTATGAATATCTTTCTGCCCATATACTAAAATGTTTCACGTGGATTGCTTGATTTACATATGTTTTAGATTCATATGTAGAATGGGAGAAAAAGATAGTATGTGAACAAGTGTACAAGATGTACATTTTATTTTAAGATCCCAGTTCGTATACATATTAAGACTCGTATAAATCTCTTTTAAATGTGTAATCATAAGTTGCAATAATTCATGTCATAGTAATCTTACTTGTTGATTTTGGAAATGTTCAAGGTTGTATGCATCTAGTACTTTCTTCATGTATGTTGTGCTTTAATGCTTCCGCGTTGCATTGTGATATACAAGTGTATAATGTTTTAGAGTTCGTCCTCTTATCCCCTTGTCTTTTCAAGACCAAAACATTTCGATATGTAATAATTTGTATCTGATTAAAAAATGACTACACTTGACATTTTCCCACCATGGACACAAACTATACTCGAACTTTATTTTGAACCTTCAAAACTTAGTCACTTATTCTATAAAATATATTTTTACTTAGCATGTAGGTTAGAACCACGATGTTCCATAAAAAAGATTGTATCAAAGCCTGAGAAATAGATACACCTATCATTTGGTCACCATTAAACAAAAACTAAACATAAACATTCATTTGAACCTTATAAACATAGTTACTCTACAATGTTCCATAACTTAGGGTAGATTTGTGTAATTTTTAAGGTCTTACACTTTCTCTTCTAATGTCTTCTTGTATGGGACACAAGAGGAATAAAATGGGGAAAGGGAGGCCCTAGACATATGATTGCAACATGTGATTATAGTAGATACATTAGAAAACACCATGTTCTTTATTTTTTTCTAGGTGTCATGGTACAAGATGGTCATATATGTGTGGTAACTCGATTTAGTTTTGTTTTCATTCAAAAGGATTATGGTGTTTTCCCATCGTACGTCTAAAAATTGGATAAATATATTTTGAGTATATGTATATATGTACAAAAATGTTACCGCACAGATAGGTAGAAGGTTTCCATGCAACTTGAGAGAATGAGATGTGATGTTATATTGTATGAGCGTTCTTAGATAATAGATATAGTATCAAGATTGTCTAGAGTCATGGAAAAAGTTTAGTTGTATTTATAGCCTAGATGATCTAAGTTTGATATTCATACTATGATTTTTCTCCATGATGATCTAGATCTAATTTTCATGATCTAAATTATGTTTTGAAAATTTAATATGAGTTTTGATCATGAAGCCCTAGCTAGTCTACAACCATATATGATACATATGGCTTGTCTATTTATGCTATAGATTGATAGTGGGTTTGCATGCATGCATGTACTTATATGTATATTAGTTAAGTTATGATATGTGAAATATGTCTTGGGACCAACATGATCCACAATCACATTACAAAGGAGGACCTATAACATGGGACATTCAATAGGGTGAATTCTAGAGAGGGTGAACCAGAATCATCAGAAGGTCATAGTACCTAACCTACAAAATATGTGAAATAAAAAATGTATGAATGATGAATTATGTGATAATGAGTCCCTAGCTAGAAAATATTTAGGAGTTCACTCACCTAGTTCATGGTTCCCTATACTTCATGTAAAAGGACCTAACCTTGGAGAGAGAGGCAATTGAATATATGTGTGAAACTCCATCTAGGCTAGGAAGATGTCCCAAAACCCTAGATAAATCATATGAAATGTCATCCCCAAGATGGGCCTCACTCTTAGTTTAGTGGTTCCATGTGAAGGAATATAGTGGGTTTACCTCACTTTTTGAGAGTTGCATAAAATATTTTGAATGTATAAGATATGGGGTTAAAAAAACATGCTTTAATTTTGCTAGGTTGTAAATTGATTTACTTGAACTTATGAAGATTTATTTTATCTACAAGTGAGACATTTATGAAAACTTGATGTTGATAATAATGTTTCCCCTCAGATAATGTATTGCGAATGAATCAATCATATCATCTTGACCTAATATGAACCCATGCCATACATGAAAGGTATAAGTTTGAAATCATGAACTTGAAATGAATATATATTTAGATCACAAAATGAATGATGGTGGTGTATGCTTGCTTAACCATAAAACTAATAAAAGTAATGGACACATGATGATAATTTGTGATAGCATGGTTTGTGCTACATTTAGTCCACCACTTATAGGTGCCAAAACATCCATATATATGGGATTCACCCCTATGTTAATGTTGTCATATTTGGACTAGAAACATCTATGATGTACCCAATCCAACTTACATAGATTCAAGAATGACTTGATGCCTCATTCATAACATGACATCCTTTTAACATCAGAATTTTACATCCCTTATTCACTTAAGAATTATGGTTTTGTCCATATATATGAAGTTGAAAAGGGTTGTCAAGATTCATGTCATTAATTACTAGAACAAACACATTGATTTTCATACTTCAAGTTTTGATTAACATCATATCTGTGCTTAATCATTTAGTAGGTATTTATTTTGTGTTGAGGCGACTTTCCATTTCACTCACAATTATGACAACAATTCCATTAATGGACAAAAAAAATATAGCTAAGGTATGTACATGGAGATGGATAATACACGATATAAGTCAAATTTGATTTTCATGAAGTTAAATATTCATTTAGCATATAATTGGTTCCAAGCATCTTAATAATGATCAATGATGTATGTTAGGAAGTGTGTTTGGACTTATTTGATCAAGAATGAATGATATATTGAATTTAATTTAAGGTTTGTACAATTATTTATAAGTGGAGGTTCCTACTAGAAGTTTAAAGTGTTATAAGATACTACTAATTATTTGAATAATGTAGAGGAACATTGTTGTAGGAATTTTTTTGACTTAGATATGTGATAGATGAACTGTCACACCACTATTGTTTTTAGTGAGCTACATGGCCAAGACCAATCTATAGGATCAATGTTGATGGATGACCCTAAAGTCATCCCCTTTCACCAAATGAGCCATGGTAGAGGGATGGACATCCTACTTGTATCTTGCCCAACAACTCTTGAATTCTTAGACCACCATCATTTCCCTCTGGTTCCATTTTCTTTAGCAATCTAGGAGAAGATGAATGACTCCTCACACCAATTGTATATCACACTGGATAGGAAGAAAAAACAAAATCCTTGTGTTATCTCTCTACTACAAACAACAATAGAAGAATGTACAATACTAATAGGGGGTGGAGGAGGATTGAAAGGGTGATAGCTCGAGGAATCGACCCTTTGGAATGATCTAGGCCATGTGCTCTATCTTAATTTGACAAGGTGCATCTTCTAGGCTGTTTACTTTGTATTTTAAATCACTCAGTAGAAAATCATGATCAATGCAAATTCGATGGCTAATGATGAAGTGCATTCCACATTCCACCCAATTTTCACATTTGTCATTTTGCTTCAGAATTTTTCATGTTATTATATATATTTAGTTCACCCACTTACACTCAGTTTGAGCCTTTTCTGAAAGAAACCTTCTTTCCATATTGAAAGTGCAATTTTCTCATAGTTCTTATTTTTAGAAAATCTTTTTCGTAAATTGCCCATATGAATTATCTGAAAAAACTCCTTTTATTCCAAGAATATTCAATTGATTTTCCAAACAAATATGAGAGATAATTTGACATTATCTTTCTGTGTAATTTTTTCTTTCGATTTTCACCACTAAAATTACAAGAAAATTGAAAAATCAATTTTTCACCAACCGGGACACCCGTCGGATGCAAGTCATCTGCCACGTCGCAGATCACCTAAACCCACAAACCCCTCTTGTGTGGCATATCAGGGTGACATGTTGCCTATTCTAGAAGGTTCTATCCAAAACCCCAAATCCTAATACCCACCTATAAGTATCCCTCCCACATCATTTGTATTCTAGGCCCCTTTTGACCTCCTAAATCTAGAGGGTCAAACTACCTCTCTCTTTTATTTCCAACTTGCTCATGATTAGATGATACTTCCTCTGAGACCTCTATACTTTTAACATATATAGAACAATACATTGCTATAATTGTTACACCTAAACTGCTAATTCTTCTATGCTTCACTGCTATAAGTGTAGCATCTGATCTATTCAATTATTATAGCTATTATGCTCTATTTGTAACATCCCTAGAATTTCAATCTGGAGTAAATATGATCAATAATGCTCAATTATGAATATAATCTCCTTATGTGATGTAGAAATCAAATATGACTCCTACAAATGATCATACAAGCTCATATTTCATCTTGAATTAAAGATGTACACCACTTAGTCCTAATTATGTAATAATGATCGTGAGGGTCTAAATAGTAAATGACCCCACATATATGCATAATTATTTCCTATCCTTATATATGAGTAAGTAATGATACAGTGAGGCTTCTCTTAATTTTAGTGATGTCAAAGTTATGAGTATATTAATTACCCTAGGTACTTATTGTTATAAGAAACCGACTAGGTGTACACCATTTTGGGACCCAAAATAGAACCCCAAGCATTCTCCACCACATGTTAGAAGGTATGACAAATAAAATAACGTATTTTATTTGTCATACCTTCTAACTTGTGATGGAGAATGCTTGGGGTTCCATTTTGGGTTCTAAAATGGGTCTACATAGCAAACCTCTTGTTGTAAATCACACGTTTCCCTAATTCAAACCTAAAATCTAACTGATTGTTTAGATTTCTCATGCTCGAATTAGCAAACCTTTTAAGTTTCATGTGAATTAGATAATCGTAGCTATATGAAATGATATAAGGGAAAATAGTTATTAATCATAGACAAATAAACTTAATAGGATGTTGATGCAATCGATCTTGGACTAAGTTCCACCCTTAGCCAGTGTGTCATGCTCAATCTTTACCATGGGTTCATTAAAAACCTCTAGATCCAAATCTTAGGGTCGGGGACCCTATCTTCTACTACGTAGGTAATGCATATTGAGTAATAGCTTCCAGGAGTGAAATTCAACAATCACTCCCTCAATCTATACTCCACTCCTCCCACTTTTCTCACCTCAAACAAATTCAGGAGCATGTTATGAGTCTACAGATCCCTAGCATGAACGTCCCTACCCGCATCATTAGAATTCCCAAAAGCACCTCCTCCTTCCTCAGGCTGCAAACGGAACTTGAGGCATTCTCATCAAAAACCAATACCCTAGTTATTATCACCTAGGTCTATAGATCATATCCTTTGGTTCGATTTTCTCTCTCACTCATAGTATCCAAGACCCTAGTTACCTTCCTCCTCGATCTCCCAGACCTGTGCCAAGCACAAAGGCCATCTTAGAGAAATTGGGTCATCGAGGGGCATCCTTGGGGCCCTGTGAAGCCTCAACAAGTTCCACCTAGGAGCGCAAACCATAGAGAACCCTCCCCGAGCTCGAGTTGCCTAGAGCTTAAAGAGCTCCATCATTGGAGAGGGACAGATCCATGCACACCATGAGAATGAACTCTGAGAATTCCTAGAATCCATAAAATTTTCCCATCCCAATTCAGATAGAGGGAAGGTAATTATATGAAACCCAATTTTTTTTCCATCTACAACTCTTCACAAAGTTTTCCAACTCTTTGATGATCTCACGTTTTGAAATTCAATTGAATCTGACCTACTAACACCACAAGACCCTTCAAAATATTGTTTCTATCTCCCTTTTTTTCATAATGGTGGTTTCTACCTTTAAGGCATTCAATGACCGATACCAACTCTCTACTACAATCATCGTTGGCCGCAAGAAGAAGTCACTATAACTGTCACCCTTGACAAGGCCAATGGTGAAGGCCTCGCAATGCACTCCAATTCCATTTGGATGTTGGTGGTGCTCCTCCACTCAACATCCATGGTGCTCCAATGCATGACTGGGAGGATGAAGAAGAATTGAATGTAGCTTTATACAGTTGTTCCCATACATCGACTTAAACATGTTGTGTGTACCATGTTTAAAGTAGTATTTTGTGGTGTCATTTATATAAATCCACGATGTATTTCCCTAAGACTTGAATTATGGTTCATGTAACATTTGAGAGCGTGAAAGTGATTTAGTTTTATTCTAAGTGAGATTTTTAGTAATGATTTTTGAGTTTTATCTCACATGTGATTGGCCAATAGAAGTCAAACTTTATAAAATTATATAAAATGCTACATAGGTCGTATGGGAATAGGTCATATATGAATTTTGATCTACTTTTCAAGATCTACCTAGGTTTTCATGGTATATCAAACTTATGAGAAATTAGGGTTTTGGGTATTTTAGATTAATTAAGAGATTCAAGATCAGTAAACCTCTTAGGGAATTTCCTCCTACTGATTATGTATGTGGTCCATGCCCATGAATATTCAATATTTATTATTCTTAACATGTTCAGATGTCTATGTTGCTAAGTGAGATATTCATGATTTGTATCCTTATGGAAAATCATGTTCATGCTAAGAAGTTACATTTTATATTGTGTTCATGTTTATGATTTCAAATGAAATATTGTGTATCACCGCCATGCTAATGAATCAAGAGATAATGATAATCATGTTTGATGAATTAAGAAATTATAGAAATCATGTTTAAGATTATAAAATCATATTTGGTTAATATAATCCTCGCAATCATGTTTAAGTGAGCCTTAATCAGCCTTATGATCTCTGTAGGAGCATTATGTGAGCCTTAACCGTCCTTATGTGAGCCTTAACCGGCCTTATGATCATTGTGGTGAAATTATGAGAGGAACTATATTAACTCAAGCTAAAATACACAATTTTCATGTAATCATGTTGATTTACTTAAGTCTTAAAATAATCATGTTAATCATGTTAAGTACTCATGTTTTGACTTATTTTTCATGCAATAAGGTTTAAGTTAAGATAAGAATTAAGTTGATATTAGATTATGGAGTTCGAATCAGGCCTTAGTTCAGATCAACTCAAGAGACATGACCCAATCCCTTAGTGCAGGATGACTCGTAAAGATGACCCAGGAACTAGAGTGTAGATCATGAGGCGCATGTAACAGAGTTGAGTTCTCCAACATAAGTTATGTAAAAAGATAGGAGTTATGCCTAATGAAAGATCATATGTTCATGTTCAAGTTTCTTTTAGTTTTTCATATTATATTTAATGCATCAAGTTTAAGGATAGTGGACAGTAGTCTCCTTATGTCAGTATTTTATATATCTAGAATACTCATGCCACTTACTGATTATCACTTTTCCAATGCATGGCTGGGGACGAGATGTCTGCAGGTGAAGAGCACAAGAGGATTAGGACATCATGCTAGGAACATGGAGGACCTAACAAAAGACTAAGAGTGCCCTGGTGGGGTGCCATTATCCACCATATGTTTAATTTCATGTAGTAAAACTAGCTTGTTTATGTCTAAGTCTATCTTTATTTCATTACTTGTATTATGCTTCCATCTTCTGTAAACTTTTGAGGATGAGAAATGATATGTGATCCTGAGTTGGTTATCTTTTCAATTATATAGTGTGTATGATATTCAAGAAATGTGATACCCCAACAATGTTATGAGTTAGGAATTGATGCTTTCACTCATGTGCTTATGTACAAAACTTGGGGTGTTACACTATTATTGTTATAATTGAGTGGCTATTCACATATTTTGAAAAAAAATCTTATTATCCTACATCTGCTAATCACCTCTAATCATGTGCATCGGTCATAATCATATGTGATGGGTCTCTACCATGGGAGGTCATGAGGTGATTAGGACCCCAATTCACAAAAAACAAAGGACTTTCAGAGAAATTATGGGAAGGAAATAGGCATCTTCATCCCAAAAAGCTTTCCAACCAATAAATATGGTCTTTTTTGTTTATTTCTCTTTGTATATATTCTTATCATCCTGAATAACTCACTCTTGCACAACAAATGAAGGATTTACTATGCAACATGGGGTTCTAGTCCTTCCCAACTAAAACAAGATCACCGAATTTGATATCTAGATTTAGTTTTTATTCAAGTTTTTTTATCTATCTGTCTAGGATGACAACTTAAATTTACATTGTGTCTTCAATGATCTATCCTATTTTCTTTGTTTTCCATATATAATAGGGTGGTGACTCCAAACATCCATCTTTTATTTTCCATGTGATTACAAAGCTTAGTTTTACTACCTAAAGGATCCGTTTTTGTTAGTATATCCTCTCCACTATGATTTTGGACAGGGTGCAATAGAACTGTGACTCAATCAGGGAACATCAAGACGATCATATTCAAATGCCCTCTATCACATTACAAAAATCGAGCATCATTGGGATTTTTTTAATTCTCTATTCTAATTTGAATTTGCCTATTTTCTATCAGTTTTTGTAAATTTTAGCTGACTAGGAGCAGGGTGACACTTCCCTCAGATCTTCCAACCCCTGGATCATAGATTGAGGCAAACCCATCGACCCTACTCCTTTCTATTTCTGGGTCAATTCTTGTAGTTTTGTCTTGTTTTTTTTCTTATTTCCCTAGCCCCTATTGATTTAGGGTTTCAATGATGCTTCTCTTTTAGGGTTTTATGGTCGCTTCCGTCACATTGTTTTTATAAAAAATGGAATAGGATGAATAGAATATGTAGGTAGGAAATAAGATTCGATCTTTGTACAGACATATTACAATTGTTTCACTATCTACATATAATTGATTTTAATGATTTATGGGCTTGCTTCCAAAAATATTAAAACCCTCCACCTGCACTATACATTCCTAAAAACCTATGTGTCCTGGAATGGGTACCAACCTCACATTGGACCCCTAGAAATGATTCAAGGTGCCAATAAAGGTATAAAAAAATGTTAAGTTTGACATCCAAAGGCCTTGAAAGCATCCCAATCTCCAAGAACTCATGAATGATAGAGACCACCATGATCCTCAAGTGTATCTGGAGTAGTAACCTTACCCATTGAATCTAGATTACCCCTTGATGAGTTCCATCTACCTATAGAGAAGATAAGCACCCACCTCACCTATACAAGTCATGTTTGAGTGAGGACATAATGTCAACCGAAATTATTGGGATAAAAGGAGAGGGTCATTTACTTCCTATCCACATATCCTATTTTGGTTGTTGATAATGTTTGAGACTATTACTAACCCGTTTCATGTGCATACTGAACAATCTTTTTAAAGATTAACAATCACAAAAAAGAAATCTTTTAAAATATTAACAATCTCAAATCAAACAATATTTTTCAAAAAGCAACAATGTAACTTCAAACAATATTTTTAAATATTAACAATCTTGAATCAAAGAATCTTTTTTAAACATTAAAAGTGTCAAAAAAAACAACATTTTGTAGATAATCAGTCATGAATCAAACAATCCTTTTAGATTAACAAATTCAAATCAAACATATATTCTAAATATTAACAATTCGAAATCAAACATTCTTTTTAATGATTATCATTCTTGAATCAAACAATCTTTTTAAAGACTAACAATTCCAAATCTAAGCAATATTTCTAAAATATTTACAATCCTCTAGCAACCAAAAAACTTGGTCAAAAGGATTGTCTAATTTTTAGTAATCAATAACTTACTATGAGGATGTAGACTTTTCAAAAGTCAAGCTTTTCGTAAAACAACCACAAAAAAGAATGAATGCTCTTTCTACAAACAAATAGGACCCATGTGAACCCAATATAGTTGGGGGAGATCTTCCATGTCGAGTGATATGTCTTTTGATGGTGTTGTGTGTGCTCCCATGCACATCTTGTACTTTGACCTAGTACATGACCATTTAACTCCTATCAAGCTCACATTACTATGACCTTAAAATAGACCATCTTGTGCTTTTTATACTCATATCTATGGTCCTAGACTATGACCTTAAACTACACCATCTTGTGCTTTTCATTCCCACATTATGGTCCTGATGTTGACACCCTGTTTTTTCTCATTCTGCTGGAAAATCATGCAAAAATGTTAATTCTCCCATGAATGACATTATTCGTTACATTTTCCACATTTGTACCCCTTTTCCATAATTCCTACATTTTTTTCCTATTTAATGCATCCATTTTGACCCACTTTAACCCATCCTTCAAGACCTTAAATAGGTTGTTTTTCACAAACCATCCAGTTTAAGAATTTAGTATTCTTTTTTTCCCTTAAATAGGATTTTTTCACAAATTTCTCACTTTGATTGTTTGGAATTAAATATTCCCTTTCTAACTGAATTTCCAGAAAATGTGAGAGATAACACTAACTTATCTTTCAGTGCAAGTCTCATTCAATTTTCACCAGAACATTCTTGAAATTACTAAAAAATGAGGGACTATATTTTTTCACCTAGGGACACCCAACAAACCACATCCATCCACCATTTGACACATGGTAGATCATCTTGATTGACATGCCCTTCTGCAAGTAACATCATGGTGATCTACCACCTGTTCTAGAAGGAACAATCCATAATCCCAAACCCTATAATTAGCCCATATACAGACCTCATACCCAACGAATTCTAGTTCCCTCTCGTCTCTCCTAAAGCCAAATAAAGAACTACCTCTCTCTTTGGTTTTATGCTTGTGATCAGAGGATCCTTCCTCTAACACCAACTTATCTACTAATGTAGGTATGATGTGCAACAGTGAGTACTACTTTTACTATTATATCCATATCAGTAAATGTCGTGTACTCAGATTTGTTTAGAACTAATCATATATGGATCCTCTTTCTTAAAGATATAATCTTTCTCTATTGAATCTGTCTCTCTCACCTCTCTATCTCTATCTATATTGAGGTGATTCAGACCACAACACACCTAAAGATTAGGACATTTAGGATTATGATGGGAAAGCCAACATAGTCTCCAGTCCCAGAGGTCCACCAACATAAAAATTGTTTTTTATTATTTTCTATCGTTTCTTTAATAACAAACGTGATCATCATTGTTTTTATTTGAGATAACTAGAAAGGTTGGTGCTAATACCTTCCCAACTCATAATAAGATTGTTGAATCGGATCTCCAAATTATTGATATTTGCTCTCAGTCAGAGGTTTGATCAAACTTTGATATGTTCTCCCATTGATTTAAATGCCAAATTTATTTTTCTCTTATTTTAAGCATAAAATTGAGTCGTGAATCTGAGATTTATTATTTTATTTTTGCTTTTTTTTAGTTCCTACATTCATGGGATCCATCTGATGTTTTTGACTGGGTACAACACATTAGCTTCTCTGATGCATGTTGTTAGACGATCTGAGTTGTATTTTCATTTTTTCATATCATGTTTTCTTTCTTTTCCTATTTGTTTTTCCTCTGTTCCATTTTCAGATAAAATCCAAAAAAAATCAAAAAATACTACAGATCAGTGCAATCTCTAGATAAAAAAATCCAACAAAAACTAAAAAAAAAAGAAATTTGTTACCCAAAAAAATGTAATGGTAGAAAACTTTATTCTTCAAGAAAAAGGAAGTTTTTTTCTTTATCCCCATCTTTTTTTTTGGATCTTAGTAAAGCCTGAGGTATCATCTGTTCCATCGATGAGAAAATGTTTGCTTTGGTTTTCCTACCGCTTCTAATCTTGGCAGTACAATAATTGTCACACTTTCTATAAATCACCATTTTTAGGTTTAGCACATGCTTCCCTTATAGGGTAGGACTCCACTTCCCTTTAAGATCAGCCTCCACTTCCCTTCCTTTTTTTCTTTTTCTCTTCCCTTCCCTTTCCTTTTTATTTTTTATTTTTTAAAATAAGGAAAGAGAGAAAATGATGAGAGATATCTTTAGGATAAGAAAGATCCTCTATTTCTTAATAATTTCATGATTCTTTCCTTATGTGCCTATCATTTATCTTTCAAGATTTATTAATGTGGGATTTATCTGAAGATATTAAAATATTACCCTGCACAATGCACACGTATGATCTCATGTGTCATGAAACGGGTGCCAATACTGACATTTGATCCCTGAAAGTGGTGTGGGGGTGTTAGTAAAGGTACCGACACAACATTATTCTAGACATCCAAAGGCCTTAAGGACACCCCCTCTCTTAGAACTCACGACTGATTACAACCGCCATAGTCATGAGATGTATCGAGAGCAATAACCTTATATGTTGAACCCAGGTTATCCCTACGATGAACTCCATCACACCATAGATAAGATAAGGATAATCCCCTCATGTAAAAATCATGCTTGAGTAAGGACATAATATCACATCTAAACTTGTGGCCTAGAAAGGGGCTTATCTTCTACACATGCAACATGTAGTCGCTTTTTTTACAATTTTTAGGATTATTATGTGGTTTTCTAATTCTAAGATTTTTGAAAGATTTATGCTTAAAGACAGTAGTTATCATGCAAGATTGCTAGCCGTTTTCTAACAATCTCATGTGTAAAAAACATTTACAAAAAAAAATAGACTAACAATGTCCAATGATGTAAAAGGATATCAAATGATTTCAAGTGATCTCAATCATCAACAATATTTGATCGATGATATTTCCAAACTTGAAATCTTATTCAATGATCTCCACCAATCTCAATTAGTCTCTCTCACTCAATAATCTTGACAAAACACTCTTTTTGAAGAAGAATAATCTTTTTTGAGAAAAAAGAAATAATATTTTTAAAAACTAAAAAATAAATCTTAACAAATATTCTTTCCTAAGAAACATCTTTTAAGAAAAAGGAAAAGTTCTTCCCAAAAAGAGAAATCTTTAAAAAAAAACTTTTCAAAGTAAAAAAGAAAAATCTTTCCAAAAGAATGAGAGAACACATCTTTTCCAAATAACAATATTTTCAAAAAAAAAAGAACATATACTTTCCATAATGAACAATCTTTTCATGAAAAATACAATCTTAAATCTTTCAAAACTCCACAAAGTTATATACACTACCAAATTTTTTAAAAAAACGTTCTCAAAACTCATATAAAAAAAAGTAAAGTATTTTCAATCATGGAAAACATTTTCAAAAATAGGTTGCCCGGTTGTAGTCTCTTCTTATGATCCACCACTCATACCTGAAACATTTGACATCCACGAAAGGCTACACAATTCTCAAATATTGAATATAGCTTCCAAATCTTGACAAAAATATTGACTCATGCCCTGAGAATACCAACTCCATTTGACCCAAAGGATTTTCTATTGAGATGTCACCTAGTAGCATGTGTCCGCCCATGTTTGCCTACCCAAACCACGATCTTGGGGCATGACCTGAAATTAGACCACCAATGCTCCTTCAATTTCACATCTATATGGTCCCACACTATGATGTAAAATTGGGTCATCACCCTGTCTTTCATTCTCATATCTATACGGTCTTGAACCATGTCCATTACCGTAAGCTCAACTTCATATCTTTTCATGTCTTGTACTGTGACCTAAAATTGAACCAACATGTCCTTTTTCTTTGTCAGTATTTCTCTCATAAGATCTCCCCCGAGGAGTGAGAAATCTCACCAACCCATATCCATCCACAGTATCTGGACCTGAGTGGGTCACCTTATCCCTAGATATCCCCTTTTCCTTGTGAGAATTTCTCAAATAAAATCTTCCCTAAGGAGAGAGAAATCTCATAATCACATATACAGTCATAGTCTCTGGTCCAAAAAGGATCACTTTATCCATGGACACTGCTTTTCCTTGTGCAGTTCTCACATAAAATCACCCATAAGGAGAGAGAAACCTCACACATCGATCCCGAACCACAACCACTATCCCCATGTGGGTCACCTTGTCCCTAGATATCATCCTAACTTCACCCCTCTTCACCCAACAACCATGATTCTCATGCTTTATCACAATGCTAGTGGACACACCTCATGAAAAAAATTGGAGATATCCTTCCATATCACTCAATATAGGGGTATGCTTCTCTCCTCAAAACATTGGATCTGGTAATCCACACTAATACATTAAAAACACCCTTTTTACATGAAGGGTGAACTTCTATATTTTTGACATGATTTTTCTGTAACCTTCTCCAAGCAAGTGGTAGGTTAAAATTTGTCTATTATGATTTTTGTAACCCTCTTCCGCACAAGGGTAGTTTCTCTTTATTCCTACAGGGAATGTTGGGGATACAAAACATGAATGCCATGTGTTGAATACTCTTGTCTAATGCAAGGGACAGTTTGTTTATGACCATATTTCTTCCCTTTTCAACTTATTTCTACAAAAGGGGTAGATTCTCAATTGCTCTCCCGAGCCTAACAACCAATCATTCCACCTTCAGCACTGAGGAGGGCATCACAAAATTCTTAGAGAACAAATGCTTACTAATAATTTTGGAAAGAGCTTCATGATATGACAAGCACTAATGAACGGTCACACATTATTGAGGTAATGAAGATACTAGTTGAAGACTCTCATGATGAATTGAAGAATCAGGTTGAAATAGGATCCATCGAGGAACTATGATGGGTTGATGAACTATAGGTCATAGAGAAACTTGAGTTTGGTAGCAAGAAGCCAGTAAAAGATAACATGGGTCACCCAAACCCAAAGAAATAGGGGTTCTCGTTTGAAGTTCATGCACAACTATTGTCACCATACAACCTGTAGGGTGAACAACTACACCATCTTGTATGACTCCCACTAAGGGTATACTAGGGTGAGCATATTACATCTAAGCATCAACAACAAGAGACATCTATGACACACATAATCACTCCATAGAACAACCAAGCAGATGATCAGACAGAAGAATCCAATGAACAATCAGAACTAATTCTTTATCAAGGTAGAAGGCCAAAAGTTGCAAAAGGTCAAATTCCAACGTAGAAGTAGAGGGATTATGCAGTCAATCACATAATGTATCCTCCACCTCTACCTTGGAACTATCCTCTAGTTCTAGGACCATATAGGCTCCTGCCTCATCTAGGTTTTCTCACATCATTAACAACCGCACTCCACTCAAAGATTCGATAAGATGTTGATTGTTGTATGACATAAATCATGTAGAAAATGGGATATCTAGAGGTCAAGATAGCAGAAATTGATGCTTTTAGAGGTCACCACCAAAAGATCACAATGTCTAATTACCAAGGCATAATTAAAGAGGGTACATTTTTAGAAATAACTATTGCTGTCACCATTGTCAAAGAGGATATATTGATACAAAATCTAAAAGAAGGTTCACACCCTTAGGGGGCTCTCATAGTAGCATTCTTCCATTGATTGAGCACCTTCTAAAGTTTCCAACCATAAGGAATCCCTTGAATCCCCTACAAGAGAGCAACAAATTCCAACGTTCACTGTAATTTCCATTGCAACATGGGGAACAAAATAGACTCATATATAGCCCTCAAGCATGGAATTCAAGACCTAATTGATGCTCGTTTGGTCCAAGTTGATGCCCTTATAGAAATCACCCTAGCTCCTGCCACCAAAGAGCCAAGTTTAGCCACAAAATTGATTGAATCCCTACTGAAGATAGAGAATAGACACCAGTTGATGCAGTTGCAAATTTGATTGAGCATCCACTCAAACTAGAGCTCTACCAGAGAGCATTGAGACACACAACTGTCACGAACCCCCAAATCATAAGGGGTTCATGAGGGATCTATCTAACTATTTTTTCTTTAAAAAATTATCAAAATTAAAAAAAGCAAAAGTTCCAAAAAATATCATCAAAAGAATTAAAATGAAAAAAATGAAAAATGAAAAAAAAACTCATATTTTCAAAATTTAAAAATAAAACCATCAAAATCAAAATTAAAAACCACTTAATTTACTTAAATTTCTGGACACATCCCCCATGCTCCTAGAAGTGGAAGGGTCAAAGTATAACCATAGGACCTAGGATAGAAGGAGAATGATCGTTGTCTTGAGGCCCTAATGGTTGTAAACTTAATATCGCCCATAAAAATCACTCAATCAATGAAATAATCTAAAGATACAATTGTAGGATGACACCACACCTCAAAATCATCAAATGTCCTCTTCTACATCTACTTAAGTTGAATACCCCATATGTGAGTTGGAAAAGACCCACCAAGTCCAGACATCCTTAAAAAAATTAGGGTTCATTTCTTACGAGAACTATGATGTTCAAATATGAAAAAAATCTTGCTCATAGGGATCGATAAAGATAAGTGGAAAACATGAGAAGGAAATTTGGATCCTTTGTGGAATTATCCATGTCTCACCATTTTCCATGATGTTCTATCCTATAGACAACAATGGGGTCCTTCTCTAGGAAACTCCCATTAATATACAATTCAAATTCCCATCCTAAGGCTCTAAGCAATAATTTCCACAATGTCAAAGAATTAATTGAGCATACATCAACTATGAATCCCAAAGGGAACCTAATCTTGGACCTATGCTTGTTGTGAATTGCTTATTAAGCATGACATCATGGACCAATACAATCTAAAACTCCCATCCCAAGATTCTAAGCATCAATGCCCATGGACTTAAATACAAAATGATCACAAATGAAAAAAATTGATCTAAAGGACACCCAAGAATGTGGACACATGCTTGTGACATAGTGCATGCACCAATAAGTGTTGAGAATAGAGCCCATAGGGGTGTCTCTAACACTTGATTCCTTAATCAAACTAGGTAGGGAATTGCCACTTGAATACTCTCTACACGACACAACTTGAGTCGTACACGCATAAAATCAAGAGCCAGTGGACCATCAAATCCAACCTAAATGAACCCTCCCCTAGTGGTAAATATGGCTATGATCGTCCTGAGAGAAGAAAAAATCATTTCATAGAAGACCTTTGGCAAGCTTAGATATGCTTGGTGTTTCAAATCACCTAAAATTCTAGTAATGAAAAGTGGAAAGTAGAGTGAGAATGGTAGTTTTCATTTGCCATCAAATGAGCTATAACAATTACATGGCCACCCCTTGCATATCACGGTAGGTCTCTTGACTAACATGGATTACCACCAACTCATCAAAGGGGTCTTGGTCCAGAAAGCCTGAATGTTGACCATCGACCTAAGCTGAAAATAAACAAACAAACAAACAAACAACGTCAAATTCTAACATCTTCCATGGTAAATATGTATATAAAAACTCACAAGCCATGGTATGTTAAATAAATTTTTTTTAAAAAGTATCAACCTCAAAAACAACATATTATTGGCTAACATGATTATATTAATGTCAAAAGGAGTATTCAAAATTGTTGAAACAAAACAATCGGGTAAAACATTACCACCACAATTAAAACCATGATGATCCCTTAACCCAAAAAATATTGATGAAGAAGGGAACTCTCAAATGATATTGTCACATTCTGAATCAGAATTGTAGATCACTCCAACATCAAGAAGGCCTCATTCAACAATCATGACATATCCCCACAAAAAGAGTCCATCAGCGAACCACTGGAAGAAGATTGTAGACAATAAAGGTAGGATGAGCTGTTCAATACAAAGACAAAGCCTGACTCAAATCTAGATTTAGCAATGCTTGCAAACATCTTTAGGGAAAGAGTTAGACAAGTCACATCATCTCCTGAGGTACTAGAAACCTTACATGCTCTCGAAGACAGACCTACAACCCATGAATGAGGATTAGCTCACTACTACAGAAATAGCATTCAGTGTCGCTTTTCTGGGCGTCGGTTATTAAGGACAACCGACGCCTAACATATAAGGCGTCGGTTGTTTAATAAAACCGACATCTATATTCGAAGACCAGCCAGACACGAGTACCGCTTTGTATTAAGCGTCGGTTTTTTATAAACAACCGACGCTTAAAGTCGCCCGCGAAATCCATTTTTCGATAAAAAAAATAGTGTCATTTTCAGCGTCAGTTATCCCTCTCTAACCGACGCTGAAGGTGGTTCCCGCCAAAAATTTCCATGAAAATATCGTCCAATTGGACGTCGGTTGTTTCAACCAACTGACGCTAAAGATGTTTAGGCGTCGGTTGTTGTAAACAACCGACGCTATTTGGGAACTTATAACCCCCCGCGATCGCCCGACTCTTCCCCTTTCTTCTGTTTCATTGCTACCCTATTGCGGCAATTTTCCCTGTTGCGGCGACTTTCCGGCGCTTCTCTGCTGCTGCTGCTCTCCGGCGCTTCTCTCCGGCGCCCCATCTCTGGCGTCCTTCTTCTCCGGTTCCCTTCTTCTCTGCCGCCCCTGCTACTGCTGCTGTCCGCTCGTCGCCGCCGGTCGTTGCCCACCGCCCCTGCTCTCCTCTAGTCGTCGCCGCCAGTAGAAGCAGCTACGGTGCTGTCGTCGTCACCTCCGCCCCCGCCGGTAGAAGCAACTTTACTCGTGCTGTCCTCGTGCAAGGTAACCCACAAACCTTCACCACCTTTTTTGTCCTCTGCCTTGCTTTTCTCTGCCGCCGCCAACCTAGAACTCACGCAGGCAGCGCCTAAGTAGGTGCCAGGGCACGCCTAGGGTCCCAAGCCCAGGTGCCCTGCCTAGATAGGCCTCTAGGCAGATGCTTGGGCGGCGCCAGGGCACGTCTAGGCTGCACGTCTAGTGGATTTTTTGCTAAAAGTTATTTACTGATTGTGTTTATTTAATAATGTACTGATACATATGTGATATACCAATCTGATAGTCCATGATAGAACAAAACATAATGATGTTGACTGCAACTTTGTGTGTCATGCTATTCTTAATTAAGTGTATATTTACTTCATAATTGAATGTTTAAGTAAGTTATAGATATCTTGATGATGAACTGTAATGCACACATGTGACATGTTTGGAATGTAAATGATGAACTGTAATGCACACATGTTTAACTTATTTTATTGTTGAGTATATTGAGAATCCTAATCACCCTTCTTGCTTAATGATGAACTGTAATGCACACATGTGAATGCTTGGAATTTAAATGATGAACTTTTCCCTAAATTGCCAATCATGCTTTTAAAGACATCAATAATCACCCTAATTTGAAGAACTAGGATTTTAGGTATAAGAATGACAACACATTATTTGTTGGCCTAGAAACCCGTCCAAGATTTACTCATTAGGAGTAAATCTTGGATAGTCCCCGGTTTGGGACTGTTCTTGAACACCTAATCTCACTTAGGATGTAAGTGTATAATGTGTATTGAGTTTTCGAGAAAATTTTGGTAGCATTTCCCCGTTTGTTCTCTAAGTACATATGTACTTAGAGAACAGCGGGGAAATGCTGCCGAAATTTTCTTGAAAACCCAATACACATTATACACTTACTAGTGAGATTAGGTGTTCAAGGATGGGATAGGTGGTACACATTTATTATATATAAGAATGACATCACATGTGTTTGTTGGCCTAGAATGTGAACAATCATTGTTTTTTATATTACTTGTACATTGAAGGATTGCTAATTGATAAAAGATCACAATTTTAGAGACATGTATGTTTATACAAATGTTAAATGTTTTCCTTATTCTAGTTGATACAAATGCTAAATGTTTTCCTTTTTAATGAAATTTTCAGATGGCTCACCATGATGAGAATGATGTCCATGATGAGCATGAAGTCCATGATGAGCATGCTGTCCATGACGAGCATGGCGAGGATACCAACGTAAGTTCTAAAAACATATCCCGTATTTCTATAAAATTCATTATCTTCTAGTTATGTCATATATCCTGTATTTCTATATTGGCTTAATTCAGTGTGTTTATTTTTGTCAAATTTTAGGTTGATGATGCACAGCTACCCACTGAAGCAATTGAGCAACTTGATGCGCAGCAACAAAAACTTAACAAGAAAAGGGGTATCACTCTGTTGAAAAAGTTACTTGCGCTGAGTGGCAGTGGATCCAAATTGGTTGTGGAGTTTGATAATGGAGGGAATGCAATTGGAGTGAACCGCAATAATTTTATAAACTATCTTGGGGTTGTCACTCGAAGCCATTGTGGTGTTAAGTATGATAATTGGCATAAAGTTCCTCAGGCGAAGAAAGACTTGATATGGAAAGATTTATGCGTGAGTTATTGTTATTTGCAATTCTATTTTGTAGATTACAAATTCTATTATTTGCAATTATATTTTTGGTACTAGTTAATAACATTTCTATTTTACAGAATCTGTTTGCATTGGATGAGATGTTGCATCGTAAAAGTGTGATGCAACGCGCTGGAAAGATGCTTAGGAATTACAGGACAAATCTGAACAGAGAATACATAAGACAGGGTGATAAGAAGAAGAAGTCAGCCCTTGAACAATGGAACTTCTTGGACAAAGAAGATTGGGACAATTTTGTTGCTTCAAGGAAATCTGAAGAATTCAAGGTATTAGGCGTCACTCCCAATTTAAATAATATACATTGTATTCACCTATTCAAGATTAACATTTAGTGCTACTAACCTAATTATAAATGTGCATACTAACTAGGCCCTCAGTGACGCACAAAAAGCAAGGCGTGCACTGAATGTACATGACCATACTATGGGTCCAAAAGGCTATGCAAGCGTTCGCCAAAGACTACAGGCGGAGTCTGCGGCTACTCAGGAGTCTGCGACTACTCAGGAGTCTGCGGCCACACCCTTCCCTCGCCATGATATATGGATAGCTGGCAGGAAAAACAAGAAGGGTGAAATAAAGAAGCCCGAAACTGCTGAGGCGGCTGCAAAAATGGTAAAATACAACTCTTAGAGCAATCATTTGAATATTGATTATTTGTGGTGTTAACTTACCAATTTTTGTTTATGGTGATTAGCGGGAGCTGCACGAGCAGAGGAAACAAGGCATGTTCATCCCTCAGGGCACAAGGGATGAATTGACAGTTGCTCTGGGTAACCCAGAGCATCCTGGACGTGTTAGAGGTGTCGGCGCTGGTGTGGGCATCAAAGCATTCTTTGGGCCATCCCAGCGCAAACCCAGAGCGGGACTTTCTCAAGAAGAGGTAACATATTCTATTTTTATAATGTTACTGCAAAAGGAAATTCATTAATAAAAAGCTAATATTTGTTTTATCCATGTATAGGAGAATAAGAGAGTCGAGGATATAGTTGCTAAGAAGCTCAACGATGTGGTTGCTGAGAAGGTCAAGGAAGAATTGCTGCGGTGGCAGGCATCTCAGGCTTCCAATCAGCCTATTCCGACCCACTCTTCTCCTGGTGCACAGACTGCAAGTAATCCTGGAGACCCATCGCCTAACACGTCTGCTGTAAGTATTGTTTATGACATTGTAGCTAGTCTTTTCAATATGATATGTTTTCAAGATGATATGTATATATGTATAACATTCTTTACGTAAATTTGTAGGCATTGAAGCCATGCCGCTTAAGAATGGAAAACTATGTTGTTGCAGAGGCGCAAGCTTACCAGTCCCTTCCTGGGGCAACGTTTCATGGGACTCCAATGCCGCAGGGCTACATTCGTGTGAGCCCGATACATGTATTACCCGATTGGAGGGAAGTTGAGTTGCCATATGCCCACCCAGATATTGATACACTTGGTGAGGCAGAAAGCGGGGTCATATTGTGGCCCAAAGCAGATGTCCTCTACACGACTGAAATTGTAAGATAAATTTACATTGATTTAGACTGTTAATGTGTATATATGATGTCAACTGATCTGAAATTATATATACAGGTTAAAAAGAAGACACCAGGAGCACCTAGGCCTCCACCTCCAATTCCCGCATTACCAACTTGGGTTCCAACTGACCTACAATACCCGTTAGGTCCTGCTTGTAGGGGAATGGCATGTTGGCTACGGGCACATAATATACTTTGCCCTATAATTGTTTCTTTAGATGCAGATTATGCAGGTCAATCATACGACAGCTCTTTATTTATACAAGATATTATTGAGCTGTTTATGTATGATTGGTTGAATACATCAATGATAGAGACATGGATAAGGTGAGATCTTGTTTATACATCCATATACCTTGTGTAAGATCCGGTGATCTAGTTTCTTATATATTAATGCATACGTCTATATGTTTTGCAGCTACTTAATCGAAGATCATTGCAAACAATTTGCATATGATCATGTGGGATTTTTGATTCCATCATTGATTAGTATGGTAGCTAAAGACCCTGATAGTGTTCAACAATACTGTATAGATGCTTTTACAATTTTTGGTCATCAAATGAAGACGATAATAATAGCTCCATTCAATGTCAAGTAAGTTTGCTTTATTTATAATTTGGACTTAAGAAAATTCCATTATTATTTTGCATTTTGAGTTATTAATTGTTAACTTCTTACCTCTAGTGGTAGATATTGGGAGTTACTAGTTATTGTCCCCGGGACGTTCACTGTTTATTATCTAGATCCCGCAGGAAGTACATTAAAACTAAAATTGGACACGTAATGAGAATGGCATTATTCTGGTGAGAAATATTTCATTTTTTATATCCGTTAACATCTTTTATTACATTACTATTTACTTATGCAACTTAGTGTGTTGTATTAACATGTAGGGGTTTAGATGCATTCAAAAATGCTGGAGGAAAGGTCCCAAGGAAAAAGAACCAGCCATTGTCTTGGGAGAACGTAAAAGTAAGTTCCCGACTCCCCGACTCCAATGTATATATTATTGATGTGAATTGTGCTTAGTTGTATTATTTTGTATGTTTCAATTTATAGTGCGCTACACAAGACAATGGCTGGGCATGCGCATACTATGTGATGCGATTTATGCAGATGATTATCAAACATGCCGCATTGGACATCGATACCATACATGAGGTATTATATATAGTCTCATTAGTTAGTATGAAATATATCAATCTTATTTTTATATTATTACTTATATATATACATCATTCTCTTTGCAGGTGTTTAAAACTGACCACACTATAGGCAAACGCTTAAAAAATGTACATGCTCCATATACGAGGGAAGCATTAAATGAAGTAAGAGAAGAATGGGCAATAGATGTACAAACAGTGGCAACTGTAAGATATAATTGGGATGTTGATAGTGATGATGAATGATACTTTGTAAATGAATGTTTCTGAATGTTAAAACATGTATTTGAATGATTCTATATGTGTGAACGTGACAATTGAATTGATGTCTGAATGTATCTACTTGTGTGAATCTTTTTATGTTAATTTTGCAGGTTTGTGGCCTGTTTGTAGGCTGATATCAATGGATGTCGTAAACCTGCAGTTCAGAAAACTGAACTGCAGGTTCTCATCCTGCTGACCAGCCACAGCAGGCCTGCAAACAGATTTATAAAAAAAAAAATAGATATAGGCGTCGGTTATTTACCGTTAACCGTCAGCACAGACTTACAGCGTCGGTTTTTTGTTGAACACCGACGCCAAAAGTGTTCGCGCTACAGGAAATGGGAGTCATCTAGGACACTTTTCTGCGTCGGTTGTTTAGTATATAACCGACGCAGAAAGCATCCTAGATGACGCTGTTTTCTGTGGCGCGAACCCTTTTGGCATCGGTGTTTTATAATAAACTGACGCCTTTATGTTAAATAGGCGTTGGTTTTTTAACCGACGCTGAAGTGTCCAACTTTTTAGCGGCGCCCACATAGGCGTCGTTCAGAAACCGACGCCAAAGGGGGTTAAACAACCGACACTAAAAGGCACTTCTGTAGTACTCTTATTAGTTAGCATGGCCTCACATGGCATGCTATATGAATTGTATCTATCAACAAAGGATGTCTCATCAAAAGACTTATTGAATGAAATCTTGGCTACAATGAACTAATGTCACCTCAATACACTCCTCTCACAGTATAGCCAGCTTGATGCAACAACTAGTGATGATAGCCATAGAGGAACTTCAAGCCTCTACCTTCCAATCAAGATGCAATAATCAGTTTCCATAGACCCACCAGACCTATGAGAGATGCAACATCAAGATCACATCACTGAATTAGACTAAATGGTATGTTGGGCCTTGATTCCAAACTATTAGCATTGTCAAATCTTTTTCAATAAGATCCCTTCCCTTCAAGATAGTTGAAACTGAGTGCTATCAACTTAAATAAAACTTCACATATAAAGAATGACTCAGAGTCATTTATCATGTGAATGATGGAAACACACATGCTTGAGACTTTTCCTCTATTTAAAATTTCTACACTCTTATGGTGTACTCAACCATGACCACTTCTTCATACGGTCACTTCTAAACTCTTTTGGGTCCTAGATCATGACCTAGAACTAAACCAATCACAAGATTAACTTCTAGTCTCTTTTGGGTCCTAGACCATAACCTATAACTAGACCAATCAAAAACTTAACATTTAATATCTTTAGAGTCTTAGACCATGACCTAAAACTAGACCAATCACAAAATTAACCATTGGATCTTTTTTGGGTCCTAGACCATGACCTAAAATTGGACCAATCAAAAACTTAACTTCTAAATCTCTTTTAGATCATAGACTTAGACTTTAAACTTGACCATGATCTGTGTCCTGGATAGACTCCTCCTTTTTTGGTGAAAACCTTTGTTTAGATCCTAGATCAAGACCTTAAATTTTATCAACCCACATTAAGGCCCTATCTAGAGTAGACAATCATGATTTTCAAAGCCTTATCCTAAATAGGCTCTCCTCATTTCAAGCCCTACCCCACATAGTCACCCTTACATTTTGAAGCCTGGTCCTGAGAAGGCACCATGTATTCCAAAGAACCTTGCTTTCCAAATCCTTATCTTGAATAAGCATGAATTTTTTCAAGATCTACCTTGAGTAGGCAATCCTTTTTCCAAGTTGTATCGTGAATAGATAGTGACCTTTTTAAACCATATCTTAAGTAGGAAATCTTCTTCAAAGCCCTATCCTAAATAGGAGTCTTTTTATTTTAATCCCTACACCCAGGTAGGAACCCTTCATTAAGCCATATCCTAAGTAGGCACCTATCTTTCAAAATCCCTATCCTGAATAGGCATTTTCAAAAGCCCTACCCATGAGTAGGAACCTTGCTTTCACATTCCCTATCTTGAATAAGAACTTTACACTTTCAAAAGCACTATATTGTGTAGGAACCTTTCCTTAAAAAGCCCTACCATAAGTAGGGACCTTGCCTTAAAAAGCCCTACCCTGAGTAGGCACCTTGCTTTCAAAATCCTTCTTTTGAAAAGCCATTTTAAAAATATGTACCTTGAGTAGGCACCTTGCTTTCACAAGACCTATCTTGAAAAGATACTTTACACTTTGAAAATCCCTACAAGGAGTAGGCACTTGCCAATTTCAAAGCCCTATATAGAGTAGACACTTCTTGCTTCAAAGCCCTATCATGAACATACACCTTCATTTGTACGCTCACGTGGGAACATACACTTATGCCATATTATTAGTAGTCACCCCTGCTCTCAATCTAAATCCAAAATCAACATTTCATTTCTCAGATACCTATATTCAAGTAGGCATCTACACAATCTAATCCTTACACCATGTAAGCACTCACAAACCAATCTCTTGATCATTCTTGATTCCTACCTATCATCTAGATCCCCAATCATAGATAGTGTACCATGATACTCAAATTCAAAAGCTCATTATTGGAATAGACCATGATACCTCCATAATTTCAAGATCTATCTTTTATAGGAATCTCCTGTTTTGAAAATCCTATTTTATACAGGAAACTCCCTTGGTTAATGTTTTATATTCCAGTAGGCATCATCTCAAGTTTAATTGTATATAAGTACTCCCAAAAAAGACCTTCATTCAGGTAGGCATCTTCAAAACCCTAAGATAAATATGCATTTCCTCGACTCTATTCCCTACATCCAGAAGGCGCCCTTGACCAAACTTATCTTGAATAAGCATTCCCTCTAATGGTCATCCCTACGCTTGGGTAGATCCCTAATTTTAATCCCTTATGTAGATAAATACCTAGATCAAAGGTCTACTTATACTAGGAAAATCTTGTTCTTATCATGTTGAACCATCTTGTATTCAAGAGATGATCTATAGATTAGAAAATTGTCTGATTCAGTCGATAGTTGTAAATGCCACCATAAATTAGGAAACTTGTCTTGTTCCCAATGTTATCTCTCTTAAGCACTTCTGAAAACAAACAATTAATGGACACATACTTTGCTCATGAAGGCCACACTAAATCTAAAAATATGTCTAGAGCCCAATCTTATCAATTTTATCAATCTTATCAATACAAGAATATGCTCTAAGGATTAGACAAACGATAGATACAACCATTGGTTATAAAGGTCACTTTAAATTCAAAGTATCCATCTTGAGCACATTTTAAAACCAAGAAAGGCAATGCTTTTGGAGGTCCTGACAAGCAACCCCGAACTCTTTGAATGGCTATTTGATGTTCTAATAATTAGACATGACAAATACAATCACTGGTTATAAGATATAGAAATTTTCTAACGATCAACTTTATGTAGCTTGAGCATTTTTGAAAATTAGAAGCTCTTGAAATCTGGATATTTATTGAAAACTCCAAACTATGGTCCTAGATCATGACCTAAAATTGAACTAATCATTCCTTCATTTACACATCAACTTAGGGTCTCAGATCATGACCTAAAATTTGACCAATCTCAAAATCAACTTTATCAATCTTTCATCTTCATAGTGTATGACCTAAAACTAAACCAAAATGTTCAAATTCTTATAATATCCATTGCCTTGACCTATGATTTAAAACTGAACCATTCATATAAATTGTGTAAGACCCCTGATTTGTCTTAAGGCTTAAAAATTCTTGCATATCCTAATTGGATGCTCAAAAACTCAATCAAACCCTAACATGTGCTGTGATATCATGAGATTAAGCTATTTTTCAAGTTTTCTTCAGTGTGGACGTTGTTTGAATGAGTTTTACAATATATGTGATTATATGGACTTTTTTGCAACTTTCCAATTTCTAGGGTTTCATCTGTAATTTTTGCACATGCGTGTTGTTCTTCATGCTACACTTCATAGTATAATATTGTTACACCTATGGATGCCTAGATGCACCATTGAATTGTTTGTTCTATCCCAATAGGATTGAGAACTTAGGTTTCTCACCTATGTGGTGATTTTTTCAAGTATGTGTTGGGAAATACAGGCACATGTTATAGAAGTGAAAACAAAAATTATCCATTTGTATTCCCCAATATAGAAAGATCGTGTCAACTACTATGAAATAGGAAGGGTGGTTTTAGCAAGTTATACCTAATCCTGGAGCAAGTTCAACGACAAGGCTCACTTCTTTGCAACTATTGATAAGTTTCTCTTGGACAGTGGTTATGCAGCTCCTAGTATTCACTATGAACAATGTATGTGCAACCTCTACAATGATTTCATTGGTCTCATTATGGACTGTAGGTTGACGTTGCTCTCTAAGCAGCATCCAAAGGACTCCTTCCTCTAGACGAATTCACACAGACCAGCTAGAACTCTTGTCATTCACCAAGAATAGACAGGAAGGAGTTGTCCTCCCCATTGGTGTACTAGTCACCAACCTTCTCTCCCACAACGAAAACTTCTCAGTTGCTCTCTCTCATTGGTTATCCCTCCTTTCAGGTAGGACTTGCACGGGCTCTCTTGGTTACCACAACTAGAGAGGACAAAAGTTATCAGAGGAACTGATTCTCAATTTTCTGTGTTGTGTTGCACACTATGAAGCCCCCAGTACCCCTCTATATATAGGAGGGTTTAGGGTCAAGGTTCCCAGTCCCCAACCAATGTGAGACTAAAGTGGGAGTGGAAAGGACCAGAAGATCTTGAATTTTTGCAACAATTCTGGAAGTTTCACAACTTGTGTCTGCTGAAATGGCCATCCCATAAGGTGAGATGGTCATTTTGCTAAGCGAGACGGTCATCTTGGATGCGAGACGATCATTTTGCATTTTCCCAATCAGATATGAATTGGCAAATTGTTTCCTAATTAATGTCACACATTAATTTACTTGCACCCCAAGTATGTGCAATTGAAATGAGTTTGGGAAAACTCTAGAACATTAGTTCATCCCAACTGAGCCGTCTCACACCCAGATGGTCGTCTGGTGAGTTGATATGAGCCACTCAGTTTGATCATATTTAACCGGTCGATTTAAGGGAAAAACTTAACCAAATCGATATCCAATCAACCTGACCCCAAATGGCCATATCAACTACATGAGACACCTGTCTGGATACCCAAACAACCGTCTCACTTAGTGATATGGTCATTTTTCAAACTAGGTCAGCCATTCAAGTAATCAGTTGTGTGAGTTGAATACCTAAACACTTTAGTAATCAATCCAACTGTCGTTCAAGATCAAACTCCTCTTTTAGATGAGTTCATATGAGTGTGACTGTATATGTCCCATTTCACATTGGTAATGAATTTTCGTAACTAGATTATGACATCACAAGCAAAGAATGGTGCCTAGTCACACATCAGTGCTAACCAAGTGAAATGGAAAGTTGGAGAACAACCTCAACCTACAATATGTGTAAGGTGTTGAAGTGATTGTATAATTCCTTTGTCTCTAATATCCAGTATGAACTCGAGGCATGGTTGGTCATCTTCTCAATGTTCAATCCATGTTTCTTGAACCAAGAGAAGACTGTATGAGATAATGTGACATTAATATCATATATTGATTCACATGTGCATGCACATGCATTTCTCTATCTCGCTAATCAAGTGGCAATGATATCATACTCCCATAGGAGGGACAAATCTCATATCTATCCTCATAGTCTATCCCCATGTGTTAAAGTCACCAAATCATCACCATTTTAACAACCCATGTTTCAGGACTATGTTTGATGATATAAAGTGTACCCAACGACATGTGACAAGTGCAATGATTTCAGGTCTAAGAATCACAATCACCACCTTCACTATGAGAGATGATTGTGACCACAAAATCATGTATCACTCTCAAGGTGGGTCTGTCTCATACATTGATCTTTAACATTTATATGTATGCTTGATTTGATATTTCCATATCATGACTAATGATATTTAGTCATCAACCAACTCACACTCTGATCTTATGTGTTATTGTTGTTTATCAACCTTCCAAAATAACAATCGATCATGGACATGATGAGAATATGTATATGTACTCTTAGCATCTGTATGATCTCATCACAAGGATAGGAACTTGACAACATACGTCATTGAGTAATATAATTCTCTAGACATTCACTTTGTATCCTCATTATCTCATAACTAAGTGAAATAGATGAATTGGAAGCTTGCCTTTATGTATTCTATTATTAATGAAATCCTTTTTGGTAATTATGCCATGTCAATCATCATATGATTGGTTCTACGAGCATAGCATACCTTACCAACAAACTCCCACTTACACTTAGAGCCAATCACCAATGGATCTCATCCTTAGTGATCTAATCATGTTCAACGTGCTTCTTCTACACTAGTGTTGATTTAGAGGGTTAGTAACACTTTTCTTATAGTCAGTATATTTTATGTTTCTCATCCCTTCACTCTAAGATGAAACCACTATTATGTGGTATCTTATATTCCTTGCCTAACAATTAGCAACATTGTTGTTACAATATCACTACTGAGTCATCAATGGTGGGAACATATATAAATTAATCATATGAACTTTTAGATCCATATAGTATCACTCTGTGTTCATAACACAAATATACTCACCTTTTATTTTAGATTAGCATTAATGGCTGTTAGTTCAGAATCTTTCCAACTAATCATCACTTATTCTTTTAAATCAAACATATTTGAATTTTGCAATCACTTTGTCATTTATGGAAGCTTGTATCTATGTAACTCTTTACATCCAACTCTTCCTTTTAGGGCTATCATCATTGACTAGCAATCTATCCTTAGTCACTTCTCAAGTAATAATAGATATCTTTCATGACTTTCCAATATTCTTTATTGGAATTTATATCATCTTGTCATGTCTAATACATATAAGATTATATGGGATAAGCTTGTTAATAGCTTGCATGATAGATCCACTATTGGGTTGGGCCATGGAATCTAATTCATGATACTTTCATTCTTCACAAGAGTAGGAATATAGGGTCCATGAGAGACTAATATGAATTCTCTCTCATTGAACCCATTCATGTTGAACTCTTTCAACACACTACTATTGTATGTGCTCAAACTTCCATTGTGAAACATTCAAGAACTATCTCATAGGTCTTGATCCTTATCTCATAAGATGTTTCACTTGTACCTTCATCAGTGAAGGGGTTTTTCATGCTAGTTCTCAACAATCATAATATTGAGATGTTATTCCTCATCATATGTGGAATATTCATATATACTCCTAGTAAATCTTTTGTAAACACAAATTTCTTGTTTTTTCTTGATTTAATTCAAACTCTTTGACTATCTTATCAAGTCAAAAGATCCCACTTCTGAGTTTCTTGTTTCAATTCGAGATTGAACTTTGTAGTTTATGGACTTAATTTGCATTTATGAAGTTATGAAACCTTTTAGGTTGTTTCACTTACACACCCTGTAATGTATTCCCTTAAGGAATCTAGTTTCCATTTTCATATGCAAAATATCATAGTCCATTCTAACTACAACAACAAGCATGACAATTGGTAAAGGAAATTATATCATGTTCAACATTTGGAACTTGATTTATTCAACCAATTAGTCCTTTTATGTTATCTGTGTTGGTCTTGATCATAAGGCCCTATTGCACTCTTTAGGTGTTGTCCTTTTAGGTGTCGCTATCAAGGTCCTACCTTATTAGCTAACATGGATTGGATATAGCTTAGAAAAAAGGCTTCTAGTTGACTAGTTGGCTCATCCTGTATGACCAACCCATCTGAATTGTTGGATTCACAATCCTCCAATCTCAAATGTGTTCTACTTGAATATTTTGTTCGATATTACATTATGAACTTGATATTTCACAAAAACGTTTACATCTCATTGTACCCTTGTTGTTGACCTCAAACATTTTGAGTTCTACTTTAGCTCCCACTGATTCTTTAGGAATTTAGTTATCCTATTAACAAAACAATTTTTTTATTGGAAAGGGATTAGTAATGTTAAACTATCATGGTTTATGGATAAACCTTCTCAAGAAACTACTTTCTCAAGGTGGGTTTCAATCCTTTAGACCTATTGGGACATTCCCAAATCATATCATATATGGTGACCTTTTAAACCATTCAGATGGTACATTTTTTTAGTGATAGGTATATATATTTATGAGGATAAAAGAATAGTAGATTAATTGATAATTATATCATGACTCACCATGGTATAAATCCTTCATTCTGACACATCATGTTTAGACGAATTTCCATGTGATACATTATCACAGTTCATTCCTGAAGGTACCCCAGGTATTGATATAAAGAATTTAAACATTTGGTCATATCAAAGTATCTTAATACTTTCATCAATGGTATACTTCATTTACAATCTCCTTGAACATTTTCAAGAGATTGATGCTTACATTTCATTTGATACATATCATCATATTACCAGTAAATCAAAATCAAGTTTACTTATTTGTCTATAGCATTCATTCCATAAGATCTTTATGCATCATATGTATGAGATCTAATGGAAGCATTATATTCCCACTATGTTTAGTGAAGGATGTCATGTCATATTTTTATTAATGAAACTTGCATATTTTCTTAGGTTCAATAACCAAGGGAATCTAGATCAACATCAATATGTAATTTAGGTATGCTTTCTTATGTGTACATACAAGATGACTTATTCTAATGATAATCTTGAGTTATCAATTATATTCCTTTGGTATAAACTTTCATCTTCGGATCATTTCTCATAAATATTAGAAGATGTTTTTGGGCAAATTCCATGTAAGATCATATATTTGAAACAAAAACATTAATAATTGTTAATTGATAATCATCCTAGTCCATACAAGATGCATAAAGAAAATTCTTCTATTATAATATCATAATGAAATAGCAATTCTAATAACTTTATTACATGCCCATTGGGCTAAGATAAAGTTAAATGTAGACTACGGCTTCCACAACACTTGCTCCGCCTTATCCATCCTTGTCCTTCCATGAAGGCCTTTACTTCTTTCCAGATCCTATACATAAGTATGTCAGATCTCTATTTGGTATCACATACCAAAATGAAGAAGTGATCAAATTTATCTTACATGGTAATACCTATAGTAGAGGCCTTAGTACCATTCTTCTTCTTCTTTAGTTCCTCTAACTAGAGTGGGAAATTTCTCTTCCAATGTCCAGGATGGTAACAATGGTGACAATCACCTCTATGTTTCTTTACTCCACCTTTTTCCTTGAGATATGAAGACTTGGGCTTCTGGCTAGCTTTAGAACTCTTCTTAGATTTTCCTTTTTCTTTATACTTCCCCTTTATCTTGATGATTATCATCACAAACTTGGGATTGTCCTTCTTCATTTATGTCTCAGCTATCCTCAACATGCCCAACAACTCTGTCAACGGCTTGTCAAAGTTGTTCATATTGTAGTTCATGACAAACTAACCATATGACTCTGGCAGGGACTGTAGAATCATGTGATTGGCCAACTCTTGACCCAAGGGGAATCCCAGTCTAGCTAGGTTCTCCACATACCCAATAAGCTTGAATACATGAGGACCTATTGGATCTCCTTCTATCATGGTACACTTGAATAGTGCCTTGGGGACATCATATCTCTCCTATCTTGCCTAATCTTAGTCCATGTTCTTGAGATGTGTGACCATCTCAATCACTCCCATGTTCTCATGCTTCCTTTGCAACTCAGGGTTCATGGAACATAGCATCAGACATTTGACATCCACGGCATCCTCAGTATGCTTCTTGTAAGCATCCTTGTTAGCCCTTGGAGAATTTTGAGTTGGCTCCTCTGGTTCTAGCGTTTCCAGGACATAGAGCTTGCGCTCCTACGTGAGAACAATTCTCAGCATCCTGAACCAATCGGGGAAGTTGTTCCCAAATAGTTTGTCCTTCTCAAGGATTGATCATAGAGAAAAGTGATTGTTCGGTGTGGCCATTGGATTCTACAAAAGAATTTGAAATTTTGTCATAAACTCATTTTTTATTTGATTTTATTTACTAAAAAAATTTGAGTGATAGCAATTAGGTCTTTAATTAATTGTTGTTCTCATTATTTGTTCAAATTGATAACCCTCAAGTATCAATTCGAAAAAATTCCAGCAAACAATTTTCTAATGAGACAAGATCCATATTTCATTAAATCATGAGTTAGCTTTTTCCGATTGCCCATAACCTGACTATTTAGGTAGGCAAACTTACCAATTACATCATATGTAACTCTTGGATAGGTGATATGCATAAAACCTTGCCATGATCATCTTCATGCCTTTGGGCCTGGGCTCTCCACGTCACTAGTTAAGCCTGACCCAATAGACAATACAATAGATACGCACCATGGTTTGTGAAAATCTACATACCTACCATCACACTTCCATGAGATAGATAGTGCACCATGCTTTGTGCAAATCTTGTCTTGGTCGATCAAGTTTTTTATGTATTACTATTGGAAAGCATCTCAGGCTTAATATGTTTGATATATATATATATATATATATATATATATATATATATATATATATATATGTATGTATATATATTGTATCCAATCACCACATATATAGTACATATCATATACATGCTATATCCCACAATGTAAACATGCAATATAAAACAAAAAGTGATAGTTATGGCCATGTCTACTTGTAATTCCTTGGAGACACAAGGAATTACTACCACCTAGGTTTATCATCACATCATATGTACGAACCCTTGGTTGATGTAGATCTGTTCTTGCCAATATGGGTAGAACGGTTCAACCCTTGAACTAGTCATCTCACCTCTTGGTCGGTCGGTTGGTCCTCCTGTCCAACCAATGTCTGGAATCCTTCCAGATGGTCGGTTGGGCCCACCAGGTGGTCGTCTGGCTCCATCATCCTCTGTCCTCCATGATCCTCCATACGGTCAGCTCGTCTCATGAACTGGTTGTCTCAATTGGCGATGAACGTCTTCAACGTCATTGCATGAAAAAAAAATCCTATTGCTACTTTATTACATAGAATAAGAGAAACCTCAAGTTACATTTGAGGGGAGCAAAGATGGAAAGCATTAACTTTTACATTGGGAAGAAAGAGATACCACTAGTACAATACCTTGAGTCGACGTTCCTCCTCTAGATAGATGTGTCAATCCTCATAGATCAAGTATTGTGTTAGTGATAGACAATTGATGTAACCTCTTTGTCTTAGGTCCCATGTAGTAAGCCACAAGATTGTAGGCTTCCAATATGGCAACCACTTGGTGATCTGAGGTCATGTTTAGGATGGGCCATAGAACCCTATTCCCAACCCTTTTTATGTTGACATGATCTGGATGATTTTTGTACTCTCTTTTCATTTGGCTCCCAATCCTTGATCTAGATGGATGTGCATCTCTCTTAACCGTTGTGAAAACAACATGGGATTTTTTGGGAGATAGAAATTTATTTCATGGAAGAACCTAGATGATATTAGAAATATTAAAGCATCTCAAAGTGAAATAGGAGATAATCCTCCTTGATGCAAGGTATGATGTCATGGTTATTGACCTGGATGGTGATTATAGTGTGTCCTAGCTGATACTTTAGTTTCTGATGTAGTTATTAGGGAATCACCCATTTGTGATGAATCCATGGTCTTTCTAGGAGAAAGTTGAAGCAAGGACTCAACTCCATGAATGAGACTACAAATGTTTTTGGCCGAACCTGTAGCTCTAGGGTGATTTCTCCCAAAGTATCTTTGATTACTCCATCAAAGTAAGTCATGTTTTTGTTATCGAGCACAAGTTGGAGGGATCCTTACCCATGTCAATGAGTGTGTTTCAAGGACACACATTGAGGTAGGTGTTATTGCCCACAAAACATGAGCATATCTTGATGTCGTTGTATGTTGATGTGATTATAGGGGAATGTTGGGACTTTCTTTGGTTGTTATCTCATATTCATAGAATGATATTAGTTGTGGGGTTGTGATGAACCCAATGGTGTTGCAAGAGATTCTAGCCTCACATCCTTGGATAAATAAGTGAGTTTTCATGACGCTTATTGTCCCCATTACAATATCTTACATTGTGTTAGAAGTTGACAAAGACAAGCTGGACGACCACCCGATGATTGTTACAAACATTTGGAAGATAGCCCTCATCACTGAAGAAATTTAGGATGTTCATACCGCATAGAACAAGAAACTATCTAAGAACTAGACCACCCTCCAAATGAGGAAGCAATCAAGGGGATGCATACTCCTACAGTCAACCAGTCATTCCCAAAGCAACCCTCATGCTGGAGATAGTGTAAACCATCACCAAGATGATCAAGTTCTACATATGAAAAGTTTCAACCCAATACCTAAAGGGCTGGAGGTGCCACCCAAAGAAACTCTAAATGATCGTCTCTGGATTTTCCTAGAATGTCCCAGTCGAGACTACCCAAAGACCATAGACCCAAAGGTCATGGAGGAAGACTACAATGTTGCATGAGACAACTATAACAAAGCTTATAACATGATCGAGAGATAGGTTGTTAAAACCATCTTTGATGCAGGGGCCATGAAAGACCTACAAACCCTCATGTAGCATGTCTTGGACAATGAGGAAGTTCAAACTAGTGTGTATATGATCATAACGTCCTGAGGACTAGGTCTCTCCATGCATCCAAAAAAAATCTCATTAGAGGAATGTTACCCTTATGTGATAGAGATCCTAGAGTAGATATTTAATAGTGATCAGACAAATCTCATTTCATCCCTACAAAATTGAAAAAATGCAAATTCTACAAAAATACAAAAAATTACTAAATTCAAAAAATATCTGAATATGAGCAGGATCTCCAATTCTAGTTATTTCACTAAAGAAATGTAGATCTACACTGAGGAAGATGTTGACTTTGAAGATATACCTATCATGGAATATAAGAGCATCAACCACTTCATATCAAATACAAGACAAAGATAGTAAATCTCATATCAATCCCCAAAAAATGTGAATTTAAAATTGAGGTGTGTCTACCATAACATATCAAAGCACAACTAATCAAGATTCTATGCCACTACATCAATGTGTTTGCATGCCTAGGATGGAAAAGGTGATGATGGTTTATCGAGTGCCTATTGTCCTCAGTTTTCACCCTATTAGACAAAAGGCTAGATGGTTGCAGCTAGAATGGAGCCTCAAGATCATGGAAGAAGTTCAGGATCAATACAAAATTAGCTTCTTAGAGTCAAGCAACTGTCATACAAGACTAACCAACACTACACCCATACTAAATAAGGATGGAAAGGTATGAATGTGCGTGATTTATTGTGACTTCGACAAAGAATCTATAAAAGATGACTTCCCACTTCCACACATAGTTTTACTTGTTGACAAAAAGTTGAACATGTACTACTCAACTTAATTGATAGACTCACCAGTGACAACTAAATCAAGATGGCCAAAAAAGATAAAAAATAAGACAACCTTCCTCACGAGATGGGAGTATTCTACTTTTGGATTGTGGTGTTCTATCCTAAGAAGTCGGAGCTACATGTCAAAGGGAAATTGTTGTTCTCTTTCACAAGATGATGCACAAGGAGGTGGAAGTTTGGATGAACAATATGATTTCCAAATCCAAAAGTCTGGAAGATCACATCACCAATATCAAAAATATATTTCAGGAGATTTGAAGATTCTCCCTACATGTGAATCCTAATAATTGTACCTTTGAGGTTACATTAGGTAAATCACTTCGGTACGTTGTCAATCAAACATGAATTGAAGTCGAATCTAGGAAGGATTGAGCTATCTACGAAATGGCCTCACCAACTATAGAGAAGGTGATACGAGTACTCAATTGCCTCCAATACACTAACAACTTCATCCCTAATATCACGTCTTGATGTGGCTTTTGAATGCACTACAAATTCACTCGGAGTTTATATCCCCGAGCTTTTACCAAAACCAAGTGCAACAATACCACCCGCAAGCGGACAGATCTTATCGCAGTATAGTTAAGGATCGAACCCAAAGGACAACGTTTTTAAGAATCTTTGTCAGTTAGATCTAGCTCAAGTAAGACTAATATTTAGAACGATAGGTTGATTTGGGTTTGATTAAACTAATTGCAAGAAAGTAAATGCGGAATAAAAGATGGGTTTAGATTAATGGTATGGAATCGCTGGGATGGTACCGGGTTTGACCACCGCTACACACACAAACATACTCTATTACAAACAAACCATGCACGATATAACACTCCAAGTAGAGCTGCTGCGGAACCCCCCATACGGGCGTCAGGTCCGCGTAAGCGTCACCATAGGCAGCCGATTTCTCATCGCCATCCGGATCATACGTCTTACGGCTCTGAAGATACAGAAATCCACGGAAGTTATGAACCCCCCATACGGGCGTCAGGCGCACAGAAGTGTCACCGAAGGCTAGATGGCTCGTCCCCTCGTGGATCATACACTTACGACCTCGATGAAAACCCATCCTATTTCTAGTTTGGGCGTCAGCTGCGTTAACCCATAAACAAGAAAGAAGATGATATGCGAGCAAACACCGACGTTTAGCGAGATGATACAAAATCCAACTGAGGTTGTGAACCCCCCATATGGGCGTCAGGCGCACAGAAGTGTCACCGAAGGCTAGATGGCTCGTCCCCTCGCGGATCATACACTTACGACCTCAAGGAACCCATCGGAAGTTCTCGTCAAGGGTCAAACATGCTAAACGACGTTCCTACCCATGCCTTGAAGTTATCGCAACATAGGAAGCACAAAGATGAAAACACGCACATAGCCAACCTACAAGCTTAACGATAAATGACAAAATGAAGAGTTATATACATTGCCTTGGAAAGTTTAACAAAAGAACATGGTTTGCATGGGTAGCGGGGCTAGTCCCCGCACCCCAGCGAAAGAGGACTACTCGCTCATGACACGAGATACAAGAAGGATAGGAGAGAAAGATAGATCTGCCATGAGCTCGGTGCAGAGGGTGGACGCAGCTCGGTGAAGAAGATGCGCTCCTTGCGTCGTATTCTTCCTCTTCTTGGCCTCCTTGGACGCGACACCAGCGGTAGATGGAGTGGAACTTGATCGGTGTGGTGCTCTGGCAGCCTCTCGGCGTCTGGAACCGATCCTTTTGAAGTGGCCCTTGAGGTCCTATTTATAGGCTCAAGTTAAGCCCAAACGGTCTTGAGACCGTGAGGCTTCTCACGGTCTTGGGACCGTGAGGCTTCTCGCGGTCTTGGGACCGTGAGGCTTGTCGCGGTCTTGGGACCGTGAGGCTTGTCGCGGTCTTGGTACCGTGAGGCTTCTCGCGGTCTTGGGACCGTGAGGCTTCTCGCGGTCTTGGGACCGTGAGGCTTCTCGCGGTCTTGGGACCGTGAGGTTTCTCACGGTCTTGGGACCGTGAGGCTTCTCGCGGTCTTGGGACCGTGAGGCTTCTCGCGGTCTTGGGACCGTGAGGCTTCTTGGGCAACTGGTTTCATCTTGTTCTTTGTGTATTCCAGCAAATGGTCTTGAGACCGCTTGGATCCAAACGGTCTTGAGACCGTTTGCATGGAGTTGCTTGCTACACCTGCATAAATGAAAGATATTTAGTTAAAACCTTGATTATTGAATCACTGAGTAGTTTTGCGCATTATGATTCATATTAGGGTGAAAAGATGTGGAATAGACATTAAATTGTTCCAAAAAGGTTATTGAAAATCATGATGAGTATGCACTCATCACGTCTATATGTGAATTGATCTTCAAGCTACTAAAGAAGAACTCTAAGTCAAGATGGAATGAGCAATGTGAAGTACAACTCCATATTATTAAGGACTACCTCACCAATGCCCCAGTATTGAGGCAAGCTGAGCTATGATACCCTCTCATTCTTTTCCTATTAGTCTGTGAGACATCAACGAGTGGAGTCCTAATCCAAGAAACAACCAAAAGTGAGCGCTCTATCTACTATCTATCCAACAAGTTCAATGACACAGAAGCCCTCTACACTACACTTCAAATATATTGTCTAGACATGATCCATGAAATGAGGAAGTTGCACCACTACTTGATGATGTATCCTCTACAGGTAACTCCAAGCATGGTCCCCTTTCATATTTGTGTAACCTTCTAACCCTGCACAAAAAATGTGCTGAATGGAAGGTAATGTTGTTAAAGTTTGACATTACACATCTTCAAATGAAAGAAGTCAAAGAAAAAGCTTTGGCTGATCAACTAGCAGATGTTGGTATGTATGCCCAGAGAGAGAATCATATGATGATTGGAGTGAGGCATTAGATACTTGATTTGATAATTATAAAGGTAACTTTGTCTATTATGTTTGTCTCAATCATGAGATGATGACACAGACATAAGTAGATGTCTAAACAATGATGTTACTCGATGACATATGCCTTCAAGCTGAGGACCTAAATGATGAGATCGTATGTATGATAAGAGTACATACATTCTTGTTATGTCCCTAGTCAGATATTACTGTGGAAGAAAAATAGACAACAATAATATATAAGACTAGAGTGTCATTAGTCATGATATGTGATATCAAGTCAAGCAAACAAATACATGTTAGGGAACAGTGTAGATAGACCCACCATGAGAGTGATACATTGAAACCATGGAATGGTAGTCAAAATTATCTCTCATAGTGATAGTGGTGATTGTGGTACTTAGACCTAAAATCACTGCACTCATCACATGTTACTGGGTACACTTTGACATCATCAAATGCAGTCTTGAAACATGGGTTGTTATAACAGTGATGATTGGGTGACCTTGACACATGGGGATAGACAGTGAGTGATAGAGATGGGATTTTTCCCTCCTATTGTATATTGATATCTAGGACCCCTTGATAAGAAAGACTGAGAGTGTATGTTTGTACCCATGTAATTCAATATATGATATGTAAACTCGCATTCATATCTGATAGTCTTCTCTATTTCAAGAAACATGGATTGAACATTGAGAGGATGACGATTCCATTCCCCGACTTCAATTTGGATATCAGAGTCAAAGGAACTATATGATCACGATAACACTATTGAAGGATTATAGGTTGAAGTTGTTCTCCAACTTATTGAATGAGTTGGGTAGAAATAATGTGTGAGGCACCACTCTTTGCTTGTGGTGTCAAAAGTTGTTATGGACATTCACTGCCAACATAATTATGGACCTATAGGGTCACACGCATAGGATACACTTGGATTAAATGAGTATATTCATAACTGTTGTTTAGATTGAATGCCAACGATGTTTAGGTATTCAGTTAAAGACTAGATCAACTAACTAGACTCAGAATCATCAAGTTCAAGTGTTGGACTGACTTATTGGACTGTCAGGTTGATCACAATTGATTACTAATTTGTTTAGGTATTCAATTCATGCACCAACAGCTGATTGCACTGCCAAACGGTCATCTCAAGTATTGAGACGAGCGTATGGGGTCCCAAATGGCCGTTACAAGTGTTGAGATGGGCGTCTGGTTTGTTAGGCTAGTTGGATTGAAGTTGGCTGCCCAAATGGAGGTGAACCGATCGGTTCATAAACTGACCATCTCATCTTGGCTCACTAGACGACCATCTGGTGAGTGAGACGATCATATTGCATGTGTGATATCACTCTGTTAGGCTGAGGAATGTTCTAGATACTTTCCTAAATTCATTTGGATTGCACAATACTTGTTGTGCAAGAAAAATTGATGTTTAACATTGATTAGAAGTGAATTGCCAATTCTGTGTGCCAATAGGAAACTGCAGGAGCACAAGACAACCATTTCGTAGTGTGAAATGATAGTCTCATGCACAAGACGACCATTTTGCAGTCTGAGATGACTATCTCATGGTCCATATATTCTAGAACATTTATATTTCTGGACCCTTCTACTCCCACATCAATTAGGAACCCTAACCCTGCCCTCTCCTATAACAAGAGGGGTACTGGGGGCTTCCCAACACACACAATTGGGATTAGTGGCCCTAACAATTGTTGTCCTATCGGGTTATGGTAACCAATAGAGATCCCAAGCAATTCCTACCCAACTAGGGAGGGATAGTGAGGGAGGAGAAACTGAGGTTAGTTGTTGTGGGAGAGCATGTCAGTGACTAATACGCTGACAGAAGGGGACTACTCCTTCCTGATGGCTCTGGCAATGCAATGTGGAGTTATTGGTGGTTCGCATGGACTGCTCTAGAGGCACGGTCCTTTGGCTGCTACTAGGAGGACAACGTCAGCCTGCAGTCTGTGGCAAGTCCACATGATCTGTTGTAAGAGATGTTCGAGTTTGTTGTCTGTGGTGAATACCAGGAGCTGTACAAACACCGTCCAAGATTGTAATTGCAAGGTGATGTTACTAGACTTTCTCCAAGACTAGGTATAACCTTGCAACCCTTCCTTCCTAGCTATGTTGTTGTTGACGAGATTCTACTGGTTTATTAGAAACGGGAAAATAGATTTTTGTTTCTGGCCTATATCTGTGAGTGATTTCGTAACAGTAGAATCTCCACTCCCAGAGGAAGTGAGGCATGAATATGAATTCATATATGAATACATAGGGTGATTAGTCTTCCAGGAATAGAGACTTTTCCATCCATAGACATGTGAACAAACTTCTCTAATGGTGTCATAAATAAAAAAGGATCTCAAAATTGGCTTAGTCCATCAAAATCCACTAGTAGAATAGCTAGAAGTGGAAATATGGTTGGAGTTCAATGCCATTAACAATGTGGTTGAGTTTGAAGCTTGCATATTAGGACTCTATTATCTAGATAGAAAGGGGAATGATACTTACATGCCTACAACAAGTCCCTTCATGTAATATCACAAGTACAAAACAATTAGAAGAGACACCATCAGAACTTGGTGCCATACTAGGACCATATGTGTTCTCTAGCTCAAAACTTCGAGCACATCACCTTTTACTTTATCAAAAGAGAACACACCAAATTTTTTGGATCCCTAGCAACCTCCATTTCTTGGATCGACACCTAAGAAGTCTAGACATTCTCTTTCAAAACTTAGACACTCTCTCAGCCCGCCTACTGATTGTCATTGACAACACACCTAATGTTGAAGGGATAGCTTGTTTCCATGACATCAAGATGTATTAATAAAATTATATCATTCCTAAAAGTCTCACACAAAGAGAGTGACAAACTCTCAAATGTCAAGCCACACAATATGTCTAAGGGTCAGAACATTTATATCATAGATCCTACAACCAGACTCTTCTCGGATTTGTCAAAAAAGCCGAAGCAGAAACTCTAATGAAAGGACCCATGTAGGATCCTATGGAACACATATGAATGGATTATGGTATATAAGAAAATACAATTTTGGGATATTATTGGAATACCATGGACATAGTCTATTGTATTATGTCCACAATTGTTGAGCTTGCCAAAACCATGGTGACTATATACCTTTTCTTGAAAAAAACTTATACAACATGGTTGTTCCTTGTCCATTCTCAGTTATGGGAATTGACATGATTGGGAAGATCAATCCTAAAGACCAAAATATTAATGTGGGATCCGATCTCCAAACCATGATATAAACACGTTTCAAACTTAGCAGAAGCAATTCGATTAATAGCGGAAGACAAAAATCACGAGAAATTAAAACTTTTTGAGATAAGAGCTTGAAACCACAAACCTTTTCCATAGAAAAAGGATTTAAACTGTTTACAACTTAGATAATTACTTCTTGAGTAATTATATACAACATGATACGAAATCTCAAAAACTCATAACCAAAAAGACTCCAAGACCTGAGAGTACAGAGGACACATAGGACTGACTCTAACTACACCACATAGCAGGCTGAATCTCCACCTGAGATTTACTACTGCTCCTGGTGCTGCTGCTGCTGGGATTGGTCACCTGTAGACCGGTTCCTCCGTCTTCGATGATCACCTAAAAAGTTGAAGTCTACGGGGTGAGACAATTTTACAATAATTGTCCCAGTGAGAGTTATAACTCTCCACTAGAAGCTTTATAAGAAAAACAAGGAATAACTTAAGCAGTAAAAGATTTTAAAGTATCCAACAACAGTTTTGGTAATAAACAAGAGTTCAACATCTATGAAATATGAAGAACATTTGCACTATACAGTATAACATCAATCAAGTAACTCGTAGTTAATTCTAACAGTTATACTACGATGTTGATTATGTTTTTCAAACATTATTATGCCCTGTGGAGATGAGGCATACCACTCATACTCCAACTGGTCGCTAAGAAGTCACATCAGTATCATACATAGTTCATTAAAAGAGCTGGATTCTTATGACCTCATTCCCCCTCAGTCAGTTAGAGGATTGCTTGCAGGACACTTTGTGTCTCTACTGTTATAGCTTACCAGGGTATCTGGTCCTTCGCTATTTTAGAGTTACAGTGGTGTTCTGTACTCTCTTCGTCATCGGAAGATTTCTTGTTTATCTCTCACCTGATACGGTATTTGTGTTTCTTTTGGGAGATTTGTGGTACATCTAACCATTTGGATTTGTAGTGAAGGATTGACGGATTATAATAAATCTACATCAATTCCTACACTAGGATGTAAGGATTTACGCATCCATTTCCCCTACATACTCAAAAGTATGTGCTCCAAGAGTTCCCTTAGGAAAACCTGTTCCACCATCATTTGGTTTCTGACAATGATGGATCTATGATCAGGGCTCTACATTACACTTGATTAGTTAGGTACATTCAGTATTCTTATAACATCATACATTGTTCTTCAAACAATAACATTAGCATAACAGCTATAAAAATGAGAATACTAAATGTAACAAGCCTAACTCTTATCAATCATCATTTCTCAATACATTCATCACAAGTCATCTCTAAAGCATGACCTTGATGGTATTTGTGGCTCTCACAGCCCATTTAATTCATAGGTTGCCATTGACAAGGCTTCAGGATATATCACTATTCATAAAGCTAAAGCATGCTTTCAATGAGTATAGTTTCATAATCCATACCTGGATATGATCATCATCTCATGACAACCTGCATGGTTAATTCAACTGATAACAGTAAACAATTCATTCTAGAAGTTATACTTTCAAACTCTTAAAAGAGTCAAGTTCCCCAATATTCATCAATCAGGGTTTACTATTCATATTACATGTCATCACCCTAGAATTAGGGTTTACTATTCACTCCATGGTGAATTGAACTCATAACATCAACATGTACGAGAAACATCATCATTAAAGCTCTTAAATAAGATTAAGATTCACTAAACATCATAATTAGGGTTCCCATGATCTCACATAGGTGGATCATACCCTAAATCATGCACATTCATGTGTATTGAAGGTATTTTACTCGAGTTTCCACCATAAAAGGGTACTTTTCTCTCTCTTAGGATACTTTCTCTCTCCTCTTACTAGTAAATGGTGATAAAACCACTCTATATCAGGTTGGGTTAAGTCCTCATTGACTAGCATAAGCCAAAACATCACTATCATGTGAGTAGGGTTTGATTAGAACAAGGTATTACTCAATTAAACCCCTCAAGGGTATTTTGGTAATTTACCTCATGATCACCATCATGGGTCAACTCATTAATCTCTTAGTCCCTTAATGACCTAGGTTACCATTAGGGTTTAGATTAGATCACCATTGAACCAAATGCACCATCAATTGATTAAGTACAAACCACCTTGAACACCTTCAAACGGTTTCAACCTTTAACCACCAAACGGTCTTGAGACCATTTGGTGTCAAACGGTCTTGAGACCATTTGACCTCAAACGGTCTTGAGACCGTTTGGGTGCGTTGACCGTTTTGACTTTCAAACCGTTTGAAGCTCATGCGGTTTGAAACCGTTTGATCAATTTGACTCGAGATCGATTGGTCCAAACGATCTTGAGATCGTTTGAGCCCAAACCGTCTTGAGACCGTTTGGCCTCAAACGGTCTTGAGACCGTTTGGCCTCAAACGGTCTTGGGACCGTTTGGCCTCAAACGGTCTTGAGACCATTTGGATCCAAACGGTCTTGAGACCGTTTGGTCCAAATGGGCTCAAACCATTTGGACCTCCAAAGTGGTTCAAAAGTTACAATTGTTTATAGTTAAGTATGTTGAAGCCCTCAATTGGCCAAAGCCATATTAAAAACTTATAAATCGAGTCAATTAGTATGAGCCTCAATCAATTGGACACCAAATTAACCCTCAATTGAAAGCCAATTAGGGTTAAGTCCATCTCAATTAGGGTTTCAAATCGGATGGTCATCAATGTTCAACAATGTGAATCAATTCAAGGTTGAACCTATCAATTGACCTCCAATTGGGCCCAAACTTGGCCCAAACGGTCTTGAGATCATTTGTACATCATCCAAACGGTCTTAAGACCGTTTGCCCAAAGTTTGACCAAAAACTAAGTTGGTTGGATTAGGGTTGAACTCCAATTAGGTTTAAAATCAGTATTTTTATCAATTCATCAACTTATTACAATTGGACCCTCAAACCATTAGATTATCTCAACCCTAGACCTCCAAACGGTCTTGGGTTGTGCTCAAACGGTCTTAAGACCGTTTGGAGGAACCGCCAAACGGTCTTGAGACCGTTTGGGTCCTTCAACCCAAAACTCAACAAGATCTATGCTTAAAACAGCAATTTCAACTCGATTAGGGTTAGGATGTTGAAGTGCCTTCAACTCTTAATTAGTTAAGAATTAAACTTTGATTCTTAGCAGGAATGAAACTCAATATATTACCAATAGACCCTCAAACGGTCGTCCCTTGGTCAACCCTATCAAATGGTCTTGAGACCGTTTCAATCCAAACGGTCTTGCAAGATCGTTTGAGAGCAAACGGTTTGAAACCGTTTGGACCAAAAGGGTCCAAGGTCGTTTGATAAAGTAACCTAGGAATTCACGCCCATCATCTTCAACCTTGGTTAATGTCGGTTATTCCACCATTTTGCTTGCAAAAGTGCAAGGAAGAAGGGAGGTGGAAGAAGAACTAATTGCTAAATTGCAAGAACAACATATGCATATAAAGCAAAGAGTTTAGAGTTATAAAACCCGCCTTAGAACGTTGTTCCTAGAGCTCCAAGCTTCTGAGCTCCAAGATTTAATGGCATCTTTGAGCTCTACAGTTTCGGCCAAGGTGAATTCTCCCAGGAAAGTTGGAAAGGAAAGGCTAGAAAGATGAAGCTAAGTGAGCTAGCCATGAATCCAACCTTGAAAATGAGTTTCCTCCATGAATTCAAGCAAAAGGGATGATCTAAACTTACCTAGGACCCTTGGTCGTCCTTCTCTGCTCCAGAGCTCAGCCTTAGACGGTTTGGGAAAGAAGAGAAGAAGTGAAGGAAATGAAAGATCCGTTCACTTGTTGCAAGGAAAAGGCTTATATATTTTAGGCCATTTTACACCATAAGGACCTCTAAAGCATGGAATTTCCATCTAAGTCCCTCCTTGCTCAAGGGAACGTCCAAACTCATCTAAACTTAAGCAAAGCTCATGAAATCTCAAGATCTAAGGGTAAAGAAAGCCAACTTTCAACTAGGGTACATTCATGAAAGATCTCCATACCCATATTAGGTGATTTTTACCACAAAGATCACTTTTCTTATCTGATTATTCATTGATATGTCCCTTTCATCATTTCTACTCTAAATGATGACCAGGGTTATAAAAGATGTTCTAGAAGGTGAATTTTACAAGTTGCACCCCTCAATTTGGGTAAATTGCACTTTACTCCAAATTAGGGTTTTTAAGCACAAGGATCATTCCACAAGCTGCATCTTGATGCCCAAGCTTGGGAAATCCATCTTACCTCATCATATTCACTCATATGATGTCTTATCATCATAAGAACATCTTAACCTGTGAACATTGCAAGTTAACCCTTTTAACTGGGTAATTTGCACATAGGTCCATGCATTACAAAACAATGCTACAACTTTGTTTATAAAGGAGCAAAATGAAAGTATATGTTCTTGAGAAACTTAATTACATGCCAGGGAGTATTCACAAGTATATATTTACATATTTTGGCAAAACTTCTAGGGTTAGGTTATAACCCAGGTCAGGGATGTTACAAATTATCCACCCCTTCACAAGGATTTCGTCCCCGAAATCGATAAAGCGTATTAGGAGAAAAGAGCAGGGTATTTCCTTCTCATCTCATCCTTTAGTTCCCAAGTGGCTTCTTCAACACCACGATGGTTCCAGAGGACTTTCACAAGTCTTATATCTTTCTTCTTTAACTTTTTAGTTCTGTTATCTAGGATTGACACTGGTCCCTCCTCATATGTTATATCTTCATTCAATTCTACTTCCATTGGTTGTAGAACTGACTCGGTGTCGGGGTGACATTTCCTCAGCATGGAAATGTGAAAAATAGGATGTAACTTCTGCAACTCTTGAGGTAACTCTAGTCTATAGGCCACTTTTCCAACTCTTTCAACAATTGGATAAGGTCCCATAAATCTAGGAGCTAACTTCCCCTTCCTTCCAAAACGAAGGACTCGTTTCCAAGGTGAGACCTTGAGATACACTCTGTCTCCAACCTGGAACTCTAGGGGTCTACGACGTTTATCAACATACGACTTCTGCCTATCCTGTGTAGTTTTAAGTTGTTGTTGTATAACTTTAATCTTCTCTGTAGTTTGCTGCACAAGATCAGGACCTAACAACTGGTGCTCACCAGTTTCATACCAACACATGGGTGATCTACAACGTCTACCATACAAAGCTTCATAGGGTGTCATATCAATACTATGTTGATAGCTATTGTTATAGGCAAACTCTATCAAGTTCAGATGTAGATCCCAACTCCCGATAAACTGGAGAACACATGCTCTCAACAGGTCTTCCAAGGTCTGTATAGTCCTTTCCGACTATCCATCAGTCAGTGGATGAAAGGCTGTACTAAACCTTAGCTTGGTGCTTAAGGCTCTGTGTAACTGCTCCCAAAAGAGACTTGTAAACTGGGGACCTCTGTCAGAAACTATAGTGACAGGAACTCCGTGCAAACGCACTATCTCTTGAACATATAACTCTGATAACCTTTCAGCAGAATAGGTTGTTTTGACAGGTAAGAAATGTGCTGTCTTTGTCAACCTATCTACAACTACCCAAATGGAATCATGTCCTTTGCTTGTCCTGGGTAGGCCAACAACAAAGTCCATGGTCACATGGTACCACTTCCATTGTGGTATGGGTAAAGGTTGCATTGTTCATGTAGGTTTCTGGTGCTCAGCCTTGACCTGCTGACACACAAGACACCTCAGAACAAACTCAGCTACATCCTTCTTCATCCCAGGCCACCAATACATATCTTTCAAGTTTCGATACATCTTGGTGCTCCCTGGATGCATAGCATACATCGAAGAATGATCTTCTTCCAGAACTAACTTCCTCAGATTATCTACATCTGGTACTATCATCCTCCCATGATAGCATGCCACATGGTCATCTGACTCATGAAAACCATCTCTCTTCTCATCACCAAACTCAGATCTAATCTGCTGAACTGCAGCATCAACTTGTTGTGCTTCCTTTATCTGCTCTCTTAGGGTAGGTTTAATCTGCATCTCAGCTAACAAACCGGCTAACAATGTCACCTTCAACTGCACATTGTCTTGCCTTAAAGAGATAAGCATATCTCTCCTAGAGCATACTAAGGAACTTAGTTGTGCTCTATCCATGGTTGATGTTGCTGATTTCCTACTCAAGGCATCTGCAACCACATTGGCCTTGCCTGGATGGTAATCAATAGTACAGTCGTAGTCCTTAATTAGCTCCATCCAGTGACGTTGTCTCATGTTAAGCTCATGTTGAGAGAAGATATACTTAAGGTTCTTGTGGTCTATGAAAATCTGGAAGGTTTCTCCATAGAGATAATGTCTCCAGATCTTCAAGGCATGGACCACAGCAGCTAACTCCAGATCGTGTGTCTGATAATTCTCCTCGTGTTTCTTAAGCTGTCGGGAAGCAAAAGAAATCACTTGTTTATCCTGCATCAATACACAACCAAGTCCATTCTTGGAGGCATCACAGAAGACTACATATCCTTTTCCTTGCTCAGGTAGCACAAGCACGGGTGCACTTGTCAACCTCTCCTTCAACAGCTGAAAAGACTGTTGATACTTATCACTCCAGGTAAAAGGAACATCTTTCCGGGTTAACTTGGTCAAAGGTAAGGCTATAGAACTGAAATTATTAATAAACCTTCGATAGTAACCAGCTAATCCCAAGAAACTTCTAATCTCCGTCGGTGTCTTCGGTTGTTCCCATTGTATAACAGATTCTACTTTTGCAGGGTCAACATGAATTCCCGAGGCAGATATCACATGTCCAAGAAAAGATACCTCTGGCAGCCAGAACTCACACTTGCTAAACTTTGCATACAACTTGTGTTCTCTTAGCAAAGTCAAAGCTTGGCGAAGATGCTGCTCATGCTGCTGAGCATCCTTACTATAAATCAGTATGTCATCTATGAAGACGACAACACACTGATCAAGGAAGGGTCGAAAGACTCTATTCATGAGTTCCATGAATGTAGCCGGTGCATTGGTTAGTCCAAACGACATAACCGTGAACTCATAGTGACCATATCTCGTCCTAAAGGCAGACTTGGATATGTCACTGTCCTTAATGCGGAGTTGATGATATCCAGACCTCAAATGTATCTTTGAGAAGACTGTTGCACCACGCAATTGGTCAAAAAGATCATCAATCCTCAGCAAAGGGTACTTGTACTTTATTGTTACTTTGTTGAGTTGTCTGTAATCAATGCACAATCGCATTGATCCATCTTTTTTTTTAACAAACAAGACCGGAGCACCCCAAGGTGAGGTACTCGGTCGGATGAAACCCTTCTCAAGTAACTCTTGAAGCTGTTTCTTGAGTTCTGCCATCTCGGCAGGCACCATCCTATACGGAGTTTGGGCTATGGGTTTCGTATCTGGGACCAAATTGATTTCAAAATCAATCTCCCGAGGTGGTGGTATACCAGGAAGTTCTTCAGGAAACACATCCTCGAATTCCCTGACTATAGGAACTTCAGTAGGATTGCGATTTTCCTTGGTAACATCTACCACATGGGCCAAGAATGCATAACATCCTTGCCTCATCAGCTTATCAGCAACCATAGCTGATACAAGACAGGTGGGAAGAATCTTTCTTTCCCCTTGAAAGATCCATGTGTTGCTTTCATCAGCAAACACTGCCAACTTGGACTCACAATCCAAGACAATTCGATACCTTTCCAAGGTATCCATCCCTAGGATTACATCAAATCCTTGCATATCAAGCGGTATAAGGTCCACTTGAATGCGATGCTTAGAAAAGAAGAGGATGCAGGGAGAGAATACCTCGTGCAGAACGGCAGACCCACTCAACGGAGTCTCCAACAACAAACTATCTGCCCTATGACTAACTGTCATATTGCAGTTGCAAATCACTCTTTGAGTGATGACAGAGTGCGTAGCACCCGGGTCAATCATAACATATACTACACAAGATTTAGACATATAAGAATATAAAAGTTCCATCTGACCTGTCACCACTTGTGGATTGACCACTGCCTCTGGTGGATTCATAGCATAGAACCTTGTTGTAGCCTGTTGTTGAGGTGGTGATGATGATCCATCTTGAGATGCTTGCCCGCGTCCTCGAGCTGCTCCTTGAGATTGCCTTCTCTGTGATCCCTGTTGACCTTGTCTCGGAGGCTGTGTCACACTGACAGTCTTAGATCGGCAGTCCTTCATTAAATGTCCCACATTACCACAGTTGTAATAGCTTCTCTCCAGTTGTTGTGGTCTTGGTGGTCCAGTAACTGACATTGATGCAGAACTCTGAGTCTCCTGAGGTGGTTGTCCTCGTCCTCTACCTCTACTTGGAGACCACTGAGTCTGAGAACTAGATCTAGGTGGTGGAGGATTAGGTGCAGAGGATCTAGGCTTCTTAAAGTCCCTAGATGAAGAACCCTGGAAATGTGGATATCTTTTCTAAGTTTGCCTCTTCTCAACCACAGATCTCTCTATCCTTCGGACTGACTCAACGAAGGTAGAGAATCTCTCTCGGTTTTCTAAGGCAGACACAGGGGTAGTCATGTCAGCATTCAAACCCCTCTCGAACCTTCTGATTCTTTCTTCTTCTGTGGCAGCCATGTGCGGACAAAACCGCAACAACTCCATGAACTTAGCTTCATACTCGCTAATGTTCATCATACCCTGCCTTAGTCTCTCAAACTGATAGATCTTCTCGTCTAGGAAGGTCTTTGGGAAATATCTATGAACAAATTCCCGCCGAAAGTCTTCCCATGAGATCTCCATTCCAGGTCTCTTCTGCTCTTCCATTGTCCACCAATGACCAGCGCTTCCTTTGAGAAGATAGACAACGTGTCTGACCTTCTCAGCTTCAGGGATATTGAGAATCCTGAAAGCCTTCTCCAACTCTGTCAACCACAGATCAGCATCTGCGGGGTCGGCAGTCCCAAAGTACTCGGTAGCTCTGACACGACATAGTCGCTCAAACGTCTTTCCGACACCTTGACCTTCTGGCTGGACAGGTGCCCTGGGTGCAGGCATAGGCATCCTGTCGGTTATGTGTGTCATGGCAGTCATAAACTGCCCGAACATCGTCTGAATTGTTGGGTTACCTATGTCATCTGGGTCAAACTGGGGTGGCTCCCTGGGTGGCTCAGGTACAGGCTGTTCTATTTCTGGAATTCTTGCACCGCCTTGTGGTGCAGCTACGCTACTCTCTACCACGTGCTCCTCATGTGGCTCAGACATTCTTATGTATCTTCTTCTCCTGAGGAGCAGAAGATTCTATTAGATAAGGAAGGAATCTTAAAGATAGACTCAACTTCCTAAGTCTTATGCCTCTGTAGACTCGGCGAACCTAGAGCTCTGATACCACTTAATTGTGGGCTCCGATCTCCAAACCACGATATAAACACGTTTCAAACTTAGCGGAAGCGATTCGATTAACAGCGGAAGACAAAAATCACGAGAAATTAAAACTTTTTGAGATAAGAGCTTGAAACCACAAACTTTTTCCATAGAAAAAGGATTTAAACTGTTTACAACTCAGATAATTACTTCTTGAGTAATTATATACAACATGATACGAAATCTCAAAAACTCATAACCAAAAAGACTCCAAGACCTGAGAGTACAGAGGACACATAGGACTGACTCTAACTACACCACATAGTAGGCTGAATCTCCACCTGAGATTTACTGCTGCTCCTGGTGTTGCTGCTGCTGGGATTGGTCACCTGTAGACCGGTTCCTCCGTCTTCGATGATCACCTAAAAAGGTGAAGTCTCTGGGGTGAGACAATTTTACAATAATTGTCCCAGCAAGAGTTATAACTCTCCACTAGAAGCTTTATAATAAAAACAAGGAATAACTTAAGCAGTAAAAGCTTTTAAAGTATCCAACAGCAGTTTTGGTAATAAACAAGAGTTCAACATCTATGAAATATGAAGAACATTTGCACTATACAGTATAACATCAATCAAGTAACTCGTAGTTAATTCTAACAGTTATATTACGATGTTGATTATGTTTTTCAAACATTATTATGCCCTGTGGAGATGAGGCATACCACTCATACTCCAACTGATCGCTAAGAAGTCACATCAGTATCATACATAGGTCATTAAAAGAGCCGGATTCTTATGACCTCATTCCCCCTCAGTCAGTTAGAGGATTGCTTGCAGGACACTTTGTGTCTCTGCTGTTATAGCTTACCAGGGTATCTGGTCCTTCGCTATTTTAGAGTTACAGTGGCGTTCTGTACTCTCTTCGTCATCGGAAGATTTCTTGTTTATCTCTCACCTGATACGGTATTTGTGTTTCTTTTGGGATATTTGTGGTACATCTCACCATTTGGATTTGTAGTGAAGGATTGACAGATTATAATAAATCTACATCAATTCCTACACTAGGATGTAAGGATTTATGCATCCATTTCCCCCACATACTCAAAAGTATGTGCTCCAGGAGTTCCCTTAGGAAAACCTGTTCCACCATCATTTGGTTTCTGACAATGATGGATCTATGATCAGGGCTCTACATTACACTTGATTAGTTAGGTACATTCAGTATTCTTCTAACATCATACATTGTTCTTCAAACAATAACATTAGCATAACAACTATAAAAATGAGAATACTAAATGTAACAAGCCTAACTCTTATCAATCCTCATTTCTCAATACATTCATCACAAGTCATCTCTAAAGCATGACCTTGATGGTATTTGTGGCTCTCACAGCCCATTTAATTCATAGGTTGCCATTGACAAGGCTTCAGGATATATCACTATTCATAAAGCTAAAGCATGCTTTCAATGAATATAGTTTCATAATCCATACCTGGATATGATCATCATCTCATGACAACCTGCATGGTTAATTCAACTGATAACAGTAAACAATTCATTCTAGAAGTTATACTTTCAAACTCTTAAAAGAGTCAAGTTCCCCAATATTCATCAATCAGGGTTTACTATTCATATTACATGTCATCACCCTAGAATTAGGGTTTACTATTCACTCCATGGTGAATTGAACTCATAACATCAACATGTACGAGAAACATCATCATTAAAGCTCTTAAATAAGATTAAGATTCACTAAACATCATAATTAGGGTTCCCATGATCTCACATAGGTGGATCATACCCTAAATCATGCACATTCATGTGTATTGAAGGTATTTTACTTGAGTTTCCACCATAAAGGGGTACTTTTCTCTCTCTTAGGATACTTTCTCTCTCCTCTTACTAGTAAATGGTGATAACACCACTCTAGATCAGGTTGGGTTAAGTCCTCATTGACTAGCATAAGCCAAAACATCACTATCATGTGATTAGGGTTTGATTAGAACAAGGTATTACTCAATTAAACCCCTCAAGGGTATTTTGGTAATTTACCTCATGATCACCATCATGGGTCAACTCATTAATCTCTTAGTCCCTTAATGACCTAGGTTAGCATTAGGGTTTAGATTAGATCACCATTGAACCAAATACACCATCAATTGATTAAGTACAAACCACCTTGAACACCTTCAAACGGTTTCAACCTTTAACCACCAAATGGTCTTGAGACCGTTTGTTGTCAAACGGTCTTGAGACCGTTTTCCCTCAAACAGTTTTGAGACCATTTGACCTCAAACGGTCTTGAGACCATTTGGGTGCGTTGACCGTTTTGACTTTCAAACCGTTTGAAGCTCATGCGGTTTGAAACCGTTTGATCAATTTGACTTGAGATCGATTGGTCCAAACGATCTTGAGATCGTTTGAGCCCAAATGGTCTTGAGACCGTTTGGCCTCAAACGGTCTTGAGACCGTTTGGATCCAAACGGTCTTAAGACCGTTTGGTCCAAATGGGCTCAAACCGTTTGGACCTCCAAAGTGGTTCAAAAGTTACAATTGTTTATAGTTAAGTATGTTGAAGCCCTCAATTGGCCAAAGCCATATTAACCACTTATAAATTGAGTCAATTAGTATGAGCCTCAATCAATTGGACACCAAATTAACCCTCAATTGAAAGCCAATTAGGGTTAAGTCCATCTCAATTAGGGTTTCAAATCGGATGGTCATCAATGTTCAACAATGTGAATCAATTCAAGGTTGAACCTATCAATTGACCTCCAATTGGGCCCTAAATGGCCCAAACGGTCTTGAGATCGTTTGGACATCATCCAAACGGTCTTAAGACCGTTTGCCCAAAGTTTGACCAAAAACTAAGTTGGTTGGATTAGGGTTGAACTCCAATTAGGTTTAAAATCAGTATTTTTATCAATTCATCAACTTATTGCAATTAGACCCTCAAACCATTAGATTATCTCAACCCTAGACCTCCAAACGGTTTTGGGTTGTGCCCAAACGGTCTTAAGACCATTTGGAGGAACCCCCAAACGGTCTTGAGACCGTTTGGGTCCTTCAACCCAAAACTCAACAAGATCTATGCTTAAAACAACAATTTCAAGCCGATTAGGGTTAGGATGTTGAAGTGCCTTCAACTCTTAATTGGTTAAGAATTAAACTTTGATTCTTTGCAGGAATGAAATTCAATATAGTACCAACAGACCCTCAAACGGTCATCCCTTGGTCAACCCTATCAAATGGTCTTGAGACCGTTTCAATCCAAACGGTCTTGCAAGATCGTTTGAGAGCAAACGGTTTGAAACCGTTTGACCTTAAACGGTTTGCAACCGTTTGGACCAAAAGGGTCCAAGGTCGTTTGATAAAGTAACCTAGGAATTCACGCCCATCATCTTCAACCTTGGTTAAGGTTGGTTATTCCACCGTTTTGCTTGCAAAAGTGCAAGGAAGAAGGGAGGTAGAAGAAGAACTAATTGCTAAATTACAAGAACAACATATGCATATAAAGCAAAGAGTTTAGAGTTATAAAACCCACCTTAGAACGTTGTTCCTAGAGCTCCAAGCTTCCGAGCTCCAAGCTTTAATGGCTTCTTTGAGCTCCACAGTTTCGGCCAAGGTGAATTCTCCAAGGAAAGTTGGAAAGGAAAGGCTAGAAAGATGAAGCTAAGTGAGCTAGCCATGAATCCAACCTTGAAAACGAGTTTCCTCCATGAATTCAAGCAAAAGGGATGATCTAAACTTACCTAGGACCCTTGGTCGTCCTTCTCTACTCCAGAGCTCAGCCTTAGACGGTTTGGGAAAGAAGAGAAGAAGTGAAGGAAATGAAAGATCCGTTCACTTGTTGCAAGGAAAAGGCTTATATATTTTAGGCCATTTTACACCATAAGGACCTCTAAAGCATGGAATTTCCATCTAAGTCCCTCCTTGCTCAAGGGAATGTCCAAACTCATCTAAACTTAAGCAAAGCTCATGAAATCTCAAGATCTAAGGGTAAAGAAAGCCAACTTTCAACTAGGGTACATTCATGAAAGATCTCCATACCCATATTAGGTGATTTTTACCACAAAGATCACTTTTCTTATCTGATTATTCATTGATATGTCCCTTTCATCATTTCTACTCTAAATGATGACCAGGGTTATAAAAGATGTTCTAGAAGGTGAATTTTACAAGTTGCACCCCTCAATTTGGGTAAATTGCACTTTACTCCAAATTAGGGTTTTTAAGCACAAGGATCATTCCACAAGCTGCATCTTGATGCCCAAGCTTGGGAAATCCATTTTACCTCATAATATTCACTCATATGATGTCTTATCATCATAAGAACATCTTAACCTGTGAACATTCAAGTTAACCCTTTTAACTGGGTAATTTGCACATAGGTCCCTGCATTACAAAACAATGCTACAACTTTGTTTATAAAGGATCAAAATGAAAGTATATGTTCCTGAGGAACTTAATTACATGCCAGGGAGTATTCACAAGTATATAATTACATATTTTGGCAAAACTTCTAGGGTTAGGTTATAACCCAGGTTAGGGATGTTACAATTAATTTCTTCATTTTGATCACTATTGATTACTTTAACAAATGAGTAAAAGTGACATGCATCATTGATGCATAATCCCCGCAAGTCATCAAGTTATTCGAGAAACATCATAATTTGGTACGAGATACCACAAGTGATTGTCTCCCACAATGGTAAAAATTTCATGTCCAAGACTATCAAAGAGTATATGAGATATTTGGTCATCAAACATCACTGCAAGTAACCCTACTTGCCACAAAGGAACAGAGCAGTAAAAGCTACCAATAAGAACTCAATCAAGATTCTAAAGAAGAGAATCACTCTCATGCCTACTGGAAGGAACATCTTCCTATGTCTCTATGGGCTTGTCGCACTTTTATCAAGACATCCATGGGATACACACAATATTCTCTAGCATATAGGACATAAGTGGTGTTTCTGATTGAGATCCAAATCCTATCACTTTGCTTACTACAAGAAGTAGAAATTTTTTAGGCAAAATGGCTTTAGGTCAAATCTATTGCCTCAACACTTGAATAACAGTAAACAAGAGCTCTGCATCATGTACAATGTTACCAAGCATGAATGTCTTGAATTTTCAACAAGAATATTCAACCACATAGTTTTCACAAGGGTGACTTGGTGCTACACATCATGTAAAATGTCGATTCTAGGCCCAAATTTAAACCTAAATGGGAAGGGCCCTTATCATCCACATCATCTATGATTGGGGTGGTGTGCACCTAAAGGACATGGATGGAGGCATTCATCTTAATCATACATATGCCAACCTTATCACATTCTACTACTATTGATGATCAAAATCCAAATGAGCCTCTTGTAGAAAACCATGTAAGGGAGCCGAAATCCCTCGCCCCTGTAAAAACACCTAAAATCTATTTAAGTACCCAACCGTGTCCCTCGTACACCCTGAAGTGGAAAGGTAGAACCTAATGGCCTAGGACAGAAGGATCAAGACTATTATCTAGAGGCCACAACAATTTTCCAACCTATAAATAACTCCTTAAAATGGGCACATTCTAACAAATACATCTAAAATGTTCTTGATTATGAAAAATACAAGGAGAATCCCCATGATCTACAACATGAGAGGATGGAAAAATCTATGAGACATCGGAGGCAAGTTAGAGTTGGTCCTCACAATCAACATCCTGACTCCTATTCCACAACACTAGCATCTATCAGGATCAAGCTAAAAGGAAAGGACCATAGGGAGAAGGTAGAAGTTGAAACTCCTTGTGGATACCTTGCTTCATCTTTTGGAAAAAAGTGAGACCAAACTCTGCACAGACTAACACAAGAATTATGAGGTTGGAAACCCTCAATAAGAAACCCCTCATTCCCCAAGAAAATATATACTCTTCAACTAAGGCCTAGAGAATCAACTTCTAATCAAAATATTCAACAAAACAACTCATGTCTAATGGGCACCTCGCAAGATATAATCTAAAAACCCTTTAATTTGGCATAAACATGCTTGTGAGAGATCATTACACTAAGGCATGTCAGGAGTGAAGTTGACTTGGGTGTCTCTGACACTTGGCTCCTTGGCCCAACTAGATTGGGAATTATCAATGATACACCTTCTACATAGCATAACATTATCACCTAGCATGACACCCAGGTCCGCTGGAGCTTTTAGGCATCTACTCACCTAGAATGAGGGGTCCCCTCATAGAGGAACATGTTATAAATGCATAGAGGGAAGAAACACCTATCATTATACTGAGAGAGTGATAGCTTAAAAATTCTTGTGGTTTCAACCTTTGAAATTCATTCAAGGTGGTGGACAAAAAGGAGGTAATCTTGACATATGCTAAGAACATCTATAATCACCCCAGGTGTCCTAAAATGCATAGATAGGACCTTGAGATTGATATCCATCTGCAAAAAGGAACTCATAGAGCTATGCATATCGAGGATTGAAGTCCAAACATAAATTCCTGATATCATGGAGGGAGTACCCACAACCAGTGTCATATACAAAAAAATCTTTATTGCAAAAACAAATTTATAAAATAGTTTGGCTCCTCAAGTCAACAAATAAACAAACGTATATCATAGTATTTCTCCAAAAGAGTCATTGGTCACCATCATAGGAGGTGTCAATGAAAGACACTCTAGATATTTGGGAGAGAAATCCTAGCCTACATGGAAGAAATCATGAGTCAACTTCTTATGATTCAGCCACATATGCACCACCTTCTTCATGAACCTTACAAGAGTCAATCACCATCTTATTGAAGAAAGGAGGAAGGGCTTTGACTTTATATGCACATTGTCAATGATTAAACTTCCAAACCACTAATAGATGGTAGTATTTGACATAGCCCTCCATACTGGACAAGAAAATCATCCACTAAAAATTAGGGATGGCCATTTTGCAAGAATACTTATCAAGATGAAATTACATCCATCCTTAGCCCACGTCCTCATACTTTAGAACAACAAGCCATTGATCTTGATAAACACATAGTTGAAGGGGATCTCTAACCTGAATATGCTTTGGTATAACTCCTTTGCCACACTATAATGAGGTTCAGAAGAGTCTATAAATTTGGGAGGGCCAATGCACATTCCAAAATAAACATGCATAATCTTTTTGGGCCTCCTCATCTTCCCACTCAACTAGGCCTCACCCAAAGATTCATAAAACTCACCTAGTATCAAAGGAACACCATGCTCCTTCCTCGAAAGGCAGCCATAATTCTAGTAGAAAGAAGTCTCACTCGCTTGATGGTCTCTCCAAAGAATAGATCTAGTACGATAACCACATTATATGTGCATAAATAGGACATATCGAGAGATTTGGCATCATGTCATGATTTGATCTTAAAGAATACAATAGGGATGGCATCTAAATGAAGAGACTATCATCAGCAACAATCGAGTAGCTTGGGACTTCTTCATGCCTAAGGGACTCCCTAGATCAACAGTCTAAGTTGACTTCTTTAGTACCACAGGACAATGGGCATGCAAAGGAAGCCACATGATCATAGCCACATCTTCTAGAGTGGGAGTCAGAATGATGTCCCAAAATGAAAGGAGGGACTTAGGGGAAATCAAAGGGGATCACCCCTGACATTACCTCTCTTACCATAGGGACATAATCCAGATGATGAAGATGACATGCCACATTGAACCTCTCCAACTTGAGTTCTTTAGTCTTAGAGAGATCAATAATGCAATGATGTGGTAAAGAAAAATTTTGGGGAGGATTCCATAGAAGTGAGATTTCTTGTATCTTCCTCTCTCCCATGACTTTGGGTTATGAGAGTCAAGATGTGCAGAGAGGATGAATACTCAAAGGATTCGCATTCCAAACACAAAAGGATCCATTATTCTTTCCATAGAGGAATGGTGTAATTTGCCACGTGTCTACATCAAAGGTCAATGTGGACACACATCCATAGATGGAAGTACTTTGTGTCTTACAATCTAACATATTACTACATTTCTCTACCATTAATTGACACATGGATTGAGGCAATCCATTAAATCTTGCAAAGATCTTCAAAAGAACAAACTCTTAAAATATGTATAGAAGAGAAGATTAGAAAACTCACAATTTGATTTAACCTAAACTTAGACTTTTATTTAGAAAATGAGTCTTGAAAATACAAGCATAACTAATGCATGATCCTTCTTGCAGGAAAGGAAAACACACCATGATAAGAAAGCTGCTACTTCTTCATCATCTTATGCAGCCACCTCATCAAACACATGGTCATATTCCTTGATTAGTGAAAAAAGATTCAGAAGAGTGACACTGCCTACTCGTGCTAGAGTGAATACCACTGGTAGACCATTGATGACCTGAGGAGGGGATGTTGGAAGGCACCTCCATGGCCAAAGAAGCATCTGTACAACAAGAGAAACCTACTCCAGCACTAGTTGACAATGGGTCCTTAGTCAAAATTGGGAAGTCCAAAGAGAAGTTTCCAACACCAGAAGATCCCTCAAAGTTATGACTATGCATGTGGCCAGGAGGGATACTCAAGCGAAAGAGTCCACCCTTTGCATACTAATATGGATCTTCTCCCTAGAAGGAAGAGGCCCAAACAAAGTCACTTATGAAATAACATGATCCTCCCATACCAAAGTCATGATGATATCTCACCCTAGGGAAGTCATTCAAGCCACAAGCATTAAAAGGTGGAGAAGGCAAAGCCTAGGAGAAGAAAAAACCTAGGAGGAGGTGTTTGATGAAACTTATATCCCTAGTTATCCTACTCCTTAGATGAATCATAGTTGATCACATGTAGAAAATGCATGTCAGAAAAATGGAAGTAGACAAAGAAAGAATCAAAATCAAAGTACCTACCACTGGAGGATGTCAAGTTGATCCAACACTTCTATAGAAAAAGAAGGTTTGGATTACCCATGAGCATAAGACCACTCCAAGTACTTGTCATGTGTCACCTAACCATACATCAACTCCCAAGCAGCCTAATAGATTTTGAGACTAGGAGGGATCATCCATGGCAGTGGGTCGAAGGGGATGTGCCACCCACAAGCCCATTGATGTGTAGCACACTTGCACATATACAACACACTCCTTAAGGGGTACTCAAAGTGTTCTAAGAAACACCTAGGAACAATGCCTGAATGAAGACTGCACAAGATGTGGCCGCCTCGCCATACTAGAATCTAAAGAAGATCCCAAACTAAACTTGGGAATCACAATGAATAAAGTATATATGTACAAAATAATTCAATGATTAAGTGATATACATACCATATTGCTACTCATCTTCTCTAGTTGACCCCTCCACTACACATAACTCACCCTACTACAAAAGCCAACCCAATGAAGACAAGTAGGAAGGAATGTGTGTAGTTAACCCATCTGGAAAACTCTATATGATGGGCCTATGAAGCCAAAAGTGCTCATTACTCTACAAATACAAAAGAAACATCAGTGAAATAAACTACCATGCATACTTCAATAGAAGAAAATGAAAAAGACAACAAATAAAGTCTTACCAAAATAAAGCCTATGAAGCTTTCGTGACCCTTTATAGCCTAAACCATCTCCATCTTGAATTCATCCACAAGACACCTCCTTAGGTGAGTCAACAAATGCGCATAGCTACCCTAGTCAAACGAGGGAACCGTGTGGAAGTCCAGAAGAAAGGAGAACCATTTAATGTCTCCTCTACTCCATGTGTTATTGCTATACACACAACCCGTGATCAAGATAAACAAGAAAACCTTGTCCCTAAGGGCTATGCAAAAAGGAACATTGGCATCCCACAGCTCACCCTCATGGGAGAAGGTGTCTCTCAAAAAAGTGAACTTGACCTCATATCTATAGGCCATCTCAATATCCTAAAGGTTCACTCTAGATACCTAGATAGACGAAAACATCCCGACTCTTGTCGGTTAGGTAGAAAATGGATGGTTCCCACCAAATCCTAACCCAAGGATCTTGGAAAACTCAGTAGGGATGATGTCTAACACATCAAAGATAAAGTGGAACGTACTTGTCGCTAGGTAAAAATGATCAATCAGTGGAAGGGGATTGGGTCAATCTATGATCACATATGGAAGATGCTACCAAAATTGATCCTATCAAGAATGTCTACCTCCTAGGCCACTACAACTAACATAAAAATACACTATCTCATTTTAGTGGGTTTACTAGTACACATTTGATAGTTTGAGACTCTAAAGAAACAAGGTGGAAGAGAAAACTAAAAACCATTGATACATAACAAAAGCCCAATTCAAGCTTGAAAAAACCAAAAGAAATAGCATGAAGTAAAGTTTCCATGTTATACCTCGTCACTCGCTCAACGACTTGAGTGGTGCATATTTATCAACAACATGCCTAGATGATGGATGAACCTCTCATCTAGGAGAAGTTCCCCTACAATCCAACTCACATTATCGTGACACCTTCTCAGAAAAAACACCAATAAGAAAACAAGTACGACAAATATGACCTTATAAAAGAAGCTATCATACATAATGTGGATATGTCACATCATCATCCACAATCTACTCAAACATGACAGGGTCCTCCTCATGCCAATCATGAATCACAACCTATAGAAACATGATGGTCATGTCATATGCTATCCACAATGACAAAAATTGGCTCAATCGAACAACAAACATTGAAAACGATAAAAAAATAAAAAAATTGTTGGATTCAAGATCAAAATGTGCATCCAGGTCATTTCAACCTCTAGACCGCAAAGAACATTGAGATATAAAAAAACTAGTTTTTTTCATTCAGGGAAAAAATGAAAGGTATACATTCCTTAGGATGAACGTAGCTGAAATTAGAACACAACACTACCAAAATAGGTGGTCTGGAAGCCCCTCCACCACCGAAAGGGAGAAGCTCATTGTGCCACCATGTCTAGTTGGAAGAACGTTGCCATATGCCTAATTAAAGGGTGTGGATCATCTCAATCCTCCAACATGTTCTCCTCTCTCCTCATCATGCTCTCCACCCTCGTTTTTTTAGATCAACTCTTTACACTCCACTGCATCTTGAGTAGGGAAGAAATGGGTAGGATGTTCAACCGTCCTCCCATTTCTCATCTTTAAAAACAATACATTCACAAAAATTGAAAACATGTCCCCAGACTATCATAGAATTCCCAAAATCTTATTAATATCATAAAGTCTTATGTGCTACCATTTAGCTATTATAGAATTAATAACTAACATAAGATACCCATGGTCAAAAGAAGTAAAAACAAGGGTGACCACGACCGTGGTTAAAAGAACATCAGTAGGGTCTCGACAGCAACCAAGGACAGCTTGCAATTGACATTTCATTTGATAAACACCGTGGCCCACGGTTATCAAGTGATATCGTGATCACAATTTAGTCATGTTCCATTAAAAATTGAGATGATGTTCAAGTTTTAATACCACGTTCGGCAGGACATCGGTGGCAGTTAAAGTGGCAGGGCTCCGCGATTGAGTTGTGCCCCAAAAAAATCCACCCTAGGTTGAGTAGGGAAATCGCGAAATGTGGAAAAGAGGGGGAGAAGAAAAACTTCGAGGAACCATCAAAGGGAAAGGCAAAATGACCAACACTAGCTTCGGAGGTGGTCGAAAAGAAGAAAAAAAGTTTAGATCAATACCTTTGTGGTGGAAAAATGGCAAAAAATGGATGATGAAAGGCTATTGTGGTGGAAATGGCACACTCCTTCATCGGTGGAGGACAAGATCATGCTTGATCATCATCTCTATCGTCGGTGTTGGAAGAGAGAACCAGGCACTTAGTTTGTTGGTTCGAGAAATTCTAGATTAGGTCGAGAAGATGATGTTCTTAGCATTTTAGTATATATATGATGGGAATCATGACCCGAAGTGTGGGAACACCTCGACCGCAGTTGTTCTCCTCCTTGGTATGGACCATGATCGTGGCCTATCAAGACTTTGAGAGAAAATGCCTCCGGTCACGGTGTATGTCCTATTTGAGCAAGATTGACACCGCAACTGCGGTCCTGACTGCAATCGCGGCCCTTCAAACCAAAACACCTTGAAATAAAAAAAAACTTGTTCCTCCAAACAAAACCATCCTTAGACAAAAACATAAAATATTTACACTCCTTTTAGAAAAGGGAAAACTGAAATATAGGGAAAACTAGAGGTACTTAGCTCATAACACTAGAGTACTAAATAAAAGAAAATAAGATTCATAATAAATAGCAAAGCTTGGGTTGCCTCCCAAGAAGTGCTTGTTTAAAGTCTTTAGCTTGACTTTCTATTTCATCCTGTCTTCATTCTCCTTCCACAGATGTAGTTGTTGCCTCATTCATTCCATTTGTTGCTGAGTTGGTCTCCCCCAACTTAGTTATGTCCTCCTTACAAAGGCTTGGTCTTCATAGTACCTTTTTACTCTTTGTCCATTTACCTTAATAGTTCCAATCTTCTCTCTTGATATCTCCATCATCCCTGATGGGTATATTTTTACCACAGAAAATGGGCCTGATCATATCATTCTAAGCTTTCCAAGGAATAACTTGATACTTGAATTAAACAAAAGGACCTTGTCCTCTTTGTGAACATATTTGTTCTTCAAATGGGCATCATGCCAGACTTTTGTTCTTTGTTTATAAATCCTTGCATTTTAATAGGTGTGAAGTCTCAATTCTTTGAGTTCTTAGAGCTGAAGGAACCTTTTATGTCCAGCCTTATCAAGGTCCATATTCAAAAAATGTATGGACCATAGAGCCGTGTGCTCTAGTTCAAGTGGTAGATGACAGGATTTACCGTAAATCAACATATAGGGTGTCATCCCTATAGGTGTTCTATAAGTGGTTCGATAATCCCAAAGTGTGTCATCTAGCTTCATTGACTAATCTTTCCTTTTGCAGCTCACAGTCTTTTCTAAGATTTTCTTGATCTATCTATTTGATACTTCCACTTGCCCCGATGACTAGGGGTGGTAAGGAGTCGTGACCTTGTGTTTCACCCCATATTTTATTAGCAAAGCTTTGAATTGTTTGTCACCGAAATGTGAATCTCCATCTCTTATGACCGTGCGTGGTAATCCAAAGCATGGGAATATAGTTTTCTCGAAAAGCTTTATCATGACCTTGGAATCACAAGTTTGAGTAGCGACTGCTTCAAACCACTTGGAAATGTAATCAACAACAATGAGGATGTATTGATTCCCTTTTGATGGCAGAAAAGGTCCCATGTAGTCAATTCCCTAAACATCAAAGATTTCAACTTCTACCCAGTCTCCCATGGGCATCTCATTCCTCCTGCTTATATTTCACGTTAGCTGGCATTCTTTGCATGATTTGACAAAAGAAGTTGCAGCCATGAATAGTGTGGGCCAATAAAATCTAGACTGTAGGACCTTTGTTGTTGTCCTATCCCCACCATGGTGCCCACCATAAGGTGAAGAATGGCACTCTTTTAGGATCAATGGCACCTCCTCTTCTAGTATGAACCGACGATATAGATTTTTCAGAGCATCTTTTGAAAACAATGGGTCATCCCAATAGTATTTCTTCAAATTAGAAAATAGCTTCTTCTCTGGTTGTATGTGATCTCTGGTGGAAACTGCCTACAAGCTAGATAGTTATAGATATCTGCAAAGCAGGGTAGTCTCTACTCATCAGACTAAGCCATTAGTAGGGCTTCATCAGCGTAATTGTCTTTCACTGGTAACTAATTTTCTTTGTCTAAGACTATTCTATACAAGTGATCTGCTACCACATTTGCCTTCCCTTTCTTGTTGATGATTTCATGATCAAACTCTTACAACAACATCTCCCATCTTAAAAGTCATGGTTTCGTATCCTTTTTCTGCATCAGATACTTAATGTCCTTTGGTCTGTATATACTTTCACCTTTGATCCTATTAAGTATGATCTGAATTTATCAAAGGAAAATACAATGGCCATCATTTCTTTTTCCATAGTTGTGTAGTTTACTTGCGCCTCATCAAGTGTCCAACTCACATAACAAATTACATGATGTTTCTTGTCCTTTTTCTGTCCGAAGACAATGCCTATTGCTAGTCACTAGCGTCACACATCATTTCAAAGGGCAATTCCTAGTCTGGTGCTTGAAGAATTGGTGTTGTGGTTAGCACTTTTTTTAGTGTATTGAAGGTATCTAGATATTCGCTAGTGAATTCAAACTCGACATCTTTGAGTAGAAGAATAGACAAAGGCTTTGAAATTTTTGAGAAATCCTTTATAAACATCATGTAGTATCTTGCATGTCCAAAAAACTTCTCACTCCTATTATAGACTTTGGTGGTGGAAGCTTTGAGATATCTTCAATCTTACTCAAGTCCACTTCAATTCCCTTCTTCAAAATCTTGTGACCTAAGACTATTCCATCTCGTACCATGAAATGGCACTTCTCCCAATTCAGAACGGAATATTTTTTCTCACATCTTTGTAGCACTAGAGATAAATTTCTTAGGCATGTGTCAAAGTTTGTCCCATATACTAAGAAGTCATCTATAAATACTTCTACAATATCTTCTAGAAAATCTGAGAACATCGAGATCATACAACGTTGAAACGTTGTGGGTGCATTGCATAGTCCAAACGACATTCTTCTGAACGCATATGTGCCATATATGCACATGAATTTTGTTTTATCTTGATCATTAGGGTGAATAGGGACTTGATAGAATCCTGAATATCCATCTAGAAAACAAAAATAGTCATGATGGGTCAGTCTTTCTAGAACTTGGTCGATGTATGGCAAGGGGAAATGATCCTTTTTGGTGGTTGTATATAGCTTGCAGTAATCAATACATACACATGTGCCAGCATGTCACTATCCTTGTGGTGACTTCATATCCATCTTCCCCTCATATAACCATCATTCCACCCTTCTTGGGTACAACATGGATAGGACTAACCCAATTGTTGTCGCTTATTGGGTAGATGATTCCAGCATCTCGTAGCTTTATAACTTCTTTCTTCACAACCACTTTCAGAATTTGATTTAGCTTCCTTTGAGGTTAAGACAGTGGCTTGGCTGTCTCTTCAAGGTGAATTCTATGCATGCATAAAGTCGGGTTAAGACCCCTAATGTCTTCCACAGAATATCCTATGGATTTTGTAACATCCCTGACCTGGGTTATGTTTTAACCCTAGATGTTTTGTTTAAGAAAGATAATTATATGCTTGATCTTATTTTTTTAAAAGTAATTAAGGCTCAAGAGGAACTTATGTTTCAATTTTAGTCCTTTTGAATAATGTTGAAAACAATGTTTTGCCCATTTTGGACTAAAGTGAAAATTACCCAAGTTGAGGGGTTAACTTGCAAATGTTACATGATAAAATGTTCCTCAAGTGTTGAAGCATCATAAGAATGAAAATGATGCATAGGTATGGCTTGTGGTAGCCTGATCGCCAAGAAAGAGCTTATTAAGTAATATTTGTGCATTAAAACCTAGTTTTGGTGTAATGTGCAATTTACCAAAAACCTAGGGTTCAATATGCAAAATACCATTTCTAGAGAGTCCCTAATGTTTCTTGGTATCAATTAGAGACAAAAGAATCAGAGGGGCATCTCATTTGAATCTCTTTGGAAGAGAGAGAATCTTGATATTAAAATAATCAAGATTTAAGCATAATTGAAACCCGAATTCAATTTAATGCAAAAATAAATATATTAATTGAAGCGCACATCAACTAAAAAGGCTTTTTTTGAAATCCTATAATGCAAGGACGTACAAATGCTTTGATTTGAACCGAAATATCCTAAGTAGGTGAAGAAATCCACTTACATTTTTTAATTAAAAAGAATTGTCCACTAAAAATGGATAATAGTATTATACTGATTAAGGTGCTTAAAGTGGTTGCTTTTAATTCAAGGATAAATGAGAATATTTTGAAGGCAATGATGATGGATTCGTATGCAAGGAAGTGAGGGGGATAAGTGGCACCAATTTTGGGAGTTGAAGGAATTTTCTATTGCTTTCTCTCTCTTGAAATTCCCTTACATATATCCCATTTTTCACCCACATGAAAGACTCTTTTTCGAATCCAATTTCTTTCTTTGCTTGGGCCAAAGACTAAGGAGCTTAGGAGCAAGAGGAGAACGGTCCCCAACCTGTAGGTAAGCTCCATAGTCATCTTCAACCTTGAATTCATAGTGGAAATCGAAATTCAATGCTTATTTTCTTCTTTTCTCCATTCAATACTCAACCTTGGTCATCCTTTGCATCCAAAGAGTTGAGAACGGACCTTGGACAGTTGAGGAAGCTTCATTCACCATTGAGGACGTCAATATTGAAGTTTGGAAACAACTTTGAAGGTGGGTTATATAACTTGAACCCTTAAATGTTATTATTGATTCCATTTCTTCATCAAATGTTGATTCCTTTTTCATTCACAATTTTCCTTTTGATTAACTATTGAAATCACCACAAAGATCACTGAAACTTTCAAAGGTTTGTATCTTGAAGATGATGATGTCATATTAGCACACACCTCAACAAATATCATGAGTAAATAGTTTGCAATGATGATGACCAAACGGTCTCAAGACTGTTTAAGGGAAAACGCTCTCAAGACCGTTTGAGGTCAAACGGTCTCAAGACCATTTGGGGTCAATTGCTGATGTGGATGAATGAAAAACTAATTATTAAAATTTATCTAATCACAATGTTTATAGTGATGGATGACCCATTGATTTGCAAACCCTAATCAATTGATTGAAGAAACCCTAATTGAATTGGATCAATTTCATGGTTGATGATCCAAACAGTCTCAAGACCGTTTGAGGCCAAATGTTCTCAAGACCATTTGGAGTTCAAGGACTGTGATGGATGTTTGGAGATCTAAGGGTGGTAATTTGATGTATTCTCAATAGTCCAATTGATGATTGATTCAATGAAGCAAACCCTAGATCGATTGAAGTTAAAACCCTAATTTAGGTTTATTCAAGATGAAATGACCAAACGATCTTAGACCATTTGAGGACCATTTAGTCTCAAACCATTTGAGGATCAAACAGTCTCAAACCATTTGGGGTTTAATAATATTTAAATCAAACAGTTTCAAAACCGATTGAAGGAATTAGGGCAAGACCATTTGAAGAATTGAGATCAAGATCGTTTAAGGTCTAACGGTCTCAAGACCGTTCAGGGATTTTTAGAGAAAGACCATTTGGAGGTCAAGCACTTCAAGACTGTTTGGAGGTACAAAAGGTTCAAGAACGTTTGGAGATTCAATTGAACCAAGACCATTTAAGGTCTAACGGTCTTCAAGTCTGTTTGAAGGTCGAGTGACCTCAAGACCGTTTGAAGGGTCAATTGGTCCAAGACCGTTTGAAGGGTCAATTGGTCCAAGACCGTTTGAAGTGTCAATTGGTCCAAGACCATTTGAAGGGTCAATTGGTCCAAGACCATTTGAAGGGTTGATTTGTTCAAGACCATTTGAAGGTCTAATTAATTCAATCTATGTAAGAACTAATAACCCCATAAATGGTTGAAGAGTATATCAAGGATGACCTCAATGGGAATACTTCTAAAGTACCTAGGTGATTAGAATAATTGGAGTGATCATCAATTGATGCTTATGAAAGTAATTAATTCAATGCACTATGATAAGCATAGGTGCATGAACTTGGTAAAAGGTTAAGTCAATTGAATAATGTATGATGGTGATGTGTGTTCCTAATACATGGAATAATGATAAGTAGGATTTAATACATAGATAATGCTATGTGCTCCTGGATATGTGGAAGCACTGATTTAGGGATTTGGATTAGTGAGGTAATCATAAATCCCTAATCAATGGAGAATGGAAACCCTAATCAATACGGGAAAATTACAATACATAAGTTTAATTGGATACTTATGAAGGTATTATGTAACTCTGGACATATGGAACAATGTGTTAGGTTTTGGATATTAATTATAATATCAATGCATTCTCCAAGATGCATGGAGTTTTCAATTAGGGTATTGATCTTGGACAATGTGATCATAAAACCCTAATTGAGAAAGATAAGAAACCATAATGCAGTAATATGATGTGAAACCCTAAACTAGGGTGATGTTATGTGAAACTCTAATGCAGTAAAGAGATGTGAAACTCTAATCAAGGGTGATGATATATAATGAAACCCTAATGCAGTAAAGAGATTGTGCTCAGGCTACCACAATCATAAGAATGAAAATGATGCAGAGTTATGGCTTGTGGTAGCCTGAGCACCAAGAAAGAGCTTATTAATCAATGTTTGTGCATTAAAACCTAGTTTCGATGTAATGTGCAATTTACCCAAAACCTAGGGTTCAATATGCAAAATACCATTTCTAGATAGTCCCTAATGTTTCTTGGTATCAATTAGAGACAAGAGAATCAGAGGGGCATCTCATTTGAATCTCTTTGGAAGAGAGAGAATCTTGATATTAAAATAATCAATATTTAAGCATAAATGAAACCCTAATTCAATTTAATGCAAACATAAATATATTAATTGAAGTGCCCATAAACTAAAAAGGCTTTGGTTGAAATCCTATAATGCAAGGACGTACAAATGCCTTGAGTTGCACCAAAATATCCTAAGTAGGTGAAGAAATCCACTTGCATTTGTTAATTAAAAAGAATTGTCCACCAAAATGGATAATAGTATTGTAATGATTAAGGTGCTTAAAGTGGTTGCTTTTAATTCAAGGATAAATGAGAGGTTTTTTGAAGGCAAGGATGATGACTTCGTATGCAAGGAAGTGAGTGGGATAAGTGGCACCAATTTTGGGAGTTGAAGGAATTTTCTATTGCTTTCTCTCTCTTGAAATTCCCTTACATATATCCCATTTTTCACCCACACGAAAGACTCTTTTTCGAATCCACTTTCTTTCTTTGCTTGGGCCAAAGACTAAGGAGCTTATTATCAAGAGGATAACATGAAACAACCTGTAGGTAAGCTCCATAGTCATCTTCAACCTTTAATTCATGGTGGAAATCAAAATTCAATGCTTATTTTCTTCTTTTCTCCATTCAATACTCAACATTGATCATCCTTTACATCCAAAGAGTTGAGAACGGACCTTGGACAGTTGAGGAAGCTTCATTAACCATTGAGGACGTGAATCTTGGAAACAAATTTGAATGTGGGTTATATAACTTGAACCCTTAAATGTTATTATTGATTCCATTTCTTCATCATATGTTGATTCCTTTTTCATTCACGATTTTCCTTTTGATTAACTGTTGAAATCACCAAAAAGATCACAGAAACTTTTGAAGTTTTGTATCTTGAAGATGATGATTTCATATTATCACACACCTAAAAAAATATCATGAGTAAATAGTTTGCAATGATGATGACCAAACGGTCTCAAGATCGTTTGGTGATCAAACGGTCTCAAGATTGTTTAAGGGAAAACGGTCTCAAGACCATTTGGGTTCAATTGCTGAAGTGGATGAATGAATCACTAATGATTCAAATTGATCTAATCACAATGGTTATAGTGATGGATGACCCATTGATTTACAAACCCTAATCGATTGATTGAAGAAACCCTAATTGAATTGGATCAATTTCATGGTTGATGATCCAAACGGTCTCAAGACCGTTTGAGGCCAAATGGTCTCAAGACCATTTGGAGTTCAAGGATTGTGATGGTTGGTTGGAGATCTAAGTGTGGTAATTTGATGTATTCTCAATAGTCCAATTGATGATTGATTCAATGAAGCAAACCCTAGATCAATTAAAGTTAAACCCCTAATTTAGGTTTATTCAAGCTGAAATGACCAAACAGTCTTAGACCGTTTGAGGACCATTAAGTCTCAAACCATTTGAGGATCAAACAGTCTCAAAACATTTGGGGTTTAATAATATTTAAAACAAATGGTTACAAAACCGATTGAACGAATTAGGGAAAGACTATTTGAAGAATTGAGATCAAGACCGTTTAAGGTCTAACGGTCTCAAGACTGTTTAGGGATTTTGACAGCAAGACCGTTTGGAGGTCAAGCACCTCAAGACCGTTTGGAGGTACAAAAGGTTCAAGACCATTTGGATATTCAATTGAACAAAGACCGTTTAAGGTAGCGGTCTTCAAGACCATTTGAAGGTCGAGTGACCTCAAGACCGTTTGAAGGGTCAATTGGTCCAAGACCATTTGAAGGGTTGATTGGTTCAAGACCATTTGAAGGTTTAATTGATTCAATCTATGTAAGTACTAATAACCCCATAAATGGTTGAAGAGTATATCAAGGATGACCTCAATGGGAATACTTCTAAAGTACCTAGGTGATTAGAATAATTGGAGTAATAATCAATTGATGCTTATGAAAGTAATTAATTCAATGCACTATGATATACATAGGTGCATGATCTTGGTATAAGGTTAAGTCAATTGAATAAGGTATGATGGTGATGTGTGTTCCTAATAAATGGAATAATGACAAGTAGGATTTAATACATAGATAATGCTATGTGCTCATGGATATGTGGAAGCACTAATTTAGGGATTGGATTAGTGAGGTAATCATAAATCCCTAATCAATGGAGAATGGAAACCCTAATCAATAAGGGAAAATTACAATACATAAGTTTAATTGGATACTTATGAAGGTATTATGTAACTCTAGACATATGGAAAAATTTGTTAAGTTTTGGATATTAATTATAATATCAATGCATTCTCCAAGATGCATGGAGTCTTGAATTATGGTATTAATCTTGGACAATGTGATCATAAAACCCTAATTGAGAAAGATAAGAAACCCTGATGCAGCGATATGATGTGAAACCCTAAACTAGGGTGATGTTATGTGAAACCCTAATGCAGTAAAGAGATGTGAAACTCTAATCCAGGGTGATGTTATATAATGCAATATGACACCCTAACCCTAATATAGGGTGAAGGTATGTGAAACCCTAATTTTGGTTTATAGTGTATGAAACCCTAACCTTGGGCAATATGATGATAAACCATAACCCTAATTTTGGGCTATGAGTTGATAAACCCTAATTTCAGGTAATTCTATGTGAAACCCTAAACTAGAATTATGTTATGTGAAATCCTAATGTAGGATGATGTTATGTGAAACCCTGGTATAGGGTGATGTTATGTAAACCCTAATTGATAAATATGGGAAACCCTATTCCTAATAATGGAACATTGACTAATATATTGATAAGTGAAACATCTAAAGTGGTTGAAAATAGATAACCTTATATCAATAATGCCTTAACTCGAGATGATACCATATCATTGATAATGGTGGCATATTTCAAAAAAAGTGACTTATAACTAATACATTGCCTGATAAATGTGATGAATTGGTACATAAAGTATTAGGATGGGAAATACCCTAATACAAGATAAGTTGAAGAACTTGAGTAAGATAAAAGTAATGAGGAAAGTGATACATCAAGACATGACATATATCAGTTCAACACCTCAAGGTTGATATACTTTAATGTACCTTAAAACCAATATACTAGGATGAGCAATGCATGAAGTGTGTCATGACAATTGTTACATTGAGATGTAATGTACTTTGATAAGTGCAGGCTAACATACCTTAAGAAAAGGTTAATCCAAGTTAATAAAGTGTGATGTAATCATATTATGGTAAAGTTGAGAGAGGAACTCATATCTTGTGTTGATAATTCATTTAATGATAGATGATGAGAATAAACATGCATGATTGAATACTTATGTTATCAATGTTGACTCTTGGCTATGTGGAGAAATTAATTAGGGTTTTATTAATAATAATATGATCTTGAGAACCTAAATGGTTAATAATTGAAAGCCCTAACCCTAATGAAGGGTGATGATAGGTAAAGAGAAACCCTAATCAATAAGGAAGGAAAACCCTAACCCTAATGATGGGAAAGCTGTAATTCTTTTGTTGTATAAGCCTTGTTAGGCATGTTAAATACTTAAATAAAAGTATAATGATTAATGGCCTTGGGAGCCATGTGAATAGGTTGCTTACTAGTGAGAGGTGACAAGATACTTAATGGGCCTTGTGAGCCATGTGGTAATTTGTTGCCTAGTAAGAGGTGACAAGATACTTAATGGACCTCGTGAGCCATTTGAGATGCTTGTGTAACAAGTATCATGTTTTACCTTGGTCATATGACCTGAAGGTAATAGTTACCTGATAAATGGTAACCATGTTTAGTGATGAAACAAGGGTTTGAATACCTAGATCCAGTATACATGATGATGATGTTGATGGATGTGAATTTCCAGAAATGAGATAAGGGATTGAGATTCCTTTTATAAAGCTTAAAAAAGTACTTGATAGAAGTATTACACATTCTTTGTAGCATTTGTTATAATAATTTATGTTTGAAAACCTTACTGATGCTAAAAGAATATGGTAATGTACTTAATTAATCAAGTGGAATCTTATCATATAATGCCCTGGCCATATAACCATCAGCGTCAGAATTTGCTGGATGGTGAATCGGGTTGCTCTGTGGCATAACCCGGAATGTGTATTTTTGTATTGCGGGGGTGATGGGTGAAAATATCTGTACGCCCTAATGGAGGAATTGATGTGAGATAAACATTAAATCTCTCAGTCCTTCATTATATATGTCGGGATGGATGTATCACTAATCTCTCGATAACAGGATGGATGTATCACGAATCTCCTGATAATATTAATGTCGGATTGATGTGAGATAAACATGAAATCTCTCGATTGTGAAGAGAGTACAGTCGTCGTTGTAACTCTATAGAGAAGTTTCCAGTATACCCTGGAAAGCTATTTAGCAAAGACACAAGATGTCCTGCATGGAATCTCGTACTGACCGAGATAAGGGAGGTCATGGAAACTTGGCTCTTCCATTGACCTTGTATGGCATCGATTTCGACTTCGCAATGGTCGGTTGGAGTATGAGTGGTATACCTCATCTCCTCAGGGCATAAGAGTGATTGTAAAATGTAATCAGTCGTATAGCATGTTTGCTTAAAGATTGAATACGAAAATCACTAGCTGATGTTACATTTCTTTATGCATCTTTAGTTGATAGATGATATATTTGTGTTTCCTTACATTCCTTGTAAAGTAGATAGATGATGTATAATTCTACCATGGGTAGATGCAATGCTCTCCTTATGAAAGGAGATTATCTCATTATGTTTATACAATGATTAATACTGTTGTTTATATAAAAGAAGTCATGTTCAGTTTATTACTATTTATCTGCAATAATAATGTTTCTGGCGGAGAGTTATATCTCTCGTTGGGACAATTTCAATTGTCTCACCCCCGTGGGATCCAACCTTTTTAGGTGGATGCAGAAGAAGAAGAAGAAACCCTACAGTAGGGAAAAAGCAGCGACAACAACTGGAACATCAGTGATATTCCAGGTGGAGGCACTGGCTGTCATATTTTGTATAGAGAGTCCTATGTGTCATCTCTGTACTCTCAGGTCCTCAGAGTCAGTATATAGTGTTTTTATGATCAATTTGAGATTTTGGTTTGAACGCCTCGAGGTTTTAAGTTTCTTATGTATAGTTTGGCAAAGCAATTGTTGTATGTAATCCTCGAAAAGAGATGGTACATGGTATGTACTTGTGGACCAGAATGTATATGTAATACTTTGGTTCTCATTATAAGAGTTTTCTGGAATTGGATCTCTTTGCAAAAGATTTAAATTTTTAGTGATTTTTGTTAATCCGCTGCTAATGATCGCTTCCTCTCAGTTAATGATGGTTTGTTCGAACGGTTCGCCACATATTTTTTACACAGCCTCAACTTGTCTAGAAACTTTTCCATTTGGTCATCTGATAGGTTGGCGCTGACAATTACTGAATTCATTTCTTCTTTATCTAAGAATTCATATTACAACCCTTCTAAAAGAGGCTTTAACTTCGGCTTGGGCTTCGGTGCTTCCTTCTCCTAGGTTGTCTGTTCCAACGAAACATACTTCATTATTTCTATTATTTGTTCATCATTGCTGGATTCTTCTTCTGGTTGGATCAAATAATCTATGATTTCCACAACTTCTTGGATTTCCATGGTAGGATCCTAGCTATTTCGGGATCGCATTTGTGGATCTACAATTGCTTTATCTTCTTGCACTTCTTCATAATATTGATTATAGCTATCCATGAAGTAGGCTGACTCAAATAGAGAGGGTCCCCTCATGGCATCTTGTACCCTAAAATCCAAGTGATCGTTCCCACTCATAGCGTGATGATTCCTTCAGCAACATATATCAAGGTTCTCCCTGTTGCAAGAAAAGGCCTTCCAAATATCATAGGGCATTTGGAGTCTTCGACCATATCTATTACCACTATATCACATGGTATGAAAAATCATCCAACTCTTATCAGAACATCTTCAACTATCCCCACTGGCCTCGTGAAGGTATGATCTACTAACTCGATCCTCATCAATGTATTTACCATGTCTGTCAGCTCAAGCCTTTGGGCTTGAGTCAGTGGCATTAAACTAATGCTTGCTCCCAAGTTAGCTAATCCTTTTCTCTCCATGTTATTGCCGACACAGAAAGGTATGTTGAATGCTCTGAGGTCTTTCTTCTTAGTAGGCAACTCTGCTTGAACAAAAGCACTGGACATCTTTGCTAACTGAACAGTTCAATGTGATCACCTCTTCTTCTCTTTGTAATCAGGTCTTTGAAGAACTTTGCATAGGTTGGCATTTCTTCTATTGCATCAAGAAAGGGCACATCTAGGTGAAGCTTCTTTACAACTTCCATGAACATTTTGCATCTCTTATTTAAGTGTGTTTTTATTAACCTGTAGGGGAAAAGGACTCTTGGGGCATATGGACTTTTATTTGAAAGAACATCTCCCAGAGGGTTTGAGTCCTTTTCCTCTTCTTCCTTCTTCTTTTCAGTTTGTCCTAATTCTTTGCCATGGTCTGCTTGTTCTTTCCTTCTCGATTCTTCTATTGCCTTTCCATTCTCAGGGTGCTGATTAACATGACTTCTCTCTTCTTTAGCATTGTTGGTTTTAGCATTCTCCATCATTTTCCTATATCAGAGAGTAGCCATTTTGGAAGTCTCGGTATTCGATGAGATCTTTCCTAAAGGATTTTTCATTAGCTTGACTAGCTGTTCAAGCTACTGATCAATCTGTCTCTGATGAGTTTGCATATCCACCATTTGAGTTTGCATGTTAGTTAGCACTCCTGAATTTGTGAGAGCACTTTGAGCCAGTTGATTGTTCATTGATGATTGCCTATTTATGATATCAAATAGTTGAGAAATCATGTCATCTTCGTTATTGTCTTTTGGTTGGCTCAGCCCTGGGCCCTGCCCTTGTCCTTTCCTGCTCACATTTTTGTTCTGGTCTTAATAGTTGTTTATGTTCTATTGGTAGATGGTAGTCTTGGTGTATTGTGTTGGTAGCCCTTTCTTCTCAAACCCTGGGGGGTTTAGATGAACTACCCAGCTAATGTGCATTCTCCGCAGCTTCTTTGTTGTTGTAACTAAACACAGGGTGGTCTTGTCCTTTGAAGTTAACATAGGAGATGTTCTCTATCTCTTCTTCACTTTCTCTTTCATCACTTTCCTCAGGTCGGGTATAGATATAGTTATCGATCCCATGCCCTCCTTCTCCACAGGTAACACACTTCATGACCTTCTCATTATGCTTCTTGCCCTTAGCTCCAGTATCTTTCAATCGTTTGACATTAGTGGCTATTTTTGGAATATGTGTTGTTATGTTCTCCAAGGCCTTGGCTTCAATAGATGGTACTTCAGACCCTACTTTCTTCGTTGATCCCCTATCATTCCTATCATAGTCTATGCCTGCTTGCAGCATTGTCATGTTGTCTATTATCTTTATGGTTATGCTAGGTTTCTTTCCCAGAAAGTCACTGCCAGCAGCTACGTTCAATGAAGTCCTCTCAGTAGATGCCATCCCATTATAGAAGGTTGTCACGAGGAACCCCTTACGATAATTATGGTGTGGACAATCTCTCTGGTACTCCTGGAAATGTTCTTGTGTTTCGTGCAAGTTCTCTCCTGACTTTTGTGCTAAAGAAGTGATCTTCTATATGTTGCGGATAGTCCTCTCAGTAGGATAAAACTTAGTAACAAAGACATCTACCAGGGGTCTCCATCCTTCTATAAACTGGTGAGGAAGTTTGAGATACCATGATAGCTCCTTATCTTTAAGAGAGAAGTTGAAGCCTTTACAGTATATCACTTCTTGAGGGACTCCCCTCATCTTGATGCTATAATAGATATTTTTAAAGGCATCAAGGTGATGGTATGGGTTTTCACTCCTCGAATTCCCGTAGAAAGGTTTATTTTGGATCATCAATATGACAACTTGTTGCAACTCAAAGTTTTCTACATTGAAGTGTGGGATGACAATCGGGCATCTCAATTCATTGGCCCTAGTTGCTGCCAGTTCTCTAACAGTCTTCACCTCTTCATCATCCTCATTGTCACTGTCTCGACCATTGTGCTCACGTTCATTGTCACGGTGATTGTGATGGTGCCTACTTCAGTGTCAGTAGCGTCATTCCTCATCACGTCGATCTTCTTGGAAATGATCTTCATCCTGATGCTCTTCTTCTCATTGACAACCGTCTGAGTAACGGCCATCCCTGTCTTCGTTCATCCCTGGTGGTGGGGGATCATGTTGAATCCTCACATTCCTCTTGTCCCCATTGAGAGTACCATTCACACGAGGTGGCATGGTGACTCAAGGTTGAGGAGCAAAGTAGAACAAGTCTTCTTCCCTCTGGGTTCCATGAATAGACCGCACAGTCAAGTTAGTAAACTGGACGTGTTAAAATGAACTATTCTTCACAAACGTAGGGTAGCAGATTCAAGGTTTTTATGTGGTCAAGCTTATTACTATGCTTGAGGCATGGGAGTATAGTAAGTGGACTCAAGTTCTTAATGGTGCCATTTTGCCTTGTCCCTAGCAATGGTGTGAAAAAGTTGACCGACCTAAATTGTGCATCCAAAAAGGAGCGGATCCAGAGTAGTCAGACTCTTAAGATAGTAACCCAACACTCAAGACTCCACAACTATTATACGGGGTTTGGCGTGTAATCCGGGTCGAACCACATGGACAAGGTTAGAAGGAGTTAAGCGCGCAGGGTCTCACACTCATATACTCTAGATAACATATGGTTTAAAAAGGGTGTTCCCAAAGTTATGATAGTGCTCAAACCAAAAAAAAAGAAATAAACCAAAGATAAGAAGAACAAAGCATAACAAAATAAGATGGAAACAAAGATATGGAAGGGAAACTTGCATTGGGTTTCACCTACTAAGACTTCTCACCAACATGCAAACATCACCTCTCCCTCTCATATACTCCTATTAAGACTACAAGCAGTCATATAAGTGTCCATTCCTTTCTCTCTCGAGATAAGGATAGATCTAAGTCCAAGGATAGCCTCTCTCTCGAGATGACTATCCAAAAACCACAAGTAAGAACATATCACCATAAGCTTTAGCATTCCAACATTTTCATGCATTCATACTACTCCATAACATAATATATTAGTGATACTACTCTTTCGAGGTACCAACGATCAAACATCACAAGATGGTAGCTAAGCATACGAGTGAAGCATTAAACCGATGCATGGAGATAATCTTGACGAGAGTATATATATATTCAAAAAGGGAGAGACAATATACATGTTGGGAGAGCCTTAGTGGATACTCCCAGCCCAAGTTGAGTGTTTAGCCACACATATTTATAGACAGCATAACAATGTCACAAAATGATTGATACATCAAGTTCCATGAAGAGAGAAGGGAAGTACAGTGAAATGGAAGTGATAGATCTAGATAGAGAGATAAGAACGTGATACAACATAGTATTTCTTCAGATCTAGATCCAGTAGATTGATGGCGTGAACTCCTCCTTCTTTCAAAGAAGATGGAGCCTTTAGTCTTCTCTCTCCTTAGCTTCTGCCTTTGGAGATCCAAGACTGGATGGAATGGGAATGAGCTTGGAAAATGGCAGCACTTTGTGGTCCTTTGAGATCTGATGAACTGACAAGACGTGTAGGTGGCCTATTTATAGGCATGCTCCACTGACTTCACTCCACGACTGTGGTCGAGGTTTGGTCTCAGTTGAAGCCTAATCATGGTCGAGGCTTTATTTCCATCCTCTCCTTAGTCGAGGTTGTTAAGTCATCTTATCGATCACGGTCTGGATGTTGCATCCTTTGGTCAGACCATGGTCTAAAGCCCAGTCACGGGATTCACGCCGCATGTGTGTGGACTGAAGGTATGAGGGGTCATGAGGCACGGTGGGTGTGAGAGGTCATAGGGATGAGGCATTGAGGTAATCTTAGAGACCTCAACCATGGTGGGATGGTTTCTGAGGGTTGAATGGGTTGTGGTCAAGGTTTCGACCGTGACCTTGGCTCGATGTGACCCTACAACTATGGAAAAAGTGTTTAGGTGAGATACTTGGCATAAAGTGCTAAAATAAGTGGAGAATATATATAAAAAGTATGCTAGGGGAGGTATAAAATATAGGCGAGAAGTATATAAAATGAGGTGTTATCACTCCATCAATTCTTAGTTCATATCGTGAGTAACATCAACATGTGATGACATCATCCTTATCCATCCTACCAGCCTTCCTTCTTAACTCCTGACTATGCAACCTATGTCTACTATCAGTTCTATCCAGCTACCGAGTAAGCTCCTTCTGCTGCCCATCCTACACCTAGTGTTGGACCTTCTCTTACTTCCTCCCATCCTCAGTCGAGTGTCACTCAATTGCTTGCCCTTCCAATTGTCCCTGACTTTTCCTTACTTGTTGGTTAAGATGGTGTTTCTGCACCCAATTTTGAGCAAGAAAGTGCCTTTTTTGCATGTGACATGTGTTGGAGCAACATCATAGGTGGCCAATTACATGCTCCATTGCTCTTGATGATTAGGAGATGGTTGAGGAATCTGAACGTGATGTTGAGGAGTCAAAAAATGAGGATATCGATGGTGAGATGGCATGTTCATATGATGATGGACCTAATGATGGATATTAGGACACTACTCTCTGAGCATCCCAAGAAAGCCAGTGATGAAGTACAACCATGATGACAAGGAGATTGACTTGGATGACATTGATGTTCAGTTCTTAGGTTTGTGAGTGCATGTGTGTTTGCCTTTTTGTACGCTTATCATGTATTTTACACAGGGAACCTGTATTAGAGGCTACTATATCAATTGTTTTCTTTGTTGGTTGTTGTTTTCAACTCAAACTATTTTCTTTTGGGTTGTAAGTTTTATCTTTGTAACATGAACTCTTTAATCTCCTACTTTCTGGGTTTTGGTGAATGCACGTCTATATTTTGATTATGACTCAATGATATTAGTTCTCTCTAGTCAGTTTGTGCTTTGTTCTTGTATATGCCGCTTATGAGTTGGAAACGACCAGTCCTAGCTCTTCTACCCCTTCCGTTGTTTGAAATCACTACAAAAAAAGTATGATTTAACTACAATTATTATAACTACATATATTGTATATGTAGTTCAAGTGTGTGATTCGTTACAAACTTAAAATATGTAAACAAAGAAAATGTAGTTGATGATAATAGCTACAAATTCCCTAAAAATTTTGATCCATTAAAAAATTAGCACTCCTCCTATGTATCCTTCTCCTCTCAAATAAGAACCAACACTTTTGAAAATTTCAATTTTAGCGCGCTAGCTCCATTGTCTCCCGTATTCGCGCCAGATACTCTGTGTTTTCCTTAGTTGTGTGAGTCGCTCAGTACGGCCCATTATCCCTGATCACGCCCGACGCCACCTCATCTCCTCCGCCCCCATCATCCTTGATAGGCATCCCTACCCCAACCCCCACAATCACATTTTGTCTCTCTCACCCTCTTCTCATTTCCTCACATCACTAGAGCACGAACACACTCTCGCCACACACCCCATTCCTCCCCTTGTTTAACACCTAGCCTCGAAGATCACCGGAGAAGAGTTTCTGGGAGGACCAAGACCGGCGAGGAAGCAAAAAAGAGGAGAGGAGCTAGGAGAGGAACATTCATTAGGGTCAAAGCTTGCCAATTTTATGGTTCCATTGATGAAAGTTTTCCTTATGAGGATGTATCACTTATTCTAGTAGACAATATGAATCAAAATTTACTATCATTTTCTTGGTCATTTGGCCTTCCAATGCTGGATTTGTTCATTCTGATGAAATCCCATCTTTTCTATTTCATTTCGAATCACAAAGATAGTGTGCCTCAAGTTGATGTGATACTTTTTGATCAAAATGACCCTGACTGCCTCTATTGTGGCCGAACTTGTAGAGAGGTATGCATGAACTTTGTTCTCCAGACACTTATTAGTCTGGATTTACTACTGATGAATTTCTCTTAGTTGGATTCCGTTAGCTGATGAATTTCTCCTACTTGGTAAATACTTCATACTTTCATAGCCCTACATATCCACACCTTCTCACTAGTGGAAACCTCATCTAAGGGTGATTGAGGTAAGTCACTTCACCTACCATGTTTAGAGTGTCAATCTATTAGCTTTTTTATCTGACTTGTCTTTCTATCTATCTCCTCAACTATTCATTTAGGTTCAATTAAGGCAAATAAATGGAAGTTAGGTCTGATTCGGTCATGTCATGTCAAATTAGGTCTGATTTTGGTCAAATTAGGGCAAGGTAGGCTAGATTAAGGTTTAACTAGGTCAAATCTAGATCACCTTGGGTCAAAATCAGGAGAGTTAGGTCTAGCAAAGACCAAGTCAGGTATGATATAGGTCAAGTCAATGATTGACTAAGCTTTGAGAAACTTGGTATAAGTATATTTAGAAATTAATATAGTCGAATATAACTATATATATAGGTAGATAGATAGGTATATTAACTATATATATGTTAAAAAAATGTAAAATACCTAGGTTGGTGCAGACGCCCCTTCGTGAGGACTGCCTTCACATGTAAGTCTACATTAGGCTTAGGGTTAAGATCTGATGGTCCTAGGTCAATCAAGTAGATACCTGGAGACTGATGGAAATTTTTGTTCAGAGAGATGTCAGTCTGGATTAAGGATTTTGGATAGGAAATATGAAACCGTTCAACAATAGCATCAATTACAACTTCTTGAAACTAGGGAACCATTTGCAATCAAATTGAATTAGTAATTGTAATGATATATATATATATATATATATATATATATATAATTACTGATTCACTTTAGGGTGTAAGGTATTCTATTTTTTGCTACTTGTATGTATAAAACTTTTAAATGACTATGTGTACTTTGCAAAACCATATCCTTCTGTAATTAGATGTAGCTCTAATTGAGAACTATCGCGATGTTGACATCCTTAATATTTATGCTAGAATATGTCCATCGTGTTAACTTTTTCCTTGATGTATTAAGTTTTTGTATTTTGAACAGAATCCATGGTACTAAGTTGATAGAAATGCCATTTATTGGGACACGTAATATGCATAGGCATAAATGAATTTGTCAAAGACTACCAACTCAATTGAAATGGTACGTTGAGCATTATATGGTCCCTCTTTTATTATATATGTCCTTTCTGTGGCAGCCATTTGATGTCTCTTTTTTATGCATATATTCATTTTTTCTGTTCCGTCTTCTAGACTTTATAGGCTTTATCTTCCTTAAACTTGAAAATCTTAAAATATCTCACTGAGGAAGAGCTCAATCACCCTCTCAACTTATTGAGTAAAGTTGGCTAACCTCTCTCCTGATTGGAGTCACGAATGAGTCAAGATGGCCACTAGAGGGTTGATATATCAAGGTCTAGTAAGCTACCATGTAAAGTACTTTTAAGTTGCCTAAGTCTTTAGTTTGTGATTGTCACTATCATTGCTCTCACTCAAGGAGCAGATCCCATATGTCACATTGTCGGTGTCACTAAATTGCAAAGACTTCTCCATTTTCCCTATGACCAAGATGGCATGTTGATGGCTTTCTTGGATGCAAGTGACTCTTTGGTATTCTCTAAAGACCTAAAGTGTTCTTATTATTTGTTCTTTACAACATTGGAGGTGTTCTTGAGTATGATTTGCTATTATTGGTGCTTGTACACTCTATACAACTCTAGTATTTAAAATTCTTAAGGAAATATAGTTGTTGCAGTAGATTCATACAAGTATGCTGCTGACTTGTAGGTATATGGTGTTGAACTACATTGCACGCATATGGTGTTGAACCACAAGTAGCTTGTTGAAATGCAGGTATATGGCGTGGAACTAAATTGCATGCATGTGGTGTTGAACCTAGTATGTTGTTGAAATGTAGGTAGAATATTGAGTGGGATAGGATGCTAAACTCTAAGATAAATTAATGATTGCTATGGCTTTTATAGATCTATGTATTTATATAGGGAAATGATTAACAACGGTAGTAACTCTCATGATAGGGTTTATGGAATCAACCTCTCATTTGAATATCACGTTTAGATGTAGGTGATCTGGATGTCTGAGGTTGCATACTTGCATGTTTGGGTTACTATGTTGTGTTGAATTTCATTCTTCTAAATTTATTACTAATTTTTCTGCTCCCACGTTGATCTTGCTACTAATATCACGTTTCACATGTACCGTGTTATTAAGGTCCATAGGTCTAGACATGTGAAGTTTTCTTCACCTAGTATTGATGTAAGTGTCGATCATCGGGAACAGCGACAACATATCTAGTTTTGACAATGGAAACTGATCCTATATATGTTCCTATTGCGGAGGAACGGTTTATATGATTTGCGGAGGAACATATCTGTTGATAGTAACTAACCTGCAAGAAATGTGAGTGTCGATCATCGGGAACAATGACAACATATCTAGTTTCAACAACGGAAACAACACGTCAAGCATCAGGTTATTCTTATCTCATTTCTTCAAATTTGTACATTGAAATTTTCCAAAGATTTTTCCTTTCATCGTCTAGTCCATGAACATGATCAGGATCTTGTTGCATAAACTACATTAGCTTCAGTTTTATGCCATTAATTTTCTAACATGTAATATGTCATCTTTTACAATCTCACTTCAAATGGGTACTTGTCGGACATGGATAACATTGCATTGAGCTTTTTCCACAAATCAGTAAAGTCATCTTCAAGACTAGTTGCATGTTTTAGAATCTCTAGATATGCATATAGCTTCTAAGGATTTCTCATGCAAGAGAAGAAGGCTCTCACTTTACCATCTTTTGAAATTGGTTTTGCCAAGGGTTATGATTCCTATATTTTATGCAAACCACTATATCACCTCTTATACATATTGAATCATGTCCCATTTCAAAAGAAGGATAGATACAAAGGAGAAGGAATTTGTTATGACATCTTAAATTCTCTAGAATCATAGGAACGTGTCTACATGTGAATCATCAAACTCGTAGTGAATGTTAAATCTAACATAATTGAAATGCCCCCTTAAAGGTGGAGGCAAAATAGAGATACAATTCTCTTTTTGTCTTTTATAAAGAATCAATGTCTTTTCGACCTGTTACATCCTCTTGAATCTGTTCAGGGTCAACAACATAGAAGTAGAGTTTTCTTTTGATTTTCACCCATATAATTTTTCATTAGATTCTGATTTGCATATACCATTACCTACTAAGGTATTTTGCTGAGTTTTAGTTTTTGGGTATATAGTTCTTGAACTTATTCTGGCTCTCAAGTGGTATTTTTCCTCAAATGAGTAGTGAGATATGGACACTTGAGTTTGCTATTCTCTTGGCTAGCTTCTTGTCTTTACCTAATCAATTCCAATATAGCAGTTGTGATGTATATTGATTTTTTGTAAGGTGAATCAACTTTATGGATTACTAATAATTAGACATTGTGTAAAGAAACTCTGGAACTTGATTGTAGATTGATTTGTTTGATAGCTTCATGTTGTTAAAAAAAATCTGATTATTAGGAGGTGAGACACATAGCAGGCGGGCTCATCCAAGCTTAAGCTTCACAAAGTCTCATCTGTTTTACTTGGGATGGCCTACCTACTATTTATTTGTGAGGAAGTTTATATTCTCAAAATACAAACATATATGAACTATTAGGTAGTGGCATTACTAGTGTTTCTCTTGTAATTTATTTGGTGGGCTGTTATAGAGGCAGTTTGCCCATCTTATTTGGAATGCTTGTCTCCCATATAGGCTATGGTTGAAGCCTAAATGGTTGAGATATTATTTTGAGTTGTGAGCTTTCTCATTTTCTTAGTATGGATGTTAGATGAATGTTAGCCAAGATAACTGTATATGTGTTTCCTACTAATGGAATATCTATTCCAGACCCCCCCCCCACCCTAGTGTGATTTATACTAATAAGATAGGGTTAAATTTATGTAGAAGATGGTATGTGTCCTATATTTTTTTATTCTACTGAATAAACCTAAGGTTCATCATTTAGTGGGCTTGTAGACTTTAGTTTGCTTCTTCTAGCTTTATGGTTGTCACAATGGGAGGTGAGGAGAATGGTATTTGGTTCATTGTAGCAAGATGGAAGTATTTTTCTGATAGTATTTGTGTTGTGAGCACTGACAAATTTGTTGTGTATCTGCCATCTGCAGAATGATGATTATCTACACCATAAATATCTCTTGCCTTCTTCTATTTGTGACTTGGATCATGCTCTTTGGTTTCCATGTATGGGAGTAAATGGTACGATTACTCTTTAATGATGAAAAGTTTGCTTTTCATTTGCACATGTATGTACCAAATAGGTAGCATTTACATTTTGCTTTCATGATGGTTCATGGGCAATGCTCTTGGTTTACATACTCGAGAACAAATATTTATTTATTTTGGTTCAATTACTCAGGAGGATCATTCCTTTTGTATCATTATCAGGAGGAATGCATGTAAACTGTTGTGGTATTCAACTTTGAGATCACAATCAACAACAACATGAGCTCACATCACTACTTTGTTTAGATAAAGAAGCTTTTAGATGTCACTATCTTTTTCTTCTAGTGATATTCAATTTGATTCCAAGTCTGTAAATTCTAAGTTGTTGATATTTGTTTTTTACTCCCTTGCTATTTCTTTTGTTCTAGGTGTATATGAGCTTTCAAAGCCTTTCTAGATGGTGTGGGATTTTGCATTTGAAGATTCGGATGTTTGTAAGCTCTGATCAGAGTCAAGGGGCATGCTGGTGTATGTTTCTATTGAGAAATTTTTTGACACCTTTTGAAGACCTATTACCTTCTAAAATATTTGGCACATGATCCTACGCATAATATTCCTCTTCAAATGCCATATATAGCACATGGTTAACCTTGTGCAAGACTTCCTATTCATGCAGATTTTCTACAATCAAGTTTGCATTTGTAAAAGTCATTGATCTCTTATGTCGTGGCCTTAACTGATAGTGAAATGCTATTGACCATCGATTTCTTTTTTTGGACTACCAGGACAACTATTACACTTCAACCCTTTCTAGGCTTTGGATGCATGTACAACTTTCTAGATCACTACATATAAAATTAACGTCAATATAGTAGATAGATAGCTTGTCAGCCATTTGGTTGCTTGAGGTACCATTTGGCTAATTTGTCATCCAGGTAGTTCACTAGTCTACCAATATGTAGAAGGTTTGTGTTGTCCAAACCATGAACATCTTCTTCTAATACCTTCTACCAGATGAGGTACTTGGGTGGGTAGGGTTGTGAACCATTGATAAAGAGGGTGGAAAAGTTTGTGAAGGATCAGCCATTTAATGCAAGTTGTCTCGCGTACTCCTTCCATCACCTGATTATTGCAAGTAGTTCTCTTCTAGAGGATCACAACCACCATGCTTAGCTATGGCTCCAGCTAGCCACGTGCCTTGGCCATCCCTCATGATGAAGACGGTGCTCTGATTGCCTTGCTTCCTATTCACAACAGTGTCTACATTCATAGAAACCCACCTTCAGTTGTCTCATACTCACTTCTGAAGGTTGTTGGTGCTGAAGAACTTTGTTGCATCCGACAGTTTCAGACTTGTCCACAACGGAGGTATGTGCAGGCAGCCCCTCACTGCATGAATTCTTGTTTCACTATTCTAGACACAACACAAGTGTCATCAATTTGTCATCTGATCACAAATCTTTATAGTTTGAACATCATTTTTTACTTTTTACTCAACAGATAGAAAAGAATGAGAACAATAGTAGAATGGGAATGTTGAGTCATCATCTGAATAATCAAATTAGTAGTCATCTCTAGCAATTCCTTTCACAATGTCATCAACTTAATCCCATGAGAAGGGTTCCGAAGGGGCTCCCATCCCTAGAACTCTCGAATTTATAGTGGATACGCAGAGGAGCATGCGACACATACCAAGTTAAACATTTCATATTCAATACGGTCCTCTTTTAAGCCCACAATCCAAATTAGTTGACCTGAAAAGTTGTCTTTGCTTATTCTTTGGGGCATGCTAGGAGTGTTTTCCATAATAGTAAGATGCTTCCTCTACCTAACCTCCTTTTTCTACAACTTCTCTTCTGTCCTTATCAAACTGACAACATTCTCCATCTGGCACCTAAGACGGATGTTGTACAATTTCCCGATCTATTACATTTTGATGGTTAACCTTAAGTGAACAGGGACAACTACATTCATCCCATTTTTATTGATTTCTGACTATATTTTTATTGGGACAACTGCCTACATCGAGCTTAGTAGATTTGAATTTGTTGGCATTGCTCTTAGAGGGAAAACTACATTCATCACAATTTAAGGTATAGTCTGAGTCAAGCATGCAACTTGATTGTTTGATGAATGGTCCTCTGGTCTATGAGGAAAATGGATGGAAGTACACAACAACATAACAAGGTTCTATCTACTAACCAATTGTCCATTGGGACTTTTCTACATTTTAATGCTGGTTTTATCCTAGATCTTTGTGTATCTAGTTTACTATGAATATTAGTGTTATAGGTTGACATGAAATTGGTAAAATAGACTGTCATGACATTTATTTATGGCATCATTTACATTGGTTCCAGAGAGCAAAAGAAGATTAAAAGAAAGGGGTTTCTCCTATGATAATGAAATTTGTGATGTGTTTTGTTATGCTGTAAAAGGAAGGGATGGTTATAAATTATAATGTTCAATGATAAATCTTAGTCCATGCACTGGTGGTATCTTATTGGATTGGTCTAACTTAGATTTCTTTCTTTCTGCATAGGTCACTCTGACAGATTTTGAGGAGATGTTTCAAGCTACACGTGGTATCAGGAATTGGCTGGGGATATTGTGCAAAGGTATGAAATTATGCTTGTATTCTTTACTCATCCAGTGATCACCTATGTATGCTATCTCCATAGATTTAGTACCTTTCTTTATTTAGTTACTTCTACATTAACTTTGAGAATTTTGTCTATTCTGGAGCTACAATGAGCCATCACGAGATTGGTGTTTCTTATGGATTTTGTTCCTTTCATGTTGTTTTTCAGAGATCAACAATGGTGACTATTAACAATGCTCCTCTAATGACAATGGTGACTATCAACAATGCTCCTCTGATGACAATGGAACACAGACAAGTGGATTGGTACTTGGGTTTCTCTACAATGTGTGGGGGTTGCTGAACAAGAAAAATTTGCTACTCTGAAATGTGATAGTGGGGATGTAATGGGTTTGGAGAGGATGACTGTTGGGATCGATGCTAGTTCTTTTTTCATAACATTATTTAAGTTATGATAATTATGCTAGTTCTTTTTTCCATGAAAAACACCACAATATTTATTGCCTAGACCTTAACTTGCATTTACTATTAATTTCATTATGATTTTGATATGGAATTTATTGGGCTTTCTTTTCTAGGAAGTTGCAACACATGCTCCTTTGGCATTAATTAGTTGCTATTGACTCAACAAAAGCAAATATGCTATTAGTAATCAACCGATGGATTAGTTATTGGAGTTTGTATCACTTGCTTCTTTCTTGTTATCTTGTGTGGTGGATGATGCTTGCTAATATATACTTTCTCCTCTTCTTGCAGGTCACTAAAGAAGTAATTAGCTAATGAACCATAATTGACCTTTAGTTTATTGGCACACTCATTAGATTAATGCATTTACCCATATGGGTTGGTAAGTAGTTGCATATTTTTGTGGAATATTTTTTATTTGTGGTTGGATGGAAAAAGTAATGTGTCTATAATTGGAAGTTATTGCACTGATGTCTAGGTCGTTATGTTTTTTCTCTGTTATCTTCTGATGTCTGAAGTTCATCTTTTTCTATGCAGCTTACCTTTTCATGAGTATGGCCATCAATTGTTTAAAATATTGTGTGCATTAGCCAGACTTTGGTGAGTTAGTTGTGTTAGCTAGACTCCAATTTGATGAATTGCAATAGGAAGATCACCCCTAGCTGCTTCCTTGCTTCTCAATTACTGCTTTGTCTTTGTGTGTCAGCTGATTTTACAAAAGATTTTGCACCTTTGAAGCACCACTTTCAGAAGTCAGTATCACTTGAACAGAACCCACTTTCAAGAATCTAAAATCCAGAAAAAAGAGATCATAATCATAGAGGTATATAAACCAACAAGCAACATAAATTATGAGTCAAGAGAACATGATTGCAGTAGCATCATCTGCTAACCATTCATCCAAACAGCCATAAGAGCTAAATCATTGTGAATTATAGCACTTTACCCAATAATGCTCTAAAAGTTGTACTAGAAATAAACATAGTTATTGTTCTTGATCATTGAAGAATACTTTATCTTTATACAGATTGATGCAAGATATAGTAGGTTTCATATTTCTAAAGTTTGAAAAAGTGTTCTTTATTATATTGAAGCTAGACATTGCATGCACATATATTCATTGCATGTAAACTCTGTAGGTAGGTGGCAAATCAAATCCTTGAATTCCATGAACATCTAAATGTTATTATGCATAGATACTATATGGATTTGTAGATGATCCACTTCTTGCATGATTTTTTATGTTGGAATCCATCACATCATATTCCTTTGAGCTTCAACTCTCCCCATAACTAATTTCGTTGGTTTCTTGGGATGTGCTAGAATTATCTGTTCTATAAACACATATTTTGAGAGACCAACACACTGTTCAATTCATCAAATGCTCTAGCACTTTTGACATTTTGGATCTAGAACGTGTGGTCTCTACAAAGAATGTTTCCCATTTTGAAGCTACAAAATTATGCCCATTTCAAAGAGCTTTATAATCTGCAATATGTCTGTCGTACAGATTTGTTTCAAAGTCCTCTATGTTCTTGTTTCAAGTGACTCATCTTGTAGTTTTTTTTTGTCAATCTACACACACATATCAATATAATGTTCTAGAGGTAAGGTGTATTCAATAATTCCAGAGATTGCAAGTGCATTACGAAAGCTTCACTATGACTTGACTATTGTGTTGTTGGTAGGTAAATTTTCCAGCAAAGAAGTTGTTGTCTAGACATTTGATTCAGAACTGGCTATTCACTTGGATGAAATATTGAAACATTTGACTCTGCCTCTACTAAAGGTAAACTTTGTTTTGGTAAGAGAATCTAGCTTTGTGTGTGAAAACCACTTTTTTGTATCTAGATTTTTTATTCAAAGTCTAGTTGATACTTACATTTTTTCTTTCAATCTATGGTCCTTTAGATTCCGTACTTGGAGTTTATGATTTTGTTCATAGCCTTGAGATGCCATTCACTTTCTTTACTGAGATAATGCAACTTATTGTCAAAGCAATTATACCACGATAACATAAATGATAATTGAATACGCCTCTAGACTATTTTTAACTAGATTGTTCATGTTCATAGTTGAATATTGATTACTGAAGATATCTGAGATTTAATGCCTTAGATGCTGGAGATATCCTATATTATCCATATTCACTTGCTTATATCTTGAAACTCCATAGTGGTAATGAGCAAGCCACAATAGGAAGTCAGATCACAAGAGCAGGTTGTGCAATGGGTACACCACAACCCACTTTCACATGGCAAGTAGTCTCCATTGAAGAAATTATCTATGTCAACCATCCAAGTAGTTTAGCTTTGAATACTATCATGATTGAAGCTACATAGAAGAATTTGATTAAAGATATACCATCTTCAATGTCTTGGAGTCCAGGTTTTTGTCATTCACTTATCATTGTTTGAGCTAGAAAATTGTTTGCTTGCATTGGGATGCACATTTCTTATACAATTAGAAGGTCATCCTGTGTGTTTGGTTTGTAATGTTACTACTGAAATGTTAGTACTGTGTTGGATTTGTAAATAGCTAAATAATAATGAAAATGTACATGCATCAACTTCCAATGAGTGCATTTAATTCAGGGGTGCCTACCCCTACATGCATTAAGCATCTATATGTCTACTTGAGAAAATAAATGCTTCTTATTCTGCTGGCATTAGATTTTACAAACATATGCAATGTCGATTTGTAAAAATAAATTCTTGTTATACCATGTGATTGTGTATTTGTCATTGCACGTATCATCCACTTTTGGTCATAAATATATGAAGACGTAGGAACTAGAATATTTTTAATGCCTTCCAGATTAGAAACAAGAATCTAAGTGCCTAAGTTATTCCATCAACAATGGGTTTATATATATGTCTACCTAGATGCATTTCGATCGTAGAATGATTTAATCACTCTGAATTCTCATATACAACAATATGCCATACTTCTTTGGTTGTTTGTCATGTATTTTCTTTCATGTCAGCTATATAGATGATCAAATTATGACCATATTTAAATTTTAAGATTATTTTCTACCTCGGATATTGACTCCCTTGGAAGATATTTTTAAGTCTTTGGTTTGGCAAAATAAACGATCTTCTTGAATGATGTCACAGGTCCACTTTGAGGCTGTCCAAATGGTTATATGCCATGATGTGGTGAATCTGCAACAAGGGAAGCACAAGTCATCTAGGTGTGAGTCTAGAGACGTATGAAAAGGAGTGACAACACAAATCCAGTGTAAAGGAAAGATCAATACAACACATTATCAAATAATTGATGATTCACTGAGATACCCTTACTAGTTACTTTGTGATTCTGGTAGTAGGAATGTTATAGTGGTACTAAATTAAATATGAAAACTCTATCATAGATATATAGGTAAGGGATGTAGGTGGGAGATATATAGATATATATGTAGTAGCAATGTGTATCTAGGTTGTAGCAGATGATAGGAGGCATATAGGTGGGATCTTAATTCTATGGATGAAGGGTACAGATAACTGGTTCTATGAGATTGGGACACATGGATGTCATGGACCAGGGACTAGGAAGGATGTGGCAAAGACACACAACATTTAATGAGATAATTCTAATACTTAACAACTATTATTGCAAATTGAAATTGTATTTGTCACTAGGATGTCTCATCCCAGCTGGTGGTTGATACATAAGATGGAGTGGTTTCAAAAAAAGAACACTTGGGACATTGTTCCCCTTGTAGTTTGCTCTAAAATCCATATATTAGAACTTAGAAGAGTGTTCCCTAAAAGCACTTCATTGGTTGCAGCCTGAATCAAGACAACTTCACCAATCATGGATTACATCTACTCCACCATGTTTAAACTTGATATAATAGACTTTGTTTCAAGGACATATGTATAGTCATTTTGAGGTCATCAATGATTGATACATAGCTCTGTTTTCTAAAATTGTGATCAAGATTGACATTATAGACTTTGTTATATCCTGTGTCATTGTTTGGAATGGTTGTAATGATCTCATCTTCAACCAGGCCTTCTCCAACACAATAGTAGCCAAAGCAAATTTACTTGAGCAGGTCAACTCTCACCATGAGATTTCTAATAGATATAAGAAACCCCACACTTCTACATCCCCATATCGATAAAATTGTAGATGGAAAGCCCCTGAGTTGGGTATCATCAAGGTTAGCACTGATAGGGCTTGTGTTAGTGGCAACAAAACATGTTTTACTACTATCTTCAGGAACCATTCCCAAAACGTTATTATTGTTGTTACAAGGATGGGGTCGGGCTGCTGATCTCCTACTATGGATGAAGTCTATGTTGTATTGATGGCCTGCAAAATTGTTTTTCTATTGAACATCTAAAATCTGGTGGTGGAGACAAATGGTCCTACTATCATCTAGCTTGCAACTGATAAACATAGAGGATGCGGCCCCCTTATGCAAATATTTAAACAAGTTGACTTGTTGTACCAACATTTCTTTGGATCCCTGGTTTGGGACTTTAGTAAATTGCTTTTGAAATTTCAGAAAGATTAACCACCATGTTTCTGTGGCTGAAAACCTCATATCTTTGTACAGCAGAACATATGTTAGTTTGTGAAACACCATGTTCTTACTTTTAGTAGTAGTTGGTAGGCAGTATCTCTTACAACCTAGCTACCACATGGTGAGAATCTCATACATGTACTTGTTCTGCTGCACTAAAAATATGAGTGGGAAATGCTTATGTGCTGACCTATCACTTAGATTACTTACTAGTTTCTAGTTGTGCTCTTGTTTCTTGACCTATGATTTACTAGCTTCTCTAAAGGTCTGGGGGATCAGTCTTTCTTAGAGTTTTGCTAGTGCCTTACCAGCCACCTTAAAAAGACAAAATATACATCATGATTGTCTAAACTGGTTGTTTAAGGTGTTTCAACTTTATCCATAGTTACTCTAACAACTATATTCTATATCATGCTTCTCTCATATTTGATTATCATGCATTATTAGTCATGTACTCCATGAAATTCATTACTGAGTGTATGACTAAAAACTACATGGATTTAAAGATAAAGGTAGGATGGGACTACCAATTAGGTACCCTTATAAGTCTAGCAGGCCCTGACAACCATTTTTCTTCCCAACACGACCATGATTTTTGCATGAGACAAGTGATAATTTGTTAATCTCACAGATGAAAAATACTTGAGTGTTACTATTGTTGAGTATTTCTTTAAGCTGTGGAATGAAAGATCTGAGAGAGATATGTTTTTGTTTTTAGCATGTGGAGAGTTGTGGAGGGGGTGTGCTAGTGAGGATTGTTTTCATCTGTATGATTGTTCATTCTCTTTCAATTATATTCTAACCAAGCCATCATCTTGGGCAGTTCTAGTCGAAGGTTTTCATGGATGACAAGTTTGGGAAGCCAAAAATGACATGTTGACAGTACCAATCCTTGGTGGCCTCTTCTTAAGGAGGTGATGACCAAGACCATCTAGAAATTGGGAAAACCACATGTATTCCTGGCCTAATATGATGCTTGGTATTTTAGGGAACTAGTTAACTTTATTTTGGCATTTCTCTAATGTCCAACACCCCTATTTTTCTGCATGACCAAGTTAAGGCATGGACTGGTAAATGCACTTGAAGTGGAGGACTCTTGTTGGAATGTGCACATGAGATTTGTGTGGCAAGAGGGTCTCTAAGTAGAGTCCTATATATGCAAGGTATTAGTAGTACACTATGTTCCTATGTCTTCATATTTGCTAGTTGTGCACTGATATGTCACTGGTCACATTTTCAATTGGTAGTTGAGGATCAATATGGTTGATTTGTAGTTTAATTTCTCATGAAAGGATTCAACACTAAAAATTTGTTACTCCTCAAACTAGGTAGAGGCTTCATGGACTATAAGATTATAAAACAAAAATTAGTAAGTTGTTTTAACCTCACCATTTTGTACCTTTATTATTGTAGACTAGAAGTAAATTTGTTTTCATTGTAACTACCCAAGAAAAAAAATGATTTAGAAGGGTCATAAGTAGTTTAACGTAGAACAACATCTAGGTTTTAACATCTGATTCTTCCATGGATTGACTTGCTCCATATCAACTTCCATTGACATCTTTTTTTGTATGTTCTTATCCCCTCAGATCAGTTTATATGTTGATCCAGTATTGACGATATCTTCTAGGAACAGTTATTAGTACATTAGCTTCTACATTTAGAGTTACTAATTCAAATATGGAATATTTTGTGTCCTTATTATAATAGTGGGACCAGAAATAATCTCCAACATATGAAGGGTATGAGGAAGAGTTGGAGAATGGCATATACCTATATGATCTTGGAAAAAAAATTTGGACTGACCTGGACTGGTTGAACGACATTAATGCTCCTATGAAGGTTGAGCTGGAGGGTGAAACTATTCCCTTGGGAGGTATTTAACTCTGAAAACTAATTTCTGATGCTTGACTTACTGTTAGGACCTAGGGTCTGAAGATTTCTCACATGGATCTATGAAATCGATAGTCCTAAAGTATTACTTGTAGGTACATTTCATACAAGCATGTTTAAAATAAAAGAAAGACTATTCATATATATATATATATATATACACATATGGGTTTAAAAGGAACAAAATCTTTTAGGCGTGTAAATATGGAAAACCACATCCCCGACAACGGTGCCAAAAGTTGATCGTCCTCAAAAGTGAGTCGGTACTTTGAATTTATAACTCGAATCCTTCGAGGATGCCCACAACTTTATTACCGGGTCGAAGTAGATATACGAGGTTGAACACAGAGACGTGGTGACATTTAGGATACCACAAATTTCATTCCTTAGTCAAATATGCCAAAACGATATTCGATGAAAATATGTGCTAGAACTAGTCTAGAGGGTTGTCACGAAATAAAACAAAACAAAAAAAGAAACCAGAACAAAATAGAGTCTGCGAGATTCTACAGAACAGAGAGAAGGAGTTCTTGGCTATGTAACACAAGTTGCGCAGTCTATGCACCCGTTCTCAGGTGTAGACAACCTTCGAACAACTGAGCAAGAATCTTAAAACCAAACATAGTATGTATTGTCATGGTTGTTCCTATGGGTCGTTGATGAATGCATATTCATCTCTAATTTTTTCTTCATTTAGAATAATTAATTAGGACTTTTTTGTTAATTTTAGCTCATTCAAAAATAAATAGCACTTTCATCTTCTTGATATACTTTTTCTGAATTCTTATGATATTTTTCTTAATTTTCAGTAATTATCTAAGTAAATCGAGAAAATAAAAGATGAAGATATGAGGCTTTCAAATATTCTCGCAGTGCCTGAGATACTTGTCACCAAAATAGCCATATCTTTTGCGTATAAAGGCGGAATTTCAAGATAAAGCATGGAATGAAAAGAGAATTTTATTGGCTACAAAAAAGATATATTTTGCGGCAATTTTGGTGTTTATTTGGCTGCACAATCAACCAGTGAAAGTAGCATTATGTTTTATTGGCTACAAAAAAGATATATTTTCAGGCCGCTTCTGAATTTTTATCTGGCCCAAAAATGCGTTCGAAATCGCTACTGCGGGAATCTGCATTGAAGAGAGTTACATGGTCAAGACAATTAAAGTCTATCAAATTCCTATTGACCAAATCTTGAAAATTCAAAAAGATAACTTCCTCTCTTTTTTCTCCCTCTTTTTTTTAGATAGCCTACCCCTCCTTCTCCTATAAAAGGAAGGGAACTTCCTCCTCCCAAGATTATCTTGGATTTCTTGTATTTGGGATTCTGAAGCAAATTATCTTGTAATCATTCTCATATTATGCAATAAAGTAGATCTTAGTTCAAGCATAGCTCTTTCATTCTTTTTCTTGTCTTTTCTCTCCGCCTTAGTTTTAATCTTCTTCTTTCCATTCTTCAATTCCAGAGCAAGGAATAAAGAACTAAGCCATTTCATCGTCTCTAGCATAAAGATTAATCTCCTGATTTCTGGGCTAGACTATGGCTTCATTTCTTTCTTGCTCTGTCTCTCCTTTCTCCATGTGTGAGTAGACTTTTATCGGGGCAAGGGGAATAACCCCTTAGCCATGGTTTTAACAACTTCTTCTTAAACTATTAGATGATAATCGATTTTAATTGAATGATTGATCTTCGGATCGTATGTTAATCTGAATGGATATGACCATGGAAATTCAGATTTAGAACAATAAAATCGATTACATAGACGTTTTGATATGACCGTGGATTTTCTTCTTTTCGGATGATAAACTAGGAAGCATAAGTACTAAGACCAATGGGCTCATGTGGAGTTTCTCTTTTGTGAGTTTTTAAATTCGCAAGCCTTCATCGAATCATCGTTTAAGATTTAGTTGTTATCACCTAGGCTAAGGTGGTGAAAACCCGTACGCGCCTCGATTTCCTTCTCTTGATTTAATCATCGCATCCTTTGTTTGCTTTAATTCTTAGTCTTCCATTCATATAGTTTTGCTTGTGTTAACAATCTTTTTATTATTTCCTTGTGCATGTTTATTCTTGTTAAGTGCATTCTTTCTTGCATTAGTATAATCACTCAAACTCCCAACTGGACTTTACTTTCTACTTTAATAAAAAGAAAAATATCAAAAACAAATAATAAAGTTCTTCAATCTTTGGGTTCTAAGAACAATCTCTAAATAGTTGTCATGTGGGATCGAGCCTTCTATACCACCCTTAAAATCGGAAGTAAAAAAGGTTTAAACTCTAGGATTAACCATCTTAGTGACTGATATTGCAAAACGACGAGTATCAATTTGGCGCCGTTGCCGGGGACAACATATTGTTTTTTTTCAAACCCCAAAACAATTTTGAAAAAAAAAACTTTTTTTCTTTTTTTTTTCATGCCTTCAGAGTAACATTTCAGAAGTGTACTCCTCTTTCTGCCGAGTTTCCATTCTGGCAGTACGTTTTTTCTGCACACGAATTAACTGCTTTATTTGTACATGCGACGCCCAAACGACGATTTTCAACCTTTCGATCCGGAAATAGAAAGAACTTTTCATCGTCGAAACTGTCAAAATCTAGTAACAATGAATGAAGACGAGGTCGCCTGTAGAATCGACCAAGCTCTTGTAGCTTAAAGAGAGCTCATCCAAGCCGAACAAGCGGAAAGAGAAGTCGCTTTGCGAGCAGCCTTTAGGGCCGAACAAGAAACCATAGAAGCCGATAGGAGGGAAGCCGAAAGGCAAAAACAATTAAAAGACTTTTTTGTTCCCTAAACGGACTATGCACAACATCCGGTTATACCCCCCGATATCATTGATCCACAATTCAAAATCCGAACATGATGGATCACTATGCTGCAAACCAACCCCTTCTCTGGCAACAATGGGGAAAGTTGTCAAGATCATCTTCAAAGGTTCATTGACCTTTGCTCTTTGGACAAACTCCCAGGTGTCTCTGAAGATTCCATCCTCCTTAGGTTGTTTAAGTATTCCCTCTCCGGCCAAGCTAGTAGCTGGTACAACACCATGGAGAGTGAAGAACATGTCACAACTTGGAAAGTTCTACAAAACAAGTTCCTTGAAAAATTCTACCCCACGTCTCTCACCTATGAACTTAGGGGTCAAATAACTCACTTTTCTATGTCCCCAGGAGAGTCTTTAGGTGAAGCCTGCAAAAGGTTCTAGGATTTACTTAGGAAGTGCCCCCACCATGACATCTTTCAAGCCCAACTCATAGAGATTTTCTATCGTGGTGTTGATGATGATACCAAATTTTTTCTCGATTCCTCATCTGGAGTAAATTTCATGCATAAAAGTTTAACTAGCGCATGGGAGGTAGTTAAACGGGCTTCCGAAACAAGGGCTAGAAGAGCGATTGGAGGAATCCTTAAGGTAGCCAAGGCATAAGTTAATAATGATATCCAAAGCATAGCGGAAAGCCTAAAATTAATTGCCTTAAAACAAGATCAGTTAGAGTCATCCTTGGTCACCCTTAGGGAGTCACCCCAAAAACTAAAAGCCATGGATTCCCTTTGTGGTATTTGCCAAGGATACGACCATACCACCCTCCACTGTCAATACCTCTACAATATGCCCACGCAACCTGAAATAGGTCAGCAACTAGAAGACCTCAATTCAATCCATACAATACCAGGCCAAGGTTACTATAATCCCAACCAACCTAGAAATCACCCTGGTTTTTAGTATGGGAACCCCTCAGGTGCCGAGAACTCTACCCAACTTCAAAGTCCTCCCTACCCTCAAAGAAAAAATCGACCACCACCTGGATTCCCATACAACAATCAAAGAAATTTTGGAAATCACCAAAATCGACAACACTTCCAAAACCTAAACCTTCCACCCCAAAATCTAAATCAACCTCAACCTCCTCAACCACCTCAAAATGCCATCCCTCCTCCCCCCTAGTCATCCTAGCTGGGAAAGCATAGAACAAACCCTCATAGCCATTCAAGCCCATCAAAAGGCAACTGACGCACAGTTGGCCCGTTTGTTTGCCCAACAAAAACCTCCTGTTGGGACTTTTGTAGGACAGCCTGAAACCAACCCCAAACATCATGAACAACTCAAGGTAGTCTCTACTCGCTCGGGAAAAGTGCACACCCCTCCCCCTTCAGAAGAATCTTCAGACCCACCTCTAGAATTCGAGGATGAGGACATGGTAGTTGTCAAACCCAAAGTCACACCTAAACCATACGTCCCCGAAACCCCTCAAGTGGAATATGAAGAACCAATTTACAAACCACGACCTCCCTATCAAGACCGCCTCAAACAAATGAGACTTGATGCCCGCTTCATGAAATTTAGTGATGCTATGAAAAAAATACACGTCGACATTCCCTTCCTTGATGCTTTGGCAGACATGCCCGCCTGGTCCAAGTACATGAAATCTCTCTTGACTAGGAAGTATGTTACTAAAGAATATGAGAATGTTAAACTTTCTAGGACTACCTCTGACATTATCCTAAGTAAGATGCCTAAAAACAGAAGGATCCAGGTTCTTTTGGAATAGGATGCTACTTAGGTGACAATGTTGTAGGAAAGGCCTAGCAGATTTAGGAGCCAGTATATCCATCATGCCATATAGTCTTTGCAAAAGACTAGGATTCAATGACACGTTACCCATAGCCATGACCATCCAACTGGCGGACTCATCCACAACTAAACCCATGGGAATCATAGAAGACATTCCAGTTAAAGTTGTAAATGATGCATACGTCCCTTGTGATTTTGTGATCATGGATATCAAGGAAGATTTACGCTACCCCCTCATTTTTGGACAACCCTTCTTAGCCACTACTCGTGCCTTAATTGATGTTGAGGCTGGTACCATTGTGTTAAGACTAGGGAAGAAAAACCTAGAGTTTAGGGTGTTTGAAAGTATGAAGGGACCTAGTCTTGAGGAAGAAATCTACCTCCTTGATTGCATTGATGAATTAAACCAACTAAGGAAAGAATGGGAATTAGTTGATGACCCCCTATGTATTGCTCTCACCATCCCCACCGAATGTGATTTTGATAATGAACCATCAAATCAACTCAAGATTCACTTGGACAACTTTGAGGAAATCCCATGTGCTGAGATTGAAGACCTTAAGATGATCTCCACCATAGAAGAACAACCTGAACCACCAAAGGCCCTAGAAATGAAGGGCTCTCCCCACAGGTATGAAATATGTGTTTCTGGATGAACAACAATTATGTCCTGTTATTATCAATTCTAACCTTACCATTGAATAGGAAAACATGCTTATGGGAGAACTTAGGAAAAGGAGAACA